>OZ038479.1:100508975-101161475 GCA_964036315.1 Acanthosepion esculentum
CATGAATTTGAGCTCAAAAGTACATGATGTTGGACAAGCATTGTATTCTGTTCACTGATGAGACGAGGGCAACTCTTGATGGAACTGACATTTGGGAAAATGGTTGGATCTATTTCAGAAATGATTGTCACCAACATTATGACATCAGCAACAGGTTAGAGGAGTAATGTTGTGGGCAGGTGTTATTGGGGACAGACTTGTTGGCCCAGTCAGGGTGCTTGAAGGGATTAAAGTAACCGCAGATGCCTACTGCAATCTCCTGAAGGAGGTCTTGGATCCCTGGCTAAATGACATACTGCTGTCGCTATTAAAGAATCTAGTATTTATGCATGACAACACTCCCTCCCACTCTGCCAGGGCTACCCAAGCATTCCTAGGCTCTTACACCATACAAAGTGAAAGGTTGATGGTGTCACCATCAACCACTCCAGATCTCAACCCTATCGAAAATCTTTGGTCCATCATTAAACAAGAGGTTTATGTCAATGGACATCAATTTACACTGAAAGATATCTTATGAGTGACCATCAAACTGCAGCAGAGGCAGTCAAACCTGCTATGATAAAAAATTGACAGATTCCATGACTAATAGGGTTTTTGAAGTTATCCATAGAAATGACTAATGTGGCTAAATAATTCATTATTTCATTAAATCTTATAAGAATATTTTGGTTTTCTGTTAAATATTTACTCAAGGTATGTTTAATATGTATCATCAGCCTTCATTTTCTCCCAAAAATGTCTAGCTAGGATATTTATATTCAAAAGATATTAGCATGGTTCACCCAAAAACTACTGAGTCTGAAATGAAAAATAAAGGATGTTACACAGAATAATGAAAACCTAACAATGATGTTGCCATATTGTGCAAACCAACTGAGAAAGGTTTTTATCAAAATCAATTCACAGAAAACTGAGAAATTCTAAATTTACTAAGCTATTAGTTGGGTTCAGGGTATATGTGTGTGTATTTCGTAAAATACATCTATTGGATGCTTTAGTACACATCATCAGTGATGTTTCAAACCGAGGTTCATTAGGAGTTTCAGATCTTTCAACATCATACACCCTAACCACAGTGACCCAGCCGATACTGATCAGCTATTGACTTGTGTACCTTCAGTCAGCTACAGTTTTTTCCATCTTCCAAACTACACACCACACGACTCTTCTTGGCAATTTATTGTCCAATCCTGGGTGACTTCCAGTTCACCAGCAGTGTACACTCTCCCATAAAAAAGGAAGGAAATACAGCCACAATTTCTAGCTGATCAGGAATATGGTGGCGTACTTGGCTTGAAGTGGTAAGTACAGGTTTGATTTCCCCCACCGAGACATATACACACACACACACACAGAACCGCATTCAAACAACACATTCTACTTACACTTATCCCCATTTTCATTAATGTTAATCATCCGGCGAAGGAAAAGAAGATAAAAAAAAAAAAATTATCACCTTTTCTTCCTTCCTGGCTTTTTTCCTGCCCTCCATCTATATAAGTTACACATACACACACACATATCAATGCCGCCACACACATGCACACATACACAAAAAAAAACTAAATACTGTAACCCTGGTGGGTGGGGGGTACACAGGTGTTAGATCTTAGCCAGGGATCACCTGTAGGTAACAATGGTTTGGGGTACCCTAATTCTGTCCCCTATTTGAGACGCCATTGTCAGATATAGTTTTAGGTCATACCCAGGACCCCCTAAAAAAAAAAAAAAAAAAAAAATGAAATAAAATTATATATGTTATATAAACTGCAACTTCCTTTCATTTCCTTTCTGACTGCCAATCACTTGATCTTTTCAACCAAAGCTATCTAGAAGCCTCTTCCGCTGCCAATGTTATTGAGCGAACAGCTTTGTTTTTTGCCAGACCCGTTACACCTAATTTTGGCAACATCTTATATAGAGACCGCCCAGCAAAGCCTCTGCAACTGATTTCAATTGGTTCGCACTGAGCTCACCAACTATGTCTTTTACATTCCTCTATAATCAGTAAATATTTCCCAAGCTTCCTTTTGTGGGCTTCATCCATATTTTCTTCCCAAGGGACTGTTAATTCAAACATGATGATTTGCTTGGTCTTTTCAGAGTAAATAACGATGTCTGGATGAAGCTTAGTTTATATTGTTTCCACTGGAAATTCAAGCTGCTTGCCTAAATCTACTCTCAATTGCCAGTCTGGGGCAGAGCTGAAGAGGGATGTTTTCTTATTCTGTATTGTCTTTACTTTTTCCTCCGGCTCTGACAAAATTCATCTTCTTATTTGGTACATATAGGTTTTGTTTTATACTCCTTGATACTATCGTTGCAAGGACTCCTTTATTATGGCACCACCGGTACCTCCCCTCGCTAAGTGCCTTAGGGCACCTGCTCAATATGTGTTGGAGGGATCCTCTATTCTGGCACAATGGGCAAAGTAGAGACTCATTCTTTCCTTATGTGTGGAGCTTTGCCAGACTATGCAGTGTATCATACACTGCCTGCACAAGGAACCTTGTATTACTGGGATTGCTGTACCAGAGATCTGTCCAGGTAATCTTCCTTTTTTCCAGGTTTCTCCATCTTGTCAAGGCCCCCTGTTGACCTAAAGTCACCATTTTACTTGATCTAATTTCCTCCACACCTGCCCTCACTTCAGATTGAAGACAGTGTTTATGATCTTTCCTTTTTTTCTCTCCTTTGTGGATTGGAACAGTAACCTAGGCCTGATCTGCCAACTGCTACTGTTCCTACTAGCATTTTCTGTCTTTGCTCTGCTGTACTGAGCTTGTGCAATGCCTTCCACTTTCTCCCAGCATCCTTCTGTAGAACCAGATTTCTGTTGGTGCAAGTTCTCCTTTATCTGAAAAATAAGATTCACTGCCATATAGGATGATTGATATTACACAGATGAACATTCTTTTCTCTGCTGTTTCAAAAAGCAGGGTACCAGTTGTGTATAAACACACCCAATATACCAGGTGTAGGCTATAATATTTACCCATTATAAATTTCATCATAAAATAAAAAGGTTTAGGTTTAGAGGTTGATTAAAATATTGTCGATAAATATATCAAATATATTTACAATTCAGAATGACCATCCTATACTTACACCATAGCCCTTAATCTCTTCTCAGTGAACCAACTTTCTTAGCAGCTGATCTAGCAATAGATTTTGCATTTAAAAATGTCCCATTATTATGAGACACCCTATATAAGCCAGGATGAGGTTAGAACTCTTATATAAACCAGTGATTTCAAGCAGACAAAAAGAGAAGTATTTGAAGTGACTACTAACGTCCACATTGTGAACATGCAAACAAAATCATTCATTGAATGCACAAACAAGTCGTCCACTGAACACCCACATCAGGATGCTGTTTTCAATCACTAACAATTGAAGTTCTTTATTAATTACTTTTTCTTTTTGTCAAAAAGTAAACTTCTCTTGGATATACTCTGATCTTGGTCATAACTTCAACAAATAATAATTTACAAATTGAATTTCTACTGAGGTCCAATGATAAAAATTTGATGGTTTAAAGCTAGTCACAGATTCTTACTAAGTACATAATGAGTAATGCTAGACAATATTGTAACCACATGTTCTCCACAAGTATGACTGTATGATTCATCCATGTAATGGTCAAATTTTTATTAAGTCTTACATTGGAGGCTAGCCAGGACAAGAATGGGCTACATATATTGTGTTTAAAATTTTCTATATTTGTGGGACACATCATTTGCAGTCTGTACAGGATTACTCATTGCCAAAGATGGCAAGAGCAAGATTAAGGATAAAATAAGAAAGATGATATAAAATTATTCAAGAAAATGGAACTCAGTAACTTAAAATTCATAGAATTCCTTGATGTAATATTAAATTTAAATAAAGCATCCTTCAAACTTTTAAAGAAGCCCAACAGTGTATTATCCTATGTATTATCTCACCATCCAAATGTAGTGTTCAAAAAATATACATGAAAAAGTTGAACACAAGTAAACCAATAAATCATCACATACTGAAATATTTAATAAATCAAAACTTTATTATGAAGCAGCCCTGAGGCAGGAAAGTTATAATACTGAATTAAAATGCCAAAAAAGTGATGGGAGACAAAGAAAAATAAAATATGATTTGGTAATGGCTTGCTGCTTGTATCCAAGTATGCCTGTCTACTAGGGTTGCTATCCAATCCCTGTTGCAGACGCCTGCTAAGACATATTTGTGTTTGTTCAACACCCACAGAGCCTGCCTGTGGTTTATACTGCAACTATACTGAGCAGACCTTAGAGTTTCTGGGAAAGAATGGATTATCTGGTGTGATTAACAACTAAACAAGGCAAGTATGCTCTGATCCTCAGGTATGATGATTTGTGACTTTGTGCTAACTCAACCATTGACAGCTCCCAATAGTTTTGTCTACTCAGTTTCACTCACAAGGCTTGGGTCAACCTGTTTAATATGGTTTACTCATCCATACAATAAAGCAATCAAAGACAGGGTTGGAAAACTATTCTTTCAATTTCTATATAAAGATTTACCTTCTGTGTTTATTTCACAGAATATTTAAGAAAAATGCAAAGTTACAGCTTCATGAACAATTAAATTAAAATGCATAATGTGAAAATAATTAATGATATTAAAGTACAGCCGGAACCCGGATGTAACCACAGAAGAAAAAGTAATTGTTCTCTGGATGGAAAGTGTTTGACAAAGAATATAGTGTACAAATTTACTGTCAGTGTGCAAAGACAGGAAGATACTGAGCAATCTTCTAAAGAAAAGTCATGGAAACTACAAAATGTTAATTAATAAGATATAAAGGTAGCACCCCATTATAAAGTAACTTGTGGGAAACTATGCAAATGCAGAGAACTCTTAAATGGAATATACCATATTTTCTTGTGTATAATACAAGAAATTTTGAATGTAAATTAAAGGCAAAAAAAGGTTAAGTCATATTATGCACAAGTACATATTTTAAAAAAAAAATTTACTTGGCTTAAAAAATCCCTCTTATTTGAAACAGCAAGACTGTAAATACATTCCACACAATAGACAATAAAACAAACTAGACAGGTGTTGATAACAATTGTTTAGAAAAGGTAGTTGATATGTCAGCAATATTTATTTTACTCTTCATTCTTAATTAAAGACAATATTTTTTATTTTCATAGTTTATTAATATATAAAAATATAATAAAGTCATACCAAACAGAAAAGTATGATAGGTTAATTAATACTTTAAAACGTATGACCAAGTATGTCTAGTTAGCACCTTTCCCTAAAAATTCCCAAATAAGTTTTGTAATGGAAATTAGAAAAAACATGCAATGGCTAATCATTTGGTTTATTTCCATTCTTTCGTATTCATGAAAAATTAAACATTTTTGTGAAATATATGTATGTCATTTTTTAAAAATTTTATATAGGGATGGCTATACTATTGGATCATATCATACTTAAGGATGAAGTTTATTTCCTGTTTTAAGTTCAAAACAATAGGTCATCTTATATTCAAGGCTAAAATGTATTCCTTGGTTTTTTTTTTTTGCTTTATCATTTTCACATTTAGATATAAATAATGCAAATATCTAAATTTAAGTTAGGTACCTCCACGAAATGTAACAAAAAGAGCATAGCTTGATGAAAAAGATGCCAAACTTGACGAAAACAAAATTTTATTGTCTAAATGTTTATGTTATTATTAAGAGGAAAGATAAAAGTATTTTTGTGGTATTTTTTTACATTTTTTAATCGTTCCTAACACGTCCAAAAATTTCGTTAAAAATCTTTTTTTTAAGTCAGCAAAATTGACCATTTTTTTCCATTTCATAAAATCTCAGTTTGAAATTTTTTAAATATCAATTATCATTTTTTAAAAACTTATTTTAAGAAAATCAGAAATTATAAGGTTTATTTAAAATATTTTGAACCAAGTTTAACTTAGCTTTTGCGCCGAAAAGATGTAATTTGAAAATAAATCAAAGCAGGTCATAAACTTTCGCCTCATTTGACAGGTGTTGAATGACATTGATGGATTCCGTGAGGATAATTTTTTCTACGGAAGGAGAAAAGTGAAATATTTTACATTTAAGTGATCAAATTATTTACCTCGTTATTTTTAAGGAAAACTTTCAGCGCTCTAATTTTTTTTGTTTTTTTTTCTACTTACCTTTACGTTTATGATTCTTTATGGAAAATATATTATAAAGAAATTAAAAAAGACTGTTACGAATGAGATTAAATTTCATAAGACAGGTATCTAATTAATTTATAGGTACATTTCTCGTGAAATTTTATCAGAAGTGTACATAAAATACTATAATTTTATGTACATTTACTACATTTTACTGTGTTATCTGTATTTCCATTCATTTTATTAATTTTGAGATTTCATTTATGGAAAAAATGCCATAACTGAGATTAATATAAAAATAAGATCATATAAATTTCATAAGATGATACTGATACTTTTAGGTACCCTTCTCAGTTGAAACTGAAAAATCAAATAAACTTCTCCACACGTGTTTCGCAAAATTAAAGGCCTTAACAGCGGAGAACAATGTTTAACTTAAATAACGCAACTTAATTGTATTCTGGTTGGTCTTCCATACTTTATAATTAGAGCCCGATTATAAACACAAAATTACATTTCTTAATTACTTCCTGTCTTCTGATTACACAAAACGATACAATTTACAAAGTGCTAAAAAAAGATCTATCTCATAAGGACACTTAGGAAACCTGACGCGGCTTTTAACTAATTTTACAATATTTTAACAAATTAATGTAAAAATCTATTATAATTAAAGAAATAACAAATAACTGTATTAAAAATTCATTTTTCATCGAAAATTTTTTTCCTTTCAGAAAATATTGTCCATATTCATAAAAACAACTAAAAGCAAATAAAAGCATTTGAAATTAAATAATATATTTGTTTTATTGAGTTTTGTATGTTACAATTCAGAGCTGATTTTCAGGTACAATGGGTCCAATTAAAAAAAACAAAAAACATGATTTGCATTCTTCAAAGCCTTGTGCTTTTAACTATTGTAATCACTAAACCCGATGCAAGCGAATTTCTAGAGTTTTCATAAAATTAGGGCGGGTAATAAATATAATAAAAAAATATTTCTGCCATGACTTTAATAAAAAAAAACATATTTATAATAATTTCCATCATCTGTGAATACTTTCTGAAAGTTTCATTAACATTGGACAATAATTTTTATTTTTGCAAGATTTCCAAAAATAATGGGTGTCATACAAAAAAAACGTGCTAAAAATTGTATATGTTATTTTACTAGTGACGGTGATACAAAGATAAACAATGTTTTTTTAATCAAAATTTAGAATGTTCTAAAAAGGAAAATTTTTTAAAATAATGAAAAAAACTTTGGTCTTTCCTCTTCATGATAACATAAGCATTTAGACGATAAAATTTTTGTTTTAGTCAAGTTTGGCGTCTTTTTCATCATGCTATGCTATTTTTTTAGCGATTTCGTGGAGGTACCTAATTTAAGTCCATCAACCATCATTTTACATTCAGGATAAAAATAAGTACATTTCGTGTGTAATATGTGTGTAACAGTTGCCAAAGGGCTCAGTATATGTGTCCTCAGCCTTAGTGACCTTACTACTTAGTAGTAGAATGGTGGTAGTAGTAGCAGTAAAACTGAAATTTTTAATATTCTGTAAAAATACTAATCAAATGTGCATTAATTGAGAAATGCTTGTATTTTGTTAGTCTATTTCCTCTTTCGAGGGATATATTTGTTATTTTTTGTCTTAATTTCTGGGATTAAGTGTTATCATTTACACTATTTATAGCCAGACTATTGACCTCATCTTTGTTGTTTTTATCACAATATTTCAGCTGTTGTGCCCTCCAACCTTCCTCAAGTGTATAGTGATCTGGGTAACCTACAGGGAATTCTGAACTTAACCCTTTATTTAATCTACAGCGGTATACTGTTTTTGTTGCACTGCTCAGGTATAGGGATATTGTCTAGTTCTTATTTTATTTAGCACTGTTCAGTTATTGTTCACCTGTTTCCACTGAATGCAAGGGTTCAGTTCAGAATTCCCTGTAGGTTGCCCAGTTCTGTATAAGCCTAAGGAAGTCCAGAGAGCACAACAGCTGCAACATAATAAAGACAACAAAGATGAGGACAATAGTCCAAATATAAATACTGTAAATATTTGTTATTTCAAGTTTTCACAATGTATTTCTGAAATAAAAAGATAACATCAGTATGAAGCATGAACCTTTTTCATTGAGTCTGGTGGTCAATTACAGTGTGTGTTCAGTTTAATAAACGTTTGCCACTACTGGTGAGAAGTAAGTATTTTTATTTTAAGAAATTAGTTGCTTTTAGAATAAATATAGTATATTATAAAACAAATTAATATTTTATCTCTGGTATTAATTTTGAGCTGTGATTCAAATAAACCAAGAAAAATATATAAAAATAACTATATCTATTTTTAATATTCAAAATTCTTAATATTCATTGTCCTGAACCTCTAAACTTGTAGAGATTTTGAGATAAAGAAATTTTAGTAAATATAGATATTTAACCTTTGTTTATTTACACTATTTACTATATTGTCTATTGGAATGGTTCGCAAAACTTTGGCTAATTGACAGTTGATTCAAACTTTATAAAATGGTAAATAATTATGATTTCCTTATAGTTGGTTCATATATTTTAATAATTTAGTAAATGCTTATAAATTTATGAAAAAATTTTCATATTTCTTTATAAATTGGTAAAATGCTAATTTTTTCATTGCTTTAGTTTTAATACAAATGTATTAAGTTTTAGAATGTTATAAATAAGCTGGTATATATGCCTTTATTCAAAGGTTGATAATTTGAGAATAAAGAAAACTATGTTGAAGAGACAATTTTTAATCTAATCTTAAATCCGTTGTAATTAAAGAACAAGCATTACTTTTTGACCAACTGTGTAGTTACTTTCTTGTGTAAGATGTCATTTTTTCCAAATGAAGATGGTAATGGACAATTCACAGACTGCACAAGAATATGACTGCTCTGCAGTAGGTTTGTAGATAATCTTTTTAACATTAAAACATTGATTATATAGAACCACACATTTTATTAAGATTGAATTCTATACAGAATGAATGCCCATCCACACATTTTGCTGAATAAAAGTTTCACTTTAGTGTGTACTTTTACATGCAAATTTGTTGAAAATCCAGAACAATACACTTTACAAGAAAACAATTCTTATCTAGTATGTGTGCGCATATGTATTTTTAAACTGGAACTGTAGGAAAATGCTGAGCCACATATTTCACAATTATAGGGTTTCTCACCAGTATGTGTCCGCATGTGAATTTTTAAAATGGAACTCTGTGAAAATGCTGATCCACAGACTTTGCAAGAAAATGGCTTTTCTCCAGTATGTGTTCGCATATGCTTTTTTAAAGTAAAATTTTGTGAATATGCTGATCCACAAACATGACACGAATATGGTTTCTCACCAGTGTGTGTTCGCATGTGTTTTGTTAATCTTGAACTGTCTGAAAATGCTAATCCACACACTTCACAAGAGTAGGGTTTATCGCCAGTGTGTAATCGAATATGTATCTTTAAATTGGAACTCTGTGAAAATGCTGATCCACATATTTTACAAACAAAAGGTTTTTCTCCTGTGTGTGTTCGCATGTGTATTTTTAACCTACAGTTGTGTGAAAATGCAGATCCACAGACTTTACACAAAAACGGTTCATCTCCAGTATGTGATCGCATATGTATTTTTAAATGGGAATTCTGTGAAAAGGCTAATCCACACACTTCACAAGTATAGGGTTTTTCACCAGTGTGTGTTTGCATGTGGATTTTTAAACGGTAACTCTCTGAAAATGCTGATCCACACACTTTACACGAATATGGTTTCTCACCAGTGTGTATACGCATGTGTACATTTAAGTATGAATTTCGTGAAAATGCTGATCCACACACTTCACAAGAATAAGGTTTCTCTGCAGTGTGTGTTTGCATGTGAACTTTTAAATTTGAACTCTGTGAAAATGCTGATCCACATACCTCACAAGTATATGGTTTCTCTCCAGTGTGTGTTCGCATATGTGACTTTAATTCTGAACTAACTGAAAATGCTGAACCACATACCTCACAAGAAAATGGCTTTTCTCCAGTGTGTGTTCGCATATGTATTTTTAAGCCACAACTCTGTGAAAATGCTGATCCGCAAACTACACAACAGTAAATTTTTTCTCCAGTGTGTGTCCGCATGTGTCGTTTTAAATTTGAACGCTGAGAAAATTCTGATCCACACACATCACAGGTATAGGGTTTCTCTCCAGTGTGTGTTCGCATATGTATTTTTAATCCAGAACTCTGTGAAAATGCTGCTCCACATACCTGACAAATGTAAGGTTTTGTTCCAGCATGTTTTTGCATGTGTTTTTCTTTTTAATTGCGAGTTTTTAAATATGCTGGTGCACACACTTTACACAAAACTTTTCTAGATTCAATGTAGAAATCCTGCACAGATGCAAATGCACAAGTGTTGTATGAATAAGAATTATCTCTAATATGTGTGTAGACATGTGATCGTTTCAATAAGACTTACATGAAAATTCAGATCTAGATAATTTAAAAGAATGATTTCTCATCCAATCAGGTCTCTTTAAATATTGTTCCAGATATTTTCATAATTGTAGGCTTTCTTTGTGTGTGTGTGTATGTATGTTTGGTATGGACAGAATATTGTTTTTATTTAGTGTGAGTTTGCATGTTTGCCTTTAAAGGAAAATCCTTGTACTTCATACAATCTTTATATATGGTCATCAGATGAATTCATTTGCTTTCCTCTGCAAATGATATCTGTGAATGAAGAAGAGGTATTATTAAAGAAAGCAGTAGACTCATGCATCATTAACAATCATACAATTATAATAACTCAGCTTGGCTTTCACATTTTTTATGTTCAGTCAGAAATCAAACTGATAAAGAGAAGCAAGAATGACTAAATCAAATACAATTGTCTTAACACTTGGCATGTTTCTACATGTTTTATTCATTTGCAACAAACATAATTCCATTGTTGATAAAAATAGAAGTAAAATCCTTGTTTACACTGTAACACTACATACATACATACATACATACATAGCCATGTTTTTTGTTGAGACAGGACAGGACTTAGACAAAACAAAGTGGGTCTGGCATAAGAAAGGACTGTCATAATGAGTTGAGACATTGTTTTACAAAGCTGGATAAATATGCTCTTTGGCACACAAGCAATTTCTAGTGACAAATCAGAAGCATTCTAGATTCAGCAGATGTGCTAATCCACTAAGGCAAAAGTAGGAGGCAGGTAAGGTCAGAGATTTACATAGTTGTAAACAGTTTAATATGTCTAAGTCACCCACTGGTTCAAACCTTGCTGGAGCCTTTCATCCATTCCTGGCCAATTTAATTTCCTATAATTATTTTTAGTTATTTACTGGCTAACTCAAACCTCTTTGGCAGCAGAGGAAATATATGCCTCAAAAGGTGGAGGATCACTCTCATCATCATTATTAATAGACAGGACTGGGATTTATCTCACACAAAGCAAGGTGGGTCCTGCCTGACAGATCTTTTGTCATCATGATTTCTGGAAAAGTCTTAGAAGACCAGATGCTCTTCCTGACACCCACAGTAGTCCAAGCACACTAAGTGTTTTCTTTTTGAGACACCATCTCTAGGAAGGTTGACATTCAAGAGTTGAATCTCTGTACAAGCCTTTTATATATGTGTATATATATATATATATATATATATATATATATATATATATATATATATATACACACACACACACACACACCTTGGCCATTGGCTCCTAAGAAGCTCATCTGCCCTTTGAGGTAATATGCCACCGTTCTCACCAGCAGAAAAACTAGTGATGGAGCTGGTTTAGGCACCAACCACCTATCCATGCAACAGGTTGTACTGGGTTACATGTTACCAGTAGCAGGCCTAAGCCTGACCTATTGTTAAAGTAACAAAAATCAGCATTACTGTGTGAAACGTTTTTCTCATTTAAAACAAAATGAAATAAAAAAAGATTTCCTCTTTTTATAGGATGCTTTACAAAAGTCTAATAGATTCCTGAAGTGTTTTTATTCAAGTTTTATTCCTTGGAAATACAGAGAAAATATTAATGTTTTAAGGTGTGCATGGAAAATTTGAAAGTTGCTTTGCACAAAGAAAATGTGTTGCATATAAAAAAATCAAAAATCAAAATAACATCAAAGTGTGCAAAATATATTTCACATAAAATACTTATTTTTTATAAAGTGGAGAAGTGTCTTTAAAATGAACAGAGAGTAGATTCCAGACCCTAACTTGGCACTTTTAGAATATTAATGCTGACTTAATAGATACTAACATCAAAAATGATGGTGAGCTATCTTTGTGTTCATAGCAGACATGCAAACATATCTTTTTGCCAAGGGCCATAGCTCATCTTAACACCTCTCCCTTTTTTTAGTTTATGTCATTTGAAACTCAGAAATATGAAACATTTTTATTTGGATTGTAAATCTGCAATCTGTTATCAACCATGATGTTTCATCTATTTCACCTTTATTTGGCCTCTAATGGCAACAATTTCAATACAGACTCTTGTCCAGAATCCCAATAGAAGAATATGCTACATATTGAATTATCAGAGTAACAGATTATGGGTACATTTCTAGCTTCATCTTCCAAACGAAAGAGTTCTAGCATATATTTTCTGTAGAAAATGATTGCTTCTGCAAGGTTAGTTATGGTTAATACATCAGCAGACAAAGTGCTTTGTTTTACTATTTTTCTCACACATTTAGACTGCCACAAAACAGTTATGACTTTGCCATTATTACCAACCAAATATATATATTTGTATTGCTTTAAATGTTAAATCTAGTGGATGTCTGTATTTGAATAAATGCTAAATATGTCAGATTAAAAAAATAAAAATCCATTAATTCTTTAGAAGTTACTTTGTTTACATATTGGATATGTAACTGAGCAGTTATGACTTTTGATAAAATCTGAACAAGTAAATGTGCTTTAAAGGCAAACAGAACCTTGCTTGATTGGGAAGCTCTTCATAGCGAAGCAGTCAAAGCACATCAAATTAAATGGCAGTTTCTCCTGCAAAGGGGGATGGAGGTTTAAATCTTGTCAGAGGGTGCATTTTCTTTAATAAGTTTTCTTGAGTCAGTAGGTTGGTCAATGAAATAAAATACTGTTTATAAAATAAACGGAGCATATACTTGAATATGGGTATCCACTAAAAGTAATGTTTAAAGTAATAAAAATGTTGGATTAAAAGATAAAAATCCACACACATACACACACATATATATATATATATATATATATATATATATATATATATATATATATATATATATATATTAGTTTGAAGTCATATATAATATAAATTTTTATGAAGCTCATATGAAAAACTCCTGATCGAGCAAAACACAATTTTTTTTGACATGGCTGGTGATAATACCATGCAATTTAGGGTTAAAATCCAGTGTAAAAATGGCTTAGTGATACTTTGAGTGAAATTCTTCCAGCTCTGTTAGCTTCTGTCTGTTAAACATAATGTATAAGAGGCATTTTATAACACATTCTGATAACATTTGATAATCCATATACACATTTTGAAAGCTACCTTGTGGTAAATTGGCTTCTGTAAGAAGTGATCCAGGTAGATGTGTCTATCAAATGTCTCTTCTTGCAAGAAAGCAAATATATAGTGTTTACAAATTGAAAAATTTGAAAATGTTATTCCAAATACAAGTCTCAAGTGCTATTCAAGGTATACTGCTAAATTGTGTGATATAAATGAAAGGGTGGTAGAAAGCAAAGATTATGAGGATAAGGAGGATAGATAATGATGAACTCTTAACTTGAAGAGGTTAAGATTGTAGTGTTTCAGGGAAGTTTCCACATGGAAGTCTGTTCAACAAAGCAGCAGTTCTTTGAAAAAAGCTGAGTAGAACATTTTTCCTCATAAATGGAATACGGAGGAAATGGGGTCGATTCAACTCCATCGAAGTGGCATGATGTATCTCAGGTTGTAAAGCTCTGAATTGAGGAAACTAAAGATTGGAACTAATATGAACATTTAATATGGAAATAGCGATAGACTTGCAATGTTATAACTGTAGAAAAGAGCCTGCAGAAACATTGTTGATAAAGGACTCAATGAGTTTACTAATGGCACTGAGGAGGCTGGCAGAATAATATTGTGATGGAGATGAATGCTCACCAACATTCTTGAAAACGGGTCGAACAGATAACAACTTCCACAGACTTGAGAAACATTTATCTTTCAAGCAGTAAACAACTTTGCCAAGATTAGTGATAATTTGGGACTAAGTGCTATAGGGGATTTTATCCATGACAACCATAAAATCTGCTTTGGAACATGTAAATTAATCACTTCTGAGGTTGCCTGCTTCAATATTTGTCTTTTCATGTCACTGTACAAATCCATTTTGTATGTATTCTTAAATGACCATTACCAGGAACATGTTCAAATATTTCATTTTCAATCCAACTGTAATTCCTTCTAGTATCTCCTTTAATTCATGTGCTCTATATAATAAAACCACATCTTCACTATCAGATGTCTGCTATTCTAAGACTCCATTTTCAAAGTCTAACCAAATGGGCTCACCCTGATCCATGACAATATTCATCAAAAGTGTTTTTGTTTTTTTTAATAAGTTCACCAAATACAAGACTGAATAGCCACTCATAATAAAGGGGGACTCAATGAGGTGTGTGATATGAATGTAAGACCAAACAGAAGGAAGTAATGATTATGAGGATAAGGATGATTGATAATGAATGACTCTTGACTAGAAGTTAAGACTGGGAAACAATGAGGAATCTTTTCCACAGAATAGCAATTCTTGAGAAAAAGCTGAGTGGAATGTTCTCACAATTGGAATATGGAGGAAATGTAGGTGATTTTTTTTCTGTAGCTTTGCCTGCCTTGCTTATAACATTTACTCTTCCCCAGTAGATTTTGGTTGGTTGGTTTTGTTTATTTATTTAATGCTGAAATCTAAATATTTTGTAAGCAAGTGTATGCTTCAATTATAGATAAAATGTATATCTGTTCGATAGATGATAATATATGATATCATTTGTTTATGTTAAGATACGCTTTGAGCAGATATGAGTGTTCAAGGGAAATCATGGGAAATTTATAGTTTAAAAACAGTAATTTGACCTTGCTAACCAGACGTTTCCTCTGTAGCTAAATGGCATATCATGTCAGGCTATATGATGGTTCCATAGTATACTGGTTCGAAACCTGTCAGAGGATGCATATTTTCTATGAAATTTCTGACATTCAGACCGGTAAATGTTGTTAATACTGTTTATTATAAACAGAGCATTTACTTAAATATTTGTATCTATAGAAATAACATATAAACAGAAAATATATGAAAAATTAATAAATTTGCAAAGGGAACTAGGTTACAAAGTCATTTTGTACTATCAAAATGCAAACTGATTCAGTTTACTTTAAGACACATAATCATAGTTTTCATCACTTCCAATGTATTGGTTACTATTGTCAGTGATAAAAAGAGTGCTTCTTGTATATTCATCATTCAAGTATTTTTTTTTATATCTGTGAACCACCATGAATCAAGAACACATATGGCCTTCCAAAAACAAAAAAATAAAACATTTACCCACTCCTACTTGAGATGATTGCAAAGAGTTTATTTTTATCAGGAATTATCTTAAATGTTGATTTCAGAAAATTAGAGATGGCTCTTCCCATTAATGAAAGAAAAAAAAAAAGTTCTCTATATTTAATATTAACAGAATCTTCAGTCAAATAAAATGGAATCTGTTGTTAACCAGGTACAGCAAGTTCTATTAAATTTCAATATTTAAAAATTTTCACCAGAAATCTGAAACTGTCAATCATTAAAATTTTCTGATTATCATTCTACTATTTCTTAGCCTTTTTTTTTTAAACAGCAGACAAAAACTAGATAAAATAAAATGACAATCAGTCGTATATGTAAACTGTAAAGTTTGTTAGGTGTTGCAGTAAAAAAATGTAGGTTCGGGGAATATAAGCACAACGGCTGGCTCGCACTTGAAGCTAAAACAAATAAATATATTTGAACCTTACCGGAAAACAAAAAGTATGCAGAGAGAAATTATGAAAGGTACTCTGTAAACATTAGATGAGCGGTACAATGTTGCTAATGGTGTTTGTGTGAACATTATAGAACAAGACAGTGAGGTAACTGGAGGAGAAAGTATAGTTGTAATTGTCGAGATAGACGAAACAAAATTTCGGAGGAGAAAGTATAATAAAGGTGAAAGGGTAGATAATCATTTTCACGAGAAAAAAAAGTATTACATTTATTTCTCTTTTCTCCCAAACACGTCAATTACTTCTTTTCCCTGAAGCCAATTAATTCCCACCTGCGCCTATAAATTAAAAAAATATCGTCATTTTTATTTTATTATTTTTATTCGAACATGATATCAATTTGTTCGTGTCATGAATAAAGGTACTTTGTGAGCAAGAGAGAAATTAGTTGTTGTTTTTTTCCCTAACCAAAATGCGTTAGAAAAAAACAAAAAACGAAGCAAAACGCAGCTACACACCCTGTTAAAAACATACCAAAATTCAGGGGATTATCCGAAACGAATGACTGAATGCTTTTAAAATGCTTAAATTAAAAAATATATACTTAAAAACATTACATATTGATTTTTCTTTTCATATGGATTAGCTTTCATTTAGAATAAAACCAAAATGTTACTATAAAAAATACAGGGGATGCATTGGCATTTAAAGTATTTTTTCCTAAGAATTCCTGGTAAAAGGTAGTCAACAAGCAACAAATTTTATTCGTCAAAACAAAGATGCTTTTAGGAACCATATTTGATGTAACACCGGTTCTATTTTCACAGTGACTAATTCGACACAAATTGAATAAGCCAGAACTCAAAATTTGCTAAAAAAAAAAAAATATTTAACACAAAATTTTATCGAAAAAGTATGTGCTGTAATAACAAGACATTTTTACTTTTGTTGGAAGTCTTTAAAACTAAAAGGTTTCTTGTTCACGTTGTTACGTTCTGCATTATTTATTTTTTTTATTAATGTTTTAAAATTTTGGCCTAAAGTTAAAAAAGAAGCCGTAATAATGCTTTTATGATTTTCTACGTCCATTAAAAATAAAATGAGAAATACAAAGGAGTAAATGAAAATTATTAGTAAAATTAAATTCGTAGCGACTTAGTGAAACTGAAACATAAACAAATCAGGTTACACAAATTAAAATAAATGAATAAATCTTTTTAAAAAAAAGTAATTCTTAGTTCTTAAAGGATTTTTTTTTAATTTCATAAATCTTGATCTTTCCTGAGTTAAAGTAAGTAAAAAGAGAAAAATAACAATATAACTTCTTAACTTCCTTCAAATTACGTTAAAAAACATAATAAACAAAAAAGAATGTAATTGCAAATACTTACTTTTTTTTCTTTCTTCTTTCGTAAAATTTCTCTTCATTAGGAAAATGATACATTTAGAGAAAAGGAAGTAACAATACCATAAATAACTAATGCTTAGCTTACTGGTTGAATTATTAAATTTAGAAACAACCATCGCTTACGATCAATGCAAAAATATTTTCTAAAGATCGAAAATCAAGGGAGATAATTAAGAAAGTTTTTTTCCTTTTTCATTAAAATTAAGACTCACATTGTGAGCTCTTTAATTTACAATGTTAAAGATATACAATCAATTCTCTGATAATTTTTCTTTGTCATAGGGGTCATAAAAAAGAAAGTACTATTGAGAACAACAAAAGACAGGAAGGCGTGGTGAGTCATAGTCGGACACGAGACAGAGAAAGATTATCAGCCGTTCAGCTGGAAAAATGTAACTTACTGTGAAAAAAAAAAGGATTTAACAAACTAGTTTTGCAAACAATTACGACAGTAATGACTGTTCTCTATTTATGGTTTTTATGCTAGTAAGTGTTTTTTTTAAAGAGGATGGAAACCAAAATGCGAAGGCACATCAGAATAGAGAAAAATTCCTTCCAAACATTGGACAAACTATTGAGAAACAAAAACAATTCGTTAGTAAAAAAGAAAAGAGTGCTGATCAGTTATGTAACATTGGTCCTACAAAAAAAAAGAATCGTTCAGGGTATGATGATAAACTATATCTGACAACAAGGCCTCTGATCAGGAGACTGGAGGCTTTGAGGAGCGTGGAACCACCTCTTAATTGCTGTTGTTCTCAGGTCCACCCTGACCCAGGGTGGTAGCTCCTGATAGGGTCCCAGCTATCGGTAAATAGTGAAACCCCAAACGAAAAATCAGCAGTACATTTTTATAATAGAATGGCCAACAATACATTTTTTTTATAGTAAAATGACAATGCAACATTTAAAAAATATAAAAATACATTTTTATAGTAAAATGACAAACAATATATTCTACGAACTACAAGCTCTAGATCTAAAAACATACCTTTATCCTGAAAGTATAAAATTATGTACAAAAAGCGTGAAATTACATATAAAATATTTAGATTTCAGCATTAAATAACCCATAGAGATTGATATGCTGCTAAACAAAACCAACCATCCAACAAAAAAAAAACCTATAAAATGCATTTCATACTTCAAAAGAACTTCTTTAGACTAAATAAGGCTTTTATTGATGGAATTATATATATGAAGGAAGAGGGAACAAAAATATAAAACAAATATTGGTGATAATTAGACATCAAGAGAAATGCTGAAATGCAGGGAGACTTTTAAATTTCTAGTGTCTGATGTGTCTAGATGTACAGTTGATTTTTATGTCACTGTTGTAGATAATTTCATTGTTATATGATAAGTGTATACAAAAGGAAGCAACATGAGCACACAAATATATTACATTCAACAGTCATATTGTAATGAAGTGTTTGTTGCACTTTACCTAAATTTATATTTTTTGAGTGTGACAAGAATATTTAACATAGGAAGTGAATTAGATAATTTTTAAAGCAATATATTTAAAAAAAAAAAAAAACTTGAAAAAAATAATGACTGCTCCAAGGCTTTTTGAGTTAAAAAGAATATATAAAATTTTGTATTGTATTATTTACATTTGGACTATTGTCATTATCTTTGTTGTTGTTATCACAATGTTTCAGTCTTTGCGTCCTTTGGTCATCATCAGATGTATATTGATCTGGGTAACCTACAAGGAATTCTGAACTGAACCCATTATTTAATCTACAAGGATAGACTGTTCTCATTCCACTGTCAATGTCTATGGATATCTCATCTACTTTTAGTACTGCTTGCCCTGTTTCCACTGAGTCCAAGTAAACACTGCTCAACCATGGATTTGGACTCACAATTATGAATTCACCAAAATCATAAATTGACACTTTAATCCACTAGTCTATTGTCTGATGAAGGCCAGAGGGAACACAGGTCATAACAACAAAAATAAGGACAATAGTCCAAATGTAACTAGTGTAAATAATAACTCCTTATCCTAGTAATTCAGACAAATTTGTATTGTGTTCTTTTTATAAAATAACAGGCATTTCCATTTGAAACTTTCTTTTCCAGTTCAATGTAGATTATCTGTAATCTATCAATTAATGAAAATGGAATAAGTTCTTCTTCAATGTGCTGTGTCCTTTCAGGACATGCATGATCATGGCTCTCCAAAACTTCCTATCCCTTGTGGCCCTTACAAGTTTTTCTCCATCCATTCCACCATCCATTCACACAAGTTCATCAAGTAGGTGGCTCGCTGCCTTCTCCTAACTCTCTTGCCTTCCTCATTATGTGTCCAAACAATTTCAGCTCTCTCTCCCTAATGCTGAGTGTGTGGCTCTCTGCCTTCCCCTAACTCTCTTGCCCAAGTGAAAGTTAAATTTTCCAAGCTTGCCTTCCTCATTATGTGTCCAAACAATTTCAGTAAAAGGGTGGGACCTAGATGCCAATCTAGTAGCATGCTTAAATTCATGTAGCTTAAAGCTTGTCAGAGCAGTTGCAATGAAAATATTTGTAGAAAAAACAGAGGGAAGCCATATCACATCTGTGAGAAAGTGACTGAAGTTGAGATGCCAAGTCAGGATTGATTGCATTGCAGATCCTTTTTGGGATTTTGTCAAAAACCTTGAGATCAACAGCAGGGGCACCAGACCAGATATGGGAATAGTATTCAATGTATGGACAAATGGTAGATTTGTAAATGTGCAAGATGGCCTCTGATGAGAAAACCTTCTGGCACAACACAATGAACCAACTTGCTTGCACTGATGCAGTTATTGATTCAATGTAGTTGTTCCACTTGAAAACATGAAGCCAAAAAGGCACAGCGTGACGCTCTTCTGTAATCGAGCATCAGCCATGCTGATAGTGGGCAGGGAAGTTTCTCTATGGTCATTAAATGAGAGCAATTTAGATTTAGAGACATTAAAATTTGAAAGCCATTTTCTGTCCCAGTTAACCACTGATTGGAGGTCCTTTTCAACAGCAGCAGCCAGGTTAACTTTGTCAGCTCTGACAAATTTGCTATTGAGACAGGAGTAAATGGTAGTGTCATCTGCATAAATGCTTATTTGGGAACTGATGACATCAAGAATATCATTGATGAAAACCATAAACAGTGCAGGACCCAGTATGGAACCTTGGGGGACACCCATGTTTGTGTGAAAGCTTCTGTAAGTGAGCCAGTTCAGGACGACCATCATTTCACAATTTGATAGGAATGATTGGATTAAATCAAACAATCATCTTGTAATACCATAGCCCTGAAGCTTACATAGACGACCAGCATGCCAAACCCTGTTAAATGCTTTTGAGATATCTAGAGCCACAGCACGAGCTTTGCCGTTATTATCAAGAGCTTGATATGCATATTCAGTGATGGCTGTAAGCACATCAGTGGTAGACCAGGCAAAATTGAATCCATGTTCTTTATCAGAGAGTAGGTCATGAAAGTTAAGATGCTTAACCACTTCAGCATTGATTAAAGCCTTGAATACTTTGCTGACAAGCAGTAGGAGACTAATAAAGCAATAGTTAGAGGGGTCAGAAGGTTCTCCAGAGTTCTTAAAAACAGAGACTACAGAGGAGGTCTTCTATCAAGCTGGAAAGCAGGAAGCAGTGAGGTAATAGTTGTAGAGTTTGGAGGAAAGTGAGACCAGTTTGGGAGCACATTTCTTTACAATGATGGCTGGTATCTCATCACCGCTACTTGCTTTATGCAAGTCTAATTTAGAAATGATATATGAGATCAGTGACAGGGTTATGTGCATATCACTCAGTATTGCTTAAATTCTAGTGGGGAAATCAGGTGTGGGTACTCCAGATGAGTTGAGTGTTGAGTTGGAAGAGAATTTCTGAGCAAAGCATCCCGCTTTATCTGCTATAGATGTCAGGACTTCGAATTGATTGAATAGGGGAGGGATTGAGGATTTGCTGTTGTTCAGTACACTTTTGCAAATTCAGCAATAATCTCTGGAATTGAACTATACTATATATACTATATGTTGTTTCATTCTATCTATAACACTGGATTTGCCTTGATTTAACCAAAAAGACACTTTTATATAAGGGACTATAACAAAGTTAATACCAGTTAAATCTCAGTAGTAAATAAATTTTTGAACAATCAAATTTCTTGAAAAGAGATAAAAATATGAACCAAAATTAATAGGTACTACCAAAATGGAAGGGTTTTTTCTGAAATGAAAGCAAAAAATCACGTACCGAATGTGAATAGGTTATTTTATTAGAAGACTTTAAGAAAATATTTTTTCAGGTACTGTTTTAAAAATAAAAAATAAGTTTTTCTGGGAGTTGGTGCTTGCATAATTTAATAAAACACATTTTCTTTCGGATTTGACAGAAAAAAATTACACTTAATATATATTTTTAAAAAATTACTTGTAAGTTTTTAGTGCAATTTTTAAAATTCATCACATTGCTGATCATAATAGATTTTATTAAATAAAAAGACATGTTTGAAGAATCAAAATATGTATTCAATAAGTCTTTAAATTCAGAATAATTAAAAAAAAAACACATTGGGTGGAATTAGATATTTTATGATAGCTAACTGGTATGAAAATAAAAAGATAAAAGCAATGTATAAAAATTAGTATTTAACTAAAAAACAAAAAAAAAACTTTGGTTAATTTGCAGTGCAGGACCTATACTCAGTTTCTATTAAAATTTCCCAAATTGTTACATTTATGTGTAAATGTACTTTGAAAATAATGACAAAAATTTGATAAAATCTACTGTTTTGGAGTTGTCTGCATTAATCAAATCTTTTGTAAAAAAGTTCTTCCTGCAAATTTATTTTTTTAATTGTAAAGAAAGAAATGAATTTAAAAAAAAAGAACAATTTACTTAATTTACTGTCTTCTTCTATCTAATTTGTTTCCATTGAAGCAATGTGAAATATTAAAATTAAAAAGTGAGATAAAAAAAACTGTAAAAGTTTTAAAGAAAATAGTTTCTGGTTGAATTAAATTTTAAAACAGCTACCGTAGCTAACTAAAGTAAAACATTTTCTAAAGAGCGAAAGTCAAAGGAAGGTAATTTGCAGGAAACTTTCATCAGTCATCAGAATAAAATTTTTAAAAATCAGTGCAATAGAATTTGAAAACTTTGTAACTTGAATTTATATTAATTTCTTTTTGTAATAAAATAAAAAGATGAATTGAAACAAAATTTCAGTAATAATTAGTTTAACTATTTTTCATACCGTGACATTTTTTGATTTATTTCTTTTCCTATAGTATACTTTTAGTAGAATTGCTAAGTTTTCTGAAAGTAACTTTCAAAACAAACCATTTCTGGCACTGGAGGAAGGATATGGGAAAAGGCTCTTTGCCTTTTGCTGGAACTGATAACAAAACAATTGTCAATTTGTTTTTTTGGTGTCAATACTACTGAGCTGAGCTGCATCATTGTCTTAAATCATTACTGCCATTGTCAAAATAAATAAGAAATTTTAATCCTCTATTTTTTCTCCAAAATATTAGCTTCTTAAACTTTAATATACGTCTCATATGCAGAAAAAGTATATTGGTCTTGTTATGCTATTTCAAGCAGGGATTGTAGTTGTATGCAGTCATTGTTGATTCCACAGTCCAAGTACCATAATATTTAGACATGCACTTATGACATAATGAAGTGACACAAGGTTCAATTTAATGTGTGTTTATCAGCAGTACCATGGAAAACTTCTCAAGCCTCCTTGGCATTTTCCCATTTTGGGGACACCTCAGGTGCCAGACAATACTACCTGGGAGAATGATCCCCCGCCCAAAGCTTGAGCTAATAATATGGTCAGTCATGCAAGATATTGCTCATAGCACTGGCAACAATACAAGTACCATTACAGTCCAAGAACAATGTTATTTAGTCGTCTCTCCATGGTGACATGACCAGTCAAAGAACCATTGCCATTACTGTACATAGCAAGCCTAAATATAACATCTACTCATACACATATGCTAATGAGTGGTAGCACTAACCAAACACTACTGAAAGTTTCATTCTAGAAAATAAGTACAAATGCACAGCAAAAAAAAAGTATATTTAAAATAAAAGAAGTTTACAATAGAATAATAGCTCTAAAAACATTCATTTTTATAAGAGAATCAGATTTTTTAAAAATCAGTAAATCTTTTAACCTTAATATCTGACTTAGTCACCCATCCACTTTTAAGATCTGATTTGGTCTTTAAACTTTTTATTTCATGGCACCAAGCTTAAATGCTGATTTGAAATGATGAATAGAAATGGATTTTTCTTTAATGAAAATATTTAAGAAATAAAATTTACAAAAATGTTATTTGATAATTGCTGATATATTTTCAAAGAAAAATTTTCTTTGATAACACAAGTTATATTAAAGAAAGACAAATTACAGCTAGTCTTCGGCAAAAGCAGCAATCAAAACATGACAGACAGCAGCAGCAGATGGAATTCTAATTAGCAGACAGGTTAGGTTTAAGCTTCAAGTTTACTAAAGCATATTGTCCCACGGGACAATGGCAAAGTGAATTAAATTGTGAATTTAGTAACATAGTGATTGTGAGTAAATTGTGAATTTGGTGATATAGTGATTGTGAGTTCAATCCCTAGATCAGCCAGTATGTATTTGCATTCAGTGGTAGGTTAATGACAACTACTAACAATTAGTTTTCATTTTTTTGCATTAATATAAGACAAATTATTCACATAGAAAATTATTACTAGCTATATTTAGTTTTGAATGTTAAAGGGGTGCTCCAGAGGGAATGACAAAGGTTGTGCTTCTGAATGTAAAAAGCAGAAACCCATAAAGTGAAAATAGCATAGAAACAGACCTTTTGTAAAGTAATCAGTAAAGGTCTTTTCAAATTCAATAAGTATGTAAATAATTAAGCTTTTACTATATGTAATAGTTATGAAACAATTTTATCTATCATAAATCAAAGGTAGTGTGTATCGTTTTGTCTTATTATATTGTATAATGCAGTTCTGGAAGTGTTCGAGTTATATTTAAGGTTTTTTTCACTTCAGTATAACAGATATTGTTGTTTTCTATAAATATCATAATCTGACACTAAGTACAAAGAATGGTCTTAATTTAAAATATTCAAATAGGTAAAGTAAGATCAACTCAAACTGAATGAGCAAAAGAACACTTTAAATTTGAAAGTTCTGATTCCAGTTATTAAGTTTCAGAAGCTCTATTCAGAGCAACACTGGAAAAAGAAAAGTTCAAAATAAATCAAAGACAATATCACTAAACATGTAAATATGGTTTACCTACATGAACAATAATGTGTGCTTAAGTATATCTGAAATTAAATGATTCATTCAGCATTTAATAAAAAATGATAATTTATGATTTCTAAATTTATTACTTTACAGATGACAGAGTATTTTTCTAATCATTTTGCGACAAGTAAGGCAATAAAACCACTTGTGATTGAAGAACTGAAGGAAAAACAAATAAAGAAAAGAATGATTTAATGCTGGTACAAAGACTTTTCACATGCATTGAATGTAAAGAAATCCAGAGAAAAAAAAGAAAGATGACTGCTCATAAGACAAATATTTAAATATATTATATTCTTAAAAATATGGGAATTTGCTGGCAATACGCAGATTTCTGACCATTGAAAAGAATATAAAAATCGCATTGAGGAATTGTTTTACATCCTACAATCGTTGCATAGTTGAGTGTGGGTTTTATGCGTGGGATGAATTATAAGAGCATAAGAGATAGAGGAGAGAGCAAGAAGAGATTTATTGTTGCCAAAGTGAACATCAAAGAACCGACAAGAAAGACAGTGAAATTGATTCTCTCACAAGTGAACACAAACTATACCACTAAGACGCAAAAGGTTACTCAGTGTGAAATAATACAAAAAAAAAGAAGAAAAAAAATTATTAGGAAGAGAGAGAACACTAAAAAGGAACAGGAATTAAGAAGACAAAAGATAATGACTGACATTGCATATAAAGTTTTGAAGATCAAAGTTAACTGGGAAGTAAGAGGCTGGAAGAGTGTTACACAAGTGAGAAGAAATGTTAGCATAGAACTTGTTTAAATCCAGCCATTTCAACTATAAATGATGATACCTCGCTGCCAATCTAGTACTGAGCCTAAGTTAATAAAGTTGATAGCAGACAGAGAAAGGAAACTTTAACAAATCCTACAGAATGTAGTAAAGGAAAGTGAGAAAAAAATGACCATCAATTGTAAGAAGACGGAATCTCTGATTGTAAGCAAAAGGAAGAGAACTATGAATTGGAGATGGCAAAAACAAGCAAGTATGAAAATTTCAATATCTGAGAAGTCTTCTGACACAGGATGATAAATATGATGCTAAAATTTGAAGATACACTGGAACTGGAAATGAAGCCTTCCAAAAGTTAAACTAAGTATTAAGAAAAGGAGCTTTTGTTAGAAACAAAGAAAAGAGTATTAAACTGTTATATAATATCAGTCCTCTTCTATGGCAGTGTTTGATAACCTTCTCACAGATGAAGAAGGGACTTAAGAAAACAGAAATATGGTTCTCCAGCTATGGGATAAATAATAGGATTTGTATTTGGAAAAATCATTATTCCCCAAAAATTGTTCACGCAATATTCACTTGCCAAAAAAGAATTATTCTTACAATTGAAAAGGTTAAGAGACTTTGAATGAGACATACTCATTGGGTGGGTTTAAGTATTGAAAAAAATTGCTTATCTGCTAGGATTTTCATGCAAAACTATTTCTAAGTGTTGGTTCCAATTTCATAAGAATGACTGCAAAAATATCCCCCTCCACAAATTTATAGACAAAACATACAGATGCATGATGGAATTTCTTCCTAATAAGATAGGCTACTTCCCAGTCTCATCCAACTTAGTTCCATTCTTTCTTGTCTTGAAGTCAGAACACTGTGATCACTTGTCTGCATTCCTTTTGTGTGTTCATACCATTCTTAGTTTGTGAATGTTTTACCTTATTACTGTTGCCTTGTCTTGTATATATTGTTTGCTCAATATTATTTTTGCCCGGTTCTTTTCTTTCTCTTGTTATTGTTTATTGAAAACTTTATCAATTCTGTTTGTTGGGTACTTCTGCCAGTTGCATTTAACCATTGCCAATTACTCTACACTAAGGTTTACAGGGAATAGTTGGAATGAGAAAAACTTCCAGTGTGTGGCAATTCTGTGAGTGAAAATCCCTTGTTGATGAAAGAGGTCAGAGAATGGGCAAAGTGGTTTAAGCTGGTGGAAAAGCAACAGTAGCTCAAATAACAACTCTTTACAATAGGTATACAGAAATTCATCTTTGAATACACAAGACATCGAACCTTGAAGCAGACAGGCTACAGCAGCAGAAAACCATGCTTGTTAGATGTTTGAAGAAAATGGCATAAAAAACAGATTTAGCATTTTCTCCCTAGCCCCTGACTATTTTTGGTCATGGGTAATAGCTAGAATATTATGCTCAACCCAAATCTTGAGTTGGCCGATAAAGAGTCACTGCTGGTAATTTCAAACTGGAGATCAAAGTAGATCACTGCCACATGTGTTTTGAATTATTAAATAACTAGAATTTTTTGCAACACTCTAATATGTGTTGAAATCCTCACTGTATTTAGTATTGTTGAAGTTATCACTAACATTTTTTGTTGAGATTTACAAACGGTACATTTCATTCAATTTCGCAAACCAATCAATGAAATTTGAATAAACTGATTTGACAGGAAAAATACTTTGACAAAAAACATACTTTGCCATTTAATAATTTTAAAAATTTTATAGGACTTCATGGTAAACAATATATTTTAAGAAAATTTCTTTTTTTCCTTTTTAACAGTGAAGAATATATTCTTAGGATTTCTTACTCTTGTGCAGGCAACATACAACTGGCCATGTATAAATATTTCTTTCTGGAGCCAAATTCCAACTTTTTGAAGTGTTTGGCCTTGCAATTTGTTTATAGTTCTCACAAATGCAGGGAGAACTGAAAACTGCATTCTTGTATACAAAAATTTAAAAGATATGCAAAAAAAACAATATTGCATTTTTATTAAATAAGGATTTGTTATTTTAATCATTGTTTTTAAAATAATGGGACTATTTTTATGTTAAAGAATAAAACTTTTAATTTTTCCAAAAGAATTAATGAATATTTATTGTACTAAGCTACACACCCCAGTAAAACCAACTGTACTTTGTACCCCTTACATGTTTGCACTTCTCCCCAAAATTTGGTTTCAATTGGTCAATATATGGCTATTTTATAGAGTGTGACAGATGGACAGACTAACAGAAGTCATAGAACTTTATGTATGGATAGATGTATGATAGATAATTTCTTGACAAAATGTTCCTCAGTGGGATTTTGGTTGGGGGAGGATCAGACACACACAAAAAAGAAAAGATTTTGGGATTTCCATCAAAACACAACAAAACTGCTGTATCATCTATCTATATTTCTGAAATTAGATATTGTAACTATTTACATTGTCCAAGCTGTTGTCTTCATCTTTATTATCATATTAACAATGTTTCGGCTGTTGTATGCTTCTTCTTCAGGTGATATATTTTGGAATTTTGATCCAAACATTTTAATTCCATGTGCCATGCCTTTTTTGGATATCTCAGTTTCAGTTTGCTCCCTTCAGTAAGTCAACTTTCCAAGTTTTATTCCCTCTGCTGTGGCCAGGTTTTGAACTCACAACTCTTTGTTTGGATCAAGTAACTTTTTAGATTACTTCAACAAATCCTTTTATCCACTGGGCCATGGGTTTGGTTCAAAATTCCAACATAGACCACCTGAAGAAAGCCGGAGCATACAATGACTGAAACTTCATGAATATGGAAATAAAGATAAGGATAATAGTCTAAACAATGTAAATAGTGTAAATAAAACTGCTGTATTTACATTGGAGGGTACAAATACTTTGAAAATATTAGTAACTGCTGAGGTGTTTTGAGGCAAACAGGTATTGTGCATTTGTTCATTACAAATCTCATCTCTTTAGTCAGAAATTTCTCATGTGACAATGTGGTAACAATATGATATAGCTATGATCTGCCCTTCACAGCACCCAACCCAAAATTAACTTTTCATTTGCCTCTTTATCCATATATATTGAGAATAACATTAGTCTCAGTCCAATACATCCATTGTTTCAAATCTAGATGCCCACTTGTTGACAGCTAAGTTTTATTTGGAAAATTTTCTGCCCAAGTATTTCCATAAGGATGTAAGGATTTGGAGTGATCCACTTAAAATAAATATGCACACAAGCAATCTCTAGTGACAAATCAGAAGCATTCTAGACTTGTCAGTCTTGCTAATCCACTCAGGCAAAAGTAGGGGCAAGGCAGGTGAGGTTGGAGATTTACTTAGTTTAACATGGTTCAAACCTTACTGTGGCCTTTCATACATTCCTGGCCAATTTCATTTCCTATCATTAATATTTTTAATTATTTAACTCAAACTGCTTTGGCAGCAGAGGAAAGATATGCCTCAAAAGGTGGAGTGTCACTCTCATCATCATTATAGCTGTGTTATTTTGTTGAGGCAAAACTGGTATTAATCTTGTACAAAGCAAGGTGGGTTCTGACTGACAGAGAATCTTTTGTCATAATGAGTTAAGGAAAGGTTTTACAAGGCCTGGATGCACTTCATGACACCCAACTCTGCCTCTTGTGATATTCCAAGTACACACTGTTATACTATGATACCATGTCTAGGAAGGTTGCCATTCAAAGGTTAAAACTCCATCCTTTTATATTTATATGTATATATAAGTGGACATTAAAGTCAACACTCAGAAGTGACAGTCTGTTTCATGCTAAACGCAATTGTTAGACCATCTTAAAACTATATTTTATCATATATAAATGTGTATGCATATAAATATATAAAATGTGTATGTATATATAAGATAATCCTAAGGAGCCAGGCAAACCTACATAGGTTTCACCTAAATGGATCATCAGGGCAATGCCAGCATTGCCCTGACAATCTGTTTAGGTGAAACCTAGGTAGGTTTGCCTGGCTCCTTAGGATTATCTTAGGTTTGCTCTACTTCGTGTATTGAGCACTTTACATAGTTGCCTTTACTCGTTTTGGAGGTTTTTTTCTTTGGACTTTGAGCTTGAACTCTGGACAATTGTTTTCGCCTTAATTTTATGTTCTTGGTTCTTTCTTTTTTATTCCTCATTTTTCCTTGGGTACTGATTTGTTCTACTACAAGTCGAACTATCCAAGGTTTTTCCAAGTGAGTACCACCATTGATATATTTTATATATATTATTTATATACATATGTCTGGTACTTATTGAAAAGTGCTCAATATCAGTGACAGAGTTAACATATTTAGTTGGATTGATGTGAATTTGTAACCATGGTTTTCACACCCTTTGTGATCATCAGACAAACTGATTAATTTAGAAATTTTGGATTTATTTATGATTGCATATATTGGTGCTTTATGGTAGTGGGAGGAAAAATTGTCATTGGAGTGTGTATATGTACATATGGGTGGTGTTCCAATGTTTCCTCCCACTACCATAAAATATGCAACCACAAATAAATCATATATATATATATATATATATATATATATATATATATATATATATACACACACATATGATATATTGATCATGTGTATATATATCATGATAGATGATATATATACACATAATATATCTCGTTATACTATAAGAATCTCATCTTCCCTTTGACACTAGCTGAAAAGCTAGTGAGGTTACTGGTTTAGATGTCAAACACCAGTCCATCTGGCAGGTTGTTCTGGGTTATATGTTCCCAGTAGCAGTCCTAAGCTTGATCTGTCCTACTCAGTTACACAGAAATTTTCGTTAAAAAAACTTTTTATCAACTGTATTTTTTATGAAAGAAAATCTGCAAGAATAACATATTGCCCCAAAGAGTACCTTAAATACATTCTAAATATGAGATAAACATTTATTGTATTAGGTGTGAAAGAAAACTTGCAAGAATCACATGTAAAAATAATATATAAGGATTTTTCAAGCTTTAGTATTCCAAATCCATATAAAAAGTGTTATTTGTTATCCTGTAAAAATGTTTTCTTTCTAGGTTGTGCTTACATATGAATTTTAAGAAAAAAGCACTGTCTACATGATTTCCAAATGTGAATTATATCAAACACTCCATTAACAATTTTCAGAAAATATTGCATATATTAGCCCTTTTATGTTTTTGCAAGTAAACAGTTTATCCCAATGTGTGTTTGCAGAATTTTGGGGCAATTTCAAATTAAAATATATGTATAAAAACTTGAGAAGAATAACAGTTAATAAATACATCACAAGAATATTGTTTGTTTTCACTGTGTGCTTTCAACTGGTTTTGAAAATGTTGAGCCACACACTTGACAAATAGATACCTTCTCTCTGGTGTGTGTATGCATGTGCTTGCTTAAATGTGAACTCTGCAAAAAAAATGCTAATGCACAGACATCATAAAAATGTGGCTTCTCTGCAATGTATTTGCTTGTGGTTTTTCTCCTGCATGAACTTGTATATGGCTATTTAATTATGAACACTGTGAAAGTGCTGATCCTCAAACTTGAGAAATAAAGGATTTCTCTATAATGTGCATTTGCATCTATGCTTCCAATTCTGAAAAACTATATAGCTAATGAGGAAAGAGTTTCTTCCAGTGTTGTTTGTATGTCTCTTTTTAAACTAGAACTCTGTGTAAATGCTGGTCTACACACTTGACAAGAGTAAGCTTTTCCCTAATGTGTACTTGCATGTGTTTTATTAAACTGGAACTCACTGAAAAAGCAGATCCACAGATTTCACATTGATAGGGTTTTTCTCCAGTGTGTATTCTCAAGTGTTTTATTAAACTGGAATTCTGTGAAAATGCTGTCCCACACATTTCACATTTATAGGGTTTCTCTCCAGTATGTGTTCGCATATGGATTTTTAAAACAGAACTCTGTAAAAATGCTGAACCACACACTTTGCATGAAAATGGTGTCTCACCCGTGTGTGTTTGCTTATGTTTCTTCAAATGTGAACTCTGTGAAAATGTTGATCCACAGATTACACAAAAATATGGTTTTTCACCAGTGTGTGTTCGTATGTGTCTTTTTAAATCTGAATTATCTGAAAATGCTGATCCACAAACTTCACAACTATAGGGTTTCTCTCCAGTGTGTGTTCGCATATGCACTTTTAAATGTGATTGCTGTGAAAATGCTGATCTACAGACTTCACATGTATGGGGTTTATCTTGAATATGTGTTTGCATGTGTGCTTTCAATTCTGAACCCTCTAAAAACACTGAGCCACAAACCTTACAAGAAATTCTTTTCTCTTCAGAATGTGTTTGCATATGTCTTTTCAAGTGGTAACTCTGCGAAAATGCTGATTTGCACATTTGACAACTGTATGGTTTTTCTCCAGTGTGTGTTTGCATGTGTCTTTTTAAATGTGACCTCTGAGAAAATGCTGAACCACAAACTTCACAAGTATAGGGTTTCTCTCCAGTATGTGTCCGCATATGTATTTTTAAATCAGAACTCTGTGAAAATGCTGACCCACACACTTCACATTTATAGGGTTTCTCTCCTGTGTGTGTCCTCATATGTATTTTCACATCAGAACTTTGTGAAAATGTGGACCCACATACTTTGCAAGAAAATGGCTTCTCTCCAGTGTGTGTCCGCATATGTCTTTTAAAATGTGAACTGTCTGAGAATGCTGATCCACACACTTCACAAGTATAAGGTTTCTCTCCGGTATGTGTTCGTATATGTATTTTTAAATGTGAACTATATGAAAATGCTGAACCACACACTTTGCAAGAAAATGGTTTTTCTCCTCTATGTACTTGTATATGTTTCTTTAAATGTGAACTCTGTGAAAATGCTGATCCACACACTTCACAAAAATATGGCTTTGCACTAGTGTGTGTTTGCATGTGTCCTTTTAAATCTGAATTATCAAAAAATGCTGAATCGCAAATATCACAGCTATAAGGTTTCTCTCCAGAGTGGGTTCGCATATGCATTTTTAAATGAGAACTCCGTGAAAATACTGATCTACACACTTCACAAGTAAAGAATTTCTCTCTGGTGTGTGTTTGCATGTGTATGTTTAATTCTGAACCCTCTAAAAACACTGAACCATACACCTTACAAAAAGGTTTCTTCTCGTTGGAAGGTGTCTGCATATGTCTTTTCAAGTGTTAATTTTGTGAAACTCCTGATCTGTACACTTGATAAAATGTATAGTTTCAGTCCAGTGTGTATTTGCTTGTGACAATTTAAAATGTGACATCTGAGAAAATGTTGATCCACAAACTTCACAAGTATTGAGTTTCTCTCCAGTATGTGTTTGCATATAAATTTTGAAACCATAACTGTGAATATACTGACCCACACACTTCACATTTATAGGGTTTCTCTCCTCTGTTTCTTTATATGTGTATTTTTTACATCAGAATTTCATGACGATGTGAATTCACATACTTTGTAAGGAAATGTTTTATTAACAGTTTGTATCTGCATGTCTTTTTAAAGTGCGTACCAGCTGGAAATGTTTTACAAGCAAAAGAATTTATTTTACACTAATAAGTTTTTATAAAGTATTTCTCTGTAATGTGGCTCTACAGACACTGAAAGAGTAAGTGTAGGGTTTCACATAGTTATTTTAATCTGAATTTCAGGAAAATTCAGTCCCATGTACTAAAGTTTTCTATCCAATGTGTGTTAACCTGGATTTTTTCAGATGTTGATCCACACATTAGATCAATGCAGGGATTCTCCTTAGTATGTCTGAATTTTAACCTTAAAAGTTAATCACTGTACTTCAAATAATATATATAATCATCAGATGAATTCATGTTTTCCATTAACATATCTGTAAATAAAGAAGAGGTATTATTAAAGAAAACTGTTAAATCATGCATTACTTACAATTACAAAATTATAATAAATCAGCTTGGCTTTCAATCAAAGATTTTTTTCTTTGAATCAATTAAACTCAAGCAAGGTGATAATGCCACAAAGACACAAATGGCTACTGGAAGTGAAAGAGAAGGAAAAGACTTTAGAAGGAACTGGAAACCCAGTAATAGTATAAATCTCAGTTTAGGTGGAGAAATTAGAAGTATAGAGTTGAAGCAGAATTTAGAAGGAAACTGATTCCTAAATAGGAAATAAAAGATTATACCATAATTCATATTTCATGTTCAGTCAGTAATTTTGTAAAATGTTCTTCACATATGAGACTAAATCAACTGAGTAACTTCTTTCATCATTTTTGTTCTTGCCTAAATTTATTAGCAACAAATGAAACTGCATTATAAAAATAAAAGTAAAACTTTAGAAACATTGAACAAACAAAATAAGTCTAATTACATAAAATCTTAAACAAAATGAATGAATAAAAAAAATATGTCTTTACCTCTAGAAAAAAAAGTGGCAAAATTAGGCCTTCATGCCAGCAAAAAAATAAATGAACTGTCAAAGGATGGTTTTTCCCTTGTCACCACTATTATTTCAAGTACCTTTACTTCTCACCAATGTTTATTTTTTTTAAAGTGTTGATTAGAATTGGAATAAAACCTAAACATATAATGAAAGTGAATACATACATTTTTTGTTCTTGAGAATTAACAAAAATATTAAAAACTATTATTGTTTATGTACAAGAATATTTTTATATTTACAATATTCTAAGAACTAATGCAATACAATATTTATCATTTACCAATTTATAAGGAAATAAATATGAAAAAATTTTTTATTCTTAAATTTCTAAATATTTACTTATTAAAATATGTGAACAACTATAAGGAAATACTTATTATTTACCATTTTATAAATTTTGAATTGACTGGCAATTAGTCAATGTTTTGCTAACCATACAATAAATAGTGCTTATTATTTTTTTGTTGTCAATTCTCAAGAACAAAAAAAATCTATAAATTTGCTTTCATCATATGTTTAGGCTTTATTCCATTTCTAATCATAATCTAATTTTTGAAAAACAAACATTGCTGAGGAGAGAGTAATAGTGGTGTCAAGGAGAAAACAGACCTTTTGACACACTGTTTTTTTCTTGCGGCATGAAGGCGCAAGTTGACATATTAATTAGAATGGTGTTTATTCAAGGTAAAATATTTGAAATATAAATTTTTAACTTTTTTCTTTTTAATCATTCCCCCCCCCCAATCAAGTTGATAAAGCCACTAAGACACGAGGAGCTATTGCGTATGAAAGAATTTGTGAAAAAAAAGCATGAGAAAGGACAATAAGAGAACAGGAATTAAAGAAAAAGATGTTGCCAATTGACATTACATTAAAATTTTTGAAGATCAATATTGACTGGAAAGAGAATTCCCCAATCAAGAATAGCAAGAGAAGAAACTGTTAGCATAGAACTTATGATTACATTTAGCCATTTCAACTGTAAAATGACAACCTAGTTGTCAGTCTAGTACTGCACTTAAATTCATAAAGTTGTTGTACCAAAGAGGACAAAGTAAAGAAGTAAATTTGATAATTAAGAAAATGTCTTGAACATAAAAGTTGAAAATGTAGTAAATATATTAGTCAAAACTGGATATATTTTTTTTTATTAATTCATTTTGTACAGCTTATCAATCTTTACCACGTCATTTAAAGTTATAATATAATTTTAGATTGTAAGAATATTTTTTAGATAATGATTTAGTGATACAAGTCTTATTAATTAACCCATAGCTGGAGGGAGAAGAGGTGAATTCATACCTTTTCCAATTCAGGGAGAAGAGGTGAATTCATACCTTGCATTGTGAATATAATGAACCCAAGTGGAATTGGAATTCAACTCTTCAATTAACAATTTTAAGCCATTATCCAATATACCACCTGCACATCCAAACTTACAGCACTGTGTATTCCCAAGCAGTTATCCATCTAGGTACTAACCAGACTTGACATTGTTTAACTTTGGTGAATGTACAGGAACTGGTGTTTCAATGTGATATGCCAATAAGCATTTTTTTTCCACAAAAATTTTAATTCTACTCTTTTCCCCATTTGTATTTTTTGAAAATTTTATTTATTCATTATGAAAATTAAATGATAGCATTGTAGTTGCAGGTGAACTCACTTTGTCTCTTGGTAATTTATTTTTTAGGATTTTCTTCTACAAAAATATATTTTATAATGGTGAAATTATATATCTAAAAAAAAATCAGATATTTCAACTTTAATATAGTCATATAATATTGCTCCTGAATATTTAGATGTTGTCATGTTTTTAACAGTCTTTAGTACAGTATAAATTTTCAATTTGTTTGGAGTCTCTGGTTTGTATTTCTTAAGTAGAGTATAAAGATGATATTTGATAATAATCCAATAGATTTATCTGAGCCCCTGTCTGATGAGCAGTATACGCATGAAACTGAACCTGGTAAAAAGATAGGTCAATTGAACTTTTATTAATTTATTGACTATATAATTTTTTTTTCTGATGATGACTAAAGGCATTTGTTCTTGGGTGGAATTAGATATTTTTTTTCAAATACTTTGTTTTAAAATAAATAATATAGTGATTATAAATAATGTGATGAATATTAAGTGGAGGTAAAGGACTGAAAAGTTCTCAGCCCAAATTCTAATGTTTGGGCATTTGGTCAGATTTTGGGAAGTGGGTTGGACCGAGAACTTTGTAGTGCCCAGTATAATCAGTAAACTAAAAGCTATCAAATATTAGCCATAACAATAACTCTTTAATATTAGGAACCATCATTGACATAACACCGGTTCAGTTGACGCAGTGAATAATTTCTTGACTGTGTATGAGTAACTGAATAAATAGAATGTGAATTAAAATTTTTTTGAATGCCAAGAAATATTTATTTCTTATGAAATTAAAAAAGAAACTTAATTTGTTACTAATTTTATGCTTTAGAATTTTTGTTTACTTTTTTTTTACTTAAAATTCAAGAAAATGTTTTTGTAACCCCTCCCCGCAAAATAAAAAACTATTAAATTTAATAACATAAAATTCAGTAATTAGGAAATAATGCTAAATAAATAATGATCAAAATCAAGATTTTAAGGAATAAAAATAAATCAGTTAAAAAAAAAAAAAGGATGCGTAAAATAACTACCTACTCTAAGTATTAAATTTTAAAATTAATTATAAAAGCTGATCATTCTATCTTCAGTTGGTAAAGGAAAAATATTTTTCAAAATTGAATTTAAATTTTTCTTTTTTTCAAGTTCAGAAATGTTTGTTTCTTGTTGTTGTTTTTTAATGGAATGCAATTTAAAATTAATGATAAAAAAATAAAAATACGAATCAAAAACAAAGTAATTGTAATTAATAAGAAAAGAAAAAAATGCTTGCAAATCCGTATTTTTATATTTGCTAACAAATAAAATTGCGTGAACGTTATACTTACATCTTCTTATCTTTTCTTAAAGCAATGCAATGTTACAAGAAAGGGAGAAAATGTAAAAATTTTAAATCTGATTGAATGACATCTGCTGATCGCGATCGATACAAAAAGTTTCCAAAGAGCGAAAGTCAAGGAAGACAATTCATACAAGCTATGGAGAAATCTAACTTTTTTTTTTGTTTTGTTTTCACTGGTTTGCTAAAAAGTAAAATAAGATATTTCAATTACTTCTTGTCACAGTGAAACTGGACAGCAGACTCCAGGTGCAAAAAAAAAAAAATACGCATATGGAACAAATGAAAACAAACACACGCCACAGAGAATGAAGAAAAAAAAAGTAGATATCTGCAACCAAAGCTCAAAGATTTGCTAAAAAAATGAGCATACATGATGAAAAAACTACCCAAAAGTCTAATAAAAAAACAAACAAAGGCTTATCGTCAAAATATTTGTGTTATTATTAAGAGGAAAGATAAAAGGACTTTTTGATGGAAAAATTGTTTTTTCTAATCCTTAGAACCTTCGAAATTTTGTTTTCTGGCATCAACGTGAGACCATAAATTTGTATGGAAAATTTAAGCCGCTTTTTGCAGCAGAAAACATTGATTTAGAAATTCTTGTAAAAATCAGATAATTGTTGAATGTTAATGCAACTTTCAGGCCTTATTCAGAAACGAATGAAGTTGTTTCTGGAACCTTTCTTTTTTAGAAATTCTTGGTAAAAATATATGTTTTTAATATCAACCCTCACCCAAAAAAACTTATTTAATTTTATGAAATTTCAAGAAGTTCTTTTTTGTAATGCTTAATAATATCTAGTTATAAGGACAAGTCCTCGGAGAATAAATAATCAATTAGTGGGGGGAGGGGCAAAGAGGACCCCTGTTAGAAAAAAGATCTGCTCTGAATTATAAAATAAAAAAGGCAATAAAACTAAGACATTATTTAATTATAAAAAACTTTTAATTGCTTTTATGAATAAAATATATTATGGACATTGTTGTCTTTTGATGAATAATGAATTTTTGCAAGAATTGTTATTTTTTCTTTTCATTTTAATTAGAATAATTTATAAAGTTTTAAATCTTTTAAAATTCTGTATTAATTTGTAGCAGTCAAGTAATATTATTAAATAAAAACAGTATTTACTAATCTACAGTAGGTAATTACAAATTTTGAAAAAAAAATTAACTATTGCATCTTAGATTTTGATTAAAACTGCTGCTTTAAGCAAACCCATATGTCAAAATGCCAGGTGTGAATAAAAACTTAGTTATATTTTTCAACTTAGAGGTGAAAATTAAGAGACAGTATAATTGATTGATTGGTTTAATGGTATATCAAGGGACAATTATATACATGTGCAATGTATTATAGACCAATGAAATGAAATATGTCAGAGGTTACAGTTAATATATCTTTTATTTAGGCACTTAAGACACTATATGAAGCATGTTTTATAAAATACTCTTTTTTTTCTAACAAATTATTCTCATACAGTTTTGTTGTATGAGAGCTACCTTGTAATGTCATTTTCAAGAGACAATGTGGAGACCAGGGCAGCAGTTTTAAACAAAATCTTAGATGCAATGGTTAACTTTTCTAGACACAATATGCATTAAGATTTTAAATGCTTTCCAGTCATGCTAGACCAAAATTTATTATTTATAAAGGAGAGCTTTGAGAAAGGAATTTCTGCTTCACAGCTCATGATAAGCATGGTTAATACAATTTCAGTGCACTTAAGTGTTGTTATCAAATAAACTGAAGAATTTGCTTTTTAGTTGGCATATCTTATTCTGTGTTCTGGAATGATGTCATCAGAGCTGTTTCAACTTGAAGGTAAATCAATGTGATTTCTCATCTTCAACATGGTTGCTTGTTTCCAAGCATTCTCATCTGCTCAGGACCATTTGTGTTTCTTCAAGAGTGTCAGAACCAATTTGTGGTTTATACAGTAAAAGTTTCAGCAATAGATTTTAATAATAATAAAAAAAATTACCAAAGCTCTCAAGGTTTTGTGATGTTGGATGGCTTTGATTGTCACTTTTGTTATGTCAAGTGAAAGCTTATTATCACATCCAAAAATGCTTGTTATATTCAAGACGTCATAGACTCAGGTACTTGTAGTAACACCTTCCAGTAATATCCACACTAGTAATACTGGTTCAAGTAGTAATTGCCAAATAGTATAATGATCAAAAGAGAATTGTAATCTGTATAGTAGTAGAGAGAGTGGACGTATAGCAATAGTGGATAGACAAGAAGAGTGAACAGTGAACGTATAGACATCACGCTACTTCCTATTTATTCACTTCCTTTATGATCACATGATCTACTTAATAATGAAATCATGTGTGTTACTCACTGGCGATCTAGTTTCAAACCACAGTGTTGTTGCTGACACTTACTCTTATACAACACAAGGAAATAAAATTTTGGCATTACCCATTAGCACACTGGAGGCGAAAATTGTTGCTGTAGAATACTCTCCCTTTGCATGCTATAGGTGTATTCTGTTGCCTTGAGAGGGTTGGTATAAATAAACACTAAATAATAGTTGACAAGTGCTTATTTATAGCAACCCTCTTGAGTCAACAGAATGTGCCTACAGCGTGCAAAAGGAGAGAATTCTACAGCAACAATTTTCACTTCTAGCATGCTAAAGGTTAAATGACCCATAAGGAGTTGATATGCCATTAAACAAACCAAACCAATTGTCTGTTATAATAGGAGTAGATAGATCTGCTAATAGTCAGATTTACACTCCTCCCTGGTCTTTTGAACAGGAGTAGAGGTTTATCCCTTGTTTCCTGTTTAGGATTGGGTTTTCGGTTCCTTCTAAAGTTTACTTCAGCTATATACTCCTAACACTTGTCCTTTCTTACACCAATACAACTCCACACAGTAAAACTTCACCTTGAGTGGCTCTTGGGTCTTGTATCGGGTGAACATTAGTAAAAAAAAAAAAAAAAAACATGCTGGAGTTTCCTAAGTTGTAAATATTCTTTGAATGCATAACAGTCATTTACTATTTTGTGATGTAATATAAAAATAGCTTGGCAAACATGGATAAAGGAGCCTGCAATAAGACACAGTCTCCATGACACTGCCTTTTTAATTATCTTCACTCTTTGGCAATGTTTATTGTTTATTAGAATTGGAATAAAGTCTAAACATATGATGAAAGAGAATTTATACATTTGTTTGTTTGTTCTTGAGAATGACTACAAAAATATTAAACACTATTTATTATTAGATTGTTTATTTACAAGAATGATTTTATATTTACAACATTCTAAAAAATAATGCAATCAGAACTAACGTAGTGCAATATTTATCATTTACCAATTTATGAAGAAATGTGAAAATTTTTTATTCATAAATTTATAAACACTTATATAATAATTAAAATATGCGAACAACTATATGGTGCTGAAAACTGTGTTGGGTTGGTTGACCCGAGGTCACTGGTAAATTCTGTGATTGTCTGCTTATTGTATTTAGTATCATAAGTGGCTCCATTTAAGCTGTCAGGCATGGATACATGATTCAGTATTTTTGTCACCCTTTTGCTTTAGCAGCAACATTCATTATTGGCTCCAACATTTAAATTGTATTTTATATTTTGGGGGAATTTGTTTTCTGAGCTAGATGCAATGCTTGGAACCCCTGGGCAGAGAGCAACATTTTATTTTGTTTTTCATAGTGTTCACATCCAGCCAGCAGGTTTTGATGTGAAGGGAATCAGAAAGTTATAATTTAAAGCAAACTATAACAATATCCAAAGTTTCTCAGCTCCTCTCAAAGAAACCCTACCACTTGTTCTAGCTGAAAATTTCTTTGTAAAAATGTATTTGGGGACATCAAAATAACTTCAGGTAATATCTTTGCATAGATCTTTTGCTTTTAATTTATAATGTGTAATTCTGTAGACTTAACTTTCTTAGAGTTCTCCAATGAACAAAAGATAATAGCAGAAGATAAGTGGTTTGAAATTTCATTATTGTTTTGTTGAAATGATCCAACCATTTCTTCTTAAACTAAAATATCATATTCCATCTTCACCAATTTGTGGTATACATTTTTTGCATCTTGCTTACATTCAAGCTTCTGACTTTTCAGAAAGATATGAGTTTGTAAAATAGCTGTGTATCCATGTTTAATTACCTATACTGCTTTATAGTGTGCAGAGCATCTAGTCCCACTTAAGCTCTTTACAGAAAAATCTAGAGTGCGATATATGTTTAAAATACGCCATCTTAGTGCAGCTAAGAAAACATACAACTCCAACAAAATACCATAACATTCATCAATTTCAAGCACAGTAGACACTGCCTTTATCATAAGACTGGATGAATGGTCTGCATATGTTACATAATCTGCTTATCTGTTAATGTTTTTAAAAGAGTGTTTGCAGCCCTTTTTCCAAGGCCTCGATGTTAGATGAATTAATGTAGGATTGGCAAAAGATATTTTCAAGTGAACGTTTATGTCCACCCATAATTTGTATTTTGTCCAGCAAAATCATGGATGAATGATTTTTATTGGTAAAAATGTTAAACCTATTTTATAGAATGTATGGTTGTGTGGTGATACCTTGGCACAGTGGTCTAAGGGGAATGACCCTGATCAGACACAAAGGAAAAAGGGACTTTTTATGAGGGAGGGAGAATACTTCCAGTGAGGGAACCAACATGTATAGACCTTGCAAATAAAGCTTGTTAATTATTGCTATTCAATGTGAACTCCTGTTGTTCCTTACCCACACATCTGTAATAGAAAAACATGACATGGTATCAGAAGTGGTTTCAGTGAGTAGACTGCAGTAATCATACTCTGTTCAGGATATTGAAAAAAAAATATGAAAGAAGATTGAAAAGAAAAAAAGCAGTGAATTGGGAAAAAGAAGCATGGTCATCCATACTCAACAGCAACTATGTGCATCTTTTACTATTCAATTGTTCAATTTTAGAAAGCCACTTGAATGGGAAAAATGGATCCGTCATTTTAAAGATGTCTGGAAGCAAGTAATCTCCATACTACTAAACAAGCAAACCAGGTAAATACCTTAATTTATTGTATGGGAGATCTGGCTAACAATATCCTGAGTAGTTTTTAATAGGAGACAACAAGGACCCAACAAGTCTGTGGATTCTTTTGTGACAGCTCTATAGACATTGGCTGAACATTGTAACTATGTGGTTTTAAAAAACAAACTTATCAGGGACCATTTGGTTGTAAGGCTTTCAGACTCATGTTTGTCTGAAAGAATGGAATTAGATGGAAATCTCATGCTGGAAAAAGCAGTTGAAATGGCACAACAGAGAGAAACTGTTGGGCAGCAACAGGGTAATCTGAAGGGAGATAGCCCAACTGAGGCATGTTCTGTGGACATAATGATACAAAAAGGAAAACCACTGCAAAAATACAGAGACAAAATTAAAAATCAAAATCAGAATAGCTGTTACAAATGTGGAAATAGCCCTTATGACCCCAAAATACAATACCCTCTTAAAGATGTGATATGTATGTGGAATAAAAGGACACTACAAGCATGTGTGTATATCAATAGTTGTCCATGAGATAACAGAGGATATCAGCGAGTGGAGACCTATGAATGGTTGACCTTAAAATGCATGGCAGAAGAGTAAAATTTAAGATCGACACAGGTGCTGACATGACTCTTATCCTACATAAAGTCTTCAACCAGATTTATGCAAATAATGTCCCAAAACTTGCAGAAGCAATATATGGTCCAGGATGTGTTCCACTGGATGTTTGAGGGGTTTTGAATATCATAATCTAAAAAGGAAGGAAGAGGACACCACAACAAGCCTGATGTGATTAAAAATCTGTATACAGTTCTTTTAGCCAGACCTGCCATCACCAAGCTGGAACTGGTGTCCTCCATCAACAGAACTGATCTGGACATACTGAAAAAGTGGTACCCAAAACTGAATAGTGGTCTTGGTTGAGTGCAAAACCTTACACTATTAGACCCAAACCCGATGCAAAACTATTTTCACTCAAAACACCATGATGAGTACTCCTTCCTTTGTTACACAAAGTAAAAAAGAACTGCAGCATATGAAGCAATTAGGTGTTATCAGCTGTGTGGAGCAGGTGACTGAATGGTGTGCTGGAATGGTAGTGGTGGTGAAGAAGTCAAGAGTCCCTTGTATATATGTTGACCTCACACAGCTGAACAAGTTTGTATGTAGAAAAAATCAGTAGAACAAACTCTTGAATCACTTGCTGATGCCAAGATATTTAGCAACATAGATGCTAACATGGGTTTCTGGCAATTTCTCCTAGCAGAAGAGTCAGCTAAACTCACCACATTTATCACACCTTCTGGGAGATTCTACTTCAAAAAGCTACCATTTGGGATAGCATCAGCACCAGAGCGCTTCCAGAACAGAATGGCTACGGAGGTTACTGAAGGTATGGAAAGTGTGATCTGCCATATAGAAGATATTCTGATATGGGATACTCTCAGGAAGAACACGACTTTCGTCTACTTGCAGTCTTGTGGAAACCTAGATCACACTCAACATAAACAAGTGTGAGTTCTTGAAAAGTGAAGTAAAGTTCCTTGGCCATATTATTTCAGATGAAGGAATTTAGGCTGATCCATGCAAAACAGCTTCATAAGATAAATGCAGGAACCTACAAGTGTTAATTTGATTTCAGAGCTTTCTGGGGATGGTGAACCAATTGTGAAAGTTCATACCCCAGCTAGCTGAAAAGGACAAACCTCTGCAAGATTTGCTTTCCAAAATAAATCATTTGTACTGGGGTGAAGACCAGGCTAAAAATTTCAACACATTGAAGGAAGATTTGGTAAATAAACCAATGTTAGCTCCTTACAATCCAAACAAAGAGACTAAAGTATTAGCAGATGCATCCAGCTTTGGGCTGGGAGCAGTCCTTTTGCAAAAGTGGAGCAAAGAGTGGAGGCCTGTTGCCTATGCCTCCAGGTCACTCTCTTAAGTTGAACAGATGTATGCTCAAAAGAGGCACTAGTGCTTACATGGGCCTGTGAAATCTTTTGAGATTTTATTATTGGGCAACATTTCCTGCTTGAGACAGACCACAAACCACTGATGAGCCTCCTAGGGACACAAACTTTGGATGTCATAGCCTCAAAAATTCAATGCTTTCAGATGAGACTGATGAGATATTCATACAGTATATTTCATGTCGCAGGGAAAAGCCTTGTTAAAGCTGACACACTGTCACAAGCTCCAGTAAAAGAAAACACAATACATGCTGACACAGAGCTCATGGAGAACACCAACATTTATGTGAATCAAATAATGCAGAACCTAGCAGAAAGTGTTCCCTATCAGGGAAATTTGCGTCAACACCTTAAAACTGACAACATATGCAGATGTGCCAGGATGAATGGCCTAAATACAATGTATGTTCAGAAGTGTTGAAAATGTACTGGACAGAGTGTGCATTCCTAACTATACAGGATGGGATCTTGCTTAAGGGTTCAAGATTACTCATTACATCAGTACTTAGGAATGACATCCTTGAGAGAGTCCATGAAGGTCACCAGTGCATAGTTAAATGCAGGCATCATGCATGTCAGAATGTGTTAATGCAGAACATGCATAAAAGAGCACACTAACCATGCAGAGTCTCTTGTTCAAACAGAGCTCCCAGACAGACCCTGGCAGAGACTAGGGGAAGAGATTTTCCTCCTAAAAGGCAAAAAGTATTTGCAAGTAGCGGTCTAGGAATAGTGAACCTCACACTCTCAAAAGCTTCAGCTGTTACAGCTCATCTGAAATCAATGTTTGTATGACATGGATTGCCAGAGACCTTGGTAAATGACAATAGTCCACAATTTGCATGCAGTACATTTTCTACTTTTGGCTCAGAATATGGATTTCAGTATGCAACCAGTAGCCTTAGATATCCACAAAGTAACAAGGAAGCTGAATGGGCAGTCCAGACAACCAAAAACCTTCTGACTGAAGCAACTGATTCATACCTTGCCTTGCTAGAATATAGATCAACACCACTTCATAATAGATTTGGCCCAGCCCAGTTGTTGATACACCCTGTCAGTGGGGCTTCAGAATACGTGACTGCACTTCTATTGGGATAAAAGTCCTGCAAGGGGGCCACCTTGTTGGGCATGGGTGGCAACCTGTGATGTTTGAGGATGGGATCCTGGTGGTTGACATTTTTAGGAGTTGGACTATACATATACTTCTAAACTCTAACATACCACTTTGGCCCTTACTTAAGCTAGACGGATGGTTGGAGAGGCCTGATCCAATCAATCGGCTGGTCTTGTCAAGTTCTAAGTCAGACTAACAAAACAAACAAAATGCGCTCACATTTACCATATCAAATATTAAACTGACTTAGCAATCAGTGTCTGTAGGGTCAATCAAAACAAATGAATCTGACATGCCTGTTTCAACTTCTGAGGAATGCCCATACTTGGTTGGATGATCCTGGATATAACAAGTGCTTAAAACCCTCCCCATGTTTGAGTATACCTGTTATGTAGCCCTGGAGGAATGAGGTGAATGAGTTTCCCCCCTTCATCATCTCCCCCACATGGGGCTCCAAGATGGGTGGGGAGCATGGCTGATGAATAATAATAGTAAACAAAATATGAGCACAAAAAACCCCAAGAGACTACACATTGATACAGACACAGAAAGTGACACAGAAAATCAATCAAAATAAAGTTTTTGATATTCATAGTAATAGAAACAACAGAAGACAAACTAATAATGAAGTTGCCACCTTTTGAAATAGAAAACATCTTAGCATCTTGAATAACTCCAAAAACAGTTTTAAAAAATTAGAAATAATATACTAATGATAGAAGCAAAAGAAAACCATGACACTGAAACTCTGCTAAGGATGACCAAATTCTATGATATAAAGGTAACAGTCTACCCACACAAACTTTTAAATTCTTCCAAAGGTGTAGTGAGAAGCACTGAACTCACTGTGTACACTGGGGGAAATTAAAAACAATAATTCTATCTAAAAACAACATTATAGACAAAAAAAGAATATCTATTAAAAAAAATGAGAGAATTATAGACACTAATATGTATATCATTACTTTTAATGCACCAGGATCACCAGATGAAATAAAAATTGGATATACAGTTTCAAAAGTAGAAACATATATTCCAAACCCATTGTGATGTTTCAATTGACAAAGATATGGACATAGTAAGAATCAATGTACAAGGGAAGGTGGTATGTGGAAAATGTGGGGAGAATGATCCTAATCACACAGAGATCATATGCCCAAATGATACAAAATGCCCTAATTGTAAACAAAACCATAGGGTAACTTCCAGGAAACCTGGAAAAAAGAAAAAGACATTTTAAAAATTAAACATACCAAAAAAAAATCTTTCTCAGAAGTGATGAAAAGCACTGAAACACACATACATATATATATATATATATATATATATATATATATATATACAGTGTAACCCGGATATAAGAGAGAAGTATCTTATATCCGGGTTTCTCTTATATCCGGGTTTGGTCTATTTTGTTTAGGTAAGTATGGCTCTAATTTGGGACCAGAGAAAATCTCTCTTATATCTGGGTTTCTCTTATATCCGGGTTACACTGTATGTATATATATATATATATATATATATATATATATATATATTATTTACTTATCAATGTTATCACATACTAATAATTAATAGGGAAACCATGTGCAAGATGAAATTGTAAATTAAATCAATGACATACATACCAAATACAAATCAACTATTATTGAGTGGCTGGCAATGGTTCAGTTATTGTTGACTCTGTGTCTTGAATTGACATATTGAGTGGCTGGTAATGCTTTGATTATTGTTGACTCTGCACCTCACTTAACACATGTTGATTGGCTTTAATTATGGTCCTTACGTTTATCAACCCTTTGTATGTTATTTAAAGCAGAAATATATTTTGGATTGTAAAAATAACTCTTTTTTTTTGCAAGTGAATATTGCATATTTATTTATTTGGTAGATAACAATGATTTTTCCAGATACAAGTCCTACTATTTAAGCCATAAAGATAGATTCATACTTTTTCCAAGGGTAAATGAATATGAATTTCACATTGTCAGCTAATATCCATTACACTGTCATGTTTTTCTATTTCAGATATGTGGGTAAGGAACAACAGGAATTAAAATTGAAAAGGAATAATTAAGAAGCTTTATTTTCAAGGTCTATACACATTGTTTCCCTCACCAGAAGTTCTTTCCCTCCCTCATGAAAAGTCTCTTTTTCCTTTGTGTCTGCCCAGGATCATTCCCCTTAGGCTACTGTGCTAAGGTATCACCACTCAACCATATATTCTATAAAATAGGTTTAACATTTTTACCAATAAAAATTATTCATCCATGAATCTGCCTGTTTCTCAGAGATTTTTACAAGATAAAAATAGAAATTTGCCTCTGTGACACAAATGTCCATTTCAATTTCATTCAAAATGTGCATATGTATGCTTTAATTCAATGGCACTCTGGAAATATTATCCATTTTTATTGTATATAGTTATGGCTGGTGCAACACAAAATAAGAAGAACCAGATTCATAGAAACGAAATGCAGATTTTATTTTACATATAATACAATATATTTTAGAACAATAGGAATGACATTTAAAACAATATAAGTTAGGAAATGCTAACAATTTACTAAGCTTGCAAGAGCCCAGAAAGTAGTTGGCTTAACGTGTAACTATATAAGGGAGTGGGAGAGGAAATCCACTGTAGTTAAGATTAAGGCAATGGATGGGAATTTGTCACTAGTCCAAGAATTATATTATTTTTTTCTTAAAAATAGTTTGATTAATTCACATATATATAAAATAAAAGAGTTTGGTCAATAATATCAAAGAAAAAAGGCAAAGTATTTACCGATAGTCTTTTCTTTATGGGGACTGTAGGAATTTAGATTCTTTCGGTCAAAGCTTTATTCTTGAATCAAAATGACTGGAGTTGACCTCAATAGTTGTGGCTGTGGGTTCAGGAGGCAACTGGCTAGTTGGTATGAACTCCTGTTTTTATATGTTTTTTGGACCCTCTAGAACCCAATAGAAGTTTCTAGAGACTTCTAGAAAGTTCCATTCTATTATTACGAAATCTAAAGTGTTTGGTGAATGGAAGCTTTTCATATGGTAAAAAGGGCATTTAGTAGCTACAGATTTAAGTCATCATTTTGAGTTAGATTTTGTATTTTATAGTATAAACATAAAGAAGTAGGACAAAATGGGACCCTGTAACAATGTCATGGTCATATGTCTATGTATAGACATATGATCTTGACATAGAAAAAGAAATTTTTAAATAATCTTGACAACATCAGATCTAATGACAATCCCAGTAACCTGCCAACTTAACCAGGCAAGGCAAAAGTGTAGGTCAGACCTAGTATACCTGGGGGCTGTGTCCCACCTCATTTGGGAGGGACAAAGTAGCTCCCCAGAACCACCACCTTTTTTAATGGTGGAGATTACTCTGATACTGAAATCACAGTCCAATTTGGGACATACACTGACTAGCCCTAAGAGAACCCACCAAATCCTCGCCACAGCAGAGACTGATATGCAAACATGCTCAAGTAGACCTGAGATACTGAAAACTCTCAGATGTTTGATCCAACATCTTATACCAACAAATCATAAAATATACATGGCATTACAAAAGACCAATTGAACATTAAGAGTATATTATTTATACATGTTCAGATGGGCTCGAAAGAAACAAAGCAAATCATGTATGTATCAGATTACATAGAGTCTGCTCTAAAGAACTTAGACTTAATACATCCCAACTTCTCAAATCCAGTGTCATGACATAATGCAGCAACCAGTGTCAGTAGAAAAGCTGCATGCAGGTGTCTGCAAAGAACAGCTGTTCTGAAAAAAAACAACAAAACAGCCACTATCCCATTTCCACCTACTGAAGATAAAGCACCCACTAAGTAGAAAAATGAGTACTTAAGCGCATTCAACACATGCCCACATCAACCTCTGCAGACCATGAGAAGTAAGCCCTTGAACATTACCTTTATCCCAAGGACAACACTAACTGCAGTCCACAGATTAATTCTAGTTCCCCATCATTGGAAGAAGATCAAACAAGACTTTGGGATGTCTCATTGGGCATAATTGAGCCAGTGCCTGTAGGTACACCTAGAACCTGGTGCTCAAGAATGGTAGTTGCAGCTAAAAAAGACGGTACACCTAGGTGTACAGTGGCCTTACAAAAACTTAATGCTGCCACTGTGAGAGAAACACACCACACGCCATCCCCATTCAACCAAGCATCAATTGTACCAGTCTGTATGAAAAAGACCATGCTAGATACATGGAATGGTTACCACAGTCTACCCCTTATTCCTGCCACATGAGAAGATACAATGTTTGTAACAGAATATGGATGATATTGATACCTCCGTGCTCTGCAAAGTTTTCATGTGTCAGGTGATGCATATACTTGTCAATTCAATGGTGTCACCATCAATATGGTTTGGAAAACCTGCTGCATTGACCCACTATAGTTTCCAACACCTTCAAACATCACCAGTATCAGATCTTGGTTTGGGCTGGTAAACCATGTATCAAATGCATTCTCCCATGATGAGATAAATGCCCCTTTCTGGGAATTACTATAAACAAAAAATAATGATGTTGCTTGACCATCTGTTTGAGATGTTGAAACAAGTGATTGTGTAAGAGTTTGAAGAAAGGGTGAAGTCTTTTTAGGTTAACAGGCCAACATGACTGTCTACTGACTACAGTAGAACAGGCATTGGTTACTTCCTGTTCCAGAAATACTGCAGTTACCCAACTGGAATAGACCTTTATTGTGGTAAGGACCACTAGGAGCGTGTCTTAGCAGGTCCCATTTCACCAATCAGTCAGAGTCACATTACGCACCAATTGTAGGAGAAACTTTGGCTTTGATTCATGGGTTGGAGTCATGCTGGATGTTTGTGTTGGGAAGCCCAGATTTACTAGTTTTGGTCAGCCATAAACTGCTAGTAAAAATATTCTTGGATAAAACTCTTGAAGATATAAAAACCCCAAGATTTTTCAGTTTGAAAGAGCATACACTCATGTACAGATTCCACATAAGGCACCCTCCTGGGGAGGCTTAATGTGGCACCTGATTGCACCTCACATTAGCTAGCATCAAGAAGACATATTGGGGCAACACATTGACAGCAGCATAAAAGCATCTTTCAGTTCCACATATGAACATGACCAAAACTTGAAGGCAATAACATGGGATATGGTTGCAGCTGCCACAGCCACTGATGAGGAATGCCGTACTCAGTCAGAGTACAATCAGAAGGGATTCCCAAAATTATGCCATGAGCTGCCACTGGTATTCTGGCCTTTGGGTGATCAATTGTACTCTCTCAAAAGGATAACAAAATCCTAGTACCAAAACAGTTGTGATCCAAGGTACTCAAGGCACTTCACTTGGCATACCAATGTGTTAACGGAATGACAACAAACGCAAGACAATGGTTATTTTGGACTGGTTTAGATACCAGTATTTGACAGACAAGAGACCATTGCTGAACATGTAACTCGATTGTCTCATCACAGCCCAAGGAACTCCTGATGCCACTGTCAAACCCTGAATTCCCACTCGAGAAGACGGTAACAGATTTTTTTGATTTGCATGGGAAATGTTACATGGTAAACACAGATCAATACACTGGGTAGGTGTAAGTAGCCTTGCTAACATTGGCAAAGGCAAGAAAAATATGAGATATGCTGTGAGATTGGTTTTGTACATATGGTGTACTGGAAAAAATCTCATCTGATGGAGGGCCACCATTTGACACCCATGAATATAATGAATTTCTCAGGGATTAGGGTATAAAAACGTATGTCATCAGCACACCACCCTCAAATTAGTGGTCAAAACAGCCAAACAGATACTGGAAGACAACAATGACAATCAGGGTCACTGTCTCATGATTGCACTGCCTAAGCCCTACTAACCCATCATAACATGTCAAACCAAGACATTGAGCTCTCTCTCCCCAGCAATAATGGTATATGGTCACATGATAAAGGATCATCTCCCCATCCTTTGGGACAAATATCAGATATACAAATGGAAGGAGATAAATCAATTGAGACAAAGCTATGGCAAAATGACCCCTGCAGAATAAACAGCAGCATAATGTGCACAATCCCCACTTTGAGAAATGCGAGTTGGTGAGCCCGTTCAGATATAGAACCAAGACTACCCCAGTCTATAGTGATAGACAAAAATGGGAAGGATCGTGGAAACACTTGGCAATAGGGAGTACTGCATGCACATTGACAGGAGTAACCGGATAACCTTGTGCAACTCCCACTTCCTACATAAAATATATCCAGTTGTAGAGGCCATGTACTATCCCACAACAGAAGTGAACTCACCAGAACGAAATACATCATGTAATCCAGTAGAATATAAATCTCAAACGCCTTACCTCAGGAACAGATCAGAACTTGTTAACATGGACAGCAGCACTGAACCACTTCTCAGTCAACATTGATTCAAACCCCTACATACTGACCAAGAAATGGAACTGGAGGACATGAATGGCTCAACAGAAATGGAGGTAGATGAAAACCCAGCAATGAAACTGCCATTCATGCTGCAGTACAAGGATATCACAACCTCCAAGAACATTGTCTCCTGAGATGTGAGGAGCATCATATGGCCATCCCAGCAAGTGACCACAACTGATAGATCTTGTGGTCACAGGAGGCGGAGGGTATGTAGAGTGGATCAGAAGGTCTCATTATAAAACAGGGCACCTAAAAGGACATCACCACATCCAACCGGAAGTATTGGCTACAACATGAACATTATAAAAGAGAACCATCGAAGCATTGAGATAGTTGTACATTTTCTTTCTTCTGTTCAATGCTTATGAATAAAATATATTCATAACCTAATTGAGTTTCATTGATTATATTTTACTGTATATAGAAGACTATCCCCAAAAAGTAATGTATATACATGACATAAATAAACACATGGAATAATGTTTAAAATGAATAAAACTATTGCAATACATTTTCTTAAACTCAATGAAAAAGAACAAATCTTTTCACGCTGTCATTTCATAATATTAATGAAAACTATTCTTTCTCCTTGAGTTATTACTTGATTTAGGTTTTCATATGACTTTAAAAAGTGTGGACTTTAGTGCTAATGTCATAAGATAAAGTTATTTGTATTTTCTGTGAAAAGAAATCTGCAAAAATAACATTGCTAAAATGAGTATTTTTGTACACATTTTTGCAAACAACTTTAGTATTACAAGTACATGCAATGTTTTCTCTTGACATTAATTTTTCTAAATTATTTCTAAGAAAAATATGAATTATGTCAAACATTAGTCAGAATCTTCCTAAGAATATATCTCCAAAATCTATTTGCCTATGTCTTTTCAAGTATGAATAGACTATAATTGCAAACCCATACAGCACATTATACTGTTACTTCAATAGGCCCATGTTCTAAGTGCAAATTCTGTATAAATGAAGTACCACATTATGAGAGGGTGCTGAAAAGGTCTTAGCCTAGTAAAGAAGGGATTATGAAATATCTTTGATATAAGACCACTTGGACAGCTTTTGGGAAGTGGGACATGACAATAAAAATTGTCAGCCCCTCAATGTATCTCCACTCTGTTATCTAACAGATTATTTATAATTGAACAAATATAACAAGATAACATGGATATCAATGCATTTAATAGTGAAATGGTTTTTCTATATGATAATATTTCACTAGAATGAACTCATACGAATAGAATACATGTATTTTCCAAGAAAATGATCTCTTCATTTACACTTCATGCCTTGATAATTTTCACTTGAATGAAAATGTAGGTACTCACACTCTACAAAAAGATATCTTTGAAAATGCTAACCCAGAAAAATATAGTTTCTCACCAGTGTGGATTTTCAAAAATACTAACATGCACACTTCTCATGAAAAGGGTATCTCTCCAGGATGTAAATTTATGTGAACTTTAAAAAAATGTTAACCTACACACTTGAAAAGTAGAGTGATTCTCTGTGGTATGTACTTTCGATTTTGAACTGAAAATGCTGAATCACATATCACAGACATTAAAAGAAAAAGTTTCTCAGTAGTATGTGTTCGTTTATGTATTTTTTAATGGTAATTCTGTATAAATCCAGACAATTCACAAGACAGAAGTTTCTCTGTTGTGTATTAGCATATGTTTTTTTAAATGTGAACTCCTTGAAAATGTTGATTCACACATATCACAAGTATAGGGTTTTTCTCCCGTGTGTATTTGCATATGCCTTTGAAAAGTACCATGCCGTGAAAATGATGACCCACACACTTCACAAGAATAGGGTTTTTCTCCAGTGTGTGTTTGCATATGGTTTTTTAAATGTGATCTCTGTGAAAATGCTGAACCACACACTTCACAAGTAAAAGGTTTCTCTCCAGTGTGTGTTCGCAAATGTACTTTCAAAACTGACTTCTCTGAAAATGCTGAACCACAAACCTTACATGAAAATGGCTTCTCTCCAGTGTGTGTTCGCATATGCAATTTTAAATGTGAATTTTGTGAAAATGCTGATCCACACACTTCACAAGTATATGGTTTTTCTCCAGTATGTGTTCGCATATGTAATTTTAGTTGTGAATTTCTTAAAAATGCTGATCCACATGCTTCACAAGAGTATGGTTTTTCTCCAGTGTGCATTTGCAGGTGTCTTCGTAAATCTGTATTATGTGAAAATGCTGATCCACAAACCTTACAAGAAAAGGGTTTCTCCCCAGTATGTGTTCGCATATGTACTTTTAAATAGTAACCCTCTGAAAATTCTGATCCACATACTGCACAAGAGTAAGGTTTGTCTATCATGTGTTTTTGTGTATGTTTTTTTAACTGTGAACTCCTTGAAAATGATGATCCACACACCTCACAAGTGTAAGGTTTCTCTCCAGTGTGTGTTCGTATATGTATTTTTAATTCAGCCTTCCGTGAAAAGGCTGACCCACACACTTCACAAGAATAGGGTTTATCACCAGTGTGTATTTGCATATGCATTTTTAAAGTACTATGCTGGGAAAATGCTGATCTACATACTTCACAAGAATAAGGTTTTTCTCCAGTGTGTGTTCGCATGTGAGTTTTTAAATGTGATCTCCACAGAAATGCAGATCCGCACACTTCACAAGTATGAGATTTTTCTCCAGTGTGTTTTTGCAAGTGTTTTTTTAATCCTGAATTCTTTGAAAATGCTGATCCACACACCTTACAAGGAAATGGCTTCTCACCTGCATGTACTTGCATATGCATTTTTAAATGTAAATTCTCTGAAAATGCTGATCCACACACTTTACAAGTGTTAGGCTTTTCTTCAGTGAGGGTTTGCATGTGTCTTTTTAAAAGTAAACTCTATGAAAATACTGATCTACATGATTTACTGATGTTTGTAATGTGTATTTGTCTTAAGATGTATCTTACATAGAAATGCTAATTCAAATATTCTGTTTTTAAGGTTTCTTGTCAGTGTATATTCATAGATATATTTTTTAATCAATCTTGTACCAAACTTCTGATCCTCACAATGGCAAAAATGACTTTTTTTAATGAGGTCTATCCAAGATGCATATGTCACCCAGAACTTTCAGAAAATTCAGATCCACACACTTTACAAATTCCTCTTTATTGTGTGATAGCATATGCATTTTAAATGTGAAAACAGTGAATATGCTGCTTCACAAAACTGATAAGTGTATTGTTTCTCTCCAGTATATGCAAAAATCTAATGTCTTAATATACATTGACAGACACACTTTGTATAAATAAGTTTTTTTAAAAATGTTTTTATGTAAGTATAAATTCAAATGTGTATACAGGGAAGATATTAATCTATAGAGCTTGCAAGTATAAAGCTTATCTCAAATGTGTGTCAATGTGTTTCTCTTAATTTGAATTGCATGAAAATTTATAATCTATGTCCCAAGAGTATTTTTTCACCAGTGTGTGTTCTCATGATCTTTTTAAATGCAGATTCACACATTTTGTAAATACAAGCTTTCTCCCTAGTAAATGTTTGGCATTATAAGAATGTTAATTTTAACTAATGTGAGTTTGCAAGTTTATCTTAAAAAAAAAATTCATATAGAATATATATAGTCATCAGACAAGATTCTTTGGTTTACCACTGCCATAATATCTGTGAAAAAAGAAGAAGTATTATTAAGGAAAACAGTAAGCTCATTCATTGTTTAAAATTACAAAATTATTATAAACTTGACTCTCAATGAACTCTACCATATTTAATATTTGCGTAGAAAATTAGTAAGAATTTATATTCAAAGAGAGCATTTAATGTGAAAATTATTTGAAAAATGCGTAATCTGTATAAGACTAGGATAAAATGTAATATATTATATATATATATATATATAGATAGATAGATAGATAGATAGATGCAACAGAAAAACTCTCAAAGAAAAATGTCTTTAAAAATTAATAGATAAGCTAATAATACTATCCACTCAAAAAGGAACAAAAAGAAAAATCTTTCTCTTCATTTTTTACTCTTTAACTCAATATTTTAAAATTCAAAGAATGGTGTTCATTTTAGAAACCAAAATTGTTATTCTATGGAAGGTAAAAATAAAACCCTGAAATGTCCCATCATTAGTCATTCATGATGACTGCTACAATAGAAGAGGGAATAATAAAGGAGGAAAAATACCATTTTCAGAGCCCCCAAAAATTATTGAAATTTCGACTAACATTCTTCTCCTGATAATATTTTTGTCTAATAAAGTTTTTGTTGTCATTATAATAATGCTAGCAATATAGTAAAGATAAATTACTTAGATACCACAGAATAAGTTATAGCGTTAACTGACTAGCAAAACATTTCCACAGAGTTTTCTAATAGAATAATCTCTTCAATAAAAAAAATAATTCATCAATGAATAAATTCTGAAATTTTCACTAAATTTGGATAATTCCTTGGTTTTTTATATGTCTGAGTGTAAGGTTTTGATAAGGGCATAATTTTTGAAGGTGTTACAAATATTTTTATAAGATTAGAAGTAAAAAATAATAAAAAAAATTAACAGATATTTTGAGGAGAGCCCCACTTGTTATTGTCATTCTCAATCAAAACAAAACATTTTCCAAATAATTTAATTCATTTGTAAATAAGTCCTGAAAGTTTCATTAAAATCTGACAATTATTTGATTTTTCTTAAAAATGAAAAACTTTCTTGAAGCTTTTATTTTAGTTTTAATTTCAAGCTAATAGATTAAATTTAATATTTCCAATAAGCAAATACATTCTGTATTTCAAAACTAATTAAAATTTACTGTAATGTTTTTTTTTTGTTAAAATAGCTGATTAGTGCCCTTTTTTTACTCATCTATCAAGCATCAAATGTCCAATGCCTGCACTGTTTCCGTCCCTAAAATTGAAACTAAAAACGAAAATAATTAAATTGCAGTATTTCTTTCACTAAAAAACTATAAATTAATTAATTATATTTAAAAAATGAATTTAAAATATTTAATGAAATAGAATGTAAAAGAAAAAGTTTAAAAATTTTGAAAATGCGATGTTATCATTGCATTTTCAAAATTTTTAAACTTTTTCTTTTACATTCTATTTCATTAAATATTTTAAATTCATTTTTTAGAGTCAGTCAATCAGAGAATTCAACACGTGTTCGCAGAATGAAAATGCAAAGTTTTCTGACGTCAGTTTCTTGCTGTCAGAAGAAACAACTCTTAAAACACTTGACATTATATCAAAGTATGTCTATCCATATATACAGTGTAACCCGGATATAAGAGAGCTGTCGGGACCGGATAAGAAGTCTCTTATATTCGGGTTTGGTCTACTTTGTTTAGGTAAGTATAGCTCTAATTTGGGACCAGAGAAAATATATCTTATATCCGGGTTTCTCTTATAGCCGGGTTACACAGTATTTGGAAAAATGGTTTTATGAAACAATGTAAAATTCTTTTTAAAATAAATGTTTTTCAGATTGTAATGAGCTTTCAAATTTATGATCCGTAAAAATAGATCTACTACTTCTTAATAACAGCATTAAAGGGCACAGGTTGAAATTTAATTTTAAAATATTTAACACATTTCTCACATTTATTTTTGTATTTAAGATTGAAAAAAAGAAAATAATTGTTTTAAAGATTAATTTTTTCATCGGAAAAATATTTTGGATTCAAACAATATTGTCCTTAAGTTAAGGACAATATTGTTAAGGACCTTAACATTAAAAATCCATTAAAAGCTTTTCTAATTAAATAATAATGCCTTAGTTTTTGTGTCATGTATTTTATAATTCAGAGATGAATTTTGGGTAGCTGTGTATTTTGTTTGATTTTACAAAAAAAACAATCATTTATCCTTCAAAGTTTTCTGCTTTTAACTAATAGTCACTAAAAAGGCACGTCGTTGAATATCTCGAGTTTTCATAAAATTAAAAGGGGTGGAGGGTAAAAAATGCAAAAAGAAAAAAGTTTTACGCTTTTACCATGATTTTTTTCAAAAATAATTCCATACATTTTAAAAGTTCTGAAAATTTCGTTAAAATCGACAATTATTTGATTTTTACAAGAATTTCCGAATCAATGTTTTTTTCACCTGAAAAAAAGCTCAAAATCACTACTAAATGGTAAAATAAAAAATATTACGTCGACCGCTGATGCAAAAAAAAACCCAAAACAAGGTTTTTAACCAAAATTTCGAACGTGCAAGAAGAATTAAAAAAATTAAAACAATCCAAAAATACTTTGGTCTTTCCTCTTAAATATTTTGAGGATAAAACTTTGTTTTATTAAGTTTGGGGCCTTTTTCATCACACTGTGCCGTGCGAATTAGTAGAGATACCTATAAAATCCGACAATCATTTGATTTTTGCAAGAATTTTCAAAACAATGTTTTTTACCGCAAAAAGAAACGCTAAATTTTCCATACTAATATTTTTAACCAAGATTTCGAACATGCTATTATAATGGATTAAAAAATTTAATAGATATACAAAAAATACTTTTGTCTTTCTTCTTAATAATAACAAACTCAAAATGTTTAAACATTTTGTTTTGACGTAAAACTTTTTATTTTTATCAAGTTTGGGACCCTCTTCTTCACCGTGATATGCACTTTCTTTTTTAGCGAATTTTTGGAGGTACCTATAAAAAACATAATTTATTTAAGAATCAAAAACTCCTCTGGTCTTTCAATAATAAAGATTTTGACAATAAAATATTGTTTTTCTTAAGTTTGGGTAATTTTTTCATCATGTAGGCAGGCTCATTTTTTAGTGAAGCGTTAGAAAGAAGTAACCTGAAGTAAAATTAGCAGACGAATCTTTGGCTATTGCTTCCAAATCTTAAACCTTAAATAAAATTATAATAAGATATAGTTTCCCTAAAGTCTTTTTTTTTAAAGTTTATTTTGTTATCGTTTTTTTGTCTAAACATGCATATTCTTTTATTTAGAAAAAGAATTACCGAGGCGCATTTTCTAAGTTATTTTTTAAAAACAAATTAAAATTAGTAGCTAAATGAAAATGCATATAAAATATTTTAAAATTAAAATAATTTTTATTTTCATTTTATTTTAGAAATTCTTCTTCATGAATTAAGAAATGTTTCTTCTCTTTGAAAATTGCATTTTTTTTGTCATCAAAGAATAAAATTTTAAGTCAGCTTACTTTCTCCTTTCTGTCTTCTTTCTACTGATTTTCCTTTCGGCAAATGCGACATTAGGAAAAAGAAAAGAGAGAGAGAAGGGGGAGAAAGACCGTAGTTTTAAATTAACTAATGTTTTCAGGTTGAATTAAAAACGCCATCATTTTCGTACGATAGGAAATACATTTTGAAGAGCGAAAGTCAAGGGAGATAATTAATAGAAATTTCGGCAAACTTAGATCTTCGTGTCGGGGAAAAACCACAAGGACGGGTTTTCCCGTGACACCGTTATTATTTTAACTACCTTCACTACTTTGTAATGTTTATTGTTTTAAAAAGCATTGATTAGAATTGTAATAAAACCTAAACATATGAAGAAAGTGAATTTATACATACTTTTTGTTCCTGAGAATTTATAACCAAAATATTTAAACACTAAACACCGTTCTTTTGAAACTCCTTTTTTTTGCTGGCAGGAAGGTCCAAGTTTGCCGAAATTTCACTACTTCAGCAAAAGTATGACCCTCTCATTGAAATCTTCACAATATTAATTTGCTTTCATTTATTTTGTTCAATAAATACAAGTTACAAAATTAACAATATTTTTAAAAAATGTATAAATGAAGAAGTTATACAAACAATAATATCTTTTTCTTTACTGACATATAGGATTTAAATTATTATTAATATTAGCAAACATATTTTTAACAATGATTGGAAGGATGAGTAACAAAGTTCAAGGTACAAAAGTATGGAAACCATTTTGTAAGATCAGTTTGAAGCATCGACCTGTCAGTTAAGAAATTGTTGATGCTGCCCATTCCTTCAAATTCTGAAATCACCCTAGAGTCATATGAAAAGTTAAAGGAAGAATGGTAACAACATCAGGTATGCTGGTGATATATTGATAGACAGGAGTCTTACAGCTCATCAAAGACTAGTGGGGTAAGAACACATGAGAGATACCCAAAGAAAACATAAAGTTAAAGGCCTCTCATATATTGGGTTGTCTGGAAAGTTCATGTCGATTTTTAGTTTTTTATATTCCAACATGTTAGAACAGATCAAATTTATCGACAGATATAATATACTTATGTTTCCGATTAGAACACACTTCCCAATATCTGTTGAGAAAGAAAGTTTAAAATTACTTGATTTGTGTCAATTTTTGCATCCCTATAAAAACAGAAGATCATAAGGTGCATTTTAGACATTTGATGCTTTTTTTACCATAAAAGCAAAAATGCTTTGCAAGCAACAAAAAAGATATGTGCTGTGTATGATGAAGGTGCTTTAGCGAACAGAACTGGACAGAAGTGGTTTACTAAGTTTAGAGTTGGCGATTGATAAAGAACGTCCAGACAGACCCCCCTCTCTACAGATGATGACAAAATCAAGACATTTATTGAGAATAACCCACATTACACAATGTGGGAATTGCCAGAAACACTAAATTTATCAAAATCCACCATCCATAAGCATTTAGTGAAATTTGGGTACTCAAATCACTATGTTTATAGGTTGTTTTTTTTAGTACATGTTCTTTTGAGAGAAATGTATTTTTATGAAGGCCAGATGGTTTGTGTAAAATATTGTAATACTTGTATATCTTTTTCAGCTCAGTGTTTAAAAACCGCCAACTTTGTGAAGAATCGATGTCAAGTTTATGGGAAATTGTTTTTCATATTTTGTGTCTAATGAGAGTCGTGAAAATTTAGATGGAGTCTTCTGTGAGCCTATTTTATGGAATAAATAGAACTCAGAACTCAGGTCAGTAGATGAGGGGAGGAAGCATTTTGACAGCAAGGGAACAAGGCAAATTAACATCACGAAGCAGAATGCATTTGACATCAAGAAGAGAGCATCAAGAAGGCACCAGTTACCAGCCAGCTGCAGAGAGCCTAGAATTTCTCAAGTGAAAATTCTCCTGTGGTTGAATGAAAAGAATTCTAAGAAATTTTCCCAAGCATGAACTGTGTGAATTCAAAAGGGACTTTTCTAAAATTAATATATGTCTCAGAGATGCTCATGGGGCAAGTAAAAGTAGGTGTTTTCGTTTTTCTGAAATGTAGTTGAACCTTTTTCTGCCTTCTTGAATTATTTTCTCTTTTTGTCATTGAATAATTGTTTTTTTCTAAACTGAAACTGTAATTTTTTCCATTTTTAGATAGTAATCATTTTTATCAGAAACTGTTATCCTGCCTTAATAGACACACAAAAGAAAATTTTTGTGCAAATTTTGTATTTTTACCTCTTTTTCTTTACTTGTGTAATAAATATTTTTCCTTTAAAATTTTATGCAATAGTTGAGCCTTGTGATTTGTGCCTCAAAGAGAAGAGAATCAAGAATTATCTTTTTCCTTACTATTCATACTAACTTTTTGTGTTTGGCACAAGAACTTAGGAAATAAATGTTTTTTATATGTATGCACTAGGGGCTACTTAAAAGCTGCTGATTCACACATCTCTTGTCTGTGCAATCTTTATCACAAATTGAAGGACAGGTTTTGTAAGTTCATTTTAAAACATCAATCACTTGGTTCTTAAATGGTTGCTACTGCTCATTTCTGCAAATTCTAAAATCAACTGAGATTAAAATGGACTGAAAGGAAAAGTGAGAATCTATGGCAATTATCCCCATTTGATTTGCTAAGACACCTGCTAGGTGGCACTATTTCAGGACTATAAAAGAACAGACATAGCTCTCTCTTACTCATTTCATTCTAGAATGCAGTAGGTAGATTTATCCTGTCTTCACTTCTCAGTTGATTTAGTCACCTTGCCACATGGTACATCTCTTGCATGCATATCCTCAAAAATGCACACACACACTACAGCTAACCCTATAGTTATTTACTAAGTGTAGCTTAGTTGCAGCACAAGACTGAAGGTATGGGGCACCGAGTAAGGATCAAACTCACTACTCTGTTATAAATTATCTAGTGAGTCAGGCTTGCTAACCATTACACCATGCACATTGAAGTGCCTAAATAATTTTCTAAGCATAGCTTAGATGTGACACATGGTCGAAATTGTGGAGCACCCAAAGAGTTAATCAGTCATAATTTTTCTAGTAAGATAAGCTTGCTAACCATTAAACCACATCAAAGTGCTTCCAACAGCTAACCCTATAAACATGTTTTGTTGAGCTTTTCAGCTATATATATGTCAGTCAGTTATGTGCCATATGTGATACATGCTTAGGCGATCATGTATCTTCTGATATATGACTGACAAGGTAGTTTTTTCCTGCAGTAGGTTGCCATTTCATTCTGCAGTAGACCAGTTGCCATCCATGGCTATAGAACCTGGTCTGTCCTGCTATTTATCTATGGCTGGGGGGAGAAGAAGAGGATTCATACCTTTCTCAAGGGTATTAGCATGTAAGTAAATGTAATGGATTCAAATTCAAACTTGGCTCTCCGATTCCACAATCTGAGCTGGTATCCATTACTCCACCCATATATATATGTACACAGTGATATATTTTCTTTTTTTCTGAATCATGTTATTAGTTATATAAAAACTCATAAAAATATTTCCGCATGTGGAAATTTATTCCTGAAAATGCTGAATTCATTTTCTCTGTTGGTCCACAACCTCAATCTCGTTCAGTTAGGATTAAAAGAAAATGCAGAGCATTAATATATACAAAATAAATTTTTATGATACAATATATATATATATATACATATACATATATACACACACTAATGGAATGAGATTGAGGTTGTGAACCAACAGAGAAACTGAATTCAGCATTTTCAAGAATAAATTTCCACATATGGAAATATTTTTATGAGTTATATATATATATATATATATATATATATATATATATATATATATAAGAATAAAGGATAATGGAGGTTTAAACATTCAAATGTCAGTGTCCTGGTGCATATGAGAGAAAGTCTGGGAGAAGAATGTAGATATATATGTATATATGCATTCAAATGTAGCAGCCACCTGCTTATAAATGTGGGTGAAAGAATGGATGTATTTTTAGTGTCAACACATGACTGTGTTGACATCTAAAGTTAAATTGCCTATGTATTGTATTTCTGCTCTGGGTATGTTATGATGACTGCAACATTGGAGAATTGATAAAATAAATTCATCAATCCTAATTTTAGTTAATTTTTCATCTCATTATCTCGTACATATCTAGAGATCTTCTTTGGATAGGCCACTTTGCTTGTAATTGGCTCAAAATTAGTGACCTTATATTCTAGTTGGGAGCAGCTCTTGTTTCTCATTCACTCACTAGACAGAATCTGTGGTTGTCAGCCAAAGAGACAGTTCAAGGACTCCGCTGCACATTGAGGATGTCAAAATTAACCAGTACCAGAAATTTAACTATGCTCTTAAACACTTGGTAAAACAAAATAATTATTTCCATGTATTATAATAATAAAAACTTTATAAATATTGAAGGCAGATTTAAGATTTGTTTTTATGCAATCACTTAATGTCATAATAACATTATTTATGTATTTTTGACATATTTTTACCTATTTCTCTAGAAGTTGTAAAATTTAGACCTGTTGACAAACAGAACCAGAAGTTACTTTTGAATAAAGATAGTGCAGACATGGATGTGTGAATCAGATTTCAGACAGCCCCATCCTGCATGCTGTAAACCTTTAAGTGGTCTCTTTTTTGGGGTTTCATTCATCTATTAGGAAATAAATTGCTTTGATAAAATTTCACAATGCGGGAAAAATGTAAAAGAATATGAAGCAGTTTACTGTTTGCATGCAAAAGTAATTTTGGTTTTTCTACTGTGCAATTAAAACCAAAATAAAATTTAACTCTTAATAATTAAAAAAAAGATAAATGGAAAGCCTTTAACATAGATATTGTCTGAACATCAATTTTAATTTCGGATATCTGTTTGACAATGTTATTAATATATAAGTTTAGTCATTTATGTTTCCAATGTGTTAAAAGGTGTTGAACTACACACCTTACATAAAAAATTTTCCCACCAGTGTGTTAGTATTTTTAAATAGTAACTCTCTGAAAATCTTCTGTACTTTACAAGCATGAAGTTTCTTTATTATGCATTTTTCTATGTCTTTTTAAATGAGAATGCCTTGAAAAAACTGATCCACACACCTCACAAGTATAGGGTCTTTCTCCAGTGTGTATTTGCATATGCATTATGAAAGTCCTATACTGTGAAAATGCTGATCCACACACTTCACATGAATAGGGTTTTTCTCTAGTGTGTGTTTGCCTGCTTTTAAATGTGATCTCTGTGAAAATGTTAATCCACATACTTCATAGTATATATGGTTTTTCTCCAGTATGAGTTTGCAAGTGTACTTTTAATACTGACTTCTCTGAAAATGCTGATCCAGAAACCTTACACGAAAATGGCTTCTCTCCACTGTGTGTTCGCATAAACAATTTTAAATGCGAATTCTGTGAAAATGTTGATCCACACACATCACAAGAGTAAGGTTTCTCTCCAGTGCATTCTTGCAAGTGTCTTAAATGTGTCTTCTGGAAAAATGCTAATCTGCAATCCTTACATAGAAATGGTTTCTCCCCAGTGTGTGTTCACCTATGTACTTTTAAATAGTAACTCTGTGGAAATCTTAATCCACATACTTCCCAAGAATAAGGATATTTTAACGTGTGTATTTGTGAATGTTTATTTAACTGTAATAGCTGACATATTCTTTTACATAATATTTTTTTAAAAATAGTGGCCCCCACATACTCTATAATGATTTGGGGTTGGCAGTTAATGTTATGGCATAAATCCATTACGAAAGTGAACACAACTAAGTGGAGATTTGCTGATTCCATTTCCCTAACTATACAGTGATTATTAAGGGTGTGCGGAAAAGTTCATAGGCTAAATATGAAGAGGTGATGCTACACCTGTCAAATATTGCATGCTTTAATTTCAACTCTTCTTATTAATAACTGCATTCTTTCCAGCTAAACTAGTATCTGACTGTTCAAAGAAGACTTCAAATTCAACTAGTAGTGACTTCTCTTAAAAATGGACAAAATATAGCATTATCAAGTACCTGCAGAAAAAGGGTTTAACTCGCAAGGACATTCATGCTGACATGGTTGCTACATTAGGGGATGATGCTCCAGTTTCATCAACAGTGTGAAAGTGGGCAGCTGAATATAGAATGGAATAAAGGAGAGTCTTGAAGATGACCCAAGGTCTGGATGTCCTGCAATTGCCACCCTGAGTAAAACATTGATCATGTTCAGCACATGGTGATGGGTGACAGGCGATTGGCTATAAATCAAATCGCCAATGCTATTAGCATATCCCATGAGAGAGTTGAGAATATTTTGTGTAATGAACTTGGCCTGATGGGTGCCGTGTCTTCTTACACCTGATCAAAAGTGCACCAGGCTGATTACGTCATGGGAACATCTGCCATTTTTTAATATCTAGCAGATTTCCTAGAACATTTCTTAACTCAGGATGAGTGTTGCATTCATCACTAAAAGTGGAATGCAGTGGAAACACCCCTCCTAACCTACTCCAAAGAAGGCCAAGGTCATTTCATCTGCAACAAAGGTGATGGCCTCAATTTTTTTTGGAATGCAAGAGGCATTGTGTTTATTGACAAATTATGTGTTTATTGATCTATTCTTCACCATCAATGGAGAGTACTATGCCAACTTGCGGAGGCATTTATGAAAGACTATCAAGACTAAATACCCAGGAAAACTGACAGTAGTGGACTTGTTTTATCAGGACGATGCTTGAGAATACAAGTCCTTGGTTTCAGTGGCTGCTGTGCCTGACGGTGGCTTTGAACTGGTTGATCACCCTTCCTATTCTACTGATTTGACTATCATTTGTTGGGGAACATAAAAAAAACACTTGGCTGGGAATCAGTATCAAAGGGGTGATGACATCGTATCTGCTGTTGATGACTTTTTTGACCAAGAGAATAGGATCCAAGCACTGCAACACTGATGGAAGATGTATGGGGACTGCAAAGGGACTATACTGAAAAATAAACCTCATTTGGTCACATTCCATGAGAATATCTTGGTCAGTCTATGAATTTTTCTGCTGATGCTCATACAATAATCAACAAAATTTTATAGCTAGCATTTAGCAAGGTACCTACAAACAAGAGATACTTAAGGTTTAAAATGCATTTTAGAAATTAAAAATAAATAATTCTCGAAACTTTTATTTTAGCTTTACTGCCAAGCAAACAGATTAAATTTAATATTTCCAATAAGCAACATACTTTGCTGTTTTTCAGATCGAACTTAAATTGACTGAAATTATTTTTAAATTGCTAAAATTGACAATATTGATAAAACACAAGATAATTATCTTCATGAAAAATCTTTAAAAATAAACCTTTTGAAACTTTATCTGACAAAGATTAACTGATTTAAAGTGTAATTAATCTGAGTTAAAATAAATATTACTTTTAATTATAAAAAATGCTTGATTCCATAGGTTAAGTTGAATTAAAAAGAATAAAAACTTGTAATTCCAACAGATAATATATTGTTAAAACAGATATATTTCAGAAAACCTTTGCAATCCTTGATTTCTCTTGAGAAATAAATGAAACAGTGACTAAGCTAGATTGCCTGTAATAGAATTGATGCAGCACAGCTTCACCCAGCATGGATTTTCCTACTTCATTGGAAAATATGAAAAAAATATAAGGAATATATTTTTTCTACTCTGGTTTGGAAATGACATTTCTTTCTTTCTTTAAGCAACTATCATGCTTTCAGTTTACACATGTCACGCAAACTCAATTTGATTGAATTTTTTTTTTTGTTAATTTGAATTTATAACAAATACAATGTAGCTTATGGATGGCAATACAAATGGAGGCTTTGGAACCACATAGCAAACATGTCTATCTTCTGTCAAGGGTGGACCAAAACTCTCCCTAATCCCAATGCATTTTAATATAGACTAGCATCTGGATATAAACTATTCCAGTTTTGTGCCACTTGATCACCAAAAACTTGCTTTACTTTCCATTCTTCTTTGATTAAAGTAGATGCTGCTTAGAAGACTAAACTTCAAAAGGCATCATTCATTGGTCTATCAATTTCTTCCCTTTCTACATAGGGTGTCCATTACATGTATATAAAAAATATTGAAACTGAATGAAATGATTTTAATTACATTATTTACATTAAAACTAATGTCCTCATCTTTGTTCAGGTGACTGTCAATCTGAGTAAGCTTCAGGGAATTTTATATGGACTCAGAGGAACTGGTGCTGAGGGAGTAATAACTGAGCAGTACTAAAGCAAGTACAAAATGAGATATTCTTAGACATGGACAGTGGAACAAGAATAATCTACCCTTGTAGATTAAATAAAAGGTTCAGTTTGAAATTACCCAGGTTGACAGACACCTGAAGAAGGCAGGAAGTCACAGCAGCCAAAACATTGTTATAATAACAACAAAGTTGAGGACATTATTCTGAATTTAAATAATGATAACTTCTCAGCCCAGTGATATTTTGTATGGGGCACCCAGTAGTAGTGACCAGTAAGACTAGCCTTGTTAATCATTACCCCAGGCCAGGGTACACCAGAATAATTTATCAAGTCGACATAACCTGTTATGTAGAACTGATTACATAGGCTTTAAGGTATATATTACTAACTTTTTTGTTACTTCAAATATTATTTTGGAAATGAAGATTTGGACTTTGCCAGAGAGGACATTGTCTTAGTTAAGATTTCTCAAGTGCACAGACCAATAGACGCAATAAAAACCGTTTGAAACTAGAAATGGCGCATCTAATTCAAATATGGATATCTACTAAAAATAATGTTACTAAAAATAATGTTAATAAAAACATTGAATTAAAATTAAATCCATTCTTTAGAGATGTAAAATGGGAAACATGTAAAAATATAATGTTTTAACTCTAGACTGCATTGAAATGGGGATTTTAAGAAAAAAAGGACAACCATTTTAGTTGAGATGATTTCCAAATTGGATTTATGTCAAACATTACATGCAATTTCATGAAGCTGTTGTACTGATTAATGAAAACACAAGAACAAAACTCTCATACAAAGAATTATATTTTATTCAACTCCTTTGTTGGTTCAATATCAGCAAGTGAGTGTGTGTATCTTGCGGTGGTGGGGGGTGACTTCAACAACTGCTGCACCCTGCTTTCTTAATGTCTGGTGTAAATATTATGCCAAACCCTTTCTGACACAATACCACAAAAATTTCTGAGGAATATTTATAACAAAATGAGTTTGCAATTATTGTCAATTTATTTTTAATATCCTTTATTTTGAGAGATCCTTTAACAAAATATTATATAAAGATGACACAATCCATCATGCAGAAGTAACTGCATAAGTTTTAAGAATGTTCTTATCTTTCCTATCTAAAAAATATTTACCAGCATATTTTAACTGAAAATAAAATTTGAGCTCAGACAAATGTTACTGACAGCATTGGTCCTTGATGACTGAAGAATTGTGCAGAATTTTTAGTGAATTGTGGACTTTTTTACAATTCAAATTTTGATGTTCAGTATCTTGAGCACAAAATTCCAATGAAAAATTAAAACAAGTTTGAAACTGAAGATAATTATTTAAAGGGCAGCAGCAGCAAAAAAAAACAACTGATAAAAAAGGTCACAATTAAATTATAATTCTTCAGAGGCTTTTTTCAGAGATTTTAAAATGATATAAGAAAGAATTGAATTTAAGATTAAATTTTATTCTAATTAACTTCAAACCAAAATAACTTACATAAATCTTAAATGAAAAAGGTTGTTTTAAACAAAATATCGTATTTGGTTGTTTACTTGATATTTCTTGGAACTTTCTCAACATCACTCCTCACGGACAATATTCATCATTCATATGTCAGTGATACAATGCAACATTTACATTTCAGAAAAAAAAGTTGATAAAGTGTTGCTTGAATGGCATTGTAAATTATTATTTTATTTTTGTGGAATTTAAGGCAATGCTAAAGCCAAAATGCAGAATTAGAAGTTTTTAAATCAATTTTACAATGTCAGAAAGATAAATACATTCTGAATTTTCAACAGTATACAATTTGTCTATTCTTTGAAATTCTGGCTAAATGATTATATTTTGAGATGTCCACTTTTCTGCTATTTTGAGAATCAGAATTTTCAGAGCAAGTCAGTGACATGGTGGCTTCAAAATATATCTTAAAGTCCTAGGACAATTAGAAAGGACAATAAAAATTTTACCTGAGATTTGAAATTTTTATGGGGCTTTATGCCACCTCCTTGATTATGAGAGAGAATCACATAGTTTATTTTTTGTATTCTATTACCTTAAAAGATTTATTCATACAGATGTCATGATTTTCTTTTTTTAATCCAACCAGCTTTTAAAAATTTAACATGAAAAAAGAGTATAAAAATACTTCTCAATAAATATTACAAAAATTAGAAATCCCACTGATTGAAGAAAAATGCTGAGCCATAGTCTCATCAAATTTTCTAAGTATCAGCTAACTACACACCTAACCATGGCAATGAAGCTTGGAATAAACAACCAAGTCTGTTGGAAACAGGATTTGAGTCTTCCTTTTTCACTGTGGTATTAATTTCTCCTCCCCCCCCCTTGTAAATGTACCGTGAACCTTTCCCAGTTTATTTTCCACAGTGGCATGATATGCAGCATGGAGCTATTTGTCCAGTTAGTGAAAAGCAGAGAAAGCATACAACAGCTTAAAAGATTTACTTATACAGATAGATATCATAATCTTTTAATCGAACTAGCTTTTTAAGACTCATATGAAAACAATCATGTATTTCCCTTAAAAAGAATATAAAACAGCTTCTTAATAAATGTCATAAGACTTACAAATCTACTCTACTCTCTGTAAAAAAAAATCTGCAGGAATAATATACTCTTCCAAAGGGTATTCTTAAAATATTTTCTTGATAAATGTTTATTGTAGTGCCTCTGAAATGAAATCTGCAAGAATATCATGGAAAAGACAATTTTATTATTACAAATACACATAAAAACTGTTAAATGGGAATCATGAAAAATTTAAATATTTTCTCTCGACTTTCATACATATGTGAATTTTCACACCTGAATTCTAAGAAGGAAAAACAACAATGTTGGTCACAATAATTTTACATCAGACTGATGCCAAACATTATATGTCATAATACAACATAAATGTTTCCTTCATGTTTATATTTTGTGAATTCAAATTTTATAATACTAATATTCACACTTCTCAAAAAGTTTGCACTGTGTCTTCCCAAGTTGAACTCACCAAAAACAATGATTTTCATTCTTAAAAAATTCCATGTATCCATGTGCTTACTGAAATATGAGGTCTGCAAAAATGATAATCAATCAACACACATCACAAGAAAATGGTATTTCCACAGTGTATGTACACATATGTATATTTAAATGTGGAAAAAATGCAGATGCACACACCTGACAAGAAAATGGATACTCTCTAATGTGTGTCCACATGTGTCTTTTTAAATATGTACAGTTTGAAAATGCAGAGCCATACTCTTCACAAGTACAGGATTTATCACTAGTGCCATTTTAAATGTGAACTCTGTGAAAAGGATGGTCCACATACTTCACATTTATAAGGCTTTTCTCCAGTATATGTTCGATTATATATCTTTAAAACTGAATCCTCTGAAAAAGTTGATCCATGTATATAACAAGCATAGATTTTTATCTGCTATGTGTTTCTAAATGTATTTTTAAAGTAGAACTTTGTGAAAAAGCTGATCCACATACTTGGCAAGAAAATGGCTTCTCTCCAGTGTGTGTCCGAATATGTCTTTTTAAAAGTGAACTGTCTGAAAATGCAGAGCCACACACTTCACAAGTGTAGGGTTTCTCACCAGTGTGCATTCGCAAGTGCCTTTTTAAATGTGTACTTTGTGAAAAGGATGATCCACACACTTCACACTTATAGGGTTTTTCTCCAGTATGTGTTTGAATGTGTCTTTTTAAATTTGAATCTGCTAAGAAAGCTGAGCCACATATTTCACAAGCATATCTTTTTTCTCTGTTGTGTGTACGTATATGTATTTTTAAAGCAGAATTTCGTGAAAAAGCTGATCCACACACTTGACAAGAGAATGGCTTCTCTCCAGTGTGTGTCCGAATGTGTCTTTTTAAAAGTGAACTGTCTGAAAATGCAGAGCCACACACTTCACAAGTATAGGGTTTCTCACCAGTGTGCATTTGTACATGCCTTTTTAAATGTGAATTCTGTGAAAATGCTGATCCACATATTTCACAGGTATAGGGTTTCTCTCTGGTGTATTGCTGCATGTTTTTTTTAAATTTGAATTTTTCGATTATGCTGATCCACATGCTTCACAAGAATAATTATTTTTTGTGGTATGTTTGCAAATGTATTTTTAAACGGGAATTTTGTGGAAAAGTTGATGCACATGTTTGGCAAGAAAAAGGTTTCCTTCCAGTGTGTCTGCATATGTCTTTTTAAATGAGAACCATTTGAAAATGCTGACCATACACTTAACAAATATAGGGTTTCTAGTGTGTGTTTGTGATTATAAGAATGTGATTTTTTAACAAATGTAAGTCCTTGTGTTTATTTTTAAAGGCAAATTCATTTATTTTATATTATATTTATATATGATGATGAGATGACTTTGTCTTTCCTGAAAATGATATCTGTGAATGAAGAAGAGATGCTATTAAAGATAACAGTAAATTCCATATTCAATCAAAAACACAATTTATAATCTCCTGTTCTTCAAGCCAGAATTGATCAAATATAATTATTTATAAATTTGTATCAGTTTTATTTATGAGCAACTGTGAAACTCCATTATTGATAAAAATACGAGTAAGAATATTTGAACTGATAAATCATGTGTCAAATATGATTATTTATACATTAGCAGAAGATATAATAATAATATTTTTAATCTTTTCAAAAAGAAAAAAAAAACATTTTACTCAAAGAAAATCTAAACAAAATACTTATTTGCTACAAAATATGTATCAGTTAAAACAGTAAATGCTTTTTCAGCACCAATCCATCATTAATGTTTAAGAAGATTGATGACAACAATACTGAGAAAGGCAATTGTTAAATAAAAATAAAAATGTGAGTACCCATCCTTAATGCATCTAGAATTTTAACACCTCCATACCAAAACTGTTTTCTTTTAATCATCTGAGAGAACCCATTTTAACTTCAATCATCATGGCTGATGTTAACCTCCAGGACAGTGACTCATAGCACCTGCTCAGATTAATGATTTCTGCTGACATGAAGTGGAAAGAGTATATTGAATCACTTACTAAGTCTGCAGCTAAGAAAGTTGGTTCACTGTATTGAGCTAGACAATTTTTCTTGCCAGAATCTATCTTATATATTTATAAGTCTACCATTCACCCTTGCTTTGAATATTGTTGCCACATCTGATCTGATGTACCTGTTGTATATTTAGTGATTCTTGATAAAATCCAAAGAAGAATCTGCAATAGAATTGGTCCTGACCTGGCATCTCAGCTTCAGTCACTTTCCCACCACAGTAACGTAGCTTCCCTGTGCCTTTTCTTTCATGGTAATTGTTCTGATGAACTTTCCTCTTTCTTTATGAATTTAAGTACAGTACTAAATCAGCAGCAAGGTCTCACCAATTTTACAGTTGAAATGGCTAGATGTGACCATAAGTTCTATGCTAACAATTTCTTCTATCGCATTTCTCACTTCCAGCTTCTAACTTCCCAGTCAACTTTGACCTTGAAAAATTTAAATTGCAATGTCAATCATTGTATGAAAGAAATGGCCGGCAAATGTATTTTTTCAAAATTTATAATTACAGTTACTTGTTATGTATTTAAATTTTCTTGTTGTGTTCACAGACATTTTTATAAATTTAGGAGTAAAAAATTTTTTTCATGGTCATTTCTTTATAATATGGTAAATAATAAACATTGCATTGTGTAACAAGGTGGTTTCCCTGATTGAGTCATACTAGTGCATGGAAAGTGGTTAGTAACTTGAAGTATTGAGAGACTTCATAATTCTGAGTCAAGAAGTAGAAATATTAGGAGTAAAATAAGAGTGGTCAATCACATTAGAGTCCGACTTAAAAATATTAATTTAAAGCCATAAAATACCTAAAAGGGGGGCTTGGAAGAGTTTAAACTCAAATTAAACTAAGTAAGATTCAGCGTAACTAACAACCCCTGCTCAACTCCATAACCCCAGTGACATGACTGCCAAAATCCGCAGGACATTAGGTAACTTTAGGTTTTTTTTTTTAATAACTTATCAGGTATATTGACATTGATTTCAATGAAAATTTTAGAACTTAGAAATCCAGGCTAAAATCAAATAACACTTGATGGTATGGCCATCTTAGATATTTAACAGAAGGGTCTTTGTTTGAGAAGCTAATTAACCATGTCCATTCTGGTTTGAAGTCTATATAGACAAAATATACATATGCAGAAATCACTTTACCCAAAGAATGCATGCAGAGAAAATCAACAGCCCCGCCCATACCAATCAAGTGATAGAGAAAATTTGCTATAGAAATCATTCATTGTTAAGACATTCATTTTTGCATTTCACATGGCTGTTAGTGTCGTATAATTTTTACATTTTTCCTTTAAATTGTTGATAATTTTTCAACAGTGTCGTTTCTTCTCTTGGCAAGTTTACACTTTTTCCAGCAAGATTGCCCAACATTGAAGAAACAGTACAACTGAAGTACTGCCCAGATCAACAAAAGCCATGGCCTGACAGAGAAGGATAAAAAAGACAGTGCTGTACATTAATATTTGGCAAGTACACAACAAAATTCATCAGATGACACAAATTCTGGTGAAGGAAACAAACCAGTGAAATTGACCGCACCAAATGCAAGATGCCTGCATTGATGAATAACTCCACAACCTGTATGATATTCTAAACCTAGACAAGTGTGTTGTATTTGGAGACCAGCATTAATTATGGGTTAGTGGGTACAGTCAGAGGGTCGGGTTATAATTGTAATTGTTTCACAGATCTTTGTAATCTTGTAAATATAAAATTATTCTTCTAAATAAATCTAACAAATAAATAGTGTTTTAATAATGCATAAATTAGGTACCTCAAACAAAAGAAATGATACCTAAGGTTTAATTAAAATGCATGGAAAATGAAGTCTTTCTTGAAGATTTTACTTTAGTTTTAATTTCAAGTTAATAGATTAAAATTAGTATTTCCAATAGCAAAGTAGTTTGCTGCATTTCAAAACGAATTTAAAATGATTAGAAAGAATACTTGCTTTGAAAATTGCTAAAAATCACTGATTTTAGCCATTAATAAATACAGTTACATTGTGCTGACAGCACAATGTGACTCTATTTATTAAAAAAATCTTTCAAAAATAAAATATACTTTTCTGAAAATTTATTTGAAGAATATTAGCAGATTTAATGTTTAGTTTAATCAATCTGATGTAAAATAAATATTAATTATATTTTGTTTATAATATTGCAGAAATGCATACTAAGGAGGTAGGTGTTTTTGTGAAGTGCTGAAAGCTTCACTGAAAGCCTGACAGTTTTGTTTTGATAGCTAGAAATTTAAAACTAATATTTTCTACAGAGTACATAAGAATTAGTTGATGAATAATGTGAGAGTCTTTTTTATATAATTTTTTAGTTACCCCATAAATTTAAAAATTGACTAAAATATTCTCCGTAATCTAAATGTTTTATTAAAAATTTACTGCTCTTATCATATGATAACGTTGTGTTAAACATCATTTTTTTTTTTACAAAATCAGCACTTTTATATGCATGCACAAAAAATTCAAAATACTTTTTAAAATACTGGGGATGGCTGATTAAACTTTTCCATTTATGATTAAATATCGTTTTTACTTAACATAACCGAAACAAGTTAAGACAAAATTTTAAGATTTCAAACTTTATAAATTATTCTAAAAATTAAAAAAAAAATGAAAGCAATTCTTGTTCAAATTCATTATTCATTGAAAAAAACTTTTTTCCTAAGACAACTTGTCTATTCATAAAAAATAATTGAAAAGCTTTTCTAATTAAATAATGTCTTAGTTTAATTGCATTTTCATTTTATGATTCAAAGCTGATATTGATAACTAGGGGGTCCTGTTTAAAAAAAAAAAAAAATTGTGATTTAAATTCTCCAAGGACTTCTAGAACTAAAACATTAAGCAGCACACACAAAAAAGAATTTCTAAACATTTTATGAAATTAAATAAGTGACTTAGTGGGTAGTAACAAATGTAAAAAAAAAAAAAATTACCATGATTTTTTAAAACAGAAATAATTAAAAAATAATTTCATTCATTTCTGAATAAATTCAGAAAGTTTCATAAAAATCTGACAATTATTTGAAGTTTGCAAGAATTTCCAAACAATGTATTTTTCACTAAAAAATGAAGCAAAAATTTACTAATTTTTGGTCACCAACTGATTCAAGAAAAACAAAATTTCAAATCAAAATGTTGAAGGTACTAAAAAGGATTAGAAAAATACAATTTAATAACAAAAAAATTCTTTGGTCTTTCTTAAAATAAAAATTCCGATGATAAATCTTTGTTTTTATTAAATTTGGGGCATTTTTTTTTATCATGTATGATCATTTCTTAGCTAATCTTTTGCAATAATGTCCTCTAGCATAAATCTAGTTTTATTACAATTCTAAAAAAAGGTTTTTAATACAATAGAAATTGCTGTAATAGCAATATGAAGTGAAAAACTGTCTTTTTTACACACAATGTACATTTGTTAAACAGAAACTTCTTCTTGTCATATCACTTGAGGAGGATATTGTCGGGGATCCTGGCTTTCTACAGCATCATTCTCCAATTTTCATCATTCCTTTATATTACCTGAAAAATTAGCACACTGATCACTGTTCTTAAAAGATAGATTATTTCCCCAATGCTTTTTTAATTTAATTTTAGACTGATTACCAACCAAGTCTCTAGGCAGTCCAGTCTACCCTGCTAATTAATCAAAGGTAGAGTTTTGATATGAACGTAGGTACCGCCACTTTTTCGCTAAGAAAGAGCATAGAATGATGAAAAAGACTCCAAACTTAATGAAAATAACTTTTTATAAAAATTTTATCGTCAACATGTTTATGTTAGGAAAGCCGAAAGACCGTTGTACTTTTTATTTTATTATTTTATGATTTTTTTTTAATCCTTTCTAGCACGTTTGAAAGTTTGGTTAAAACTTAAAAATCTTGTTTTCTTTTCATTGCGTCAGCTGGTGGGTCACAAACTACTACATATATGACATTTTTAGTGTCTTTTTTGTGGTAAAAACATAGTTTTTTGAACTCTTAATTATTCTTAGGTTCATAAGCTTTGGGAAATTGAAAAGAAAACAAACGATGTGCTTGTAAAAACGATATAAAATAACGGTTACTTACTTATCTTTTCTTTTTCGTCTGAATTGTTTTCCTTATAAAGCAATTCAATACGAGAAAAAAATGAAAACCTAAAGCTGTTTGAACTAAAATTTTCTGGTTGAATTATATTTAATTTTAACGGCCGTCGTTAGCGATCAAAAGATAGTTAAAAAAATAAATAAAAGCAAAGATCAAGGGAGATAATTCCCAAAATGTACTTCCTAATCCTTCTCACTAAGGCAGAATGATTGACACAAGGTCGATTTTTATGTGGGGCGAGATACACATACGCCTGCATGTGGCCATAGAACATAGAAAGTAAGCAGGAAATATTTGAAAATTTTTGTTTTCTTTTTTGATTCAGTAAAAGAAATTATAATCCACTCAATGGAATAAAACTTTACAATAATTTATTTTCATGTATTTTATTCAAAAACTAAGTCAAAATGGATCAGTTTATTAAAATTTAAAATTTACAAAAGAAGGATCAACAGTCATTTCTGTAATGTTTTCATTAACGTAATGCTGTCAATTCAGAAGTAATGGCCACTTGAAATGAAGGAAGTATTAGCAGGCTAATCTTGTAGACACCTTTCACTTGTGGTTTTACATTTCATCCTCAGACCAATTTTGATGATGAAGCCAACAGAGCCATAAGTTAATGTTCAAGCCCAGTTTACCTGGCTCTTCAAATGCTGATTTTCAAGGCAAATATGCTGTCTGTTCTTGGAATCTTGGTGGAACACTTCTACTTTTATGTGCCATAATAATCAAAGAGCTAGGAATATTCTGAAATGATACAAGTTTTGGTCTTGAGCAATTCATGTTATTATAAATGAGTTTTTATTTTGTTGTGCTTGTGAAATTTTTTTTTAATCTGTATACATTAAATTTACTGGAAGCAGTGTTTGCCTTGAAATTGCTAAAAATCACTGATTTCAATTTTTTTTTAATTTAAAAAATATTAAATCAATTCTTGTAAAAATTCATTAAAAATTAATTTTTTCTTAAGACAATTGTGCCCATAATATATATTATTTATAAAAGAAATTAAAGGCTTTTCTCAGTATTTTAATTTTATTACATTTTTTCTTATTTTATGATTCAGAGAAAATTTTCGGTAACTGGGTGTCCTATTTTACAAAAAGAAATTGATTTATATTCTCCAAGAAGTCTTGCTAACATGAACATTAAGCTCTATAAAATTTAATTTCTTAAAATTTCATAAAATTAAATAAGTTGTGGATATATAAAAAAAAATTTACCAAAATTTTCTAAAAATTTCTAAAATAATTTAATTCATTTTTGCATAACTCCTGAAAGTATCATTAAAATCTGACAATTATTTGATTTTTGCAAGAATTTCAAAATCAGTATTTTTCACCACAAAAAAAAAGACACTAAAATTTCCTATAATACTTTATGGCCCTCCACTTCTGACAAAAAAAAAACAAGATTTTAACCAAAATTTTAAATGTTCAAAAGTGGATCAAAAAATGTAATTTAATAATCAAAAGATCCTTTGATCTTTCCACTTAGACGATAAAACTTTTTTATTTTTAATAAAAACAAAGTTTTATCATCACAAGTGTCCTTCACTTGCAGCATCTTCTTTAGTAAATACTAGGCATCGCTAAAATATTTTTGAAAATTTACCAGAAATCAGGGAATTGTCCAGTTTAAATGAAATTTTCAAAACTTCTTTATTACTATATTGGAGGGGGGTCATTTTGATACATCATGAATACTTTTAAAATTGGGGGTGATGACAAATCTTTTTTATAGTTAAATAATATCTTGAGGTATTTTTTTAATATAAAAGTAACTATAAAAAAAATACCTCTTTATTTCAATGAAGAATTTTTATTTAGTTATATTACCTCCACCTCTAATATAAGGAATATCAGAAGTCTATATTGAAAAGACAAAAGTTTCTGTTGTAAATTTTTTTCTAATACTTTATGGTTTACTCTCTTCACCCTCTGCCCAGATATAGGTTGAATATAGGAATTGTATCTGGAAAAATCATTGTTATTTTCACAAATATTATTAATGTAATATTCAATTGCAAAAAAAAAAAATGAATTATTCTTATAATCCAAAATATGTCTTGGCTTTAAATAAGCCACAAACAGTTCATAAAACAAAAAAAAATAAATCAATTAATCTTTATAAAAATATTTTCCTTTCAAATAGATCAAAATTATTTTCAGGGCTCTTCTGTTTGTCCAGATGGGTAGGTCGGTGATACCTAGGACAAATTCTGCTATGTCAGCTCTTTCCCCTACCAACCTTTCATTCTGATGTGGTGGATGGCAATATGAATAGAGGCTTTGGAACCACACGGTAAATATGTCCATCTTCCACCAAGGGTGGATAAAAACTCTCCCTAATCTCAATGATTGTTAAACTTCGCATTCTTCTTTGATTAAAGTGGACGCTACTTAGAAGACTAAATTTCTAAAGGCACCATCTACATCAGTGTCCATTACATGTATATAAAAACATTAAAACTGAATGAAATGATTTTACATCACTGTTGCATATCATTTCAGGGTGACACTCTAAGTGTATGCCTCACTTTTAGATTTATCGGTATTAAATTTTTAAAATGTACCAAGAATATTTAAAATTCTAAAAAGATGAAATACTTTGTTGTTTTTGTTTTGAATTTGCTTGGGGCAAATCCAAAAATATTTCAGGTTAAGTTTTTTGAATTAATGACAAGTCAAATTTTAATTACATTATTTACATTCAAACTAATGTCCTCTTCTTTGTTCAGGTGACTGTCGATCTGAGTAAACTTCAGGGAATTTCATAGATTCTTAGGAACAGGGGTGAGGGAGTAATAACTGAGCAGTACTAAAGAAAGAACAAAATGAGATATCCCTAGACTTGGACAGTGAAATAAGAATAATCTATCCTCATAGATTAAATAAAAGGTTCAGTTTGAAATTACCCAGGTTGACAGACACCTGACAAAGGCAGGAGGTCACAGCAGCCAAAATATTGTTATAATAACAACAAAGTTGAGGACATTATTCTGAATTTAAATAATGGTAACTCTTCAGCCCAGTGAGATTTTGTACAGGGCACCCAGTGAGGACTGTACTCACTACTCAGTAGTAGTGACCAGTAAGACTAGCCTTGTTAATCATTACCCCAGGCCAGGGTACATCAGAATAATTTATCAAGTCGACGTAACCTGTTATGTAGAACTGATTACATAGGCTTTAAGGTATATATTACTAACTTTTTTTGTTACTTCAAATATTATTTTGGAAATGAAAGTTTGGACTTTGCCAGAGAGGACATTTTCTCAATTAAGATTTCTCAAGTGCACAGACCAATAGATGTAATAAAAACAGTTTGAAACTAGAAATGGCACATCTATTTCAAATATGGATATCTACTAAAAATAATCTTAATAAAAACATTGGATTAAAATTAAATCCATTCTTTAGAGATGCCAAATATGTAAAATGGGAAACGTAAAAATGTTGTTTTAACTCTAGACTGAGTTGAAATGGGAATTTTAAGAAAAAAAAGGACAACTATTTTAGTTGAGATGATTTTCAAATTGGATTTATGTCAAACATTACATGCAATTTCATGAAGATGTTGTGCCATTTAATGAAAATACAAGAACAAAACTCTCATACAAAGAATTATACTTTATTCAACTCCTTTGTTGGTCTGATATCTGCAAGTGAGTGTGAGTGTCTTGGAAGGTGGGACCTTCACTGATTGCTGCACCCGGCTTCCTTGATGTCTGATGGGAATATTAGGCCAACCCTTTTCTTTCACAATACCAGAACAATTTCTGAGGAACATATGTGACAAAATAAGTTTGCATATGCTATATCACCCAACATGAAAAGAAACATTTGCATAATTTGCAACAAAATCTTCTCTTCATGTTTATGACATGGTTTGTGAATTCTGACTTAGTAAAATTGTACAATTGTAATTTCATTAAGTTTCCAATTTCACAAGAATACAGTGTCTTTCCAATGTATGTCTTCATGTGTTTTCGAAGCTGAACTCATAAAAAACTGACATAAATGGCATCTATTTAGTGTTTTAAATACAATTTTTAAAATGTTTGTCTGCATGATTACTTTAAAAGGAGAATTCTTGTATTTCATGATACTTATATATAATCAGCAGATAAATTAATGTGCTTTTCTAATGCAAATGATACTCTTGTGTTTACTTAAATCTGATGCCTGCAAAAATGATAATCCACACACATTACAAGTATATGGCTTTTCAGCAGTGTGTGTCTCCATGTGTACTTTTAAATGTGAACTTTCCAAAACAGTTGATTCACATAGGTTGCAAGTATAGGGTTTCTCTCCAGTGTGTTTACGCATGTGTATTTTCAAATAAGTACTCCGTGAATATGCTGATCCACAAACTTCACATTTCTCTCCAGTGTGTGTTTGCATATGTAATCTTAAGTCAGAACTTTGTGAAAATGCAGATCCACACACTTGGCAAGAGAATGGCTTCTTTCCAGTGTGTGTCTGCATGTGTCTTTTTAAATATGTACAGTTTAAAAATGCTGATCCACAGACTTCACAAGTATAGGGTTTCTCTCCAGTGTGTAAGCGTAGATGACTTTTTAAATGGGAACTCTGTGAAAATGCTGATCTACACACATTGCAATTATAAGGCTTCTCTCCAGTATGTGCTCGGATGTGTCTTTTTAAATCTGAGTCCTCTGAAAATGCTGATCCACACACTTCACAAGCATAGTTTTTTCTCTAGTGTGTGTTCGTATATGTATTTTTAAAGCAGAATTTTGTGAAAATGCTGACCCACATATTTGGCAAGGAAACGGCTTTTCTCCAGTGTGTGTCTGCATGTGTCTCTTTAAATGTGAATTATTTGTAAATGCAGTCCCACCTACTTCACAAATATAGGGTTTCTCTCCAGTGTCTATTTGCAGATGTCTTTTTAAATGTGAACTAAATGAAAATACAGATCCACACACTTCACAACTATAATTCTTCTCAACAGTATATGTTTGAAAGTGTTTTTTTTTAAATCCAAGTCCTCTGAAAATGCTGATCCACATACCTTGCAAACATAGAGTTTTTCTCTGTTGTTTGTTTGCACATGTGTTTTTAAAGCAGAACTTTGTGAAAATGCTGTCTGACAGACTTTGCAAGAAAAGGGTTTCTCTCCAGTGTGTGTCCGCATGTGTTTTTTAAATCTGAATTTTTTATGAATGCATATTTACATATTTTGCAAGAATAGAGTTTGCATATGAACTTTTAAATGTGAACTATATGAAAATGAGGATCCGCATACTTCACGTGTGTAGGGTTTCTTTCCAGCGTGTGTTTGCATGTGCATTTTAAAATTTGAATTTTTAAAAGAGTTGATGCACACACTTTGCTCAATATTTTTCTGAGGTATGTGCTTGCATGTGTAAAATTAAATGTAGCTTCAGTGAAGGTAATATATATATTGCAAGAATAAGGTTTATCACAAGTGTGTTTGCATGTAACTACTTGAATTAGAATTTTGGAGAAAATGGAGAACTAAATATGTCAAAATATTGTTTTCTTTTGAACGGATGTTCACATATGTCTTTTCAAATGCTGATCCACATGGTTCATAAATGAATGTTTTTTCTCTGATGTATGCTGGTGTGATTAGGAACACAAGAACATGGTTTTAAAAAATTTTTGTCTGCATGTTTATTCTTAAAGGAGAATTCTTGTATTTTATACAATACTTATATATGATCATCAGATGAATTAATGTACTTTACAATGCAAATGATATCTGAAAAAAAAATGACTGAAAAAGAGTTATTAAAGTAAACAGTAAAATCATGTGGTTGTATGAATATAAAAACTCAGATTCATATTATTAATTATATGCAACAATTTTGTGGCAGCCTTTTGTGCTCACAAATAAAAAGGAGTGTGAAAAGGACTGTTTTTCCCATGACACAGTTTTTATTTTAACTACCTTCACTCTTCAGCAATGTTTATTGTTTTAAAAAGTAATGATTATAATTATGATTTTTTCATGTTCAGTCAGAAACAGTATTCATAAACTATTGTTCACACGTAATGAATATGATTATTTATATTTTGGCATTTTAGCTTTTTACTTTTACATAAGTTTTTTCAGAAAAAGAGATTCTGTTTTTAATAAAGAGGAAAAATGATATATACCTGAACATTGAACAAATAAAATGTCAAATACTTCACGATTTAAAGCCAAAATGAATGAAACGGAAAAGATGACTTTTTACCATTACATCTTGTGTAACAAGAGTAACTAACCTTATCTACACTTATTATTTAAACATGGACTCATCCATCTGCTATGAGTAGAATGTCTGCTCATGGAACAGGGGTAAAAAGTGGGTTGCAAAGGCATAGTGCTTTCCAGTTGTATGCTTGTCACATTAAATTACTGTATTTTCAATCCATGAAATTACAGGTTGGTGATTTGAAGAGACTCCTAACTGGATGATAACTGTTAAAATTCTCAGGAAAGAGGGTTAAATAGCTGAGAAGAAAATTAAATGCGAAATGCATTAAAAATTATCTTTTAAAGTAATAAAATTAAATCAAGATCAGTTCTGTGCTCTTCTTACCTGGTATCCGCACATTGAGAGCACCTCTTTCGGCTGAGAAAAACACTGGTGTTATATAGCTCTCCCAGTCCCAGATCCACGCTGACTATTGGCTAATACCTGCCTAGTATCGTTCATATGCAAATAGTCTGTACCACCTACTCTAAGTAGGTCTTCTCTCAACAGCTCATTATAGAAGGGGGCGCAACTCCTGGTGCTTAATGCACTACATACAACCAACTTGGAGTCTTATATCGTGCTGACCCGATTCTCTGTTACACTCCCCCTGATCTTCTTATTATAGCACCAACATGCAGGGGGGCGGGCAATTTCTTCTGGTGCTCTTTCGTCCTCATTGTTGCCACTACGTGGGGGAGGTACTTCATCTTCAGTGTTATTGCTATCCATCTCCACCGCGGTAGGAGGCACATCGAAAAGCCGGGAATCTATTTCCAACTCCCCATCGTTCGTGGATGACTTATCGATGTCGCTTGCGACAGATCATTGGTCCCATGCAGGTAGGAGGTCTTTAACATGATGTGGCACGCCATCAATCAGGACAGATTGTGGACTGATGATCCCAGTGACCTTCCCGGTTGTAAATTTGGAGGTATATCGGTTCTGGGGTCTTACACCACACCACATCTCCAGCTTTATTTATTTCGTGCACTGTCCATAGTGTTAGTGCAGATACAGCATTAAAGTCCTTGAGCCTAACCTCATAAGTATGAAGTGCATTAGATGATACAGTTGGGCTTGACGTATCATCATTCGGCGTCGCATTGTACCAGTAAACGGCTTCTTGTATGAGGTGCTGCTTCGGCATCACAATCCGTTTTATGGTCCTATGACACCTTTCTATTATCCCGTTTCCGGACGGTACATGCGCACACCGAAAGTGCAGCTGGACACCCTATTCCTCCATGAAAGTCCTGAATTACCTGCTGGTGAACGCTATATCGTTCTTGGTAAGGATTTTGTATGGCGGATCTCTATTTTATAGTGCCAGGCTCACAGCGCCTTGGCGGGAAACTTGACTTAGTCACGCGCTGGAAAAATATATTGTGCGTGGGTGGATTGCAACGCCCTCTTGTGTGTTTATTGAACAATTAGAAGCTGATGTTTCCTGAAAATATTTACTAAGCTGAGAAGGCTCTTGGGATCCGATTCTCCCAAAAGTGCACAAAATCGACTACATGAATATATAGCGATTATAAAATTGTCGCATAGCTGCGATTTGCAAATTGTTTTCTCAGTGCGACGGTGACGCTATTATATATTACATCACAGGGCATACCTCTCCCTTTATCAATATATTGAGCGTCACTGTTGCGACGAAGCCAGCATGCATCCTCCACAATGTCTCCATTCACTTCCAGTCCCACCAGAGTGACCAGGGAACTTGCTTCCACCTACACTGTCATTTCCTGGTCACTCACACACCAGCCTCCTCTTGATGCACTCTCGTCACCATCTCATGAATTATGCGCTTCTGGGGGGCCGTAGGCGATTTCGTCGTCCCAACGTTTGGTTACTACAGTGGCCGGTTGCTTTAAGAATGCTGCAGTTGCCCTAAGCCAACCACATACCAGAAGGTGACCTACAAGTTTTCCGCGGAGAGAGAATGTATTACGACGTGTGATAACAGAATCTGTGTGTGTGCGAGTAGAAAATTGCGAGAATACACGTACTAGGTTTTGGTTGTGGAATTTAATATTCTACTGAAGTTTCTTCCATAAACTTCTGCTTTTATACAGTAAAGTAGGCTCCCAGAATTTTGAAGAAAGTGTCGATTTCTATGATGGGCCTAAAATCGATAAATTGTTGATTTTTTCTATATCTAATTTGGTTGAAACAAAACACGAGAAATTTATATGCGGCTCGTGCGATGCGTAAATTGTCATTACGAATAGTACTGCTTATTTATTGTTCAATTGCTGTTGAGTAAATTGTGGGCGTGGTGTGTGTAGGCGTCACTACAGATGTAAATAGAAATCATATTTTCACATTTCAATAGAAGCGATTATTTAAGCACTGTTAGATTATAGACAAAGGAATTATCTAATCTAACAGCAAATACACTTTTTTGTTTTTCCAGTTCAATGTAAGAGATTATTATAAATTCATAGATTATTGACAAAGGAATTGTGATCTGTTTCCAGCTTTACAGAGCCAAAAATGCTAAGTTGAGGACATTTTGGATAAAATGAAAAGTAAAATAATAGAAATTTGAGAATAAAAAATATTTAGTTCATGTACAGGTTGCGATGGGTAAATTGTCGCCATTTTACGGGGTTATACAAAAAGAATGAACTGATTTCATTACACAATATTTTAATAAGGAAAAACAATAGAAAGCTCCAGCCAAGTCACAAGTATTCTACTCACAATCAACTTTTATTTCCTGTTTTACAAGTGTTCAATGTGGCCACCACCTGCAGCATGGGCAACATCAATGCAATTAGAGAATTCCTCCCAGATGCATATCATGATCCACTGAATTGATTGCTGTTGCTATTCAATATTTAAGGTCATTGAGGTTAGTGGGTAGCAGTGGAACATAAACACAATCTTTTAAGTATCCCCAAATGAAAAAAAAATCACACATGGTGAGGTTTGGGGATCTCGCAGGCCAAGCACAAGGAGCAAGGTCTTGGTAAGTGACTGAATGAGGCATAATCTGTAAGATTTCAAATGTAGACGTCTTCTAGCACACATCAGATAGTGGATTGAGAGATCACAAACTCACGGCGAGCTCGATCTGTAGACTTCCATAGACTTCCCTCAAATGTAGCATGGATTCTCGCCACTTGTTCCTCTGAAACTTGTGGTTGTCCTGCACTTTTTCCTTTACACAGATACCCACTCTCTTGAAATTGTTTAAACCACCATCGAATGTTCTTAGGAAAAGGCCGATTAACATTGAATTGCCTTCAAAAACACGCTGCACCATGACAACCGTATTTGTTTTCATGAACTCAAGAATGCAGAACACCTTTTGCTGACGACTTGCCATTCTAGAGGTAAACAAACAACAGAACATTGCTGTAGATACAATGCGATTACAGCGCCCCTGTGGCAGCCATTCAAAACTTAGAAAATTCCTCTTTCAAATGGTCACTGACTCATTCCATGACGATGCTTGAGAACTGAAGCAATGCGTCATGAAATCAGTTCATTCTTTTTGAATATCCCTATATGTTTTTAATTTTATGCATGCATGTTGTCTGTTTTTGATTTTGTCAACTGCACAGAGTATGGTAGGATCAGTTGGGTACTGTCAGTGAGGGAAAGAGAACCATGACGCAATTCACTCCACCAGAAATTTGAAAATGGCATGCTGTACTGCTTGGCATTTGTGCCGGAAGTTCCAATATGAACATTTCAGAGTTTTTGAATGTCAATCTGAGGACATTGCAGATGATTCAGAAAGAGTTAGATGAGTCTAATGATGATTACAAAGGTACGGTAGCTTGAAAAACTCACTGATTGTTCTGATAAGAACTCCCACATTTTTTTGGTGAGGGCCTCAGATTCAACACAGAGGCCAACATCAAGTGCCATGAGGAGGCAGTATTGCCCTGAATCAAGAGGGTGGCTGCTGGAAGACCCTATGTTTGGCAACAGGACTCTGCACACAAGCAGGAGAACCAAGTGATGGCTGTCAGACAATTTCTGCAACCACATCACCCCTTACATCTGGCCATCTAACTCCCCAGACTATAATTCCCTTGATTATTGTGGGACACAGTTGAGCGAGATACCAACAAGACTCCTTGTAACACCAAAGATGAACTGAAGACAAGGATTATAGCAGCATTCACCAACTTAAACAAGGAGACTGTCCAGAAGAGTTGCAGGAGATCTTGTTCTAGTCTAGAAGCCATGGTTGAAACCAATGGTGATTTTATTGAATAAATTTACTCTTTAGTATTTCAAGATATTTTTGTGTAATTTTGATAAATATATCTGTTAAAATGAGATGTCAGTGTTACTTTCATTTTTGCATAATTCAGACAATTTATCTATCACACCCCTGCATAATAACTTGTAGAGAATTCATTTCATAATTTTGTTTATTTAATCTGAAAAAAGGAAATGTAACTTTTTAATTAGATTTTCAATGTCAACTGGTTTCAAATTATTTTCATAACAATATACTTGCAATCAGGGCATGATTTAATAGTTCATAAATATTTTACTGAAAATGTTTTTTTAAAGTAATAGAAATACAGTAAATGCTAATTTTGTTTTTGTTTGTTTGCCTCAAATGTCATATCCATTAAAAATTACATCCTATCATGGCTCACTAATATATATGGCCCCACATGTCGCATTTCAGGCTAATTTCTAACAGGCCTATTCAGTTTATTGTCAAGTTATGTCTGTTTTATCTAAGACAAGTTAAAACCATCCAAAAATAGTTTTTTCTCTTTTTAAACAGAAAAAGAAATAAGATTGTAAACAAAAAAGTTATTAAAGAATTAAGCAGTAATACAAAACAAATACAAGTAAAAAAAAAAATCACAAACAGCTTCTCTATAAATTAATTTTCATTTGACTTTTTAAAAAACATTCTACAATATTTTTTCAAACTTCATCTGATGAAAACTTGTTTGTTGTTGTAAAATATATTCACAACAATTTTTACTGCAAAGTGAATTTATTTTTCAGCATGTTGTTTAAAGTAAAAACACATTTTGGAGAATAAGTTCCCAAAGTCTTTCAGCAGTCTCTCTTGTAGTGGATTCATTGTTTTACAATAAATTTATCTGCATAGTCAAGTATAGCAGAACAAGCATAAATGAACTCTTATTTGGCTAGATGGAACTGGAAGACCTCCTTGAGAAAGTAAGTCAAAGTACTGTTTCACTGTAGCATCATCACTATCATTGTCTACCATGACCAGGGAATACATTTCACATTAAAAATATTTACATTTTTTAAAAATTTTCTCTGATAAAGAAAAAAATTGTAATGGAAATTTCTCCAAAAGTAATTTGTAGGCTTGTATAGATGTATACCACAGTAGTAAGGCATAACATATTAGTTCTGCAGAAAATGAAGTATGACCATCTTGGTTGGCAATGTTGACTTTTTTGTAATTCTTTTAGGATTGAGTATAGTTGTTCTTCCACCAGGTTTTATATATAATTTGGAAATTTTCTAATATGCTAAATCTTGTGAGTTTAGCATTATGTCCATGTATAAACCATTGTGGTAACAGTATAGGGGTTCCATTGCACTGGAGCTGGAAGGTTTTTGTCAATAAAATTAATTCTTTTATAGATGTAAAATGTATTTCAGGGTTAAAGACTCTTCTATAAATTAAAATATAATCTTCCTTTTTTTCGTTTTCCTTTCAAAATAAATTTTTCTTCAAAATGTTTCATACAGAGAACTGGATTTTTCATAGGAAACCAATCAATATGATTAACAAATTTTATCCATTTTTCTACAAGGTTGGATTTTTCAAGAGGAAAAGAACATGCCAATACTTTTTTACTGTTAGCAACATATCCACTAGAACAGCCAAATGCAACACATTTGTTAACCATTTCTGTTAAACAAAATATCACAACAAACTTTATAATTTAATCTTTAAATACAAAGAAAATTTACCTGATAGCATTCATTTGCAAAACAAACTGTATATGTAAATGAAATTCATAAAAGTGAGGTAGCTCACAGCTGTTTATAGTTTGTGGATTAGTATTAAAGAAAGTGTAAATATGCATTTTAATGTTGAAAACATGTCTAGGGAATTGAAATAACATCTCATAAATTCTATGTAATTGTACATTGTTAATTAATGTTCTAAGAATTCAATTTTTAAAAGTTACCTTCCTTTTAGATCAGCAATTATCTAAGCAGCCATTCACATTTTTTTTGTTTACAATACATCAGTTAGAATTCAGCTTGTTATGTGACATGTGTGGCCATATAATACTAGTTGGCCATGCTCCTATTCATAGCAAACCATACTTAGCGAATCATATGCATGCTATACAATATAACATGAACATTCATGACAAAATATATATGGGAGTGTGAAAGCAACAATACTTGAATGACCATATAATAATAATTAACCTTTGATGAAATTTTAAGTGAAAATTTGGCCAGCCATATCAATTACTTTTTGTCTGAATTTCTGGGATGAGTTGTTATCATTATTTACACTATTTATATTCAGACTATTGTCCTCATCTTTGTTGTTGGCACAATGGCCTAGTGAGTAAAAGCATTAATTATGGAAGAATAACTTATGACTAAAAGTGTTAATTTGTGAATTTGTCCTGTAGATTATGGGACAATGGCCTAGTGGGCAAAAGCATTGGTTTGTGAATTTGATTGACATAGTGGTTGTGAGTTCAGTCCCTGACTTAGGCAGTGTATACTTGCACTCAGTGGAAAAGGGTGAGCAATAACTGAACAATACACCTAGACATGAGAAGTGGACCAAGAAGTCTACTCTTGTGAATTAAATAAAGTGTTCAGTTCAGAATTCCCTGGAGGGCACAACATCTGAAAGGTTGTGATAACAACTAAGATGAAGACAATAGATGAGGCAAATATAGTGTAAATAATATCAATTACTGTTGAGCATATGTTAGGCAATGTTCACTTAGCATTTGTAGTCCTAGGTATGACGATAAACTACATCCAGCAGCAAGGCCTCTGATTGGAAGATTGGAGGTTTTCAGGAGCATGGAACCACCTCTTCATTTGTTGTTGCTGTTCCTAGGTCCACCCTGACCCAGGGTGGTAGCACTTGTTAGGGTCCTAGCTATGGACAAATCGTGAACCCCACCAAACAAAAACAAAACACCATTAAAGTATAAAATACATTTTTATAGTAAAAATACCAGCAATACATTAATATATAGAAAATTACAAACAATACCAATTTATAGTAAAATTACCTACAATACATTTTATCTGTAGTTGAAGGCATACAATTGTGTTCAAAATAAATTTAAATGAAGTCATAAAATTGTGTTCAAAATATTTAGAGTTCAACATTAAATAACTCACTGAGGTTGATATACCGCTAAACAAAATCATTCAAACCAACTTAGTTTTTGAATCTCAATATAGAGTAATCAATTATTGTCAATTTATTTTTAATATCCTTTGAGAGATCCTTTAACAAAATATTATATAATGATGACACCATCATGCAGGACTGACTGCATAAGTTTTAAGAATGTTCCCATCTTTCCTATCCTAAAAAATATTTACCAGCATATTTTAATTGAAAATAAACATATTTTGAGCTCAGACAATTTTCACTGATAGTATTGGTCCTTGGTGACTGAGGAATTGTGCAGAATTTTTAGTGAATTATGGACATTTTTACAATTCAAATTTTGATTTCGAGCATCTTGAGCAGAAAATTCCAATGAAAAATTAAAATAAGTTTGAAACTGTAGATAATTATTTAAAGGGCAGCAGCAGCAAAAAAAAAAAGCAACTGATAAAGTAAAGGCCACAAATAAATTATAATTCTTCAGAGGTTATTTTTCAGAGATTTTAAAATGATATAAGAAAGAATTGAATTTAAAATTAAATTTTATTCTTATTAACTTCAAATCAAAATAGATGTTCCAAAATATCTTACATAAATCTTTTAAATGAAAAGGATTGTTTTTAGTATTTTGGTTGTTTACCTGATATTTATTGGAACTTTCTCAACATCACTCCTCATGAACAATATTCATAATGCTACATGTCAGTGATACAATGTAACATTTACATTTTGGACAAAATTCAGTAAAATTTGAAAAATAGTGTTGCTTGAATGGCATTATAAATTATTATTTTACTTTTATGGAATTTAATACAATGCTAAAGCAAAAATGCACAATTAGAAGTTTTTAAATCTATTTTACAATGTCAGATAAATATTAGGTCATCCCATAAGTTCTGTCTGAATTTTAACTTTTTGTTAAAATGAACGAAATTTAAAGAGTATTTTATAATGTCTAATGGAGCTGAACATTATTTTTATGTTTAGATGCATTTAAACTGATCAAATTTTATTTCAGAGAACAATAAAATTAAATTTTGTTTGATTAAAACCCTGCTAACATGGAAGTACCCAAGAATCATTTGAGGCACATAATGCTTTATAAGTTCAAGGAAGGAAACTCAGCAGCCGAAGCGGCTAGAAACATTCACTCAGTTTATGGAGAGGAATGTGTGAATGAAAGAACTTGCAGAAGATGGTTTGCAAAATTCAGAGGTGGAGATTTCACCCTTGAAGATGAAGATTGAACCGGACGTCCAATTGAGTTTGATGAAAAGCTTCTTGAAGCAGCCCTTGAAGAAAATCCTGCTTTATCAGTTGAGGAATTGGCAGTGGTTCTCAGTTCAAACCATACAACTGTTCATCGTCATCTTCAACAACTTGGAAAAGTTCCTAAACTTGGAAAATGGGTGCCTCAGGAATTGTCTGAAAACAACCTCAAATCCCGAGTTGACATCTGCTCTTCTTTCCATTCTCGCCAACTTGTTTTACCTTTTTTGGATAGACTTGTGACTGGCGAAGAAAAATGGATCTTTTATCAAAATGTTAAGCATCGTAGACAGTGGCTTGGTAAAGGGGAAGGACCCCAGCCACAGCCGAGAAGGGAACTTCATGGGCAAAAGGTTCTTCTTTCAATTTGGTGGGATTGCCAAGGAATAATCCACTTTGAATTCTTACCACCTAATGCAACAATTAATGCTCAAATATACTGTCAGCAATTAGAGCATTTAAACCAAGCTTTGAGGAAAAAAAGACCTTCTCTAGTGAATCGAAAATGGGTGATGTTTCATCAGGACAATGCACGACCACACACAGCAAGAATCACGTCACAAAAGACCGAAGAACTTGGTTGGGAGAAAATTCCTCATCCACCTTATTCTCCCGATCTTGCTCCTTCAGACTACCATTTGTTTCGTAGCTTACAGAATCATTTGGAAGAAACAGCTTTTGTAACACAGGAAGAGGTTAAAACTGACATTTGTGAGTTCTTCAAATCAAAGCCAAAAGAATTTTACGGTAATGGAATTAGTAAGCTTGTTAATAGATGGAAGGAAGTCATAGATAATCAGGGAAAATACATTGTTGATTGAATCTGTAATTAAATGTAACATTTGGTCACTTGTTTTCTTTATTCAAAATTCGGATAGAACTTATGGGATGACCTGATACATTCTGAATAAAAATGGTTATCATAAGAATGGCATAAAAAATGATAAGAATGTTTGGCAAACATGGACAAATGTGCCTGCAATAAGACAGAGTGTCAAAGATGTTTTTTTTTCTATGACACTGTTTTTTTAACTACCTTCATTCTCTGGGATTGTTTATTGTTTTAAAAAGCAATGATAAAAAATGTAATAAAGCCTAAGCATATGAAAGTGAATTTATACATTTTCTTTGTTCTTGACAATTTACAACAAAAATAATAAACACCATAAGATTTTTTAAGTTATATCCCTGAGCGATAAGGTGGACTTGCCCACACATGTATAAGCGTAATAACAGAACATGGGACCAGGGAAGACAGCAAAAGCTATATTTAGCAGTCGTCTGAGACAATACAGTAGTAATCTGCAAATGGACTAATAGCGGACTGAACTCAGCTAAGTAATAGACAAATTACAAAAGTTTATTTACACTATATTATTTATTGGAATGGTTGTTAAAACATCGGATAATTTCCAATTGATTCAAACTTTATAAAATGGTAAAAAAATAAGGATTTCCTTATGGATGGTTCACATATTTAAATAATTTACTTAATGTTTATAAATTTATGAATAAAAACTTGTTTTCTCATTTATTTCTTTATAAATTCGTAAATGATAAATATTGCATTTGTTCTAATTGAATTAGTTTTAACAATGTTGTAAATATAAAATTAATCATGTAAATAAACAATCTACTAAAAAAATGTATAAATTCGTTTTCATCATATATTTAGGTTTTATTCCAATTCTGATCATCACCTTTTGAAACAATAAACATTGTCGAAGAGTGAAAGCAGTTAAAAAAGTGATCCTTTTGACACTACATCTTATTGCTGAATGTTTGTCAATAGAATATCAATAAAAATATTAAAGTTGCAATGGTTTCTACCAAAGAACATTTATAGCATTTATAACATTTTTATAACATTCTATCTATTTTTAAACAACTTTTATGACACGTTATTTTCCTTTCTTGCTAAAAGCCAGTTTTCTTTTTATGAGGAATGTTTCAAAGCTCGGAAAACACTGATCCAAATTCAGTAGAGAGGTTATATAGGTTTATGTTCATAATCTTCAGTGATGTATATTTTATGCCATTCTTTTTTTCCATTTTATTACCCTGTACTGAAGGTGGGATTATGACCTTTTTGGTTCCCCTAGGCTAATGAAATCCCCCCCACACTCTGACAAAGCCACCATCTAACTCATCACACAAATCTTGAATATATTTTACTCATGATATATTTTACCAACATTTACATAGCTTGAAGAAAACTTATTAAAAATTCTTTAAATAAAGTGGAATAGGTATCTTTTGTTTGTCCATAAAAAAACATTCTTTAAGAAATACCACTATTTTACTATTTATTACAAACCAAATTAGCACATATTTCAACACAACTGTAATAAAAAAAAACACATTTTTTTACAACCAGCATTATAACAATAAAACAATCAAAATAAATATGAGTTTGTCATTGATATCATTTCAGTTTATAAAACTATTTAGAAGTTAACATCTCGAAATTTAGTTGAAATTTTAAGTTAAATGAATTATTCAGCAATGCAAAATATTATACTCATTTTACAAAAAAAAAAAAAAAATTCTAGAAATCTTTAGCAGGGATCCATAAGCTTGAGAGGTCATAAGCTGCAGCCTATAGGATAATCCAGTCCTTCCTTTATTGCAAAAACCCACTGTTTCTTTATATTCAGAATGTTTCAATAAAGAAAGATTATATAGGATTATGCCCATTATATTGTATTTCTAATGGGATCCATTTATTTCAAAATATCTCAAGACCTGTATATTTGGGACTACTTCCTTTTCAACAGTTTGTCTATTCTTTGAAATTCTACCCTAATGATTATATTTTGGGATACCCACTTTTCTGCCATTTTGAGAATCAGGATTTTCAGACCAAGTCAGTGACATGGTGACGCCAAAATATATCCTAAAGTCATTGGACAATTAAAAAAGACAAAAAAAAATTTATCTGGGGTATGATATTTTATGAGATTTTATGCCAGATCCTGAATTATGAGAGCAAATCACAGTTTACTTTTTATATTCTAATAGCTTGAAAGATTTATTCATAAAGTTAGGTGTCATAAGTGCTTATTCCAATCCAACCAACTTTTAAAAAGATGACATGAAAAAAAAAAGAGTATAAAAATGCGTCTCAAATATTATGAGACTTATAAATCCCACTGGTTGAATAAAAAAGCAGATCCATAGTCTTGTCATATTTTCTAAGTATCAGATGACTGCCTAACTGTCAAAGTGAATCCCAGAATAAACAGGCAAATCTGTTGGAAACACGATCTGAATCTTCATTTATCACTGTGGCATTAATTTGCCCCTTTTTCACCCACCTTCATAAATATGCAGTGGACCTTTCTAAGTTTTTTTTTCCACAGTGGCACAAGCAATAATTGATACGCAGCATGAAGTTATTTGTCCAGTAAGTGAAAAGCTGAGAAAGGTACCTACTGTATGTTTACAACAGCTTAAAAGATTTACTTATACAGATAGATATCATAAGCTATTAATCGAATTACCTTTTTAAAGCTCATATGAAAACAATCACATATTTCCCTTAAAAAGAGTATAAAATAGCTTCTTAATAAATGTCATAAGACTTACAAATCTACTCTACTCTCTGTAAAGGAAAATCTGCAGGAATAATATACTATTCCAAAGGGTATTCTTAAAATATTTTCTTGATAAATGTTTATTGTAGTCCCTCTGAAATGAAATCTGCAAGAATATCATGGAAAAGACAATTTTATTATTACAAATACACATAAAAACTGTTAAATGGGAATCATGAAAAATTTAAATATTTTCTCTAGACTTTCATACATATGTGAATTTTCACACCTGAATTCTAAGAAGGAAAAACAACAATGTTGGTCACAATAATTTTACATCAGACTGATGCCAAACATTATTCACAATTTCTAAGTATATCTCACAAATGGGTTGGTATATGTCATAATACAACATAAATGTTCTCTTCATGTGTATAATATATTTTGTGAATTAAAATTTTATAATACTAATTTTTACACTTGCCAAAAAGTTTGCACTGTCTTCCCAAGTTGAACTCACCAAAAACAATGATCTTCATTCCTAAAAAAAATTCCATCTATCCATGTGTTTACTGAAATGTGAGGTCTGCAAAAATGATAATCAACACACATCACAAGAATATGGAGTTTACACAGTGTGTGTACACATATGTATTTTTAAATGTGGAAAAAATGCAGATGCACACACATGACAATAAAATGGATACCCTCCAATGTATGTCTGCATGTGCTTTTTTAAATATGTACAGTTTGAAAATGCAGAGTCCCATACTTCACAAGTACAGGGTTTATCACCAGTGTGCATTCACAAGTGCCTTTTTAAATATGAACCCTGTGAAAAGGATGATCCACAGACTTCACTTATAAGACTTTTCTTCAGTATATGTTCGAATGTATATTTTTAATCTGAATCCTCTGAAAAGGTCAATTCACATATATAAAAAGCATATTTTTTTTATCTGGTGTGTGTTTCTAAATGTATTTTTAAAGTAGAACTTTGTGAAAAAGCTGATCCACATATTTGGCAAGAAAATGGTTTCTCTCCAGTGTGTGTTCGAATATGTCTTTTTAAAAGTGAACTGTCTGAAAATGCAGAGCCACACACTTCACATGTATAAGGTTTCTCACCAGTGTGTATTCGCAAGTGCCTTTTTAAATGTGAACTCTGTGAAAAAGATGATCCACATACTTCACACTTATAGGGCCTTTCTCCAGTATGTGTTCGAATGTGTATTTTTAAATCTGAATTATCTGAAAAAGCTGATCCGCATACTTCACATGCATAGTTTTTTTCTTTGGTATGTGTTCGCATATGTATTTTTAATGCAGAATTTTGTGAAAAAACTGCTCCACACAATTGGCAAGAAAATGGCTTCTCTCGAGTGTGTGTCCGCATATGTCTTTTTAAAATTGAATTGTCTAGAAATGCTGAGCCACATACTTCGCAAGTATAGGGTTTCTCTCCAGTGTGTATTTGCACATGCCTTTTTAAATGTGAACTCTGTAAAAATGAAGATCCACATATTTCACAGGTATAGGGTTTCTCTCCGGTGTGTATTTGAATGTGTCTTTTTAAATCTGATTTCTCTGAAAATGCTGATCCACACAATTCACAAGCATAATTTTTTTTTCTGTTGTGTATTTGCAAATGTATTTTTAAACTAGAATTTTGTGAAAAAGCTGATCCACATATTTGGCAAGAAAAAGGTTTCTCTCCAGTGTGTGTCCGCATATGTCTTTTTAAATGTGAACTACTTGAAAATGCTGAGTCACACACTTCACAAGCATAAGGTTTCTCACCTGTGTGTATTCGCAGATGTCTTTTTAAATGTGAACCCTGTGAAAATGCTGATCCACACACTTCACATTTATAGGGCTTCTCTACAATATGTGTTTTAATGTGTTTTTTTAAATCCAAATCATCTGAAAATGCTGGGTCACATATTTCGTAAACCTTGAGTTTTTCTCTGTTGTGTGTCCGCATATGTTTTTTTAAGCCAGATCCTTGTGAAAATGCTGATCCACACATTTGGCAAGAATAAGGTTTCTCTCCAGTGTGTATCAGCATGTGTCTTTTTAAATGTGAATTGTTTCTGAATGCAGTTCCACATACTTCACACGAATAGGGTTTCTCTCCAGTGTGTATTAGCAGGTGTCTTTTTAAATGTGAACTATATGAAAATGCTGATTCACATACTTCACAAGTGTAAGATTTCCATCCAGTATGTGTTTGCATCTGAGGTGTTAAATCTGAACTTTTTATAAATGTTGATTCACACATTTTGTCCAAATAAGTGCTTTCTGAGGAGTCTGGCTGCATTTGTAACTTTAAATGTAACTCCAGTGAAGATATATCTACAGCATTGCAAGAATAAATGTTATTTCAAGTTTGTTTACATGTGACTACTTGAATAAGAATTTCAGGAAAAATCATAATCAAATATGTCAAAATATTGTTTTATCATGAGTGTATGATCATATGTATTCTTTCAAATGATGATTCATAGACTTAATACATGAAGGTTTTTTCTCTTATGCCTGAGCTTACAAGAATAAGATTTTTTAACAAATCTAAGTCCTTGTGTTTACTTTTAAAGGAGAATTCTTGTACTTTATATTGTATTTTTATATGATGATGAGATGACTTTGTCTTTCCTGAAAATGATATCTGTGAATGAAGAAGAGATGCTATTAAAGATAACAGTAAATTCCATAATTAATCAGAAATACAATTTATAAATTCCTGTTCTTCAAGCCAGCCAGAATTGATGAAATATAAGTAATTATATTTCATCAATTCTGGCTTGAAGAACAGGAATTTATAAATTCTATTTATAAATTGATGAAATATAATTACTTATACATTTGCATCAGTTTTATTCATGAGCAACAAAGAAACTCTATTATTGATAAAAATATGAGTAAAAATATTTGAACCAATAAGTCATGTATAAAATATGATTATTTATACATTAGCAGGAGATAAAATATTTTTAATCTTTTCAAAGAGAAAAAAATTAAATTATTTTAGTCAAAGAAAATCTAAACAAAATACTTATTTGATACAAAATATGTATCAGTTAAAACAGTAAATGCTTTTTTAGTGTCAATCCATCAATGATGTTTAAGAAGATTGACAACAAAAATACTGAGAAAGGCAAATGTTAACTAACAATAAAAATCTGAGTACCCATCCTTAATACATCCAAAATTTTAACACCTCCATACCAAAACTGTTTTCTTTTAATCATCTGAGAGAACCAGTTTTTAAACTTTCCTCATCATGGCTGATGTTAACCTCCAGGAGAGTGACTCATAGCACCTGCTCGGATTAATGATTTCTGCTGACCTGAAGTGGAAAGAGTATATTGAATCAATTACTAAGTCTGCAGCTAAGAAAGTTGGTTCACTGTATTGAGCTAGACAATTTTTCTTACCAGAATCTATCTTACATATTAGTCTACCATTCACCTTTGCTTTGAATATTGTTACCACATCTGGTCTAGTGCAACTCTTATATATTTAGAAATTCTTGATAAAATCCAAAAAAGAATGAAGTTGGTCCTCACCTGGCATCTGGGCTTCAGTCACTTCCTCAATACTTTCATAATAATTGTTCTGTTGAACTTTCCTCTATGGTACCTAGACTTTATGAAATAAATCACAGTACTAGATTAGTGGCGAGGTCTCATCAATTTTACAGTTGAAGTGGCTAGATATGACCATACGTTCTATGCTAACAGTTTCTTCTATCACATTTCTTGCTTGTGGAACTCTTTTCCAGCTTCTAACTTCTCAGTCAACTTCACAATTTAAATTTTTGAAGATCAATGTCAATCATTATATGAAAGAAATTCCCGTGAAATGTATTTTCTCAAAATTTATAATTACAGTTACTTGTTATGTATTTTAAATTTTCTTGTTCACAGATATTTTTCTAAATTTATAAATATAAAAATTTTTTTCATGGTCATTTCTTTATAATATGGTAAATAATAAACATTGAATTGTCTAACAGGGCAGTGTCCCTGATTGAGTATTAATAGTGTATAGGGGCTTATTTTCTGTGAAAGCAGAAAAATGGAATAGCCAACATGAAATGGACATTTTTTTTTCTAAAAGATTTGACAATTGCCATTTTTATTTGTTACTATGTTTACCTCTCTCATCTGATAGACATAAAAGGATAAAGTCAGTAATATTTCAATGCATTCCCTTCACTTACTGTCCTTACAGTTTACAGTATTTAGGAATCAAGTTTTATGGAGTTGGCCTCATTTAATACAAAATAGGGAGAGTAGTGTGTGTGTGTGTGTGTAGGAGGCATTCATCCTTTTGTTTTATCCTTTCTTTTTCCTGTCACACATGGAGGTGATGGCAGTTTGTCATTTCAGAAAGCCAAATTTTTCCAAATTAGACATTTTCTCAAAAATGTTATTTAATAATTTCAATAAAGTGATCAAACAATAATGTAGCTTTTTGTCTCTAGATGACTTTGAGGTGTTACTTTTCTATAGATATTTCCCAATTTTCAATTAATTCTTATTCAGGATTATAGAATTCTTTGCTAGAGTTGTCCCAGACTCTCATCAAGTTAGATTAAGGGTGAAGTTGATCTTATCCAATGGATGGATATTCCAGCTTGTAAAATTTTTCATTTTCCTTTTTATTTTCTTGTTTTAATAACATTTATATTTTGTTACATTTTCTCACTAAGTATTGAAGCAAAAACAAAAATCTATACTGAAAATAAGGAAAAAAAACAGAATTCTATACTAAAAATGGAAGATAATGGAATTCCCTAAAACTGAAAATGAATTAAGACAAATTTAAAATGGAAAATTGGTCCCTCTACTAGTGCATGGAAAGTGGATAGTAACTTGTGATATTGAGAGACTTAATTCTGAGTGTAGGAGTAGAAATATTAAAAGAAAAATAGGAGAGAATGACCAGTTTGCTGGAAAAAAGTCCATCTTAAAAATATTGATTTAAAAACCCATAAAACACTTATAAGGAGGGTTTGGAAGGGTTTAAATTCAAATTAAGCTAAGTAAGATTCAGCTTAACTGACAACCCCTGCTCAACTCTATAATCCCAGTGACATGACTTTGCTAAAAGTCTGCAGGAATTTTGTTAACGTTAGGGTTTGTTTTTTTAGTAACCTATCAGGCATAATTCACATTGATTACAATGAAAATTTTGGAACTTGATGGTATGGCCATCTTTGTAATTTAACAGGAGGGTCTTTGTTTGAGAAGCTAATTAATCATGTCTTTTCCAGGTTGAAATCTATATAAACTCATGTGCAGAAATCACTTTACTTAGAGAATGCTTGCAGAGAAAATCAACAACTCCACCCATGCCAATCAAGCGATAGGGAAAATTTGCTGTAGAAGTCATTCACTGCGAAGACATTAGCAATTCCACATTTCTTAACAAACAACTGTCTCTCAGTGCCTCAATCACAGAAGAAGTGATTGAGATGAAACAGCCACAGAGATGTATAATTTTTACATTTCACATTTATAAATAAATTGTTGATAATTTTTCAACAGCATTGTTTTCTTCTGTTGGCAAGTTTTCAGGTTTTTTTTTTAGCAAGATTGCTTGACATGGAAGAAACAGTACAATTGAAGTACTGCCTGAACCAACAAAAACCATGACCTGGCAGAGGTGGATAAAGAACAGTGCTGAACATAAATATCTGGCAGGTACACAACAAACAAAATTCATCAGATGACACAAATTCTGGTGAAGGAAACAAACCAGTGAAATTGATTGCACCAAATGCAATTGAAGAATAACCCCACAACCTGTATGATATTCTAAACCTAGACAAGTGTGTTGTATTTTGGGGCCAGCACTAGTTATGGGTTATATCTAGTGGGTACTGTTAGAGGGTTGGGTTATAATTGTAGTTGGTTCACAAATTTTTATTGTAAATATAAAATTCTTCTAAATAAATCTAATAAATAGTGTTTAAAATATTTCTGTTGTCAATATTCTAGAAAAAAAGAAAATGCATAAATTAGGTACCACCACAAAAATGTGATATCTAAGGTTTAAAAAGCATTTTTAAAACTGAAAATCTTTCTGGAAGATTTTATTTTAGTTTTAATTTCAAGCTAATATATTAAATTTAATATTTCCAATAAGCAAAATACTTTGCTGCATTTCTAAATGAATTTAAATTGATTAGAAAGAGTTGTAGCAATTACAATTTCTCACACATCCTTAGGAGATGGAGAGATAGATCCTTTTTCCTTTTAAGTCAATTTAATGTCCAAGTTTTTTCAGGAATCTTGTCTCTAGCTCATCTCTAAGTCAATTTAATGAATGATTTTTTAGGAATCTTGTCTCCAACCCACCTTTACATTGGCAAACATAACATTTTTTTATTAATTTTAGACACTCATAAAAATAGAGTCCTTTGAAAACTGGCCACCTAAAAGCTGAATGGCTGGCCCTCTTTTCTCGAACATAAGTGCATGGATAGGGTTGGTAGGTCTTCCAGCCTGTATTCACATAATGAGTGGTCAGTGAAAGGACCAGCAGTCAGTCAATGAGGGAGTCAGCCAGCAGTGTGTGAAGCAGACACAAGTCAGTGAGACAGGTAGTGAGTTTAAGGGTCCTTTTTCCATGGCCAGAAGTTATTGAAATAGGAGTTTGCCTTCTCGAAGATGAAAGAGAACATTACCAATTGTGAGAAATCATATTGTTTGCTACTTCTCAACCAGTGTCTTGAAAAGCATTTGTTGTTAATCTTTGTTGAATTTGACCATGGCCCTAATATTGAGACAAGCTTGTGAACATAGTGAGCCTGATGTATATGCATATGGATGACCTTGGATGTCATCACAACTTGTGCAATGATGTTCAGAAAGACATTGTCACAGAGTACTTATTTTTAAAAATTGTTAAAAATCTTTCAAAAATAAAATATAATTTTCTGAAAATTTATTTGAGGAATATTAGCTGATTTAATGTTTAATTAATCTGAAAGAAATATTACTTACTTTTTGCTTAAAATATTGCAGAAATGGATGTTTTAACATGGAGGTAGGCATTTTTATAAGGCATTGAAAGCTTTACTGACAGTTTTATTGACAGCTAGAAATTTAACTAATATTTTCTACAGAGGACATATCTAAAAATTAGTTGAATATAATGTGAGAGTCTTTTTTGTATCATTCTTCAATTACCCCATAATTTTAAAAATCTTTTCAATAATCTAATATTTTATTGAAATTTACTGCTCATATTTTCTAATAACACTGTGTATGGACATTCATATTTACAAGTTTGGCACTTTTATATACATGTACAAAAAATTCAAAATACTTTTTAAAATACTGGGGATTGTAGTAAACTTTTCCATTTATGATTAGTAAATATCGTTTTTACTTAATAACAATATCACATAAATGAAACAAATTAAGATAGAATTTTAAGATTTCAAACTTTATAAATTATTCTAATTAAAATTTTAAAAAAATGGAAACAATTCTTGTAAAAATTCATTATTCATTGAAAAATATTTTTTCTTAAGACAATGTGTCTATAACTTATTCATAAAAACAATTAAAAGCTTTTCTAATTAAATAATGTCTTAATTGCATTTTCATTCTATGATTCAGAGCAGATATTTGATAACTAGGGGACCTGTTTTGCAAAAAGAAATTCATGATTTAAATTCTCCAAGGACTTCTAATTATAACTAATATTAACATTAAGCAGCAGAAAAAAGAATTTCATAAAATTAAATAAGTGGGTGGTAACAGATGCAAAAAATATTTTAGTAAAATTTTGTAAAAAAAGAAATAATTAAAAAATAATTTTATTTATTTATGAATAAAACTGAAATGTTTCATTAAAATTTGACAATTATTTGATTTTTGCAAGAATTTCCAATCAATGTGTTTTCCACTGCAAAATGAAGCAAAAATTTAATTTAAATTTTAATTCAAAATGTTGAAGTTTCAAAAAAGGATTAAAAAATATAATTTAATAATAAAAAAATCCTTTGGTCTTTCCTCTTAATAATAAAATAAAATTTTTATAAAGAGGAAAGACCAAAGGATTTTTTTATTATTAAATTATATTTTTTAATCCTTTTTTGAAACTTCAACATTTTGGATTAAAATTTTGTTTTTCTTGTTTCGGCAGGTGACCAAAAATTAGTATAGTAAATTAAATTTTTGCTTCATTTTGCAGTGGAAAACACATTGATTGGAAATTCTTGCAAAAATCAAATAATTTTTTAAAAAGACCCCAAACTTGATGAAAACAAAATTTTATCAACATGTTTATGATATTACAAGGTAACCAAAACAGTTCTGTCCGTTTTTTGATTAGTCATTGAATGAAGTTGAAATATATACAAAATGCGTGTAGCAATTGTTTTCAAATTCAGACAGCCGGATGTAGGAACATCAGACGTTATAAAAAACACGTGCACTGTGCCCGGCTATCAGTTATAAGCCGGACAGCTGTGAGAAGTATGGAAGTGTCTAGAGATCTTGTTCGGCACTGTTTGCTGTCAGCAGCTGCATCAAGTCGACGCATATGTCAAGCGTTTGGGGATAGTGCTGTGGATGAATGTACTGCAAGGCGTTGGTTTCGAAAATTCAAGTCTCTCCATGATGAGCCTGGCAGTGGACGAACACAGGTCTTGAATGACGGAGTCCTGAAGGTGGCCATTGAAGAGGACAGTAGTCTAACGTGTGGTGAACTTGCAAGACAGTTCAACGTTTCCGATGAAACAGTTAGACTTCACCTGCACCACTTAGGTAAAACGTACAAACTGAGCAAGTGGGTTCCGCAAATGCTGTTGGAGGTCCACAAGGGACAATGAGTGGCAGTCTGCGTATCGCTGCTTTCTTGCCGCTGTACCGCGTCCTTATTCAATTGAGTGCTTACCAGTGATGAAAAGTGGGTTCTGTACGAAACTCCCAAGTGTTCCAGACATTGGCTGTCTCTTCAGGATGCTGTCCCTCACACCGCAAGACCGCCTATGCACCCATGCAAGATTATGCTTTGTGTCTGGTGGACAGGTCGTCAAGTTGTTCATTATGAACTGCTACCAATGGGCCAAACGGTCACTGGAGACCTATACTCGCAGCAATTGAAACATGTGCAACAGGCATTGCGCCAGAAGGAGCCAGCACTGGTGAATCGCAAAGGTGTGATATTTCCTCCATGACAACGCCAGGCCCCATGTCGCATGAGTGGTCAGGGATACCATACAGCAACTTGGGTGGGAGACTTTGTGCCATCCACCATATTCACCTGACCTTGCGCCATCCGATTACCACCTCTTCCACTCCCTGGATAATCATCTTCGTGGGAAATCCTTCACCAATGAAGCAGGCTTGCGCAAAGCCCTCACAGACTTCTTTGCGTCAACATCCCCCCCCCCCCCGAGTTCTACCGCAAGGGCATTGAACAGCTGGAGACAAGTTGGCAGAAGATGCTGGATGCCGGTGGCCATTACTTCGAAGACTAAAAGTTACACATACTGTGAAGCGTTTTCTTTTTTAACTTTAAAAACGGACAGAACTTTTTTGGTTACCTTGTATTAAAAGGAAAGAAAGACCAATGTATTTTTTTATTTCACAAAAATTTTAAATGTTTTAACTTTAATCCTTTCTAGCACGTTTGAAATTTTGGTTAAAAATCTTGTTTTTCTCACGTCAGTGAATAAGTCACTTACTTAGCGTCTTTTTTGCGGTTTAAAATATTATAGTTTTTGAAATTTATTGAAACAATTATTGTCAGATTTTAAATTTTCAGGAATTATTTTTGAAATTTGTTTTTTTTTTTAGAAAATCTTCGTAAAAACATTTTTTATTTTTTTTACATCTGTTACCCGTTACCGCTACTTAATTTTATGAAAAGTTCGAGAAATTATTTCAATATTTAATTTTCATATTTCGTAATAGTTAAAAAAGCAGGACACCTTGGAAAATTTAAATCATCAATTTGTTTTAGATCAGATTAATTCTACTTTAAACCATTTAATATTCCTCAAATAAAATTTGAGAAAAGTATACTTTATTTTTGGAAGATTTTTTAATAAAGAGATTTACATTACCTATTAAAAACCGGTAATGATCAGCTATTTTAGCTAGCAACAATAAAACAACCTCCATACAATCAATTTAAATTAGTTTTTGAAATACAGCAAACCATTTTTGCATATTGCAAATATTAAATTTAATGTATTAGCTTGAAGTTAAACTAAAATAAAAGCTTCAAGAAAGATTTTTCATTTTTAAAAAAGCATTTTAAACCGGAGGTATTAGTTTTTTTTTTTTTGCGGAGGTACCTAAATTAATGTAACACCGATTCAATCTCCGCACTGAATAAATTAATGGAAATTAAAAATTTCTGAAGAGATACAAACGAAAATTACCCGGAAATCCTAATTCTAAATTTTTAATCTAATGCATTTGTAATTTTCACTTGGCGCCTTAAAAAAACGTTTGTGTTTTTATTGGATTTTTTAAATAAAAAAAAAATGTTTTCTGATACAGAGAAATTTATCGTGTTAGTTACCTTTCTTCACGATTTTCAATTTTGTAAGTTATTTAAAATGTCGAAATAAAAAAATTAAGAAATCAAAACTATCAAAAGAAATGACAGCGATCAATAATTTAATAAATAAAAAAATTAAAATATTATTAATTAATATTTTTAAAAAAAGAGTAACAAAAAATCATTTCTTTTTAGATTTTTTTTTTTTTCAAAAATGGCTTTGTCCTCATTCCAATGAATTTTTACATTCGATAAAAAGGTAAATATGTTTTCGGAAATTTAAACTTTTAATTATTCTTACGTTCATAAGCTTTTGGAAATTAAAAACAAACAAAAACTAACGATGTGCTTGTAAAAAAGAAAACGTTTACTTTACTTACTTTTCTCTGTTTTTTTCCCCCGTCTGATTTGTTTTCCTTATAAAGCAATGCAATACGAGAACAAAGACAAACTAAACTGTTATATAAACTAAAATTTTCTGGTTGAATTATTTATATTTAATTTTAATAATGCTCGTCGTGAGCTATCAAAAGACAGTTTCTTAAACAAAAAAATGCGAAGATCAAGGGAGATAATTGACAGAAAGTAAGTAGTTATTAATCCTTCTCACTAAGGCAAAATGTGACACAAGGTTGATTTTTATGTGGGCGCGTATATACATACGCCTGCATATGGCCAAAGAACATAGAAAGTAAGCAGAAAATATTTGAAAATTTTTGTTTTCGTTTTTAATTCAACAACAGGAATTAAGATCCACGCAATGGAAAACTTTACAATAATTTATTTTCATGTATTTCATTCAAAAAAGTCAGAAATGACCAGTTTATTAAAATTTACAAAAGAACGATCGACAGTCACTTCTGTAATGTTTTCATTCTAACGTAATGCTGTCAATTCTAAAGTAATGGCAACTTGAAATAAAGGAAGTATTAGCAGGCTAATCTTGCAGACAGTATCTGTATTGAACACCTTTCATTTGTGGTTTTTACATCTCATAAATATTTACTGAGACTAATTTTGATGATGAGACCAACTTAGCCATAAGTTAGTGTTCAAGCCCAGTTTACCTAGCTCTTCAAATGCTGGAAACTTCTGGGAGCCCAATAATTCTACTTTTATGTGCCATAATAATCAAAGAGCTAGGAATATTCTGAAATGTTACAAGTTTTGGTTTTGTTTGAGCAATTCATGTTACTAAATCAGTTTAGTTTGTAGTGCTTGTGGATTTTTAAAAAAAACTGTATAGATTAAACTGACTAAAAGCAGTTTTTGTTCTGCAATTGCTGTCCATTTTTAGCTGTCTGTCATCACAATGTAATTCACCTTATTAAAAAAATCTTTCATGAATGAAATATAATTTTCAGAAACTTTGAGGAATATTAGCCGATTTAAAGTTTAATTACTGAACTGAATTAAACTTTTCCATTTATGATTATTAAATATAGTTTTACTTAATAACAATATCATCTGATACAAATTACTACAGAAATTTAATAAAATATAAAATTTTATAAATTATTCTTATTAAAATTTTAAAAGAAATGAAAAACAATTCCTGTAAAAATTCATTATTCATTGAAAAATTGTTCTTTCTTAAGATAATAATAGTATTCATAATAATATATCTTATAAAAGCAATTGAAAGCTTTTCTAATGAAATAATGCCTTAGTTTTATTGCATTTTTTATTTTATGATCCAGAGCAAATTTTCAGTAACTGAAGTTCCTATTTTACAAAAAAAAAAATGATTTAAATTCTCCAAGGAGTACTGCTTTTAACTAATATAAACATTAAGCCCTATAAAATTTAATTTCTGAAAATTTCATAAAATTAAATAAGTTGGGGGCAACAGATGTAAAAAAAAAAATGACCAAGATTTTTTAAAAAACATTTCTAAACTGATTTCATTCCTCTCTGAATAAGTCCTGAAAGTTTTGTTAAAATTTGACAATTATTTGATTTTTGCGAGTATTTCCAAATCGATTTGTTTTTCACTACAAAAAAAGACATTAAAATTTCCTATATTAATTTATGGTCCCCCACTGCCGCCACATCTGACAAAAAAAAAACCCAAGATTTTTAACCAAAATTTTGAATGTTCTAAAATGGATCAAAAATATAATTTAATCAAATTTGATCTTTGATCTTTTAAAGATTTTAGCAATAAATCTTAGTTTTATTAAATTTGGGGCAGTTTTTCATCATGGTATGCTCACTTTTTAGTGAATCTGTGGAGGTACCTATTTTATTAATTAATCCATTTCAGACAAAATAAAAACCTCTTTTTATTGAAAATAAGGCACAACAAGCCTACCAGGGTCGAATGTGTCAATGAAAACAACTGTGAACCAAAGCACACTAGAAAACTTCTATACTGTGTAACTGTCAGGGCCGGATTATCCTTTAGGCTAGTATAGACTGCAGTCTAGGACTCCTCAATCTTTTATAAAGCAATGATTTTAATTGTCTAACTTCTAAATACTTTCATAAACTGAAAGTATATCAATATGACAAACTCATATCTATTTTGATTGTTTTATTGTTATAATGCTGGTTATAAAAATAGTTTTTTTTTACCCTGGTTGTGTTAAAATATGTGGTAATTTGGTTTGCAATAAATAGTAAAATAGTGGTATTTCTTAAAGAATATTTTTGAATATCTATGTATAAATCTTTATTGGTTAATTATTATCAATTTATATTGAATATCCTTGGGACAGATACTTTAATAACAAAATATTACATCAAGACTATGTAATTCAGAAGTGCCTGCATAGCTGTTAAGGTATAGGTTACTATAGATATGAACAAAAACACATACTCAGTGCATTAGTTGCTCACTGTAATAAGTCTGACTATAATTTCAGTTTAAGAAAATTCTACTTTAAATTAAAAGAAAAAGCAATTTAATGAGGTTAAATTGGATAGAAATTGCTCTGATCACTAGATCATCCATAGTAAATTTGTGTCCAGGTTCTTAGAACATTTCACATTTCTTGGCTGGTCTTCTGTTATCCCAATATTGGATAGTTAATAATAAAAGGGATAAAAACAAAACTACATGGACAATAGGGCAGATTGACTTTGGAAACATGGTATTGTACTCAATTTGAAAGTTGGGGCTTGACATGATAAATAATGACACAAAATATTTTTTCCTGATCGTTACCATTTTGTCGAAACAAATTTAAAGATAAAGTTTAGGTTCAAAATTGGAGCATTGGAATTTCATTGTGGTGATCAGTGAAAACCTTTATAGCATAGCCTTAGAAAAATTATAATTGAAATATATGCAGTTAGGTGGTTTGAAATTAAAAGGGATAATAAATTCCATAACCAACAATTGTATATCTTCAACATGATCCAGAGAATAAAGCAATAGCTGAATGTTGCATTAAGAAATTTACTACACTATGCTTTCACCTTTTGCTCCCAGAAAATACTCTTGTTGAGGTCAGATGAACTGGAGTTGAGGGAAGATGCTATAAGAAATAATCTTGTCCATTAGATAAGTAAACATTTATTCATACTTAATTAGTTATGTGAATTTACAAGACTAATTTTTAAAATTCAATACCAGGCCACAGCAGTGGTGAACCAAACTTGGAGAGTTGAGTTAAAGGAAATAACTGAGACATCTGGAAGAGGCATAGCACATGGAACTAGAACAATCTACCCTGGTGGATGAAATAAAAGGTTCGATTCAAAATTACAATCACCTGAAGAAGGCCAGAGCATACAACGGCCACATAATCAGAAGAGCCAACAACGATTGTTGTCTCTTCTGATTATGTGGACATCCAGCGGGCCTGTTTCTTGTTTGATGGTGTATCATACCGTGTCATGATACAGTTTACATAGATGTCTAGAATGGTTCAATAGCATCTCATTTCTAATGTTTGGATTCTTTGGTGTAGTTGATATTTAAGACAATGCTAAAACAAAAATGTGGAATTAAATTTTTTTTCATATCAATTTCACATATTCTCAATAATATAAAATGTTTTCAGAAGGGTGTACAATGAATTCCTCAAAATTTTAGTAAAGTGTGCCCAGTGTGTCAAAAGAATGGTTTTTCCTATGACACTGTTATTATTGTTGTATAGTGGTCTACAATGGTCTGACTCTTTACACTATACTTTATTTCTCCCATAACCAACATATGCAAATAGGTAAAAATCCTAATCGCATTACACCTCCCACCATTAAGGTGGGAGGTGTAATGCCTTTTGTTATTCTTGAAATTCTACAACTTCTTTCTTCCTCTCCCCCTTGAGGGTTATGTTCTGTTCTTTTTAATGGGTATCTTGGTCTCATCTCATCTTCTGTGTCTGGGTCACAGGCTTGTCATCTATTACATTATCCTGATCTGAAGAACTCATCCTTTACTTACATTATTTACATTATTCGGACTGTTATCCTCATCTTCATTGCCATATTCACAATATTTTGGCCGTTGTATGTTCTGGCCTTCTTCAGGTGATTGGAATTTTGAATCGAACCTTTTATTTTGTCCACCAGGGTAGATTGTTCTAGTTTCATGTGCTATGCCTCTTCCAGATGTCTCAGTTATTTCCTTTAACTCAACTCTCCAAGTTTGGTTCACCACTGCTGTGGCCTGGTATTGAACTCACAACTCTTTGGTTCTAGTCACTGTATCTAACCAATGTCTTTATTCACTGTTCTTGAGGACATCTGTGTATGAATTTTGGGGCTTATAAACCTAATGTCTCAGCAACCATTTTTTACCATATTGCAATTTTTTCTGTTATTATTATTGCATTTTTCACCGGAGCTTATATTGCAACTTTTTATTGTTATTCATTGCTTTTTTCTAGCAGTCCTTATTATTAGTTCCCATATTGTATTTATATCTATGCTTGGTCAGCTCAGATTTTTGTGGCCTAGCATATGTGCTGATTCCTTCAGTTTTCGTATTTTCCAGTGATACTCTCTGTCTATTATTTCAACCTCATCCCATAGGGGGCGGTGATCACTCTTTTCCCTCCATATGTCCTCAAGGACACATGGCCCAGTGGATAAAGATGTTAGCTAGATCCATTGACTAGACCCAAAGAGTTGTGAGATTAATACCAGGGCACAGAAGTGGTTTAACGAAACTTGGACAGATGAGGAAAATAACTGAGGCATCCGGTAGAGGCATGGCATATGAAACTAGAACAACCTACCCCAGTGGATGAAATAAAGGGTTTGGTTCAAAATTCCAATCACCTGAAGAAGGCTGAAACATTGTGAATATGGTAGTGAAGATGAGGATAACAGTTCAAATAATGTAAATAATGTAAGTAATCATAATACCTCATCTCAGAGATATAGACAGAAACTCATCCTTTCTTCTTCAAGATCTTCCATCACAGCATCTTCCTCTTCAACTTTGGGTCATAATTGGTCAGAATGAACCATTACGTTTTTTCTTTTTTTTGATATAATGACCATGTCTCCCTTTGCATTTTTTCATTTGTCAAGTAAGACATTGTTGATGGAGATTTTGCTTTCCCATTAACACAGATGGGCTTTGCAATATGTGGAATAGCCCTATAATTAAGCAGTAACCTTGATAAGTAACTGTTTATAGTATCTCTACTTGGAGAAAATGCTTTCAATCCCATTTTTACTGTCTACACCATTCTTTCTGTAATCCTATTAGATTGTGGGTGATACAGTGGTGTTTTGTGAGGGAAGCAGCCAATCTGCCTCAACCAATTACATAAATCTTCATCACAAAATTCTGATGCGTTGTCTGATACCAATGTTTTAGGGATCCCATTTCTAGAAAATATCACTCTTAATATTTGCTTTATTGTAGTAATTTTTCTATCTTTAACAACTTCAGGACATCCAGAAAAGGAGTCTACTAAAATTAGAAACAGTCCCATGCTATTAATGTGTGCATGGTCTATATGAACACAAGACCATGGTTGTGTTCTTTAGGCCTTTGTTAAAAATTCTTTATTCTGCACATTTTGGGCATTTATATACATATCTTTCTATATTGTGATAATACCCCAGCCACCATGCCTCCAATTTTAATCTTCTCGGTGTAGCCATTATCACACAATGCACATCATCATAAATATAATGCTGCTTTCCATCATTAATTTATGCCTTATTTCTTTATAAGGTCTTTCAGCTTTGGAACAATTACTCCACCTGTTTCTTCTTATTCTCTCAGCATTCTTGTTTAATATTGGGTCATGTAGAGTTTCTGATTCCAATCTTTGTAGAGATAATATGTCACTTTCAACCCAATGTAATATTTCTTCATCTAGGATTTCTATGTTTTTCTTTTTGATCCTTATTAAGTTGTAACCTTGACAGCACATTGACATGTGGTATGGTATTTCGTTTTACATACTCAATGTCAAAATCATATGTCATTAATTTTATTGTCCACCTTAGAATTCTGGAAGAAGTAACATTTGGTAGCACCTTTATAGAATTAAAAATAAACTCTAGAGTTTCATAGTCTGATTTTTTTGTTTTTGAGAATTTACAAAAAATATTAAACACTATTTATTAGATTGTTTATTTACAAGAATAATTTTATATTTAAAACATTCTAAAAACTAATACAATTGTATTAAAACTAATCCAATAAAATATTTAACATTTATCAAGTTATAAATAAATAAATTTGAAAACAATTTTTTTCATAAATTTATAAACATTTATTAAATTATTAAAATATGTGAACCAACTATAAGGAAATTCTTATTATTTACCATTTTATAAAGTTTGAAGCAATTGGCAATTAGCTAATTAATCATTCCAATAATTAATCTAGTAAATAAATAGTTTATTATTTTTATGAATTCTCAAAAACAAAGAATGTGTATAAATTTACTTTCATATGTTTAAGTATAATTAAAATTCTAATTGTTGCTTTTTAAAACAATAAACATTACCAAGGAGTGAAGATAGTTAAAATAATAGTGGTGTCAAGAGAAAAAAACGTCATTTTATCACACCATTTTTTTGCAGAATGATGGTTAAAGATTACCAAAAATTGAATCATTCATATTTTGAAATGAACAAAAATACTCCTAGTGAATATTGAACTCAGCATAAAAAAATTTCCACAGCAACATTTCATACTATTATAAAAACATGTAAATGATCATTTACTCCTTGAGTTTTTGCTTGAGTTAGATTTTTAAATAATATTTATGATTTCCATTTTTGTATGAACATTATATTCTATAGCAAAATTTGATACATTGCACATAAAACAGAAAAACTCAAAAGTATGAAAAAAAACATGTGAACATATTTACAAGAGACAATGACATAAGTTACTTTTTGTATTTTGATAGCTTAACATGATGTCTCCATGCTCACATGACTGGCTTAGAACACACACAAAGTCAAGTGGGTCCTAAATAAGTTTATCTGCACTTGAAGTAAAACCCACAGTAAAGTCTATGAAGTAGAATCTTCAAAACAGCCAGCCGCTTAACCAAGAGGATGAAATAATAGATAAATGCTCAAGTGCAACTTGGTTGGAAGTTACAAATCTCTGTTTGCAGGCTTATATAAACAGTCACAGTTAGAAGTGAGGGTTGTCCTGAGTTGTCAGTTAGTAGATGCAGGCTATCAGTCAAGAGAGTTCTGAACCCACATGTCATAATGTAGAAAAAGATAGAAAGTTTGGTTGGAGAGATTCAGTGTTCTGATTAGCTGAAAGAAAAGGTTTAATCATAGTCTTGTCATGTTATCCTAAGTATCAGCTAACTACCCAACTGACTAGGTAAGTGAATCCCTGAATAAACAAGCAAATATGTTAGAAATGGGATTTGAGTCTTCATTTCTCACTGTGGCATTAATTTCACCTTTTTTTTCCCCCATGTGAATGTGTGGAGGACCTTTTCCATTTTTTTCCCACTGTGATGCAAGCAATAATTGATATATGGCATGGAGTTATTTGTCCAGTTAGAGAAAAGGTGAGAAAGGAACCGGCTGTAAATTTACAACAGCTAAAAAGATTTACTTATACAGTTAGGAATCACAATCTTTTAATCTGACCAAGTTTTTATAAATCATAAAAATGATTTTATACTCCTTAAAAGGGATGTAAAATAGCTTCTTAATAAATGTCATAAGACTTACAAATCTACTGTGTAAAGAAAATCTACAATAATAATATACTGTTCCAAAGGGTTTCTTAAAATGTCCTGATGTATATATATATATATATATATATATATATATATATATATATTCAGGGTTTCCACAGATCTGTGTAAAAAAAATTCCAGGACTTTTCCAGGACTATGTGAAGAAGTTTCAAGGACTGAAACTGGTGTGTGTGCATGCACACCCACATACACAAAGTGAATGGTCTTCAATTTCAAAAACACAAACTTCGTGATTTATCATTTAATAGTTTGACAGATGAGAGGTTCAAAGAAAAGCTACAGCTGATTGCAATAATTCATGTCACATGGATCAGTTGAAAGCAGTGTAAAAAAAATTAAAGTGTTGAAGACTAAAAACACAACTAAATACAGACTTGGTAATACATTTTGTGTAGCATTCTACACAGTTTAGAGTTCTGCTACACTTGAAAATTTTTAATTACCTTAATTCTTACTGCTACACATTTCAGCTAACTAGACTATTCATGGTTTGAGAATGTCACAAAAATTCTTGACTGCTGCACATTTCCTGTGAAGTTAAGTATAATGGTCTTAATGAACAAAACAACAAATATAAATTTTCACAAAAAGACTACACATTTTAGCTACCCCCTACTACTCATGGCTTTTGTTGCACATGGCACAGGACACAATGATGTTAACATTTTTTCAGTTCATCTTGTTTAGCATTCAGCTCCCCTTCCAATTTTGATATGTCTATGGATTTATCCTTTGCAGATCTTCGCATGGCATTGGACTTTGCAATAGGTGGGAAGTTCCGAGTCTGCTCAACTTTCTCTGCATAACTGTCAGCTGACTTGAGCAAATCTTGTGTACAATTTTCAAGTTTGCATTTTTTGGTCTTCAATTCAATTTCCATAAGCATGGATTTCTGTTTTGGTCCAGCTTTTTCTATTCTATCATCCTTCCCATCTACATTTGCTTTGAATCAAATTTGATTCTCAACCTTGTTACTTTTGGCAACAATTTAGACAAACATAGTTTATGCATAGATATACATTTATATGGGATGCGTAAAGTATCTATTTTTTCAACATTAACTCACCCACTGCTGATCAAAAGAACTTTTTACTTTTGAAATTGACATCCAAATAAAATTTCTTCAATTGTGCAAATTTTAAAAAACACTGATAAATTTTTCAAGATTCTACTAAAATATGTTTTATTACTGTAAAATAATTTATTATTTTCTTTTTTCCTTTATGTTGAGTGAGGGTAGCAGCTAGAAGACATGCCTTCAAATTCTTTCTTCCTTTCTTGTCACCAAGACAAGAAAATACAGAAGTAACTATGAGGTCAGAACTCATTCTAAGCAAGGAAACAAACCACCATTTGCAATAATTGCCAAATATTATGGATGAATAAAAAGATTTTTCTGAATGGACAAGTTTAGCTTGTAAAAAAAGTCAGATTTTTCAGCTTTGGCATTTTGATTTTCATGAATTGAGAAATGGGATGTGTGAGCAGCCCAATTTAGAAAATTTCAGGACTTTTCAAGGAGCTTTTGGGCTATTGCTGTTTTTCCAGGACTTTTCAAGTCTTGGAAAAGGCCCTGTCAGTTATCCAGGACTTTTCAAGGTTTCCAGGACCTGTATGAACCCTACTTTTTAGTACATTAAAATATTGTTTTTCTTGCATCAGCAGGCTAACAAAGATTAGTATTGTTTATGCAGTGAGAAACATTTATTTGGAAATTCTTGTAAAAAATCAAATAATTGTCAGATTCTAATTAAACTTTCCAGAGCCTGGATGAACCCCATATATATATATATATATATATATATATATATATATATATATATATATATACACACACAGAGTGTATCAAAAAAATTTTACAAACTTTAGTGATGGGTTCCTCACATCAAAACAAGGACAAAAGTCCATATAAACATATGTCGGCAAATCCTTCATTTTTGAGTTAAGTTTAATGAGAGTTTATGGTAGATGGCGCTGTATTGCCATGTAGACTAAGTTACATTTGTCATTTGTGTACATTTGTGACTAGTCTGTCTTCAACATTTAACGTGTATAGTAGTGAGTTAACAATGGAAAGATATTCATATCATAAACAGGCAGATATGATTTTTACATACACCTGTGCAAATGAAAATGGATGTCAGGCTGCATGACTGTATCAGATTGCATTTCCAGACCAAAAGCAGCCAAGTCGTTCAACCTTTGCTACTGTTTCTGATCACATTGCTGAGACAGGAGCCATAGCACCACAAACAATGGATTGAGGCAGACTGAAATCCACTCATATGCCTGGCCACAATGAACACATTCAGAGACAATCCAGGTATAACTATATGTCAAGTGGTGCTAGTGTGTGTTTTATGTCTCATTGTACCACATGGAGGGTACTTTAAGAGCAGCTCCTGTATCCGTATCATTTGCAACATGTGCAGGGTTTTTCACCCTATGATCGCTCACCATGGGAAAACTTTTGCCAATAGTTTATTGCACAAACTGCTGATCCGTTGTTTGTCTCTCCAGTCTTGTTTATGGATGAGGCAACATTTGGAAGAGATGGAATAACAAATTTACACAACCAACATTTGTGGGTGGTTTGGAGTCCCCATGGGACATTTTGAACATTTTTTATGAGTTGTTGTGTCCTTTTAGACATATCTGTATATGGACATTTACCTTGTTTTTATGTCAGGAACCCACCCACAAAGTTTGTAAAAGTATTTTTGGATTGTATCTTGGATTGTACATTTAACAGCATCTACTGTAAACTTAATAACTCTAAAATGAAGGATTTGCAGACAAAAGTTTATATGGACTTTTGTCCTTGTTTTGGTATGAGGAGCCTGCCCCAAGTATTTTTGATACATCCTGTACCTATATATATATCATCTACAGAGAGACTGTTTTGCTGTATCACAACTCATCAGTGTGGCTAGACATCTGATTTTTTCAAGCAGGGATCAAAACTCGACCAATTTGACATCAGTCAGAGACCCTTACTCCTAGGCTATCAGCGCACAACAGAGAAAGGGAATTTTTTAATGCATTATATACATGGTACATAAACACTATATGGCTGTCATAGTGCTCAATTCTAATGAAGAGTGATGTATTTAAAGCAGCAGCAGCCATTAAAAATTCCCTTTTCCCTATAGTGATAATAAAAAAATATGTATATGCATATATACTAGCATGTACATATATATTTTTTACTCAGGTGTTATAAAAACAGTGCTCAATGTTATATAACGGACCTATTAAGTATATATTAATGAATATACATAATATTCGACATTGATAGCACAACTCAGAGTTTTGTGCAGTTACATAATCTTCAGGTGCTAAATACTCATTGACCATTAAGGGTTGCAAAATTTGTGTTCTCGTGGAGTTGATTTTAAATGCCTTATACTTACAAAGGTATAATTATATATACACACATAGTAAAATAATTAAGTATGGTCTATAGAATTATATATGTGTATATGATAGGAAAAATGCTATTAATGATGAGTGCTATGAATATTAATGGTTGCTACATATTATATTAATATTCATAAAATCTATTTTAATTGGGCTCAAAGTACTTGAGCAGATGTTTACTTTTGTGTCTACATGTCGACATCAATTTACTTCTTTTGTTCAGTAGGTTAGGGTTATTTAAGTGTTTTAAAAGAATAAATTTTTCTAAAAAGTGTAAGTTACATCTGTCTCCCTTTCCACAGTATGGTTTAGCTTTCACAATTATATCCCAATTATTTTTTGTGATGTGTTTTGTCCTTTATCCACTTTATCATACATTTTTTCTTTGTCATACATTTTGTTCTTGATATCTAAAAAAATTATATAAAATAATTATTCTAAAAATATTATATCTCATTATCCCATATGTACAAATATGAAATATTACACATTGTATGCTAGTGGTAATAAAACAGTGCTCAATGTATAATAACAGACATAAAATTTATACTAATAATATAAATACATTTTATTCCTCAACAGTTTCATGCATAATAATTTTCAATCCACACCTGATGTCTGCATCAAGCTTGAATCTCAGCATTGTGCTATTGGTGAGGAACAAAATGTATATTTGTTATTAGTGTGAGTCTGTTGTGATACAGCAAAACTGTCTGTGGATGACAATATATATGCTCCTGGGAAATCTGGCTGGGCTCTCTTGAGAAAAGGATAATTTTAAAAACAGTGGCTCATACTGCTATTAATGCATTGCTCTTCAACTGAATTGAGCTCTCTGGGCCACTGACATATACAGTCATCATCAGGCATGGAAACTATTTTCTTTCTGGTAAAATTCAGGTAACATCTGAGATGAAAAATATAATGCAAATTGAAATATGTTTCCATGCCTGATGATGACCAGAGAACCTGTCAAAAATACTTGCATATTTAAGGAAGACCTAATACAGTTTATAATTTTTAAAAACAAGGATCATAAACATTCAAGTGGTTAGTGAGTTAATGCATTTTAAAAATTTAGTTAGCAAAGTGAATTCACCAATTTTATCTCATTAACTTTACTAATTTACTTTTTGTATGAATGATTCATTGTAATATAAATTAAACTGTACCACACGAAATATATTTATTTCCGACTGTCTCACGAAAAGGGAATCTGCAAAAATATCATTTTATAAAAGAAAGTTTATTATCACATATACACATATAAAATGGAGATTAAATCATACAAAAATTAAACGTGTAATCAGTAGATTACATTCACTCATGAATTTTAAGAGAAAACAAAAACTATTTTAGTCAAGATGATTTAAAATTGTGATTTATATAAAACATGAATTACAATTTCTGAAGAACATTGCTTACAAATGAGATTGCATGTTATATCAACACTGTGAAAAGAAACATTTGCATACTTTGCAAGAAAATATTTTATGATTATGACATTTTGCAAGTCTTATTTAAAATAAATACAATGTGATCCTTTCCACTGTATGTTTCCATATGTTATTTTAAAGCTGAATTCACCAAAAGTACCAATCTATACACTTCACGAAAAGTAGCATCTACCCAGTGTGTGTACGCATGTGTTTACTTAAATGGGATGTCTGCAAAAATGATAATCCACACACATAACAAGAATATGGTTTTTCCCCAGTGTGGGTACGCATATGTATTTTTAAATGTGAACTTTGTGAAAAGGCTGATCCACATACTTCACAAGCATAAGGTTTCTCTCCGGTGTGTTTTCGCATGTGTATTTTTAAAGAAGAGCTCCGTGAATATGCTGCTCCACAAACTTTACATTTATAAGCTTTTTCACCAGTATGTGTTTGCATGTGTATTTTTAAATCAAAACTTTGTGAAAATGCAGATTCACACACCTGACAAGAAAATGGTTTCTCTCCAGTGTGTGTCCGCATATGTCTTTTTAAATATGTACAGTTTGAAAATGCAGAGCCACACACTTCACAAGTATAAGGTTTCTCACCAGTGTGTATTCGCAGGTGCCTTTTTAAATGTGAACTTTGTGAAAAGGAAGATCCACATACCTCACACTTATAGGGCTTTTCTCCAGTATGTGTTCGAATGTGTCTTTTTAAATCCGAATCCTCTGAAAAAGCTGATCCACATACTTCACAGGCATAATTTTTTTCTCTAGTGTGTGTTCGTATGTGTATTTTTAAAGCAGAATTTTGTGCAAAAGCTGATCCACACACTTGACAAGAAAATGGTTTCTCTCCAGTGTGTGTCCGCATATGTCTTTTTAAAAGTGAACTGTCTGAGAATGCTGAGCCACATACTTCACAAGTATAAGGTTTCTCACCAGTATGTATTTGCACATGCCTTTTTAAATGTGAACTCTGTGAAAATGCTGATCCACATATTTCACAGGTATAGGGTTTCTCTCCGGTGTGTGTTTGCATGTGTCTTTTTAAATCTGAACTCTCTGAAAATGCTGATCCGCACACTTCACAAGCATAATTCTTTTCTCTGTTGTGTGTTCGCAAATGTATCTTTAAACCAGAATTTTGTGAAAAAGCTGATCCACATATTTGGCAAGAAAATGGCTTCTCTCCAGTGTGTGTCCGCATATGTCTTTTTAAATGTGAACCATTTGAAAATGCTGAGCCACACACTTCACAAGTATAAGGTTTCTCTCCAGTGTGTATTCGCAGATGTCTTTTTAAATGTGACCCCTGTGAAAATGCTGATCCACATATTTCACATGTATATGGTTTCTCTCCAATATGTGTTTCAATGTGTTTTTTAAAATCTGAGTCATCTGGAAATGCAGGTTCACATACTTCATAGACATTGAGTGTTTTTCTGGTGTGTGTTCGCATATGTATTTTTAAGCCAGATCCTTGTGAAAAGGCTGATCCACACATTTGGCAAGAATAAGGTTTCTCTCCTGTGTGTGTCCGCATGTGTCTTTTTAAATGTGAATTGTTTCTGAATGCAGATCCACATACTTCACAGGAATAGGGTTTCTCTCCAGTGTGTATTTGCAAGTGTCTTTTTAAATGTGAAGTATAGGAAAATACTGAACCACATACTTCACATGTGTAGGGTTTCCATCCAGCATGTGTTTGCATATGAGTTTTGAAATCTGAACTTTTTAAAAGTGTTGATGCGCATATTTTGCCCAAGTATGTGCTTTCTGAGAAGTGTGCCTGCATGTGGAACTTTAAATGCAGCTTCAGTGAATATATATGTCTACAACATTGCTAGAATAAGGTTCATCTCAAGTGTGTTTTCATGTAACTACTTGATTAAGAATGTCAGGAAAAATCATAATCATATATGTCAAAATATTGTTTTATCTTGAGTGCATGTTCACATGTATCCTTTCAAATGCAGATCCATAAATTTAATACATGCAGATGTTTTCTGTTGTGTCTGTGTTTGTGATTACAACAATATAATTTTTTTTTATAAATGTGTTTATTTTTAAAGGAGAATTCTTATTTTATATTTACATATGATAATCAGAGGACTGTCTTTCACTGCAAATGATATCTGTGAATGAAAAAGAGATGCTATTAAAGATAAAAGTAAATTCACATATAATATATATGATTATAAGACTATAACAACTCAGCTTGTCTTTCAATGAACTACAAGAGATTTCATTTTCCATGCTCAATCAAAAACAGAATTAATAAACTCCTGTTCTTTAAACTGAAATGAATCAAATATGATTATACATTTTCAGTTGGCTTTTGCATCAGTTTTAATCATGAGTGAAAAAGCACCCTACATGCAAACCGGTAGTGGTCGCTGGCAGGCCACCAATGGCAATGCCAACAATCCTCTGGTGGTAGCCACTGTTGGGCCTGTAGCAGTCTGCCAGTGGTAACATTGCCAAGACAAACATGTCAGCAGTCTGACAGCGAGCCACCAGAGGTAAAAGCTAGTAGCATGCCACCCACTGTCAGATTGGTGACTTGCATGCAGAGAAATTCCATTATTAATATAAACTAATGATGAACTGATAAATTATGTGTCATATGATTATTTATATACTAGCAGAAGATAAAATATTAATATTTTGAAAGGGAAAACCTTAAAATTATTTTACCCAAAGAAAATGTAAACATAAAAAAGTTACTCTATACAAAATATGTATCAGTTAAAACAGTTAATGCTTTTTCAAAGCCAATCCATTAGTAATGCTTAAGAAGATTGACAACAAAAATGCTGAGAAAGGCAATTAAGTAAAAATAAAAATTGCCATTGCCCATTTTTAATACCTCTAGCATTAAATCTAATTACAAAAGTTTGTTGGGTTATAATTGTAGTTGGTTCACAGATTTTTATAATCTTATAAATATAAATTATTCTTGTAAATAAACAATCTCATGAATAAATAGTGTTTAATATTTCTGTTGTTAATATTTAAGAAAAATGAAAATACATAAATTAGGTACCTCCAAAGAAAAAGATGCCTAATGCATTTTAAGCATTTCTGAAAATGAAAAATATTTTTTGAAGATTTTATTTTAATTTTAATTTCAAGCTAATAGATTAAATTTAATATTTCCAATAAGTAAAATACTTTGCTGCATTTTAAAATGAATTTAAATTGATTGGAAGGAGTTTTTTTTTACATGCCTAAAAGTCACAGATTTTAGCCATCTGTCAGCACAATGTAATTCTCTTTATTAAAAAAAATCTTTCCAAAAATAAAATATTCTTTTCTAATCTTTACTTGAGGAATATTAACTGATTTAATGTTTAATTGATCTGATTTGAAAGAAATATTACTTTTAGTTTAAAATATTGCAGAAATGCATATTTTAATATGGAGGTAGGTGTTTTATGAGGTGTTAAAATCTTTATTGACAACCTAACAGTTTTATTGACAGCCAGAAATTTAATTATTTTCTACAGAAGACATATCTGTAAAAATTACTTGATGTGAGCATGTTTTTTTACAAAATTTATATTGGCTTTAAATTTACTATGGTTACTGTTCTTATTTTCTGATAACGTCATGTATGGACATCTGTATTTACAAAATTGGCACATTCATACACACAAAAAAATTCAAAATACTTCTTAAAATATTGGTGTATGCTAAATTGTATTAATGTTTTCCATTTATTATTAGTAAATATATTTTTTAACAGTATCACATAACTGACACAATATAGAAATTTTTACAAAAAGAAATTGATGATTTAAATTCTCCAAGGACTTCTGATTAGAAATAATATAAACATTAAGTTGCACAAATAAGAATTTCTCAAAATTTTTTAAGTGGGAAGGTAACAGATGAAAAAAAAAAATTTTTAACCAAAATTTTCTAATTTCACTCATTTCTGAATAAGTCCTGAAAGTTTCATTAAAATCTGACAATTATTTGATTTTTGCAAGAATTTCCAAATCAATGTGTTTTTTTTTATCTCAAAATAGATGCTAAAATCTCCTATACGAATTTATGGTCGCCTGCTGACACAAGAAAAACAAAATTTGTAACCAAAATTTTGGTCTATTTTTGATAAATTATATTTTTTTAATCCTTTGCAGATCCTTCACAATTTTGGTTACAAATGTTGTTTCCTTGTGTCAGCAGGCAGCCATCAAAGATTTTGATGATAAACCTCTTTGCTTTTGTTAAGTTTGGGGTATTTTTTCATCATATATGCTCATCTTTTAGCTAATCTTTAGAGGTACATATCATAAATCCAGTTTTATTAAAATTCTAACAAAAGTTTTTAAAACAATAACAATTGCTGTGATAGCAACGTCAAGCAAAAAACTGTCTTTTTAACAGTTTTTTTGCTTTTTGGTACGTTTGTTAAACTTGTCATATTCCTTGGCTTTCTACAGAATCATTTACTTTAATTTTCTTAATTTCTTTAATATCTGAAAAAATTAGCACTGTTATCACTGTTCCTGAGAAAGATAATAGAGTACTTCCCCACTGCCTTTTGAATTTAGAGTATCCTAATTACCAACCAAAGCTAGACAGTTCAGTCTGCCGTAGGAACTATAATTAAGTTAACACCGGTTAAATCTCCGCAGTGAATAAATAAATGAAAATAACAAATTTCTCAAAAACAGATAACACTAACAGTAACAACACAAACGAAAATTATTCGTAAAACATTAACTCTAAATTTCTATTATACTTGTAATTTTCACTGAAAGTCTTATAAAAGTTTGTGTTTTTATTGGTTTTGCTTTTAAAAATGCATTCCGATACTGAAATAATTTATCGGGTCACCTTATTTTTTAAAGTTGTTTAAAAATAAAATGTTGAAAAAAATAGTAAACAAAAAGTGAAAACTATAAAAAAATTACAGCGATTCACAAATAAAAAATAAAGCATTAATGAATTAAAAAATAAATCATCTTTTTAATTAGTTTTCAAAAATGGATTTGACCTCATCCAATGAATTCTTAGATTCAATAAAGGAAAATATATTTTCGGAAATTTAAACTCTTAATTTTTCTTAAGTTCTTAAGCTTTCGGAAATTTAACAAAAAACGATGTGCTTGTAATGAATAATGTAAATAAAATACAAATATGTAAACAAAAACGTTATACTTACTTTTTTCTCTGTTTTCTTTCGTTTGATTTGTTTTCCTTAAAGCAACGCAATACAAGAAAAAAGTGAGAAACTAAACTTTTAAATAAACTAAAACTTTCTGGTTGAATTATATTTTTAAACAACCGTTGTGAGCGATCAAAAAATAGTTTCTTAAAAAAGCGAAAATCAAGGGAGATAATTCAGAGAAAATAAGTATTTTTCCTGCCTTCATACACTTTCGTATGCACATGGCCAAAGGACATAAAAGTAAGCAGAAAATATTTTTGTTTCAGCAAAAAAAATTCAAACATATTTTTATTGACAAACAAAAGATAGCCATTCTAGTTTATTTTAAAAAATTTGCAATAAGTTTACATCAAGCTATGTAAAGACTTGTTATTATTACTGTAAAAATATTGTAAAAAATATTCAAGAATGGTGCAGGTGAGTTAGAGGATGGCTTAGTCTGAAGGGGCCCCATAGTTTCATTACCCTAGGAGATCCAAAAGGTAACAAAACAATCGATAATGGTCCTGTGCTGTAGAGCCAGATTTTTTTTTTTAGTCTTTGTGGGCTTGAAATCTTGTATATACCTTTGATGGTATAAAGTTAGTTATGGAATAATACCTGAGGTTCTTCGCAATATTTATTGGAAATTTCAGAATAAACGAACAGAATCAAAAAAAGGTATAAACAAATAATATATATTTATTTATTTGATTTAGATATATTATTATTTCTATATACTATTATAATTATTCGCTGGGTAGTTGATAGTTTACAAGTCAGACTTTGGTGGAGGTGTCATCTTGTTTATCGTATGGAAATATGTACAATGTCAATCTGCGATGTATTTCTCAGCCCTCAGAAGAGCAGAAAAATGTCATAAGCAGATGACTGCTTAGTTTCTTCATGTGGCATACTGTGCTGGTTTCTCTGGCGGTCCCTTCTCTATCTCTGTCTTTGCCTGTTTATATCCCTTAAGAAAGACTTCTGGTGTGAACATGTTTTCAGCTAACATCAAAAGGCTCTGTTTTTTTTGACTGACCAAAATTCTTTTATTTTCTGGCGTTCCGTCTGTTTAATTTTTTTTATAGCTTAAGTTATACATGGAGCCTCTCTTAACTTAGAAGATTCCTAGTCACATGTGACAGCAAACCCTCCACTGTTTTGTAGTTGTGTTCAGTCTTTTCTTCTTCCTATTTAAGAATTGCATTCTCATTAGTATCTGTCTATATTTCTGAGATGAGGTATTATGTATGCTATTTACATTATTCGGACTATTGTCCTCATCTTTGTCGCCATATTACATTTCGGCCGTTGTACACTCCAGCCTTCTTCAGGTGGTTGGAATTCTATTCATCTTCTCACATAGTTTAAGATTTGCCTCATCATTGCTTGCACCTCTTGTTCACAGCCCCAATTTGTCTCTTATATTTTAGATGTTAACAACAGCTCCATTTACAGATTCTCTATACACTGAAATTAATTTCATCAACTGCTTCACCAATTAAATACAGTAATGTTACCTAGCAGAAATGATCTAATTTTAATGGCTGCTGTTGCTTATTCATAATCCATTGGCCACCTTGTTTATTCTATTCATCTTCTCACATAGTTTAAATGCCTTTCTTCACCATTGAATAGTCACAGCTGGAAGGGAGTTTGTTTGCTCTTTGAAGATAGCTGTACAATGGCGAAATGTTTTTTACAGTGTCAAATATTGTGAATAATTTCAGATTTGAAGCCCAATTTTTGGCTTTGTCATTTTTAAAGAGAGCTCACTTGAACTACAATGTGTGATACTATTTGTTGTTACTGCAGAAAAATAAAACCTAAGAAATTTTTCTTATGAATAGAAGGAGCAATATGCTGAAAGACTTTGAAACAAGAAGGGTTAATACCTAAAATTTGTGGGAAAAGATTGATGATTTAATTCACATATAGATGGCACCTGGAATTGTGCATCAAGGTTTTGAACAATGGAAAATGACCTAGACTTAGAGGACAATGATGACTGACATGTGTTCTATGCAGCTGAAAATACAAGCTGTAAAGTGAAAATTTCATTTTTTGTAAACAACGAATTTGGAGTTGATTCCCCTGGTCGAAAGTTGAGTTGAAATACCATGAGGGAGTGGATAAGCCACCCATGCTCACTGAGGAGATTTAGTGAGAGGTAATAATATGAGAGAGTGAAAGAAGGGAATTCCCCAGAATTCTCGAATTCTCTTACGAATACACAAAGAAAATTTGGCAGACAAATCGCAGACAAGAGACGAGACCCAAGACAGAGCCAGAGGTGGAGAGAGATGGACGAGGGACAAAGAGAACCCCCTGACTTCAGCCTTGTGCTGAATTTTACCAACAGCAGCAAACTAAATTTTACTAAGTCAAGAATTATATCACTTCCAATTTAGACATGGGTTGAGCTGAAAATTAATTGCATGTGAACTCTGATATAAACCAATTATTGTATGGAGGACTGATATAAAAACAGTATTTACTTTCGTTTAATTTATTTGAGTGTTATTTTTTTCCCTGTATGTCATTGCCCTGCTTGGGCCAGCCCAATACAAAGATACCTGCAACGATTCGATTTTAGCTGCTTTATGATAAACCTTAAATCACAATGTGGGATATGGTTAGCTTGGAATTGAAGCGGTCACTTCAGCAACTAGCCACAGTGTTGGAAGTCTTGTACAACCAGAGAGGGTGTTGTACAATTACAATGGGTGCTTGATAAGGACATCTGGGCTAACTGTGTTACAAGATTCAGAATTCTCCTCATCAGAATCAAGACTGGGTTAAATTTCTGCCATATTAGGTCTACATGGGGAATTGAACCCCAGACATTCAGATATCCTCCTGTAACATGTTTTTGAAAGTCTAATGCTCTACTGACTGTGCACACTTTCAATAGACAACACAGAGAACACAAATTCTTTTTTGAGGTAAGACTTTGTTTTCTCCTTCTTCACCTCACTAAGTGGATTTCCAACTTAAAATAAAATTTAATTAACTCATAATTAATGGGAAAAGATAAAAAATTACACAGTATTTAAATCCTATATCAAATTATCAATCTGCAAAGTATCAGCCTTTAATCATATATAGTTATTTAACATTTTATATTTTTCAAGTACATGGATGTGAACAAGGTTGTGGGTTTTGTGTGTATTTTTAGGTGTGCTGCATGTTCAATATATAAAAAAAGAAGATAGGAGAAATCTACAAAAAACTTGTTTCTGCCATGGATGATTATTTCTTTGATGTTGACTGTATTGAAACAGAGTTAAATGTCTCTTGAGTATGTCTGTTTTCCTTTTTGGTTCAGAAATAAGTGATGAGAAGTAAGGATGAAAATGGGTAAAGATGGTCGAGCTCAAGTCAGCCTTGTGCTGAGTTGGGACGATCAAATCTCTACTTCATGAGTAGGGCTGCTAAAACACTTTCAAACGATATCATTGGAAAATGGAAAGAGTGCAGTTGGCCAGGGAAACTAACCCCCCCCCCCCCCCAGTAATTCACATCTTGAAGCAAAGAGGAGAAAGAAAGATTCTATTCTTTCTGGTCATAAAATTGCACATGACCAGAAACCCTTTCTGGTTTCTTTATAACTTACATCATGGGAAAATTAATTTTTTTATTCTTTATTATTATTTTATTGGTTTTATTTTCCCACAAGTAACATACATACAAATTAAGCTAAGCATTTTTTGTTAAATATTGGTGTGCATTTTCTGTTTACTACTACGCCTGTGCACCAGATATAATGATAAACTACATCCAACAGTAAGACCTCTGATTGGGAGATTGGAGGTTTTGAGGAGTGTAGAATCACTTCTTAACTGCTGTTGTTTCCAGGTCCACCCAGACCAGGTGTGGTAACACCTGCTAGGGTCCCAGTTATCAGCAAATAGTGAATCTCCAAACAAAAAGAAATGTATTTGCATAGCTTCTTTTAATAAAGGAAACAAATGACATTAACAGTCATTACTTCTTATCATAGTGTATTGTTTGTTTCATAATGTTAGTATCAAAACATTAACTGACCCTTTCAGTAATAAATTTATTTTGCTTCTCTCAACAGAAAAGATTACATAAAAATCTAAACTCATTATCCTTACGCATCAATCACTCTAAACTCAATGTTACAGTGTTAAATGTCTTAGTGAGATGAGATTGGATCAAATTCACCAATGTATGTACCATTAAAGGTGATGCAATATTTACCAGTGATCTGTCAGTCAATTTCTTTCCTTAAAATAAACACAGTTCTCATTGTAGTGTTGAGATACAAAAGGCACATACTGAGTTGCTTTGAACTCTTCACAATTTTAACTTCCAGTCTCATTTTCCTTTTTGTAACATGTCCATTTAATATATTTATTAATACTTGTCTTTTTAAATGCCATGTTTTTGTGGCTTCATTTGCCCAAACTCATATGAGTCTGCCAATATTGTTTGTGGGACAAAGGTACCAGGAGACCATATCTACTGAAAAGTGTCCACACATCTCAACAAAAGTGGTGAGTCCTGCAGCAAGAGTAACCACTTCCTCATTTTATTTACCAATTTTCTTTCAGATGTCTTTCAGCTGTTGCATCAGTTACCTGATTTTTGTTCCCAACACCAAAGTACTTGGTTCATTTTATTCCAACCTAATGTTTTTATTTTGTTTCTCGAAATAAAATAAACAGTTTATATGAAAACCTTGAATTTTTCTCATTGTGTAATGTGTATAAATTGTTCCAATAATTGGTGATAAGATCTAAACTGACTCATTTATTAACATTTTAATGTGTCTGTTGATAAAAAGAAAAAATTACGACAACACTATCATTTTTTATCATTATATACCATTTGATATAAGGTTAATATTAGGGGCAAAATTATTGATTTAGTATTATTTTTATAGGAAATAAACCCCATTTCCAACACAAATTACATAGCCACCATATTAAAATACACACCAAACTATTTTCTACCCAATAACAGACACTATTACAAAAATGCCAAAAAGATTCCACAATATAACATACACCATTTAAATCTAAGTGTCTAATGGTTAGAACTTAACATCAGTATGTGAAATATTTAACCAATCAGAGAAAACTAAAACACTATTCTTTTCAAGCCTATTTTTGGGTAAAATTTCTTATTAAAACACACAGATTTTGACTTTCAAAGATCAAAGAAGTGTCTTTCTTCAAGCTGAAGAAAGATATAACTCCCCCCTCCCCCAGTGCATGCTGAAAGAAACATGAGTCAGTGACTTCAAATGAATCAGTTACAAAAGAACAGTTTGAACAGTCAGGGAATCTTTGCTGTCAAACAGCTGACGACTTCAAATAAATCATCTCCAACAATAACAGCAAAATGGTTAGTGAATTGTTGACAATGATAAAACCTTTTTCTCAACCACAGATTTTTCTGTGGACCAACTATTTAAAACTCTTTTCTAAGCTATAGCTTTTTCTGTGTACCAACTACCCAAAGATGAAGTAAAGTCTGTGGCTTTCTAAACTATGCCTTTTTCTCGGTACCAACTACTCAACTGAAGACTATTTTTAATTTTTTTAACTTTTTTGAATTCATGTAAATATGTTTGCAAATACAAATGATTTATTTAACAGGCATAACCATATTTTCTTTATTTTTATTTTATTATTTGTTGAAATTTGGATGTTCAGATTTTTAATATAAAAATATAAAGATTTTCTTGGGTGCAGTTAATTCCACAAAGTCAAAGACAAAAATGGAAACACTTGAAGAAGAGAAGCAATTTAATGACAGTATTCAACGGGTTTAATGTACAAAAGGGTTGATGCACAATAGGTAAAAAGAAGGCTTGCAAATATAATTTATATTTGTAGCTTAACTGTTAGAAAAGTGTCCAAGGAACAAGTGGGATTTGTGGCCTTGTGACTTCTATACTCCATTAACATTGGAAAGGATGGCTTAAATAAACATGTGGTCACTACAGTTGTTACTTGCAAAAATGGAAGATTTCAGGACCAAGTTTACCACATGGTCTCATGAAGGGATCCTGATTGGACAGCAGTTAGCCAATCAGAATCTTGGATTAGTAAGGGTTTCAAGTTCAAGGTTGATCTTTGAATGCTAAAGGGTTAGCTCCCTTTATTATTCCTTTCAAATTCTTATAAAACCTGGACAACTGATTTTCCTGCATTTTTATAAATTTCAAGTATTAGATTAATAGGACTTGGAATTTGCTTTTACTTGCTAATTTGCGATTTAATAGTTCAAAGAGATTAATTATCTTTTGAATTTTTAGTAAAATTCTGATAAAAATATAATATTTCATATAAATATGTAGCATCATATTGTTATTGATTAAATATTTTTAATTCTATCCACATCTTTCTATATTCAACTGGATATAAAATCTATCTATCTGATGATTGGTAACCTGACCAATAAGACATTGTAAAGGGTATGATGGCTACAATTTGTTTCATTGGCCCTATGGTAGCAACATCTCTAACTATATAAACATGAATAAACACAAACATGGATTTATAGAACAAACAATAACAACTATTTATTAGTTAGAACACTGGCACTGTAGAAAAGAAAAAGGATGAGTCTCTGTCAGAGCAAGTAGTTCATTGTGGGAATGGCAAGCACCAGTCATAAATCACACTTTGTGAGAGAATATTTGGTTTTAGTATGAAAAGCTTGTACTTACAAATGAATCCAATTATCTATTGGTGGGGTGTTATTTCTCACATCAAATTCCTTGTCCAGGAGTAGTGAGTATAATTTTTGATCTTCTGTTTGATTGGCCAGTGTTGAATACTTAATTCTGATTTGCTGGTTTTGTTATTTTACTGAAAGTACGAGGAGGCACAGTGGAGTAATGGATAGTGGCTCGGATTGAAGAATCAGAGAGCTGAGTTCGAATTCCAGTCAAATTCATTACATTCACTTACGTGCTAATACCCTTGGGAAAGGTATGAATCCCCTTCTTCTCTCCCAGCTATGGGTAAATAGCAGGACAGACCAGGTTCTATAGACTTGGATGGCAAATGGTCTACCGTAGAAAGAAATGGCAACCTACTGCAGGAAAAAAATCTGCCTCATCAGTCATGTATTGAAAGATACATGATTGCCTAAGCTTGTATCATGCATGGCACATAACTGACTGATGTCCACACATTGTTTATGTTATAGTGTCTAAATATCTAAGTTAACTAATGTCTTAATCCTGGCTACATCCTTTTGTGCGTGATAAAATATCTTTTAGGCTTTTGGAGGTATGACAAGATTGCTTTTAACCGTTTCTAGTTTTAGCACAAATAAAATACATGTCTATTATACAAAAGACCAGTTGATTTTTGCCTCTTGTAAAAGATAATATTTTTAGTGCCTATAAAAGAAGAAAATTAAAAATGGTTCTATCCTCAGTTTGAGGATAGATTATTGTTCATTTTATATTGCCCAAAACGTTATCTTCATACAGGAGACAAATATTGACAACTTGCAAGTGACATACTATATTTATGCTCAAATTAATCCTACTACAAAAAAATAAAATTGAGTCCATTTTCTTTTTAATTTTATAAAATGAGATTACATTTTCATCCCTGATCTAACTTTTCCTTAGTTTAAAGTACATTCATATCCTGCTAAATATTAATAAATACATCTAGGATATATAAGTTCAGGACTCTAGGTACATAACCTTTATAAATATGTTTCTCTGAATATAATTAATAATTATTTAATTCAAATCTCTTAGGTATTTTAATTTAAATTTCTTGGTTCTTTATAAAAAGCTTATGAAAATTTTTTGCTAATTTTGAAATCTTTAAAAATGTTCTCTTTTAATATTATTTACAGAGAATTTGTTGAATAAAATATATCAGGATTGAAATTTGGCTATTGACAAAACTCGATGGAATTGTTTCCAATTCACGCTAAACTAAATAAACTTTAAGCCCTTTCACCATCCTCAAATAACATACTGAGGTCAGTATATCAAAATAGGTCAACACTCTCTGTTTTTTCCCACTCACTAAATAAGATAGCAATATGGCTTGATTTTAACCCAGAATATTTTTTCCATTTCATTTGTGATTTAGTTGTAGGTCTTGAAGATTGAGAGCTGCTTTTTTTAGAGCTCTCATGAAATAAAAACTATTACCTATGGGATTTTAAGTGTTTGATATTCTTTAATTAGTAATAATTTTGGTCTGACTTTTTAACATAGAGCTCTCCTTGGATCTATATCCGCCTGGAAATTCCATAGGGATTACTGTATTGTATCATTACTATATATATATATATATATATATATATTCTTTTGTCTCACTGAAAGGGAATCTGCAAGAATAACATTTTAAAAACTTTTTTACACATACACATATAAAATGGAAATCATAGAAAAATGAAATGTTTAATCAATAGATTGCATTCACACATAAATTCTAACCGAAAAAACAACTATTTTAGTCAAGATGATTTAAAATTGAGATTTATGTACAACATTAATTACAATTTCTGAAGAACATATATCACAAATGAGTTCGCATGTTATATCAACAATGTGAAAAGAAACATTTGCATAATTTGCCAAAAAATATTTTCTTTATGATTATGACATTTTGTCAAATCTGATTTAAAGTAAATAGAATTTGATTAAGTTTCATATTTCACAAGAACACTGTGTCTTTTGATTATATGTTTCCATGTGTTATTTTAAAGCTCAATTCACCAAAAACACTGACCAACACACTTCACAAAAAATAACATCTATCCAGTGTGTGTACGCATGTGCTTACTTAAATGTGATCTCTGCAAAAATGCTGATCCACACACATCACAAGAATATGGTTTTTCCCCAGTATGTATCCGCATGTGTATTTTTAAATGTGAACTTTGGGAAAAGGCTGATCCACATACTTCACAAGTGTAGGGTTTCTCGCCAGTGTGTTTGCGCATGTGTATTTTTAAAGGAGAACTCTGTGAATATGCTGATCCACAAATTTCACATTTATAAGCTTTTTCACCAGTATGTGTTTGCATGTGTATTTTTAAATCAAAACTTTGTGAAAATGCAGATCCACACACTTTGCAAGGAAATGGTTTCTCACCAGTGTGAGTCCTCATGTGTCTTTTTAAATGTGAACCATTTGAAAATGACGAGCCACACACTTCACAAGTATAAGGTTTCTCTCCAGTGTGTATTCGCTGATGTCTTTTTAAATGTGAACTCTGTGAAAATGCTGATCCACACACTTCACAATTATAGGGTTTTTCTCCAGTGTGTGTTCGGATATGTCTTTTTAAATCAGAATCTTCTAAAAATGCTGATCCACACACTTCACATGCAAAATGTTTTTCTCTGGTGTGTGTCCTTATATGTATTTTTAAAGCAGAACTTTGTGAAAATGCTGATCCGCACATTTTGCAAGAAAATGGTTTTTCCCCTGTATGTGTCCGCATGTGTCTTTTTAAATGTGAGTTATTTGTAAATGCAGATCCACACACTTCACAAGTATAGGGTTTCTCTCCAGTGTGAGTTCGCATATGGACTTTTAAATGTGAACTATATGAAAATGCTGATCCACATACTTCACAAGTGTAGTGTTTCACTCCAGCATGTGTTTGCATATGAGTTTTAAAATCTGAACTTTTTAAATATGTTGATGTACACATTTTGTGAAAATTAAATTTTTATAAAGAATGTGTCTGCAAGTGTTTCCAGAAATGTGAATTTAGTGAAAATATTTATGTATAGCATTGTAAGAATAAGGTCTTATTCAGAACCAAATATCTGAAAAGGTGGAATTCTCTTGAATGGGTGTTCCCTGTCTTTTCAAATTTTGATCCACAGACTTACTACATGCTGAGTTTTTTCTGGTATGTTTGTGATTACAAGAATATGTTTTTGAACAAATGTAAGTTTGTGTGTTTATCTTTGAAGGAAAATACTTGTATTTTATATTACATTTATATATGATCATCAGATGGATTTGTTTCCGACAGCGAATGATATCTGTGAATGAAAAAGAAATATTATTATAGATATCAGTAAAAATAATGCAGTTATAAGATTATTAAAACTCAGACTGGCTTCCAATAAATTGCAAGATTTTCTGTTGTTCTCAAATAAGAATGAATCAAATATAATTATTTATATGTTAGCATTTTAGCCTTTACGTATGTTTTATTAATAAGAAAAAAGAGATTCTATTCTTATAAAATATGAGGAAAATTTATTTATATTTGAACATTGAACAAATAAAACAAGTTTGTGTTCAACATGTTAAGATGTTAAAAAACAAAATGAATCAAACCAAAAAGATAACTTTTTCATGTTTACATCTTACGTGTAAGAGAAGCTTAATTAAAATTGTATTGAAGTTTTATTCTTCTGAATTCAGATAAAATAATATTAAGATTTTTCTGAAAAGTTTGCAAGTGGAATTTAAAAAGCAGATTCAGTGAATCATTACAAGAATAAGATTTATCTCAAGTGTACTGTGTACAGCTATCTGAACAAGAATTTTCAGAAAAAATTCAAACCAATAAACAATGGTGGGCTGAGAAGCTCAGTGGCTAACAATGAAGGAGTGATGCTAGAGCTGTGAAATCTTGCATCTGACTGTTCAAAGAAGACTATTCATCCTGTTAATGGTATCATCAACAGCAGATATGACATCATCATCATTGCAATACTGGTTCCTAGCCAAGTGATTTTTCATGTTGGGAACTGAAGATAGTCAAATCAGGAAAACAGGGAGGGTGATCAACAAGTTCAAAGCCACAGTCACATGCAGCAGCCATTGAAATCAAAGACTTGTGTGCTGAAGCATTGTCCTGGTGAAACAAGACACCTTTCAACAATTTTCCTGGGCATATGGTCTTGATAGCCTTTTGTAACTGCCTCAGCAAATTGCTATAGTTGATGATGTAGCCCTTTTCAAGATGGTCAATAAACACAATGCCTTTTACATTACTTTTTGGGGGCAGGTGAGGAGAAGTTTTCTACTGCATGGATTGTTTGGTAATGTTGGATTGGGAAACATTCTAGAAAACCAGTCAGACCTACCTCAAACAATATTAGATTTTCTTGTGATGTGATCAGTTTGTGTGCTTTTGATCAGGTGTCAGAAGATGTGGCACCCATCAAGCAGAAATCTTCATCATGCCAAGTTCATTGTGAAGAATATTCTTAACTCTCTCACTGGATATGCTAGTAGCATTAGCTATTTGAGTTATAGTCAATTGCCTGTCATCCATCACCATGTGGTAAACACAATCAATGTTTTCCTCAGTGGTGGCAATTGCAGCACATCAAGACCTTGGGTTATCTTTAAGTTGCTTCCTTCCCTTCCTAAATTCAGCTGCCCAATATTGCACTGTTGATAAAGCTGGAGCATCTCCCCTAATGTAGCAACCATGTTAGAATGAATGTCCTTGTCGGCAAAACCCTTTTTCTGCAGGTACTTAATAATATACCACGATGACAAATTTTGTCCATTTTCATCACTAGTAGTTACTTTTGAAGTCTTCTTTGAATAGTCATATTATTTTGAAAGAAACGATGCAGTTATTAATAAGAAGAGTTGAAATTAATGCAAGCCATATTTCACAGCTGTAGCATCACTCCTTCATAGTCAGCCTATGAACTTTTCTTCCCACCATCATGTTTCCTCATATATGTTTACATGCATCATTTTAAATTCTGATCCACAGACTTAATATGTGCAGTGTTTTTCTTTAGTGTGTGTATTTGGCATTAGAAGAATATAGTTTTAAGCAAATGTATGTTAATGTTTATTTTTGAAGGAAAATTCTTGTATTTTATACAATTTTTATATATGATCATCAGATGAATCAATGCGCTTTCCACTGCAAATGATATTTGTGAATGAAGAAAAAGTATTTTTAAAAGATAACAGTAAAAATGATGCATTATTTATAATTATAAAAAACTCAGCTTGTCTTTCAATGAACTGCGGTAGATTTCATTTTCCAGGTTCAATCAGGAATAGAATTAATAAACTACAGTTCTTCAAGCCAGAATGAATCAAATGATTATTTATATATTTGCATTTGACTTTTGCATCAGTTTTATTTAGGAGTGAAAAGGAAACTCCATTATTGATAATAATATGTGTAAATTTTTTTCAAAAGAACATTGAACTGATAAATCATGTTTTTGTCAAATATGATCCTTTGTACATTAGCAGAAAATAAAATGTTGATATTTTTAATTATTTTGAAAAGGACAAAGCTTAAAATTATTTTACTCCAGTTCAAATGAAAAGCAGCCAATTATTGATATTGAGTCAAATATTTCATAAAAAATGCTTTAATTGACTAGGCTATTGTCCCATAGCCTAATGGATTAAAGCATTAGTTTGTGAATTTGGCAGCATAGTACTGTGAGCTTAATCCCTGGCCTATGCACTTTGTACTTGGACTCAGTAGAAACAGGACAAACAATAGCTGAGCAGTATTAACAATAAGAAATAGATGTGATATCCCTAGATTAAATAAAGGGTTCAGTTCAGAATTCCTGTAGGTTACCCAGATTGATGTACAGCTGATGAATACATCATCGGGGTGAAGGACATAATGGCCAAAACATTGTGACAACAAAGACGAGGACAATAGCTTAAACATAATCCCAGAAATGCAGCCTGAAAAATTCATGGGAATTATATTCAAGATTTATTTCTGTGGATAAAATATTAACAATGTTTTGTCAAGTAGAAAAACTGTTATGGTGTTGAAACCATAGAAAAATAACACAGACTCGGATATAAAGTTAAACGGTATATTATTCACGGAAACGTAGTACAAAGTATGTGGACTGGAGAGTACTTCTCTCACTGGTGTCCTGACTCACTCATTCATAGACTCACTCAGTGATACACTCTTGGTGACTCACACCTGGTGACTTCCTCTTTACTAGAAATTGGTAGCCACATTATATAAGTGTGGAAGAGTCCATTTGTAGGTATGTCAGGTTCCCACAACACCCCCGCTTCCAAGCCTTTTACTTGGTAAAAAGGGTTAATACCTTTTCTTCTTTGGGTTAATTGTCAAAGGTTTGGTAAATTTCCTTTTTCTCCCCGACCTTTGTTGTTCAGGCGTATGTTGCGGGGGTTCGAAGTCAAATGTGTCGTAAATGATCTCGATGGGTTCTTCCACTTCATCCTGTGTGCTGTTAGAATCTATTTCATGTCGTTTTTTAATTTGATTTATATGTCTTTTATGTTTATGTCTTGGTCCTTGTATAATATACACCATTTCGTCGATCCTTCTAGTGATCGTGCCCTTCTCCCAGTACGGCATATTTTTCTGAAAACTTAAAAAAAAAAAAATTTCTGAAAGAAACCGTTTTTTTTATTCATTTTTCGGTGTTACATACTTTTGACTGTTTTGGGATTAGTTTGTCAAAAACAGATCTCACCTTTCTGACAAACAGGATTTCTGCCGGTGAGCCATTTGATGGTGTATTCGGGTTCAGCATTATACGATAAACATGCAGGAACTGCTGTAATGCTATGTCAGTAGGAGTTCCTTGAGCTTTCTTAAATGCTCTTTTCATTTTTTCAAAAACTGACTGTTAAAATATTTTTTAAGTGTGGAAGAGTCCATTTGTAGGTATGCCAGGTTCCCACAATAAAACCTTGAGAATTTTCTGCTCAAAAAAAATGTAAATAGAAAAACTGAAAATATGAAGAAAACATGTTCAAACATGCTTCAGTTAAAACTGAATATTTTTGTTTTTTGATTGATTCATTCATTTTCTATGTCTTATCAACCCTTTGCAGGTTATTTAAAGCCAGAAAATATTTTTAGATTGTAAGACTATAAAAATTATTAAAAAATAAAAAATATTTATGAAGAAAAATAATAAAAATTAGGCTAACACAGAAAGTTACTAACATGGCTTCTTTAAACAACAAAAAAGTCAATGAAATCAGTTGGTTTATATAAAAAACATGAATAAAAATTTATATGCAAAAATTTGCAAAATAGAGGCTCCAATTTCATGTTGTTAAAAACCTGCAAAATTAAAATTTGTCAAAAAAAAAAAAAAAAAAGAAAAAAAAAAGAAGGCCCCCATTATATGTTGTTAAAAATCCACCAAATGAATTTTGCAAAATAGAGGCTCTAATTCCAGGTTGTTAAAAACCAGCAAAATTAAAATTTTCAAAAAGTCATGGTTTAATTAACCGTATTTTCAAATTTTGAACAAATGGGGATAAAGTATCCACTCCAAAAGGAGTTAATTTTTTTTTTTTATCCTGTTTGGAGCTTCTAACTAGCTATAAAAAGAAAAAAATTATCTGCTAAGGTGGAATGGATTCAACTATCTCAGGTGTATAGACTGCTATATCCGGGCTTTCCTTAGCAGAAGATTGATTGATTAATTTTCTATGGCTTATCAACCCTTTGCAGGTTATTCAAAGCCAGAAAATATTATAAGATTATAAAAACTTTTTTGAGATAATGATGGTTTAATGATATAAGCTTTACTAATTAACTGATAGCTGGAGGGAGAAGTGGTGAATTTATACCTTTCCCAAGGGCATTTGTGCATAAGTGAATATAATGAACACAGTTGGAATTGGAACTCCAATTAACAATTCCAAGACATTATCCATTACACCACCCGCAATCAGGCTTAAAGCACCTGGTATTCTCAAGCAGCCACCTATATAAGTACTGACCAGGTTTGATGTTGCTTAACTTTGGTGATAGTATGGGGACCGGTTTTGTTTTGTTTTTTCTTTAATGTCAGGCCATCAGCCATGAGAAGATTTACGAGAAGAAATGCCAATTATTAAATGAAAAAAATTGCTAATGTTTATGCACAATACATTACAGTTCTTATAAAATTTAAAGTATTAAATTTAATGTTCTTTATTTATTGTTGATTATAAAAAATTCACCTGGCAGTAGTAGTTGTCATCAATCAGAAATAGTGAAAATAGTACAAAAATATTACTTTCTGGATGCAGTACAATAAAATGCAGTCATTTTTTATGTCAGTAGATCTCAAACTTAGAATACAAATGATAGATCAATGTGGAACGAGGTTGTTATTTTTAAACAAGATTAGTGATGACACAAGTTCAATTGAAGAGAGACAAGTGACCCAGATTTTGAGGCTCTAAGTTTCCAGTCACAAATTGCCCAATAGGACACATGCCCTTGTGGATAAAAGCATTTAAGTGAATTGAATTTCTTTGGGGTCATGAGTTCAGTTCCCCAGTTAGATACTTAGAAAATGTCCTATGTTCTGAAACAAGTGAGATCACAATGATGAATTAATATGAGGCATGTTTTAGCAAGAATGAGAATAATTTACCCAGGTGGTGTATTGAATAGCTGGTTTTGTTTGAAATTTCTTAAAGATTATCGCTTATGACAGATACCTGAAATTTTGTGCTAACAACCAAATTGTGACAATGTTTAACTTTCATGCCCACAATAAAATGTGTCAAAAGCATGGTTTTCTCTTGACATTGCTATTATTTTTTACTACCTTCACTCCCTTGGTAATATTTAGTTTACTGTTTTAAAAAGTGATGATTAGAATTGTAATAAAATCCCAAACATATGAAAGTAGATTTATACTTTTTCTCTGTTCTTTGGGAAGTTTCAACCAAAATATGAAACACTATTAGATTGTTTATTTACAAGAATAATTTTATATTTACAACATTTTAAAAATGCCAACCAACTAATAAAATGAAATGTTTATCATTTACCAATTTATAAAGAAGTAAATATGAAAACAATTTTTTTATTCATAAAAGTTTACTAAATAATAAAAATAAATGAACCAACTATAATAAAAATCTATATTTACCATTTGATAAATTTCAAATCGATTGGCTATTCACCAGTGTTTTGCCAATAATTCCAAAGAACACAATTCATTAAAAATAGGTTTTATAAATTTTTGAATAAAAAGATTTCTTTTCAACTTTATTTCTTTATAAAATATTAAATAATAAATATTTCATTGTACCTGGTTCACATATTTTTATAATCTTGTAAATAAACATAGCTGAGTGAGTCTTGGTAGTTTAAATAGTGGTGTCAAGGGAAAAACAATCCTTTTGGCACACCATTTTTTGTGGGCATAAAGGTTAAACATTGCCCAAATTGCTTTGTTGATTGTACAAGCTTTAAGATGTAATTCACACTGTTTAAGAAAACACTAGTCCAAACAAGTCAATGTCTACATAAATCCATTGAAATGTTCACACATATCGGAAATAAACATGCCAAAAAGATTCCACAATACAGCACACACACTGAATCTTCACTGACAATCAAAGTCTTTTCTGAACCACACATTTTTCTGTGGACCAGCTACCTGAAGATTTTAACTCAACTAAAGTTTATTTTTATTCCGTTTTGACTCTTTTGAATTCATGTACATGTTTGTACAAGTGATTTATTTAACAGGCTTACCCACATTTATTTTTTTTATTATTGTTTGGAATTCAGATGTTCCGATTTTTAATTAAAAAAAACTTCACGCTTCGATTTCGTTTATAACTTTAAACTGTTCATTATCATGGTTATATTAAAAAAAAAAAAAAAGATAGCAGAATTGTTTTCTATTGCTTTCTGTCCGCATTTGAATTCCGTGCTATCGTTACCTTTTCCTAGACTGGTTGCCAACGATATTTAGACAACCCAGTTTGCCCCACTATTTAATCTTCGGTGGATTTTTGATTTTTTTGATAAAGTGATCATAACTGAAGTAACGCCGGTTCAAATCTGTAGCGAATATATTGATTGAATGAATAAGAATTAAAAATTTATTGAAAACAGGACAAGTGAAAATTACCCATAAAAAATTAATTTCTAATATACAAAAATTTCCGCCGGAAGTTTTTATTTAGAGTTCGTGTTTTTTAATTGATATTTTTGTTTAATTGAAATATATTGTATTGCCTTTATGATTTTTTAAAGTTATTTAAAAAGGCAAAATAAAAACAAAGAGAAAAACAAAAAACTATTAAAAAAAATAACTGGTCGTAAATAAAACTAAAAGGGAAAAATAATAAAATTAAATTACATATTTTTAATCATTTAAAAAAAAAAAATTTTTTTTTCGCAAATTTACACTCTTAGTTTTAATTATTCTTAAATTCTTAAGCTTTCGTAAATGAAAAAAACTGTTTTCCTGTAGTGAAATGTACAAAAATCAGTATCCTTATTCGAAATTTATTTGTAAAGAAAATGTTATACTTACTTCTTTCTGTCAGTTTTTTTTTCGTCTGGTTTGTCTTCGTTAAGGCAATGCAACACAAGAGAAAAGTGACAAACTGTAAACTTTTTAAGTAAACTAAAATTTTCTGGTTGGATTAAATTTCATAACACTAACAGTCATCGTGAGCGATCAAAACAACGTTTTTTTCTACTTTTTTTTCAAAAAGCGGAAATCAAGGGAGATAATTCATGGAATGATGAAAAGATTTTTGTATTTTATAAATTCGGAAAAAAAATCCTGATCCACTCAATGAAATCCTGAAACTTTACACTATGGGAGTATTTTCATGTATTTTATTCAATAGATATTGTTAATAAATGGACAATTTATTAAAATGAAAATTTAGGAAAGAAGAACTCATACAAATAATTATGTAATATTTTTCAACTTATTCATTCATCCAGGAGGATGAGGAATGTAAACATAAAGACTAAAAGAGGTACAAGGAAGCAGATATGGTCTGCTGCAGGATTACTGCATACCATGTCTGCTGTAACAAGTACCTTTCTCTTACGCTGAAAAATGAGCATACATGATGAAATTGAAAAGATACCCCAATAACAACAAAGTTTTATCGTCAAAATATTTGTTATTATTAAGACAAGAAGAAATAAATACCAAAGAAGAATGTTTTGATTTGTTGACTATCATATTTTTATCCGTTTTTAGAACCTTCGAAATTTTGTTTTTTGTTTTTCTTGTGTCAGCTGATTTAAATCATAAATTAGAAGAGAAAACTTTTCTTTCGGTCTAAATAAAACATTAATTTTGGAAATTCTTTAAAAAAATCAGATAATTGTCGGATTCTAATGAGACTTTCTGTCACTTTCAGGACTTATTCATAAATGAAAGAAATTATTTTAGAAACGTTCCTTTTTTAGAAAATCTTTGTAAAATAAAAATATTTTTTTATAACCCCTACTAAATTTCATAAAATTTTTATGAAATTTAAGAAATTCGTTTTTGTAGACTTAATGTTTATATTAGTTATAAGGACAATTAATTTTTTTTTTGTCAAGTATCACCCCCAGTTACAGAAAATCTGCTCTGAATCGTAAAATAAAAAACTAAATTTAATTAGAAATTCTTTTAATTGCTTTTTTGAATAAAATATAGACATTATTGTCTCAAGATTAAGAAAATTCTTTTCAATTAATAATGAATTTTTACAAGAATTATTTAAAAATTTTTAAAATTTTAATTAGAACAGTTTATTTATTACATTTGAATAATTTATAAACTTGAAGAATTAGGTATTAATTTGTAGCGATCAAGTGATATTGTTATTAAATTAAGACTGTATTTTTACTACTCATAAATAAATGGAAAACTCACTACAATTCAATGACACACAATATTTTAAAAAGAATTTTGAATTTAAATTTTTGTAAATACAGATATCCAAACATGACATTATCAGAAAATAAGAACAGTAACTAAAATTTATTGGTAATTTTTTAATATTTCATCAACAAGCATGATAGAATCGTCCATATTTTCTCCTCACCCCCATGATAAAATACACTCTTCCATCAAAATCAGTTTTAACCAATCAACACCTCAAATTGCAAATCTCGACTTTTTATCGGTCGAGACGACACCAAAATGTGTTAACAATTGTCGAAAAACTATTTGCGCCAAGTTCCCTGGAGCCTATTTTGGATTCCCAAAACAAATAAAAAGGACCATTTCGAGCCAATTCACCAGTCAGTCACTTAGCTTCAGAGAGATGCCACACGAATTCACGTATATCACTATTTTGACTTAAGAAACTTTTTTGTGCGTCAACTGCTGACTCAAACACCAACATTATTCTCTAAAAATCCACTTACAACTTTCTAAGAAAAGTGTTCTTACACACTACTAAGATAGAAATTGTATTTAACAAAAGATAAATACAGAACAATCCAAGGTAAAACAACTCTAGAAAACTAAGACATTTATACTCTACTTTAATCACGCACACAAACTACACAAAATTTCTGCATAAGTAATATTTTCCATTTTACTCTATTTGACCAGTTCTTTAACACATGAACAATTTTGAACTGTAAATCAATAAGACACCCAATTTATACATGGTCAATTCTTGCATTATCAAACCACAAGTTTTCTAATTGTATATTAATTGTACATAAATGTCTGTTGTTTTTTATTGAAACCTTTATTACCGTTGTTTCTTATTCAATTGCCTTGTGATTGATTCGTTTTGAATGCCTATATTCTATATTGTTGTGGATTAATATGGTGAACATGCCCGTAAACTAACCATCTTAATATTAAAACCTTCTGATAACAAATTCAAACTCATAGCAATCCCAACAAGCAAATTTGTAACTTTGACTATCAAGCCAAAATTCAATAAAATATTTGATTTCTTAGAATATTGTCTTAAATATTTAAGATTATTGGATAGTTAAAAAACAAATTATGCAAGAAAAACATGCACTTACATTTTAAAAAATGTTTTTCTGCAATATTTTAGACTAAAAGTAAGTAATATTTGTTTTAATTAAACTTTAAATCAGCTAATCTTCCTCAAATAAAGTTTCAGAGAAGTATGTTTTATTCTTTCAGATTGAACAGAAGAAAAAACTACACTTAATATTTATTAAAAATAAATACATGTAATTTTTCAGTGCAATTTTGGAATTCATCCTATTGCTGTTTGTATGAAGATTTATTTTTTTAATTAAATAAAGGCATTTATTTAAGAATTAAAATGTTTCTTTTTCTTTCATTTTAGCAACTGTTAGATTATTTTTTATAGCTGTTCAAAAAGGAAATTATTCTGAATTTATTACCCCTATCAGAGGAATATGTGAATTCAATAACTCTTAAATTCAGAATAATTAAATAAGACCACATTGAGTGTAAAATATATATTTTATGACATCACAATTAAATTCAAAAGTATCATTTCACTAGTTTTTAATTAAATTCTTTTTTTTTTATACTTCTAATGTAATATAAAAAGAATAAAATTATTAACTCTACTAATTTTAATAAAAGTGCATAGAATAAAAAATATTCTTTAACTATTGGTGATACAATGTTAAAGATTATTTTTAAACAAAAATACCAATTTCTTTATTATTGCACTGCTGGTGTTCTATGTATCTTACATTTTTATTTTTTCACATATTTTTTAAGTCAGGAGTGAAATTATATAGTTTCTACTTTTGATCTATGACATCACATGCTACTGGATGTAATGCTAATGTTAGAATGACAACTTGCTGATTCAGTAATATTTTTAAGTTGCTTCCCTCAAGCGACAAAACATATTACATGACAATGCCAAAATTGTGCCAATGTGCATCAGTTGTTGTAAAGTTGGAGATGTTATATTATCATGCTAATTACAAGTGAGGCACTGATAACTTAATAGGCCTTTATTAACAATAAGGTATATACAATAACAAGACAGTGAGTTTATGTGTTAGGCCCAATGCTGTTGAGCATGTAAGTCAGAGTGTTTTTACGCCATGGTGATACACTGGTTATGCATAGGGAAATAATTCTGTGATACTGCTACAGTTGTACTCATGTTAAAATTTACAAGATAACTAAATGACATATTGATTATATTTTTATCTTACTTTTCCCAAAAAAGCAAAACAAATTACTTTATAATAACTTTTTATCACTGCATATTATTTAGACTAATGTTAATCCTAGAATAACTGGTAATTTCCATAATATCTTTGCTTTGCTTAAAATAAAGAAAACAAATTACATGACTAACATAATTTTATATCACTGGTCTGCTGTTAATATTAGAATAACTGACATGTGTATTAATATTTATACTTTGTTGTTTCTCTCAATAAACAGAAAAGATTGCCTGACAATCCCGATTTTTTTATCCAGTTGTATGATTTGGTGTAATGTTAATATTAACCAAAATGAACCTTTCAGTAATATTTTTACTTACTTCTCTCAATAAACAAAGCAAATTATAAGACAAATCTAAGTTTCTAGCATTTTGTATCAATTGATCTAATGTAAATATTAGAATAAGATGAGGCTAGATCCAAAAATATCAGGAGTGGTAATATAAAAAGAAAACTACACCACATATCAATTTGGTATTTCATCTCCTTTGAAGTAGTCCCCTTCTGAACCACATACTTTATCCAGCTTCATTTCCATAGGGGGAAGCATTTCTGGAACTCCTTTTTTGGGATAGTGAGTAGCTGTCTTGTTGCATTCTCATGGATTTACTTGAAATCTTGTTCCTTTCAAGTGGGATTTAACTTTTGAAGAGGAAAAAATTGCAGGGAGTGAGATCTGGCGAATATGGTGGTTGTCAGACTTGGGGAATGTTATACTTAGTCAAAAACTGCTGCATAGGTCATGATTGCTGATGGAACTTCTGTGGTATGGTGAGACAACCACGTTGTACACACTTTCCTTCCAAGCACTGCTATATACAACAGAAGTGAGCAAGAATGTTATAATTTAGTGTGTATGCAGGACAGAGTTCCAGTCTGTGTAATTTAGTTCTGTTACCATGGCAACAGTATCGATACTTTTAATTTTGATCAGACCTTGTATGGAACAATCAGTAATATTTTTACTTTGCCTCTCTCAATAAACAAAAATTATATGGCACCACTTTTTTACTTGATATCAATTAGAGTCCTTTTAAAATTAGAATGACAAATGGTCCATACAATATTTTTCTTCTACTTATCTCAAAAAATTGAGATAACTAAATGACAACATTGTTTTAACATTGTGTATCAACTGGTGAAATGTTAATATTAGAATTGTGACAAGTTAAGACTCCTCTGTCGTAAAATTTTAGAAATCCTTTTATACCAGTTGGAAAAAGGTTGGGAGAATTTTTTTTTTCTTCATCAAGAAAGAATTAATTAAGAAAACTGATAGAAAAGATACACAGACAGATAAATCAATAAATAGATAAAGAAAGTAGGTATACAGTCAATGACAAAATTATTTGTACACCCATTAAATTTTAATATTTTCATCCATTTCTCAGAATCTAATGCCCATATGATGCCAAGTTTTTTTATATGTTAATATGCACAAAGAAAGGAATATAAAATTCGATGTTCAGAAGAATACATTAAATACAACAAATTTGACAGGTGAATTATGCAAAATAGGAAAAGACAAAATTATTTGTACGGTAGAAGATATCATTTTAAATTGATTGATTCGTGTAAGTAATTTACATAATTATTTTATCAATGAAGCCTTCTAGACTATTTATTCAATAGAATATTTGTGATAATTCCAGCAAAGAACATCATTTGATATCAATTAGGGTCATGTTAAAATTTGTTTTAGCTCTACATGCTTAAAAGACTTAGTAAGAAAATTGGGTACCATAATATTGCCAAATATCAACCAACTTTAAAAAGAAATGTGCATGAATACAGTTGAATATTTCCTTTAAAAAAGCAAACAGTATTCTTAAAATACCTTATGCATAATGTTATGAGTGTTACACCTACTGTAATATCTAGGAAAGGAAATTTGAAAGAAAAAAATTATCCCATTAAATATTTATATATATATTTTTGAAAACAATTTTGGTTTTACAAATCTTCATAAAAAGTTAAAAAAAAAAAAACAACAAAAAACAAGTTTTTTCAGTTGATCTGAAAATGCTGACCAACACAATTCAAAAGAATATAGATTATCTGAAGTGTTAATTTACATATGTTATTTTGCTTCAAAGTTGAATTGATATCTCAAAAGAAAAAAACAAACTCATTTACACACGTAATACGAAAATGGCATCTCTCCACCATATGAAAAATTATTAATCAAATGTTTCTTCAAAAATGTTCATTTACAGACATAACAATATAACGGTATGTGTTTGCATATAGCTTTTTAAATGTGATCTTTAAAAAAAGCTGACTTAAACATTTGAAAAGAGTAGGGATATTTCTTTGAATGCTTAAATTTGCACTCTGCAAAAATGCAAATTCACACACTTCTCAAATGTTTCTATGTATGCTTTAAATTCTGAAATCTCTAAAAAATAATGTTCCACACAAAATAACATTTTTTATCTCCAGTGTATGTTCACATACTTTTAAACTATAACTCTGTCAAAATACTGAGACAAACACTTTACAAAAGCCAAGTTTTTATCCAGTGTGTATTTGGCTGTGTCATATAAATTGTAAACACTGAATATGTAGATCTCAAAATTTGACAATAGTTTTTTGTCAATGTACTTGCATCTGTTTTGCTAAAATTAAACTCTGTTAAAATGTAGATCCAAACATTTCAAAAGTAGTTTTTCCTCCACAATCTGATTGCATGTGTTTTGCCAAACTGGAACTCTGTGAGAATGCAGATCTGCACAGTCACATTGATAAGGTTTTTCCCCAGTGTATGTTCATACGTGCATTTTTAAAATGGAACTCTGAAAATGCTGATCCACATACTTCACATTGATAAGGTTTCTTTCCAGTGAGTGTTTGCATGTGTTTTGTTAAACTGGAACTATGAAAAATCTGAATCACATACTTAACCTTCATAGGGCTTCTCTCCATTATGGGTTCGAATGTGAATTTTTAAAATAGATCCCTGTAAAAATTCTGAACCACACACTTCAAAAGGAAATAGTTTCTCTCTAGTGTGTGTCCACTTATGAATTTTTAAAAGTGATTCTTGAGAAAATGATAATCAACACACTTTGCAAAAGTAAGATTTATTTCCTGTGTGTGTTTGCATGTCATTTTAAATGTGAATTCTCTGAAAATGCTGATCCACACATTTCACAAATATAAAAACTTTCTTTCCAGTGTGTGTTTACATATGTATTTTTTATTCTAAATGAAAAATGCAGAACTACACAACTTACAATAGTTTTTTTTCTTGTGTTTGAATATGTATTTGTAAATGGTAACTTTGCAAAAATGCTGATCCACATACTTGACAAGTTAGGAATTATCTTCAGCTTGTGTTTTCAAGTATCATTTTAAATCAGAACTCTGTGAAAATGCTGATCCACATACTTCACATTTGTAGGAATTCTCTCCAGTATGAGTTCGCATGTGGATTTTTAAATCAGAACTCTATGAAATACACATATTGCAAGAAAATGGCTTCTCTCCAGTGTGTGTTCTCATGTGTCTTTTCAAATGAGAATTATCTGAAAATGCTGATCCACACACTTCACAACCATAAAATTTCTCTCTGGTGTGTGTTTGCATATGTATTTTTAAACCAGAACTTTGCAAAAATGATCAACACACTTCACAAGTGTAGCATTTCTCACCAGCATCTGTTTGTGTATTTTCATCTTAACTTTTTAGATATGTTAATGCACTCATTTTACAGAAATAATTGCCTACATCTATACATTTAAATCTGGATTCATTGAAGGTTTTCATGTAAAGACATTGAAAAAATAAAGTTTATCTCTAGTGTGTGTTTGAAGGTGAAAATTTCAATATGAATATCCTGAAAATTCAGATGTTGATACATCACAAGAATGTTGTGAGTCTCTTCAAATGCTGATTCACACACTTCATACATACAGGGTTTCTTTCCAGTGTGTGTTTGGCATTAGAAGAATATAATTTTTAACTAATGTTTGCATGTTTAACTTTCAAAGAATATTATTTTACTTCATATCCAATATTTACATATGGCCATCAGATGAATTCATTTGTTTTCCAAAGCTAGTGACATCCGTGAATGAAGAAGTATTATTAAGGAAAACAGTAAATGCATTCATTATTTACGACTATAAAAGTATAACTCAGTGTGACTTTTAATGCACTCCAGAATATTTCATGTTCAGTCAAAAACAGCATTAATAAATTACTCTTCTTCAAGCAAGAATCAAATATTATTATATGCTTGGCATTTATTGAGTATAGGTTTTATGAGACAAAAAAGACATTTCATTATTGAACAAATGTTTGAGTAAAAATGTTTACACCATCTCTGAACCAATAAAACAAGTCTGTGTCAAGTACCTTAAATAAAATACAAAGATGATAAACAAAATGAATAAAACATTTCCTCTCTACATCTTATGTATAACAAGTCTAATAAATTTAAGTTTATTCCTCTGAATTAAGATAAAATGTTGATATGCTTAATATATTTATAAATATAAAAATACATTCCAATTAAAACTGAATATTTATTATAGTTAATTCATCACCAATGTATTGAGAAAGGCATTTATTGCCCATCTACCTGTGCAGACACAGTGGAGTAATGGATTTTGGCTCAGAGCGAGGGATTGGAAAGCCAAATTTGAATTCCTTTGAGTTTGTTACATTCACTTACATGCAAATACTTTTTTAAAAAATCATTTCACCCAAATCAAAGTGATAATGCCACTAGAATGCAGTGGGTTAGAAGGAGTGAAAGACAAAGAGAAGACTTTAGTGGGGAGGAGTGAGGAAAGGACAATAAGGGAACAGGGTTCAAGAAGACAGAAAATAGCAATTGATGTTGCATTTAAATTATTGACGATTGTAGTTTTCAGGGAAGCAAGAAACCAGAAGGGAGTTCCACAAGTGAGAAAGGTATGAATTTATCACTTTTACTGGCTCCAACTATGGATAAATCACAGGTCAGACTGGATCTTATAGACTTGCATGGCAACTGGTCTTGGAGAAAGACAACTCTGAATTCCAAACCTCCAACTGTGTTGGAAATAGTTTCACCAATCTGCCATTGGCCAAACATGGTGAGTATGATATGGTCAATCATCCCTCCAAAGAATGCAGAAGTATCTGGATCTGTTCTGATGAGCTTTCATCACTGGCACCTTTGGTACTTGTGCAGAATTAGTTACAATATAAATGAAATATATCAAATTTTGTTACTGAAGGAGAATACACTAATTAGACAGTACAACCAAAAATGAAGTGCATGTCTAAATAAGGAGAAAATAATCAGACAAAATTTTGCACTACTCAAACTGTCAAATGTTCTACCAACTACATGTACTTATTTAATTTAGCATTTATCGCCATTTTTTAAATTAAAAATTTGTTTTCTTTTGTTTAATCAAGAGCGAGTTATTTAAAATGATCACTAAATGACCATGAGATATTTCCTTGTGTTACTTCATACTTCTTTTATTGTGAATTTAATGTAAAATCAACATTATCATGAACTGAATAAATAATACAGCTATTGTGAAGACTGAATAAGGAATCCTATGTTTTTAACCAAATAGGCTAATAGAAAGATCAAATGGTTTGCCTCAGTTCTTGAATACTGGAACTGCAGAAGAGAAACAGGCAGGAACGCATTTATTGTAGAGTTTAGAGAGAACTTGAGACAGTTCAGAAGCACATTTCTTAAGGACTATTCCAGGGATACCATCAAGTGCACATGCTTTGTGGGGATCATGAAATATTTTGTTAAAATTCTTAACTTGAAATATTTAGTGATGCAACAGAATTTCCATCAGTATTTTAAAATTGTCTAACTTGCAAAGAGTGTATTCAATGATTAAATTAAAAATCAGAATATTCAAATAGAAAACCATGAAATTTTCATAGCCACTATTACTTTTTCTTAGATAGGTTCCCCTATTGTCCAGTTCACACTCCTGGTCTTTGATAATCTGTAGAGGTTTATTACTTGTTTCGGGTTTGGTTTCCAGTTCTTTCTACCTTCTTGAGATCATGCTTTGCAGTAAGTGGAGTGATTATATTGAATCAATTGTTAGGTCTACTACTAGGAAAGTTGGTTTGCTGTATCATACCAGACGATTCTTCTCATCAGAATCCCTTTTACACATTTATAAATCTACCATTCATAGCATGCATTGAATATTGCTGCCATATGTGGTCTGATGCGCCTACTAATCTTGAGATTCTTGACAAAATTCAAAGAAAGGTCTGTAATATAATTGGTCCTGACCAGGTATCTTGACTTCAGTGACTTTCCCACCAGTGGGATGTGGCTTCATTCTGTTTTTTCTACACATTTTTATGATAATTATTTTGAGGAGATGTTCTTCTTAATGCCTTGTTTGAATGAATTTAAGTGTGTTACTAGAATGTTACCTAATTTCACTGTTTTACTGTTGAACTAGCTAGATGCAACCATTAGTTCTATTCTAACAATTTATTTTCTTGCACTTCTTGCCTGCGGAATTCCCTTTCAATTTCTTGCTTCCCTGCCACCTACAATCCTCAAAAATTTAAATGCAATGTCAATTACCATCTCTCTTCCTAAATCCTGTTCCTTTTCCTCACTAAAGTCTTCTCATGCTCTTTCACTCCCTGTAACTTTTTGTGTCTTAGTGACATTGTTATCTTGGTTGGGGTGAAACAATTAAAAAAAAGAAAAAAGTCTTTTCCTTCACTTTCACTTCCAGTAGCCCTTTGCATCTTAGTCGCATTATTACCTTGCTTGGGGTGGATTAAAAAATTGTTTTACTAATTAATTAACTACATAAATTTTCATAAATTACCAAGTAGTAGCTGAAGTTAAATAATCAAACAACAAAGATGAAGATACTTATCTCAGTCGTCTATAGCATAATGAAAACTCAAATTACTTCCCCTTCAAAATTACCTTTAATATTTATTGTTAAAATAATATACGCATCAAAAAACGTATCTCATTAACAAATGAAATGGCATAACATAAAAATGTGAATAGTATTTTAACTAAGACTCAACTTGTTTAAGCTGCTTGGCATGTTATAGTTTTAATTATACAGGCAATTCTATTTTATTATATAGCTCATGTAGAAGAAGAGAATATTTTGGGGGTTCAGTGGATTTTTGAATTTTTTTGTTCAGGTTGTGTGTATTATATTACTGATCTCATTATAGCCACTGCACAGGGAAAAGAACAGTGGTCTTATTATCACTGTTCAGTGATAATATTTTTTTGGTAATTTCACCAAGAACCTAAAATAATTTATGGTTACTGATGAATTACAGCTATAGGAAATTAAAAGATATTTCATAAAAATACATTTATTTCATATTAAAATCAAAAGGTATTTTTGTATGTACTATCACCATACAGGGAACTTCTGTGTAAGTATTCTTCAAAAGGATAATCTGGAACTTATTCCACAGCAGAAGGAGAACTGGAGGGGTACTGGTTGCAAAACAGACCCTTAGTAATTTATTGGCTGCTTGAGTGATAAACAAAGTTCATGATATTTCTCCCTCCCAATCCATCTTTACTACATGATACACCTTTACTATATGCCACACCCATGTCCATAAGGTGATAATAACGTTGATTGTAATATCAATGTGTGGTGATAATAGTCACTACCCAAAAATTACAGCTGGTTCTGAAAAGGCATGTAAATTTATGACGTCATTCCTTTTTTAGATCAATCAAATAATATATATAACTGTATATCAGTTGATAATCTTAAATACTCAAAAAACACCTTTGGTTTTTTTCTCTTAATAATAAGATAAATATTTTGACAATAAAATTTTGTTTTTATTAAGTTTGGGGCTTTTTCATCCTGGTATGCTAATATGTAAATGTTTCTTTGCCCTGAAGCTGGATTTAGGCTTTGATCTAACGTATATAATTTTCAGTTTTAAACCAGGATTAAATTCTGTTGTAAAATTGACAAATAGCACAAGATTAAAAGAAAACAAACATTAACGAAAACATATTTATTAGAAACAATAAATTACATCATCTTGATCCAACATTTTGTTATTTTAAATTGTATCTATTATCATCATACATTTTCTTTAAAGAAATTATATTATAGTAATATAATATTATATCATAATTGTATATTATCATCATACATTTTCTTTAAAGAAATTATATAATAATATAATAATATTATAATTGCATATTATCATCATATATTTTCTTTAAAGAGTATTCTTAAAATACCTTTTCAGCCAATGCTGTGAAGCGTACTCATCTACTGAACACTTTGAAAAGAAATCTCCAAGAAAAACATGTTTCCAAACAATTTTAATATTACAAATATGCATAAGAAAGGGTAAATGGAAATCATGTGAAAATGAAATGTTTTCTACCGCAATTAGGTTCACATGTGAATTTTTCCCAGCTGAATTCTAAGAAAGAACCAAAACCTTTTCAATTTATTTCTTATATTACCCAGTAATCTCCCTTAACAGGAACTCTTGAGTAAGGAGCATTAACTTCCTTAGTTCAATATACTAACCTCTCTTCTCTTTATCTACCTCACCCTTCAAGCAATAAACACATGTGTACATAGACTTGTTGTCCTTGTCTCATCTACGCTGAACACTTGCAGAAAATTAAACACTGTGTCAGAAGTGAGATTAAAACAGAAGCAGATGAACATGGACCCCACATAACAGAATTCATCAATACAAGAAAAAAGTTCACTTAAAAGAATTTACTTGAATGATAATGACACTAATGACTATGACTGATAATGTGCCTATAGCTGCCATTCAGGTAATAATTCAAATTCTTATATGACTTTTTCCATAACTCAACATAGGAACTGCTCACGTTCCTCTACAGTCCCAACACAGAGAAGGAAATGGACAAATTAATGCATCAAGTAATGTTACATTTCAGCAGGCCACTTTGTGACATTAGTGACAATGTGAAAATTAAGTACCTGTTAATTTGGGCAGTGAATGAGGATCTAGAATTAAGTACGACATTTGTCTTTTCGGGAGAGAAGGAAAGGAACATGGATGACGATATAAAAAAAATTCAAAGCTTTTGTGAAGTCCAAGTCAAACTTTGGGATTTTCAGACACAAGGTACTGCAATGTTGCCAAGAGGCTAATGAGCCAACACATGCATTTTTAAAAAGGCTGAGACAACTAATAAAACAGTGTGAGTACAACTGCATAGTTGAGGAAACCATCATAGTGGACATCTTTGTTCAGTACAAACCTTAGAACAACACAGAAATGCCTACTAAAGGAGAGAAGAGACTTGACAATTGCATCAGTCCTGAATATAGCAGAAACAGAGGAAGCTACAACCAAGCTGCTGGAGGCTATTCGGGCCTCGACAGAGCCAATTACTACACATGCAATTAAAGTTAAAGGAAACTGAAAATATTATGGAATAAACCATGATATTGGAAAATACCCAGCTAAGAGTAAAACATGCATGAAGTGTAAGAAACTTGGCCATTTTGGGAAAAGAACAAACTAAAATGAAGGTGACTAGGACATTGCCTAGGTACTGTAAAAAGAAAAGTGTCATACACACAGTGACACAGCAGCACAGTGGTGATGAATCCACTAACAATGATATTTCCACTTAGTAGAAATAAAAAATTCAAACTAATGTGAATTACCACTAAATATAAAAGAAACATACAACAAACTGATAGTTGGAAACAGAACAAAACAAGTAGAATGCCAAAATTGACACAGGAGCCATGAGCAAACTTTTGACCCTTGAAATATTCAAATAGCTTAACTACTAGAAAAGACTCCAGTATGTCTATTTGCATTTGGAGGTATGGCACATGTCTCCTCGGAGTGAAACACAGTGCTACATTCCATATGGTGAATTAGCTGAACCAATGCTGGTAGGATTACAGACGTCCAAGAAAACAGGCTTAGTAACACTTTACCTAGTTCAAACAGACAACTCTGACAGGAATCAAGGAAAGGTCAGAAAAGACTAAGCTACACAACAGATGCAAGATTATCCCTAACAGAATTACTGTCCAAATGAAATCTCAGAACATGGGAACGAGTTCTGACAGAATTCCCCAATGTATTTGATGCGGAATATACCATAAACACAGACACCAAAATACTGCCAGTTGTCCACCTGACACAGAGAGTCCCAGTATCTCTGAGGGTTAAATTTAAAGCAGAATTGGATTCCCTCATGAAGCAAAGCATTATATCACTCGTCACAAAACCCATCTTATGGGTAAATTCATTTGTATGTGTTTCTAAGGCAAATGGATCAGTTAGATTATGTCGCAACCTGAAGGTCTCAAATAAAACCATACAAAGACCCCACTTTGTAACACCTACATTTGAAGATGTAGTATCCCAGCTACATGAGGCTAAATAATTTACAACTGTTGATGTGTGAAATCCGGATACTGGCAGATGAAGCTCAATCAACACTCAAAAGAACTGATAACCTTCATGAGACTATTTGGATGATTTCTTTTCAACAGATTTCCAATAGAGCTAAAATGTGCCCAAGATGAATTCCAGAGAGCAATGTTTGAAAATTTTGGTGATACCAAGAATGTTCTCTTGATATCAAATGATACTACTGTGTATGAATTTTCAGGCAGTGACCATGACTCTGCACTTAATGAACTCTTTGAAAGAGCTAGGAAAATAAACTGAAAGTTCAACCCTGATGAACTGAGGATAGATGCATCTACATGCATCATGCTAGGGGATTGAGAAAACAAAGCTAAGAGCAAGGATGGCATTATACTGGATAGGGATCAATTGAGACATGGTTATGAAATGCCCAACATGCCAGAAACAAGAGCCAAGCACTTGAACAGAGACTCTACTACAACATGAAACCCCATTCTACCCCTGGCAATACATAAGTACTGATCTTTTTGCTAAGGAGGGCAATGAATACCTCTTCATAACTGATCAGTTTAGCAAGTGTCCATTCATAAGATGCCTCCATTCCCCTACATCTACAGCTGTAATAAATCAACTGAAGCTTGAAGAAAGGGGTGTACCAGAAATAGTCTACTCCAATACACAAGTGATGAGTTTGCCAGTTTCTCCCAAAAATATAACTTCAAACACATTTCATCACCCCCACTATCCTCAATTCAATGGATTTTCAGAGAAAAGGGTGGGAATATGCAAAAAGCTGTTGATGAAGGCCAGAGAATCAATCACAGACTATCACCTGGCAATGATGGCTTACAGAGCAACACCTATCTCAAATTGCCAGCAAAACTACTCAATGGCTGACCTATGAGAATACCACTTGTCTCCAAATAGCAGCTAGGAGATGAAAACAAAAAAGACTGCTTGCAGCAAAGTAAAGGCTGAGTAATGGAATGTCATGACAAGCTGAACAGTTACCACTGTCTGCTGGTCAACAAGTCTATGCACAAAACTAAAATACGCAACTGTGGGAACCAGGCGTCATTGTACAAGCCACGAAAGAGCCGAGATCGTACCTAGTGAAATACAATAATGTGAGCGTCCATCGCATGAACCATGAATTCCGCAAACCTGCCAGGATGGAGTTGATCTGATCTCAACATTGATAGCAACTTACTGACAATACCAGACAGTGCACCAAATACCCCGCCTTCACCACAAACAAAACGGTATGACCATTCCCAGACAAGCACTGCACTATGCTGTTCTAACAGAACAATCAAATCACTACAGTGATTAGATCTATGAAACATTCACAAAACAAAAAGACTTTCTTTCAGGTTTGGCATCATCATACAGGCTGAATCAAAGACTATAAACCTCATATACTTTAATTGTAAGTACTAACCAACTCATTTTCAATAAAGAAAGGGAGATGTTATATTACCTAGTAATCTCCCTTGATAAGAACTCTTGAGTAGGAGCATTAAGTTCTTTAGTTCAATATACTAACCCCTTACCCTTTTTCTATACCACCCTTCAAGCAATAAACGTGTATACATACGCTTGTCGTCCTTGTCTCGTCTTTACACCAAACCCACGCAGAAAATTAAACACCATGAGGCTCGAGTCATAAATAATTTCCATTTTTGTTTGTTAAATCTATTCTACAAAAAAATAATGTAGAATCATATTAATTCAATTATATATTTTTTAAAGCGAGGGTTACCCTTTACAAGCCACTTGAGGTAGAGGGTTACATTTGGGGTCCATTTGTGTGTATAGGAGTGGAAGATACCGGTTAACCCTGGTCTTGAACAGGTTAAGATTGTAGTGATTGGGAAACATCCTGTTGGGAGTTGATTCCACAGGGCAGTGGTTTGCAGGAAGCTGCTGCTTGAGTGGAACTTACTTCTCACTGATGAAATATGGAGGGAATGTGGGTGGTTTGCTACTATGTAAGTGGCATGTGTGTGTTCTTTCTGTGAAGGTTTGCCAAGGCAGGACTAGGAAATGTAGTTCACCCGAGCCCATTCCGTAGAAATATCAGTAGAGCAGCAATAGGCTTGCCACGTCCCACCTATGTGAGAGAGGTTGAAGGGTGGAGAATAATTCATCACCCACAAAGACTCAGAGATGCTTTTGAACTCTATTGAGGCTGGAGAGTGAGGTCTAGGCAGCACCTGCCCAAATGTGACAAGGGTACTCCATTTTTGGCCTGATCTGGCTCTTGTAAACATAGAGGATAGCAGGAAGAGTTAGGTATTTACTGGAGCAGTACAGAGAACCAACCATTTTACCTTAGCAATAAATTGTATGTATGAGTTCCACTTTAGGTTGGGTGTGAGTCTGATGCCCAACAGTCTTTCAAAGCATGGTGCTTCCTGAGAGGACCTCTATTCATCCTGATTGGTGGTAGTTCGGGGTCAGATTGGCGATGATGGAATGTAACTAGCTTGGTCTTCAAGGCATCGAATGTAACCAGTCAGTTTTTACCTCATTCAGTAGTTGTGCAAGTTTGGAAGAGAGATCAGTCGCCAATCTCTGACCATCGAGAGTTTTAGAGGTACTCCTGCATATAGTCATATCAGACATAAATGTTTACTACTGATCTGAGTATATTCTTATGTAGACCAAAAAGAGGTGGGTCCAAGGAGTGACCTCTAAATTGCCCTCTAGGATTCCAGAGGACTGGCTGTTTGTAGACCTACTTGTTAGGAAGGATTTTATGATCAAGAAGATCCTCCTGGTGATTCCATAACCAGAGAGCTTATGTAACAAGCCTTTGTGCCACACCTTGTCAAAGGCCTTTGAGATATCTAGTGCTATGGTCCTCGAGGTGTGTTTGTCAAGAGCCTCACTGATTCTGTGAGTGATGGTAGTTAGGATGTCGGCAGTTAATTGGACTGATAAATATTGCATTGCATTTGTTTTAATACAATTGTATTAGTTTTTAGAATGTTATAAATATAACATTATTCTTGTAAATAATCTAATAATCTTTCTGAAAAAGGTTGTGCTTGTCTGCAAATGACAAATTTGACATGAAAGACATAGGTATCAAAATATGCTATCTTGCTAATGTGACCAACAACTAACTAGAGAAGATTAGAAACCAAATCAGTAAAAACAAGTTGTAGTGGTAACACTAAGTTGCAGAGTTGCCTCCCTTACTTCAAAAATACTGGCTGCTGCGCTTTGCTACAAGTCTGCACAAAAGGAGGATTATTTAAAATGTTTTGCTATACATAGTAGTTACAAGATCAAAAGACCACTGCCACATTAAGAACCAGGTTTAGAGAATGTAGAAAAAGTGGTATGCTTATTCGTTTGTGCACCATTTTGCTGAATTTCTTTCTATTTCTTGTATTTTATGCAAGTTAACTGTTTTGTTACCACAGTACAAAAACTGTATTGTTTTACTTCCCTTTGTTTTTCCCATTTGTAGTTTAGATACCTTTTAGATTAGTCCTCATTTTGACCACTTCCAGTTACCCCTTAGTGTATCAGGAGAGCCCCTCACAATAAAAACATAACATCAAATACGTGGTCCATAGTTTTATCCTCTTGATCTCACCCACAAAGTTAATCACTGCTGGTTTGTAACTTTTTATACATTTTCTCTCTACATTTATCTATTTTATAATTTGAACATTTGTTTAGAGTAGCCATATTGTTGTAGAATCCTTTCAATACGTGTCCACTGTCCATGTACATTGTTGCAAAATGTAGTAATCTTCTAACTTCCTTTTCCATGAACTCACTGAAACATTGAAATGTATTCCTACATTTGTTTATCGATTTAGACAAATGGTTTTACTTATATCTTCAGTCTCTGGCTGCCTTTGTCATATTTCTTGTTACCTTTGTTTGTTTTTCCAGACTAACTAGTTTTATTTATATGTATTTATTTCTTTTTCTAGTTTTACCCTTTTGGTTATTAATAAACCTGTCAATGAATGGAACTTTATCTTTAATTGCCTTAAGGCATTTATCTGGCTGTCTTTGAGATTATGCAGACATGTGACATGGACACATTCTCTTGGGGGCAGAACATTAACTATTATTTATATTAGTTACAGGTTTTGATTTTAGTTCTACGGTGTGAGTGGTATAAAGAACAGAAGAATACTAAAAAGATCTGTTGCTAATGAACTTTGATTTTGTCATTGCTAAAATCTTCTATGCCAACATCTACAGATATGTTAAGATCCATCTCCCCAAATTCATGTTATCTGAGTTGGGCTTCCAAATAATTAACATCAATAGCAACAACACATCTTTTAACATAAAATGGGTTATTTTCTGAAGGAAAAGTTGAAGCAGAACATCAGTTGAAATAATATTTACATATTCTTTTCAGAAATATACAATAACAATAAAATGTTCAATTTTCCTTACAGTAAAATTTGTTTTATAAAGTAATTAAGTGTTTATATTGCAGTGTAAGATGTATGGACAGACTTACTTTATGACAGCTTAATGTTTGTCAGTGTCTGGACAAGGCCTTAGTCAATGGCTACTGGCTTACCTCTCCCACTATGTGCATATGTGTTGATGCATGTGTATGCACATGTAGATCAAACAGGCCTCCAAAATTGTTTTGAACCCTGAGAAGTAGCATGCTTCTATTTTTATATCCATAAGGGAGGTTTAAATCTAATTTCATATAGAGGTGTGTACTTTTTGAATACAAGGTTTTCATTAGTTAGAAAATAATTTCACACTAGCTCACAAAAATCTTTTTCTCAATTTTACAGGAGTGGTGAAGGGAGTTATTGTTATTTTCTAAATGGCCCAAAAATAACATGTAGTAGGTCTACAACTACATCTACAAGTATTTTGCATTATTTGCCCTTGTAATTATTGTTTATCAAACAAACCTTCTGATGGGATTTTATTGGTTGAAAAATATATATAGGATTTAATTCCTATAGATACTCATGCATCAGTTTATACAAGTGTGGCCAGATTGATGATGCCAGATTAAACCTGCAATATGACAATACTAGTCTATCAGAGAGGACATCTCACTAGAGAATGATTAGAGGATAGTACCTGTTAATATAAAAAATATTACAACCAGAAATCCTTCAGAAAATCTGCCAAGGTCACATGGGAATAGAAAAATGCAAACTGGTTTCAGAATGTCACATATGCCATAATTATAAGAATTTGCAAGCAAAATATCCACTGAAACACCAAACACACAATGGCACACATTAGGAGCAGACCCATTTGTTATAAAGCAAGAATGGCACCTAATTATGGTCTGTTACTATTCCAAATTTCTATTTGTTTGGAAGCCAACAAACTCGAGAGCTGAAAGCATCTGCTCAGCAATCCAAGCTATATTTGCAGTACAAGGAATACCTGAAAAATTTATATGTAACAACGATGACAATCCCTAATTCATATCACATGAATTCAATGAACTAGCCAAAACCTATGGATTCACAGTCACAACATCATCCCCACAAGCTATTGAGAGATATGTACAAATAATAAAGAAGACTCTCATCAAATGCTGAGAAACAAGGGAGGACCCATATCTTGAACAGTTCTCATTAAGAGCAACGTCAATTAAAGCAAACCTGATGTCCCCAGCAGAGCTGCTAAATACAAGGAAATATCAGGAGGAAACCAGAAACAAATTAGCTGCTGCTCAGAAAAAAGGGAAAACACAAGACACACATCCTACCAGAATTATTCAGAGGGCAGCATGTTCACATTCAGTCCAGCAAAAACTATTGACATGGCTGAGTCACCCACATCCTATGTCATCACGATGGAGTCTGGCAAACAACTGAGATTAAACAGAGTCCACATTTGTCCAACTCAATAACAGACAAGAAAAAGGACAGTGTTCATGCCCACATCTGTAGAGGAGCCAACACCAAAAAAACAAGGAGACCACAAGATCTGGTAAACCAACAAATAGCCAACCTCCACAGCACACAAACATTATCGCAAGTTGTATCTCTAGAAACATTTCTAGTGATATCTACAAAATGAAGAAGTCACATTTTACCACCTGTGCAATTTCAATAAAAAAAAACTTTTTTTTCAGAGAAAGGGGGATGTTATATTGTTAAATAAGCAACCACATTAACCATAAAAATATTAAGTCCCTATTAGGGCCACAGGAGAATGCATGGGGACCGGAAACAATACAGAAAATACAATTACTATGCAGGTTGTAAATACATGTAAATAAAGTTATGAGAGAAGATATAATGACAATGAAATTAAGCATGTTATTATTAAAAAAAATGTGTAACACAAAACATAATTTCAATTAATAATTTCAAACAGTTTACTTTTACAAATCCACATAAAAGTGTAAATAGCAATCATGTGAAAATGAAATGTCTTCTCTTGAAATTTAATTTACATGTGAATTTTCAAATTTCAGTCTACATGATTTCCAAATGAGAATTATTTTAAATGATAAAATCACAATATATCTTTTCACCTAAAGATATCTCCTGAACGTATGTGAAAAGAAAAAATTCATATACTCTTTAAGAAAACAATAACTGTGCATGTTTTCAGTTCTGTCTTAAATAAAAAATTTTTAACTCCACAGCCATCACAAAATTAATATTCACACTTCACAAGAATATTGTTTCTCCCTGTGTGTTTCCATGTGTTTTTTTAAACTTGAACTCTCCAAAAACACAGCGCTACATATTTCACAAGAAAATGTCATTTTCCCAGTGTGTGTATGCATATGTTTACTTAAATGTGATCTCTGTGAAAATGCTGATCCACACACATCACAAGAATATGGTTTTTCTCCAGTGTGTGTTTGCATGTGTCTTTTTAAATGTGAATTCTGTGAAAATGCTGATCCACATACTTCACAAGTAAAGGGTTTCTCTCCGGTATGTTTTCGCATATGTATTTTGAGAGGAGATCTTTGTGAATATTCTGCTCCACACACTTCACATTTATAAGCTTTCTTTTCAGTGTGTATTTGTATGTGTAGTTTTAATTCATAACTCTGTGAAAATGCTGATCCACACACTTGACAAGAAAATGGCTTCTCTCCAGTGTGTGTTCGCACATGTCTTTTTAGATGTGAACCATTTGAAAATGCTGATCCACACACTTCACAAGTATAAGGTTTCTCCCCAGTGTGTATTCGCAGGTGTCTTTTTAAATGTGAACTCTGTGAAAATGCTGCTCCACACATTTCACACGTATAGGGTTTCTCGCCAGTGTGTGTACGGATATGTCTTTTTAAATCTGAATCCTCTGAAAATGCTGATCCACACACTTCACAAGTATAGAGTTTTTCTTTGGTGTGAGTTCGCAAATGTATTTTTAAAGCAGAACTCTGTGAAAATGCTGATCCACACACTTGGCAAGAAAATGGCTTCTCACCAGTATGTGTTCTCATATGTCTCTTTAAATGAGAATTATTTGAAAATGCTGATCCGCACACTTCACAAGTATAGGGTTTCTCTCCAGTGTGTGAACGCATATGAACTTTTAAATGTGAACTTTGGGAAAATGCTGATCCACACATTTCACAAACATAAGGTCTTTTATCAGTGTGTGCTTGCATGTGATTTTTTAAATTTGAACTTTTTAAGTAAGGTGATGCACACAATTGCAACAAATCAGTTTTTTCTAAAGTGTGTGTCTGCATGTTTACATTTAAATGTGAATTCAGCATAGATGTTGAGCTATAGGTCTTGCAAGGATAAGATTTATATCAAGTGTGTTTGCAAGTGATTATATCAATATGAATTCTGTGAAAATGTAGATCCACATTTTTCACAAGAATTTTCTCTCTCCTGTGTGTGTTGGCAAGTATTTTTTCAAATACTGGTCCACATATTTCAAAACTGCAGGATATCTCTCTAGTGAATGTTTGATATTATGTAAACATTTTTTTTTTAATTAAGGTTAATATATATGTTAATCTTTCAAGGAAAAATTCATGTTTTCCACTGCCAACGATATCTGTGAATGAAGAAAAGATATTATTAAAGAAAATCGTAAACATGCATTATATCTCTTAAATTACAAATGAAATTTGTATTCAGTAAACTCCAGCATATTTCAAAGTCAGTTAAATTTGATAAACTAGTTCTTTAAACAAGAAGAATGACTAAATCAAATATGATTATCTTAGGTTCAATCATAATTTTTTTTAATGAATTGTAATTATGAATATATTATCCTAACCTTTTTCTGATATGTATTAGAGATTTTAGATGAAATACAAACAAGAATCTGCAATGTTAGTTGTCCTGACCTGGCATCTTGGTGTCAGTCACTTTCCCACCACCTTAATGTAGCTTCCCTGTGACTTTTCTACAAATATTTTCATGGTAATTATTCTGATAAGTTTTGTACCTAGACTTTATGAATTTAAGTGTGCTAATAGATTGATGGGGAAGTCTCATCATATTTCATTTGAAATGGCTAGATGTAACCATAAGTTCTATGCTAACAGTTTCTTCTCTCTCATTTCTCACTTGTGGATTTGTCTTGCTTTCCAATCAACTTTGGTCTTCAAAAATTTAAATGCACATTTATATGCCTAGCAAATGCAATGTGCTCATAAAATTTTGGTTAAAAAGTGCTCTGTGCTCATCAATAGGAAAAATGTTGTTCTCCTCTATGACAATGCAAGGTGGCATGCAGAGAGAATAACGAAGAAAAACATTTTGGAAAATTGGTCTGTTCTATCCCACCTGCAATATTCACTTTACCTTGCACCAACTGATTATTATCCTTTTTCAAGAGGTGCAAAATGGGAAAGTCTTTCTCTAATGGAAACTGGATTCATTGAAAAAATTTTCACATCAAAACTTGTGGAATTTTACTCAAAACATATCAAAGATCTGTCTGATAATTGGCAACAAGTCACTGCAAACAATGGAAATCATTTATGATTCAACCTAATAAACTGGCATTTTTGTTTTCATATAAGTATTATCTATTTGCAAGAAAAAAGATGCTTTATCATAGAAAAAATATATGTAAAAATGTTTACACTGATATTGAAACAAGACAAGTGTAATTGTATTAAACATTTTCAGATCTTAATAAGCAAAATGAGTAAAACAGGAAAGATAACATTTCATCTTTATACTGTATATTCAATAAAAAATTCTAACAGATTCATTAAACAAGTAACAACGTAGGCTTTTCCATTACAGAAAATAAACTTTTATTCTTAAATAGGTATTGATTGATGAGTTTTTAATGGTTTATCAACCCATTGCAGGTTATTTAAAGCCAGAAAATATTCTTTTAGATTGTAAGAATTTTTTGTAGATAATAAGGATTTACTTATACAAGTCCTACTAATTAACTCATAGCAGGAGAGATGAGGTGGATTCACACCATTCCCAAGGGTATTTGTGCTTAAGTGCATATGACTGGAATTGGAACTCAGCTCTCTGATTTTCAATTCTGAGCTTTTATCCATTACACCACCTGTACCTCCAAGCTTACAGTACCTAGTATTCCCAAATGGTCACCCATCTTGATACTGACTAGGCTTGATGTTGCTTAACTTCAGTGATCATATGAGAACTGATTTTACAAAGTGATATAGTCATAGGCCTCCTATGTAAGAGCATATAAAAGAATAACAGTAGACAAATATATTTTTTATATATTTTTGTCTGCTACCCAGATAATTGATTTTCTACTGAACTAAGATGGCTGATACTTAATGTGCTTGTCTAAGGATAAAAGGTTGTTGAGATATGTTCAAGGTAAATATGATATAAACAGTATATTAGTATTGTATGTAATGGTAATGGCAGGACTGGTGCAATGTTCTTGTAGTCCCTCACCCCCCCCCCCCCCAATCTATAATACAGTCCCCCATTCTACTACATCTCAATTTCATATAAAATACAAATTTTATTGTAACTTAATTATGTACAATAATGGATCATATGCAATATAGGTGAACAATCCAACAATAAAAATTGAAAATAAATACAATGTATCTAAATACAAATTAGAGACATATCATAATGGTTCATTCTATCTTAAATAAATCAACAATGTTTTACGATAATTTTTAACATCAACTTGAGATTTTTCTTGTTAGAAAGTTGAAGAATTTTAACACATTCCTTATTATGGATAAAGAATAGTGAATTTTATAGTGTTTTTTTAAAGATTTAAACATAAGCAAAACAAATTCACGGATTTGGATGAAAAAATGGCCCCAAATTTTTTTAATCCTTTAATAGTCAGTTGTGCTTAGTTTAATTTGTAATGTAGGCAGAAAAAAGTAAATGTTGATAAATTAGTGAGGGTCACAAAACACTGCATGGGACCTCCAATCAGGCTTCCACCAGGTTGAGAGGTTTGGAGGTAGTACGCACCAACCCTTGGTAATGGTAATATTAACTGTTTTCTTATAAGAAAGCATCCAGCATTCATTGAGTAGCCATTGTTACTTTAGGCTGAAATCTTTCTATTAAAATTATTTTTCCGAAGGTTTCAAGTTCAGTAACTATTATTGCTCTTTCTAGTATTGATGATATGATTCCTACCTAACCTTTTGTTTGAAGTAATATAAAATGTCAACATCTTGATTATGGCATTATTTTTTAATGGTACATGTAATATCCATTTTGTTTGTTACTGCTGTTGAATATCCTCAAGTGATGTGGTTTCTGCTATTTGGCACAGTTCTTTGTTTTTGATTCTGTAGCATCATTCCATGCTGTTTGAAGAAGTATGGTCATCATTTAAATGTACAGGCTTCATTCACTCAAAGCCATTTTTCATCATTGATCTGAGAAAGCAGTTGTATACAGATGGCAGTTTACATATTTCTGAATGGGTTTGATGCCATGCATGATCTTTGTATATAAGTTTAAATCCAACGAGAATATTTAACTTTTAGCATGCTAAAGTTTTTCTAGAACTGTTCCCCTTGTTACTGCATTTTTTGAGGGCTCAAAAACATGAACATCTACTGTTTCAAAATTGTTATAAATTTCTTTGTATTGTATGAATAGATTTTATTTTTTGTATAGTAATAAAAGAATGGATGAGTAATATTTTGATGTAATGCATTACATTTTGTGTGCATGTTTGATTTTGAAAACAAAAAACAAAAAAAAACACATACATTAACAATACTTTTATTACTCCTTGTGGAGTTCTGGGGTGCAATAAGAAGCAAAATGGCTAAGAAGGCTTAGGCTTTCATTTCTTGAAAAGAAATGACATGCTTCCTGGGTTTACATATGAGAAGACACCAGCATTTGTTTTGTCTTTCTTTCACCTGACTAGCATATTTATTTGTCTTGTTGAAAGTTATTCGTCATTTATAAATAGACAAAATAATTCACCTTCAGAAAGGCTATCAGGTACATTGATGGTCACCATAAAATTAGTCAGCCATGGACAATAGTAGCTGCTAGTGACCATTATCACTTTCCTTCACATCACTAGTGTGGATCTTCAACTGTCAATATCCACTTGAGTAAAGCCTTCAAAATCTGAATCAGAAAAACTCCTGAATAAAAGCTTTGTTGGATGATGCAGCTATTTTTGTTTACAAAAAATTGTGAAAAAATTAATGTGGGTTTAATCAATGTTACACCTTGCGTAGAATCTAGAAGAATTCAAAATGGAATCAGAAAATGGAAGTTTAACCTCATTTCAAAGACGTAGTAGGCAATTTCCAGGTTAAAATACCAGAAATAACAGTTGACAAGTGCTTATTTATAGCAACCATCTCAAGGCGACAAAGGGAGAGAATTCTACGGCGACATTTTTTGCCTCCAGGGTGATAAGGGTTAAGAATATGATGTGAACTTTAGTTTAATGTTTTGGTTTTGTAACATCTTGGGTGAAACAATGTAGTATGTACAATGGAAAATAACCAAATAAATGCAAAATATTTTATTGCTGATATCTTCAGGAATGCTCTTGCATTTGTGTGTTGTGCTGGTCTTCCATTGTAGAAACCAGTAGTTGTCACAGATCATGTTTGGTTGAAATCATCTCAGCTACATCCCGGTAGAACCTCTCACTTGCTTACATCATTCAGATTTGTTAGACATAAAAAGTGAGATGAGAATACAAGAAGTACATTTTAAGAGAGATCTGGCATTCCAATCTTTGATGTGATGTCAGCATATTATTTCATAGTTTCCAGATATTTGAAACTCAACAAAGTATTGTACAATGAATGCAAATGAATCCCATGCCACCAGTTCAAATGAATCTAGCTTACTGATGAACCTGCTCTTAGACATCTACTCTTTGATCTTGCATCCAGACAAAATATTTACTATCAGTTTTGTGTCACTTTTCTCAAGCCAAATTTAACTTTTACTACTGGAACCTACAACCATCAAATGCCACTGCTTTTATGAAGCTCTTCATGAGGTTAAGTTTGAAGTAAAGAGGTGAAAGAAAAATCTTTTGCAGGTATATGAATGGCATATATCAGGGGTGGCCAAATTTGTGAGCTTGTGGAAATATGTTGATGGAGCTTCTTTTTTCTTCACAGTTAATATAAAAGATAAATAGGAAAAATGTCAAGATTTATAATTATTTACTGAATATGAATTAAGACCCTGTTGGATCAAAACATAAGTTTAATGTTCATGGTTAGTAAAAATATTTAAGAATTTAAATCCCAATTTTAATGCTAGATTTGAGTGAGGCATTGTTCTTTAGTACTGAGGGAAGGAATGGTGGGAGGCATGTATATGTGTACTTTGTGATTACTGAAACCAATACAAATTAATAGTTTAAAAAACAGCATACATGAATAAATATTATTGCATACATGCATTTCTTAATATTTTTATAAAAATTTTGTAACAAAAACGTATGTGTAAATATTGTTCTTGACTTTCGGCTCTCAAACATCTGAACTATATCATATATGGTTCATACATTAAAGCAAGTTTGGCCACCCCTGGTATATATTGTACATTACATTGACTAAGTGATCATTTGTTTAGACTAGCTGTTTTTTTGCAATGGTTGCAGTCATTGCAACAAAAGTACTATAGACATATGATGCCAATATTTTTGGTATATCTCAACTGCAGTTCCAAAACGAGGAAAGTCACTATAAATATTCCACTTGTGAAATAAGACCTTTCAGAATAAACTCCAAAACTCCTGTTTCTTTTATATGGAAATTATACAGGAAAGGAAGTTTTTTCCTCACTACTATAATAACATAGCTTTGAGATTAACTTTACTTCAATCCTAAGCCATATTCTCATATCTGAGTATTTTTATAACTGTATTAATGTCAGTAGGGAAACAAGAATTCATTTCTTGCTTCTAAATATCCATGGGGAAAATGAAAATATTCATCACTTCCTTTAGATTTCATTGCTGTATTGGGATTCCAAGACTTCTTTTTCAAAATTGATGGTCTCTTACTAAATCAACTTGATTTAACAAAAGTAGATCCTATTTGTTAGATTTAACTATAGAGTCTTTGAAAATAAGAATATCATTAGAAGTTATCATGGCTTTAAAGTGAATCACCTAAAAAGAGTAAATGGAACAGGAGACTTGAAGGCATATGAGATCTTTTTTAAAATCCATTACCAAATTGCATACACAATTTTTGTTTCTTTTTGAGAAATCACATGTATTGATCATACAAAAGTAATAACCAAAGACACAGATAGGTTATTCAGTGTAACAACATTTCAACACTTGTTGGGTTATTGTATAATAAAAGTTCAAAGTCCAAATCTTCATCTATGCATGCAGCCTGCTTGCAAAAATCTCTTTTGGTAGGAAAAGTCAGTTGCTTTTACATCAGTTTAGTTGACCCTTTCCAGGTTTTCTATTTGTGGAGCATAGATATAGATTAACATATTTTCCATGCAATCCATTCCACTGAGTGAAACTTGAACCATAACTGGTTAGCAGAAGCTAATTTACATGTGCTAACTGACCTCATTCAGTGGTGAAACATTTAGCTTTCTTCATTTTTTCTCTTTTGTTTTCTTCTGCAAAAGCAGCATGCAATGCAAAAGCATTTTGGCCTTTGGGACATGTCACCATTTTCTTCTGTACAGTTATTTTATGCTGAATATCAGTTTCACAAGACAAAAAACACAAAAAAGTCTGTTTTGCATGAGAGGCAAAAAAGGTATACTTTGGGCCCAGTTTGCACTAGAGTAAAAAAAAAAAGGGTACACATTAGGCCCGCTTTGAACTTGAGTCAAAACAATTAGACATTTGGTCTAGTTTGCACTAGAATTAAAACAAGTACTCTTAAGATCCAGTTTGCATTAGAGACTAAACAATTAGACATTATATCCAGTTTGTACTAGAGTAAACAAAAAAAGATGGATGTTAAGTCTAGTTTGTATTAGAATACAAAAATTTGATTTCAGTTTCAGTTTGCACTAGAGTTTAAACAAGTAAACATTAGGGCCAGTTTCCGCAAGAGTAAAAAAAAAAGAAGGTAGACATTAGGTTCAATTTGCACTAGAGTGAATATGGTAGACATTAGGTTCAGTTTGCACTAGAGTGAATATGGTAGACATTAGGTTCAATTTGCACTAGAGTGAATATGGTAGACATTAGGTTCAATTTGCACTAGAGTGAATATGGTAGACATTAGGTTCAGTTTGCACTAGAGTGAATATGGTAGACATTAGGTTCAATTTGCACTAGAGTGAATATGGTAGACATTAGGTTCAGTTTGCACTAAAAAAAAAAAAAAAGAAAAGGTAGACATTATGTTCATGTCTAATGAATGTTAGTTATCAGTTATCTCCTGTTAATTCCCCTCTCCAAGTTCAAAGAGTGTGAGTTCAATACCTGGTTAAGGCGGTGGAGAACTTGGAGAGGGAAATTAACAGGAGATAACTGATAACTGACATCCATTAGACATAACACATGGAACTAGAACAGTCTACCCCAGTGAGTGAAATAAAGGGTTCAGTTTGACATTCCAACCACCTGAAGAAGGTCAGAGCATACAACAGCCGAAACGTTGTGATAAATATGGCAACAAAGATGAGGATGATAGTCCGAACAATGTAAATAGTGTACATAATACCTCATCTCAGAAATATAGACAGAAGTATTTCTTAACCACTTGTTTTTCTGACATGTTGATCAATTTATTAGTGTATTGACAAATTAGGTATGGTATGCAGAATTACTAGAAGATGATAAATTTTACATGAGTGTTTTTTCCTTGTGGGGTTTTGTGACATACGGTGGCTGTTAATTAAGTATAACTCAAGACTTAAATAAAACACTATTTAATTACAACCATAAATAAATACTGAACATGAACAAAGAAATAAATGTCAATCAAAGATAATTAACCATTTCAGTGAATACCTTATTAGTAACACAGCTCGGCTTAACTTCCAGTAAATTCTAAATCAAAACCCAAATCATTGATGCACAATAATTCACACTAATTTGACTGGATAGTTCCACTCAATAATCACTCCAGTCAGTAGCCTGATACTGCTATTTATACACCTGGCATAAAAACATATATTCATAAGTCCAGAGTGTCATGCTCGGTGTTGGTAGTTACTCATTTTCTTCCTATATGACGGGGGGGGGGGGGCAACCCTTAAAACCTTTTAATGATAATGTCATGTGTGAACTAGCATACTTAGAAAAAATATGACATTTAAACACAAAAAAAAAAAATCGAAATTCTTTTTAAAAATATGGGGTTGTCAGATTGCAATAAGCTTTAAAATAAATTTTTTTTTTTTATTTAATATCAATATTTCCTAAGAGTTACACCATTGAAACTGAATTTTAAAGATTTAAAAACTTTATAAATTATTCAATTTAAAATTGTAAAAAAATGAATGAAAAATCTTGTAAATATTTATTTTCCATCGAAAATTTTTTTCTTCTTCAGACAATAATGAAATAATATCTTAGTTTTATTGCGTTTTTTAAAAAAAAAAATTATTTTTCGGTTCAGTACAGATTTTCGGTAAGACAGGATCCGATTTTGAAAAATAAATTCGGTGATTTAAATTCTTCAAAGAATTCTGCTTTTATGAATACACTACACTACAGTCAATAAAAATTATCAAGTCGAATTTCTCAAGTTTTCAAAACTAATAAAGGGAGTGAAACAAGTAAATATTTTTACCAAGATTTTCTAAAAAAAAAAAATAATTTCAAAAATAATTTCATTCATTTATATTAATAAGTCCTGAAAGTTTCATTAGAATTCAACAATTATTTGATTTTTGCAAGAATTTTCAAATCAATGTTTTTCACCAGAAAAAAGCGCTAAAAACACTAATCGTAAATACTACGTCGACCACTGACGCAGAAAAAAAAAAGAAAAGATTTTTAACCAAAACTTCGAATTAGAAAGGATTAAAAACTTAATAAAATAATTTAAAAAATTCTTTGTTCTTTCCTCTTAATAATAATAAACATTTTGACGATAAAACTTTGTTTTTATTAAGTTTGGGGCCTTTTTTCATCATGCTTATGCAGATGCTGTTTTTTTAGCGAAAAAATGGTTTGTATGGTCGACCAACGACAAAAACTACAAGAAGAATTATGTTTTCTTTGTTTGTACGATAGTCACTAGACTATTAACAAGCACATATATTAAAAAAAATATATTATTTTAATTCTTTTTTACTTGCCATACGACTAAGTCACTAGAGTCGAACTTTTTCGACAAGATTGATGTTATTTTTCGTCACGCGCATGCACGATAATGTTATTTTTTTACGTAAAGCAAAAAAAAAACAGTCCTAAAGTACGGTCCAAAGATTGAGTTTGTTGCTATTAAGTTTTAATTAGTAAAATAAAGCTTCAGACACTTACAAGATAATCCAGTTCGTAAATTTCGGTGGTTTCTACATTCGATAAAAAAAAGATGTGATGAATTAAAAAATTTACTGCAATATCATTGTATAATGTAGTTCAACGCTTAAAGCGGTAGATTTGTTTTGAGTCCCTTTTTTGAGGAGAGTGAACTTTTGTACCTCACTACTGGAAGATCGACATTTTCAAACTCATGGTTTCATTATTTTTTTCAAAGAAAATATTTCGCAAAGAAGAAATATGACATTAGTCGAGATTGTTTGCTTGAATAAGATTTATTTACGTGTAACTACTGTAAAATGTTGGTTTGCCAAATAAGAAAATGTCATAATAATAAAGTTTTATTTTTGAGATACATTTTTTAGACAATAAAAAAACCCTTTCTGAATTCACTTTCTAGACGAAAAATTTTACTTAACAGTTGTTCATAAAAATAAAATCAGCTCTTTAGGACATGAGTGATCATGACTCTCTGCAACTTCCTATTCTTTGTAATTCTTAGCAAGGTTTGTCTTTTTCCTGTTCCTACGATAAAATTTTTTATATTTTAGTTTTTGTAGTGTAAAATAATTAATAATTATTATAATCATCTAAGTTTGTCAATTACACATACTTTTGAGAGAAGTGTATTTTTAAGAAGGCCAGACAGTTTATAAAAATTTGTTTGTAGCGGAACGGGCCCTGAGTATGATAGATGGAGTATGATTAGATGGTTTAGCCATGTTTGTTGCGTGTGTGAAGGGCTGTTCGCCACAGTTATTTTTTATTTTTGTTTAGGAAAGGTGTGGAAATGATTATGCCATTATGTTGGAGGTTGACAATGCAAATTGTATTTGACGTGAAATAGCAATGGTAAAATACAAAAGAACATAGAGTTAAAAACATAACAATTGAATTTATTAAGTATCGAATATACATGCATGTTAACTGATAAATGAGACCGAGTTGCGTCCCTTTGATTAGGTAATATTTGTACCTAGACTCATAACGAATAAGTTGATTATTAAAATGCAGCTTAGAAGATTGAGTGAATTGTGTATTAAGCAAGTTGGATAAAAGATGCTGGAATTATGCTTGCATGAATTGTTATAAAGTTCTTTTATGTCTGACTGCATTCGTCAAGACGGGAGTTCTTTAAGAGTCACATTTTGGCAGCGGTGTTGAGTGATGAAGAAGTTAGGTTCGAGAGACCACGTTGAAACAGAGAGAGCAAGAATCCAGGAGAGAATCACACGTGTTGGGTTTTTATATCATGTTCTCCCACGTGATAGGCTCCAGACTGAGTTGGCGCCTAAATTGATCTTGCGCGTGGGAGTGATCTGATTGGTCGATACTGACCAATCAGCAAGCTAGATTGACGGTGATTAACCAATAAATGCCTGTTGATTATTTGTAAGTATGATGTTGGTAAAAATTGTAACAGGAAGAATGCATTTTCTAACAGAGGGTAAACTGGTTGTCGTGGATGAATCCACATGTTACATTTGCCTGTGAAAATTTGTTTTTAGTATTAATGGCTAAAGAACTTCCAAAATTATTTCTTCTAGGTGGATTGTTGTCAATTCATTTTTTGAATTTGAAAAAATGTGTTATTTCATTTACTGATGAATCAGAGACGTGCTCTCATGCCCTCGTAAATTTTGAAATTAAGGTCTGTCTCAGGAGCCTCCTGTTTTCTTATATAAAGAGACTGGCCTGCAAGATAAGGGCAGAATTTTATCAGATTTCAAAGCAGAAAGAATTTTCTAAGCAGAAGAATGATAAACCAAAAATGGAACAGAATCTGTTGGCTGTGAAAGGTTTCAAATCTTCTAAATTTCAAACAAGATAAACACACTAAAAGTTCAGCCAGAAAGCAGATTAAGGACCCAGTAGGGGCATCCATTTGGGCTGTTTCCCTGAGAAGAATTTGTACAGGAAGTGAAACCTGTTAAACAGAACTTTTTTATAAAAGAGAAAATATAAAAAATCCCCTGTGACATCAGTTTTTTTAAATTTATCTAAGCTCCCTATATGCTGAGACACTTTTTCATCTTACAATTCTGTGGGTGTACTTGTGTGTTTTCTGCCTTATCAAAAATTTGCTTTGCTTTCTCAAAGTTTTTTCATTTTTGAATATGGCACACAAAAGGACATTTTTGTGCAAGCTCATCTTGTAAAATACTGTTTTTTAAATATGTATTGTAATAAATGTTTGTCCTTTTAAATTTCACATAATGATTGAGTCTTCTTATTTGTTTGTGTCTTGTTTAACAATTGGGATAAGAGAGCTGATATGCTCTCTTTCTCACCCCCCCATTCTCATACTTTGCACCAAAATAAGAAAGTTTTTCTTATACTACCATTCCATCTTGCTATCCATTTGCACAAGCTCATTGGGTAGGTTACTTGACATTCTCCTCTTCCCCATTTGCCTTCAATTTCCTATAAGTTAAATTCTCCAAGCCCTCATTCATTATTATTATTAAAAGGGATTTATTGGGAGAAGAGAGAATGTCAGATCTCTTACACAGAGTATTATGAATGGTACAAATGAAAATAAAAGACTGTTACTCTGGTGTGAAATTTGAAAGAAATTTACATTTATTAAATGACTAATAATAATACAGAATACAAAATTTTCCTTTGTGCACTGTTTCATGAGGAACTAAGTCAGGGTCAGGGTCGGCAGACGGTGAATGTCCCCTTCTTTGGGCCCAGCATGTAGTCTCTATAGAAATAAAGCATGGCGTAATTAATGGATGTATGTTGTTGGTGTTCTTCAATATTGGTGGTCACCCACCATAACGAACATGAAACATGCACAATGAGACAAGATAACAAGTTCCAATTACAATTCTGTTGGGCTCAAAAACAATTTTAATTATTATCAAAATGTTCACGTACTTCAATTTATTTGACTCTCAAAAGGAGTTGAGAAGGATGGCAAATCTACAGGCATTGCTCTGCATTTTATAGACAATAGTTCAGTTTTACAGACTGAGGTTTAAAAATGAGATAAATCTCATATTTTCATAGGTTAAAAATCAGGGTTATTACTTCTAATTTTGTGACAAACTTTCACAAATAACTTTAGAAAGATAACTGTATATCTCTCTAAATTTGTTGAATCTTCTTTCTTTTACTGCTTTTTTTTAAGTTCCAGTCCCAGAACCAGTGACATCTTCCTTGTGAATACCACATCCTTAGACTAACCAGACTTCTTAAACAGCCACAAATTGGCTCCAGATGTGATCCATAATTGAAAATTACATAACTTACTTTCCTCATTGGTTAAAAATCACAAAATGTATCTTTTTTTTTTTTAAATTTTGTACATGTATTTTTTTAATAAACCATCAGGCTTAATTTTGGCAGTTCTCTTACAACATGAGTTTGAGCTGCACATATACAATGTTTTACACATTAAATTTTATTCAAGCCATTTTGTATTAACCATCTGATTTCATTATAGCAGTTTTTTTTTTTTAAAGAATATGTATTAGTAACTTTCTTCTTTTAATAACTATTTTAAAAAATTCCCATCAAAAGAAAGTGTAATAAACAAACCTTGTCTATTGTATTATTTTCTTATTTACTCTTTATTTTTATACCATTTTAAATTTCTTTTCCAGTATATAAATTTTTATATTATGTGTCCCATAAAAAAAAAAATGAAAATTTATTTTTATTCTGACAAATGTCACAGGTTGAGGAAGGTCTAATGAATGCTGATCTACAAAAATAATACCCTGCAAAGAGTGGACCAGTCTATTTAAGTAGTGCATTAAAATCTTTTGTAAAAGTGAACAATTATTAATATATTAAAATCAATGAATTATGCTAAATTCCAAATGCAGTCACTTCCATATGAAAAGAGATGTAAAATAGCTTTCATTTTAATTTCAAATGCTTTTTTATCACTTTGGCATGAGCCATCATTCTGTAGCCATTAGTAAATAGTACAGATATTTTTTTAATTGTTTTACCCTAAGTAAGGTAACAAAGTCATTAAGATGCAAGGGGTTGTTGAATGTTAGAAAATATGAGAAAAATATACTATTAAGGAGAGAAAACAATAAAAGAATTAAGGCAGAAGATAACAATTGACATTGCATTTAAATTTATGTAGATCAAAGTTGACTGGGAAGCAAGAAGCAAGTTTCACAAGCAAGGAGTGCAATAGAAGAAACAATTAGCATAGAATTTAGTTACATCTAGCCATTTCAATTGTAAAATGGTGAGACCTTGCTGCCAATCTAATAATGTGGTTAAATTCATAAAGTTTAAGTACCATAAAACAATTACCATGAAAATATTTATAGAAAAATCACAGGGAAGCTATGTTACAGCAGTGGGAAAGTGACTGAGATGCCAGGTCAGGACCAATAACATTGCAGATTCTTCTTTGGATTTATGTCAATAGTATATAGCAGAAGCACCAGACAAGATATGACAGCAATATTCAAAACATGGATGAAAAAAATATGTAAGATAGATTATGGTAAGAAAAATTGTCTAGCTCAGCACAATGAACCAAATTTCCTAGCAGCAAACATAGCAATTGATTCAATATAATCTTTCCATTTCATATTAGCAGAAAAAATTAGCATCAGTCATGCTAATGGAAGGTAAAAAAGGTTAACAATAAAAAGTAACCGAAATTAAGATGAATGAAATAATAGTTAAAAATGAATAATGTTTGAAAAACCATCTAATAATGGAAAAATTAGATGTTATTATTATGAATACTTATGACTAAACAAATAAACACAATTTTAGTAAATATCTTCATAAAAAAATGAAGAAAAATATTTTCAAAAGTCTCCTTCTTTAAAAGAAACTTTACAAAATAAGTCAGAATTGTAACAACAAAAATATTAGTTTATAGTTTCCTATACAATTTAATATACACTGGTATTCTGTACTAATTAACTGTAGCTTAGATTGTTTTATCAACACAAGTCTGGAGGAACTTGAAAACTGGTACAATATTTCTATTTCAATTTACTGCTCAGAATTAATTTGGAACTTAATATGATGTAAAACACCAACTCAGGACACATTAAACAGATATGCCAGTTAAAAACCAATATCATAGCACATAAATTTAGTAAAGCTAGGATGGTGGCATAGTAGATACAGGAGTTGGTTAAACATGTGTTAATATCATCTAGTGGCTGTGAGTTCAATCTCTGAGTCTGGTAGTGAAAACTTGGTTCAGCAGGTATGACCAATAACCATTATTACAGGACAAAATAACATAATAATTAACCAATATCTCCTTTCAGTCAAACAATGGACACATGATGATGACAAGAGGTTGCTTTAAGCAAGATGAGAATGATATTTGGAAATAATTCAAGTATACTGACAATTATTCATCTCATAAATAAAATGCAATATTATTCAAAAGCGGAATGAATTCATCATGGTAACCAAATATCAAAACGATCTGATATTAAATATAAAGGCCCCAAAAATACTACTGATGACTTTTGAAACAGTGGCATAGTGGATTTTGGAGTTGATTAAACAAGTGTTACTTTCATCAAGTGATTTTGTGCTTTAATATCTTAATCAGGTAGTGTGGAACTGGCTCAGCAGGAATGAAAAATAACTGGCATCACTAGGACAAAATAACATAATAATAAAAAGATATCCCATATGAGCCAAACAATGGATAACTGATGATTGCCAAAGTGTAAAACATTGTGTCTATAATAAAATCGGTGCCGCTTTAACATGTTTCCTACCAATCAGTGTATCCAACCACCACATTTGTATCCTACATTATCTAATGTCAGAGGAAAAGCACAAACTGAAGGAGGGATGCCGTTTATTATTGTATTATAAAATTTAAAATAAAAAAATTATAAATAAGAAATTTGACTGAAAAATCATAAAACAAGATATTTGAATCCTTTAAATAAAAACATTCTGAATGTCTTAACATTTCGAGAAGAAAACTGGGACAATGTAGGATACAAATGTGGTGGTAAGATACAAACTAAAGCAGAAACTTTTTGGTAGGACACACGCTAAAGCAGCATAATAAAATCTATAACAACCAAGATGAGAAGAATAGTGGGAAAAAATTCAAATATGTAAACTTAATAATTTCTTGAGTCTTGGAGCTTTAAATCATATGAGAGAAAAATCTAAGGAAGAACTGAACTGAATTTAAATTATAGAATAACGTTTACTTACTAAGATTATTTGGTAATCTAAGTGAATTTAGCTTAGATGAAAATTATTTAATACTTAAGATAAATAATCATATAGCTTTATACACAGAAATTATTTGTGCAGTATTGTTCATTTTTCTGAAGTCAATTATTCTGAAATAAGGTATTATGTACATTATTGACAATTGTCCTCATCTTTGTCGCCATATTTATTACATTTCGGCCTTAAGTGGTTGGAATGTCGAACAGAACCCTTTATTTTGCTCACTAAGGTAGACTGTTCTAGTTCCACGTGCCATGTTTAATGGATGTCAGTTATCAGTTATTCCAACCACCTGAAGAAGGCCAGAGTGTACAACGGCCGAAACGTTGTAATAAATATGGCGACAAAGATGAGGACAATAGTCCGAATAATGTCAATTGTTCATGCTAAATAAAATTTAAATGCCCAAAATATGAATTAAAGCAGAAGAAGAAAAACCAATTCCTGATTTATAAAATAAATATTAAATCAGAACAAAAGTTTGTAGCACACATGGACACATACATATATACATGCATACATGGACACATTGTATTTCAAGAAATAAATATGGCATATTATGTCATTTAATATTTCATCTAAAGATTTTTATAGTTTCAATAAAGTAATAAGTAATTTAGTTTACATTTACTTTATTGATACAGTTCCGATTGTATGGAAAATTGGATTTTTTTTAATTCATAAATAAGTAAAACTTACAAGGGAAGATATTTTTAGGATTTAGGTTTACACAGAAGAATAAAAAAAAAAGAAATAGAAAAAAAAGAGTATAATGTATTTTAAATTGATCTCCCAATACCTTTTTTACCTGAAGTTATTTTGTTGTTTTTCTACAATATTTAAATCCAAATGGTATACCTACACAGATAAATGTCTCACCAATTCATCCAGAATATGTTATTTTCTAACATGTATTTGCTTATGTTGGCTCAAATACACCTTTTGTGAAAAAGAAGAGCCACACACTTCACAAGAATATGGTTTCTCTCCAGTATGAGTTCTCATATGCTGTCTTAAAGTAGAATTTTGGGAAAACAAAGAGCCACATACTTCACATGAATACGGTTTTTCTCCAGTGTGTGTCCGCATATGCTGTATCAAATTTGACTTCCTTGAAAAAGAAGAGCCACACATTTCACAAGAAAAAGATTTTTTTGCATTGTGCATTTGTTTATGCCGCAACAAAATGGACATCTGTGAAAAGGAAGAACCACACATTTCACAAGAATAGGGCTTTTCTCCAGTATGTGTTCGCTTATGTTGCACCAAACTTGAATGCTGCGAAAAAGAAGAGCCACAGATTTCACAAGAAAATGGTTTCTCTCCAGTATGTGTTCGCTTATGATGTTCCAAACTTGACTGCTGTGTAAAAGAAGAGCCACATACTTCACAAGAATATGGTTTTTCTCCACTATGTGTTCGCTGATGCTGCCTCAAAGTATACTTCAATGAAAAAGAAGAGCTGCACACTTTACATGAATATGGTTTCTCTCCAGTATGTGTTCGCTTATGCAGCTTGAAAGTTGACTTTTGTGAAAAGGAAGAGCCACACATTTCACAAGAATAGGGCTTCTCTCCAGTATGTGTTCGCTTATGCTGCACCAAACTTGACTGCTGCGAAAAAGAAGAGCCACAGATTTCACAGGAAAATGGTTTCTCTCCAGTATGTGTTCGCTTATGCTGTTCCAAACCTGACTGCTGTGTAAAAGAAGAGCCACATACTTCACAAGAATAGGGTTTCTCCCCATTATGTGTTCGCTGATGCTGCCTCAAAGTAAACTTCAATGAAAAGGAACAGCCACACACTTCACAAGCATGTGGTTTCTCACCAGTGTGTTTTTGCATGTGTAACACTAAAGTTGACTTAAATGAAAAGGAAGTGCCACAAACTTCACAAGAATATAGTTTCTCTCCAGTATGGGTTTTCAAAATTGAACTATAAGACAATTTACATCCACTGGTTTCAGAGTACGTTTCCATATTTTTTGTATTTCTGGTCACCAAGGAAATAATGATCCATTTTACTTCTCCAAACTAGTAAGTTTGTATAACGTTGTTCAAGCTGAAAATCTGAAAAGAAATGCAAAAGAAATTATATTTAAGACTATGTAGTAATTCAGAAAATTGTGTATAATGTCTACAATTCTATCAGCTCAGGTGAATCAATTTTTCATGCACAAATTACTTTTATTGGTTGTAGACAATAATGTTCTTCAAAATATAATCTCTGTTACATACCTTTAGATATTAGTATATCAAGAATAATTTATTAATCTAATGTAAACTGCTGAATGTCACATCTGTAAATACCGTTTTTATTAAATATATATTGACCTATCAGTAAGAGATGTTCTTAAAGTCATTAGAGTTAAATGTGTCTAAATATATTGTAATCTCTTTTAATTTAAAATTTATCTTTATTTCATATTTTCTTCAGCAAAAGAAAGAAAATTATTGGCTCTGTTAAAAGTTGAAAAGAAAATAAGTTTGCTTCTAAGTGAAAAAGGAAAATTATCATTCAATTTCCTAAATGGATACCTACTTGCTATATGAATTAGACTGGGTCACCAATATCTAATAGTAATAACAACAGAATAAGAGCAAAATTTACCAATATAAACTGCATGATACTTTTGTACTGATGAATTCCTGAGTTTCTTTTTGATTTTCACTTGCTACTGACAATGGAAACTCATATGTACAAAAGACAAAACAGAAATTTAATCAAACAGACAGAACAATAGAATAAACACTATGTTTTTATTTTTCTCATATGAAGGAAATAACTTGTTCCACATCTTCATAATGGTAAATAATTTATGAAAATCAACTTATGCAATGTAGATATATTTTGGCTTTTCTCATGAGTATAATGTTGTGCAAATTTTTATTTTATTATTATTTTTTTTATTTGACAATCATCTTCTGTCTCCTTAAATCCTGTTCTTTTATTGCCCTCTCTCCTTAATAATGATTTTTCTCAGATTTGTTCACTTTCAGTAACCCCTTGCATCTTATTGGCTTTATCACCTCTTCTTGGGGTGAAATGATAAAAAAGAATTATGTCAGAAATTTGTTTTTTCTAATTTAGATGCTAAAACCTGGAGGTATTCCATCAAAAAATTGAAAAAAAATGGCCAAATTGGCAAAAAGAAGAAAGTGCTGAGGTGGGTTTCCCATGATCTGAGTAATGATCATTAGGTTACATGGCTTAACACTTATGGTAATTTGCTTCTTTAAAAAGAAAAAAAAATAGTTATTTTCATGACAGTGTGCTTATTGTTGATTAAAAGATGTTTCTCTCTGATAAATGGAAATGTGGCTTTTGTTTGGTTGACAAATTTGTTTTTACTTTTCTAAAAGCAAATCATCATCAACCACCACCACCACAAAAACCAGCCTAACTGTATAATTGCAAATATTTTGGCCAGTGGGGGTGGTTAAAAAGACAAGAGATTATTCTACTGCAAGTTAAACATCCACACAAAAGACTGATGGAGTTAAGCATTGAGGCTCTATCCCACATTCCCACTCATCAAACCTATTCCCAACTGATTATCATTTTTCTGAATCTTAGATGCATATACACACCGTTAGTTGGATATAGACAAGGATGGAACATATTTAATACTCAATCATTAGCAATATTTGAAAAAAGGTGAAACTATATTTCATCAAATCATCTTCATCTGATTATTAGCTGCATGTGCTTCACCATACAGTTTTGAATTCAGAGTTTTCTTCTCCTAGACAAGTTACCACCCAAAGCTATAGAACTCAGTTTGTTCTACTATTTTTAACCATAGCTGGGGAAGAAGAGTTGGATTTATACTTTTCCCAAGGGTATCAGCATGTAAGTGAATGTAATTAACTTGACTGGAATTTGAACTTGGCTCTCAGATGCCACAATCCATTTCTCTACTGTACCTATTAATTAAAGTATTACAAAATATGAACTATTTATTATTTCTCGATAAGTGTTACAATTCTTATCATTTCAGACATTTCCAATATTAAAAGAATTTTAAAATATTATTTTGCGATATTGAAAATGAAGTGGGGGCTGAAACGGATACCAAAACATTTCGACGAAGTTTTCTAATAAAATAACCTATTCACTAAATAACATTCATTGATGAATAAATACTGAAAATATCGTTTGAATCGGATAATTCCCCGATTTTTGGCAAATACCTGTTGTAACGATATTCTTTCATTTCGGAAAAAAACGAATACGTATTTTGGTGATACCTAAAAAATCAAATAGGGATAAATAAGTGCGAATAACCGTACTTTTATTTTAAGTGAAAAATAAATATTTTGTTAAAAAATTCGGCAATTTTAATCGCTAAATTAACTAATGTTCATCGGCGACTTTATTTTTCACTTATTTTTACAGACTTTATGGCTATGGTGCATTCTGGTAAATTTGTAACAAAAAAAGTTCTGTTTTAAAATTTTTCATTAAAAATCCGTAGTTATTCTACAAGTGAATATTTCGAATTTGAAGCAGTCATTGAAACGATTGAGTTTGTTTATTTCCTTTTCTTGTCACTGTGCAAGTAAATTGTTGTTGCAGTTAATTAGAATAAACCTTCGGATACTTACACGTAATGATCCAATGAATCAAACGCTGATGTTTTCTTCATTTGAAAAAGATGCGACTTATGAAGAATTTACAGTTGGATGCTTGCACCGTGGTGTTGTCTGTTTTGCGTCCGTACTATTAATCGAATGGACTTTCATTCCTCACTGCTTGGAGAGCGCTGGTTAAAAAGCAAAGTTACATCAGCTGCCAAATCGGAAAATTTTCTAAAAAATGAAAAAAATTGTGGTACAAAGGCTTGAAGATTTGTGGTCGGCAAGAGAAGGGTTTGCTTAGAAATTCCCAAAAGTAATTTATGTTTATGTAAAAATGTTAGTTTTCCAAGAAGGTTGTCACAGACTGAAAACCTGGGGAGATAAATCAGATATTAAGTTTTACTTTTTTAATTTCTATATTTTTGCGGGTAAAATGAAATCAGGTATTAAGTTTTGAAGATTCTTGATTCTATATTTTTTTCACCTAGTCCTCTCATCAAATGAACATTTTTTTTTTAAAAATATATTATTCGACTAAAAATCTTTTCTTTTTGGGGGGATAGGTGATAACACAATTTTTGCTTTGAATTTGTACTTATTTTCTGAAATGAGACCTATACAGACTTTTTGCACATATAAACTTTAAAGTTTTAGAAGCTAATGTTTTGGAAAAAAAGGTAAAATTAAGTTTTCTGATTTATTTTGAAAATTAAGGGCAAAAATAATTTCAGACAAATAATATAGCTCAGCTCAATAACATTGTCATAAATTACAGCCTGGAGCACAAATTTAGTCATCTGTTTAGTTCCCAGTTTTACTCAAATGTTTGTGGGCAGGGGAGGTTGAAGCCCCCTATAGCACTATGAATGTTTGCAAATGTAAACAAATTTTAGAAAATGAATGCATCAATTATTATGATATATATGCATTTTTAATAAAGAAATATCAGAATTCCCATTTTAGAAAAAATGTTTCCCTCAACAATAAATGTATTGTAGTGATAAGGGGACCCCATGATAGTTTAACCTTCGTGCCGGCTAAAAACAGTGTGTCAAAAGGACAGTTATTCACTTGACACCACTATTACTGTATACACTTTTGAATCCCTTGGCAATGTTTATTGTTTTAAGAAGTGATGATTAGAATTTTAATAAAATTTATTAGATTGCTTATTTGCAAGATTATAAAAATATACAAACCAACTATAATGAAATATTTACCCCTTTATAAAGAAATAAATATGAAAAATTTTTTTTATTCATAAATTTATATGAAAATGTCTGCAAACAAGACAATTTGAATAAACATATAACGACAAGTAACTGTAATTATGAATTTAGAAAAAATGCATTTTCTGGGCATTTCTTACATTTGCTTTTGCCACGTAATTTCACTAAAACTGGTTGAGAGCATTTCTTCCTCTGAACCAAACATTCTCTTAATTTTAGATTTTAGGCGAGACCACAAACACTCAATATTTTGAATGTGTACCTCATTAGATGGACAAAGTTTTCCTTATGGTTAATTACAGAATGTTTATTTTTTGCTGCAAATACTGCATTGTCGTTGGTTTACATGTTTTCATAAATTTATCATTTTTAATAAATTTTTGAATAAAAAGATTTTTTTTCAAATTTGTTTTTGTGAAAGATAAATAATAAACATTGCATTGTACTTGGTTCATATATTTTTATAATTTATAAATTTTTTATTCATAAATTTATAAAAATGTCTGTGAACACAATAATTTAAATAAACACATAACGTGTAGCTGTAATTATAAATTTTTTTTAAATGCATTTTCCAGGTATTTCTTTCATTTGTTCTCACCACATAAATTCAGTAAAATAGAATAAAAGTATCTCTTCTGAGCCAAACATTCTTTTAATTTATGTTTGTCTTGTCTATTCAGTTTTTGGTTAATTTTCAGTTTAGCACCTGCGCTCAGCTCACATTAAAAATTTCCAGAATACTTACATTTATGCTTCAATCGAATCTGGCTTGATAAATTTGATAAAATCTACAGTTTTGGAGTTATCAACAATAAAAGTTGAGATTCATTCACATCACTGGCGGCAGCCATTACTGGTGTTGTTTGCATACATTTGTTGTGGAAAGCTAAGCACGGAAGAGAACATAGTTAATGGCCTTCTTTACTGATCTTGCTTGTCTCAATTACTGTGCAAGAGAGCTATATTGCATGCACAATAATTAAGACAAGAGAATATTCTACTCATAGCTAATCCACAGCGAATGTATGCAAACAACGCCAGATTTTTCCTTGATATCACTATTATTTTAACTACCTTCACTCCTTCAAATATTTATTTATTTGATTGTTTATTTACACTATTTATTTATTATATTGTTTACTGGAATGGTTGGCAAAACATCAACTAATTTCCAAATGATTCAAACATTATAAAATGGTAAATAATAAGGATTTCCTTATAGTTGTTTCATATATTTTAATAATTTAGTAAATGTTTAGAAATTTATGAATAAAAATTGTTTTCATATTTCTTTATAAATTGGTAAATGATAAATATTGTATTGCATTAGTTTTAATTGTATTAGGTTTGAGAATAATGTTGGCATGCAGAATGAATCAGAAAGTGATCTAACTACAGAATTATGTTGTATATAAAATTATTTTTGTAAATTAACAATATAATAAATAGTGTTTAATATTTCTTTGTAAATTCTCAAGAACAAAGAAAATGTATAAATTTCATATGTTTAGGTTTTATTCCAATTATAATCATTGATTTTTAAAACAATAAACATTGCTGAAGAGTGGAGGTAGTTAAAATAATTGCAGTATCAAGGAAAAAATGTCCTTTTTTTTGCAGGCTCAAAGGTTCAAGTGTGCCTAAAGGTTTAAGTCAGATCCATCTGTTATAACAAGCATTTGGTTTTGAGAAGAAAGGAATAATAAGTATTAGGTTTTTAAACAATGTGTATTCATTTAATATACAAGATGTTACAGTTGTTGGAAAATTGGAGGAAATATTGATTTTGGTTGTGGATCATCAAAAAGGTGACTAGGTGTAAGGGTAGCACCAGGAGTTGATCAATTTCTTGGGTTGGTTTGACTGAGGTCACAGGATATAGTCATTGGTTGGGTCTGACACACGTGTTGAGTGATTGAGGTCATGGTGGTGGGTCGATTCATCGTAGGGTGAGTTGGATGCTGAGATGATGAGGGATTGGTGTAGCTGGTAGGCCAGTGGTGGAATTTTTCACTGTGAGGATATACCTGTAGTGAGTCAGGTGGTTGCAGTGATAACTGCAAGGATATGCCTGTAGCGAGTCAGGGTGTCATGGTGATGGCTATGAGGAAGGCTTATAACTGGGTGGTGACGATGAGGTTTTATAAATCATGGCAGTTTGGCGTCGGATATACTAGTGACAAAGCTGGTCTCTGTTGGATTCTGTGTGTGATGTTATAAATCACAGTGGTGAGTGTTGGAAGCCTGGCAGTTTTGAAGGTGGATGGTCAGCTACATTCTGCATGTTATGTTAGAACTCACATAGGCAGTGTCAAGGCTGGTTTCTGTTGGTTTCTGTGTGTGAAGAGTCAGGTGAGATTAGTCAAGCCCAGGAGTGGTAATGGTTGTGTTGAGAGGAGTGGTCAGAGTGGTGAAGTGGCAGTGCCTTGCATGTCAGCTGGTGGCCTTATGGCCTGCAACTGCTGATGGCCATTATGAGAGGCCTGCTTGTAATCAGATCTGGAAGTCTCCAGGGACATCACCTTTTCCAGTGGGGACATTTGTGATTGGTCACAGTATTGTTTTCATTGCGATGACTTGCTTTGTTGGCCGGATGTGATGCTCAGAGCCTATGCACAGAAAACAACTTTTTTTATTTTGTTTCAGCCTTCTTGGTGTCCACATCTGGCCAGCATGCAAAAGGAATCAGAAAGAGATCTAACTGCAGCAGAGTATAACAGCTACCCCAGATCTCAATTTGATTCATAGGCAGCGAGTGATGACTTCAGTAAAGTTGGAAATAAGATGATTGTTGATAAAGAAAAAATGGTTTGCTGATAATGTTGAGTTCATGTAGTGGCCATCAGGGTGAAGTAGTCAGATTTGTTCATGTAGATGGGTCTGGAGTGACTGTCACATCCAAACCATATATATAATGAAGCATTTCATTCTTTTTCATTGCTGGAGGGTCCATTTAGTTAGTTCACTAATCCTTTACTGCTGATATGAGTTGTTATATTCATTTCCATTGCTGCACGCTTCTGACACCAGTTGTTATAATAAGTATTTGGTTGCAAGAAAAAAAGGAATAACAAGGATTAGGTTTTTAAACAATGTGTATTCATTTAATATACAAAATAGAGTACAATTGGAAAATTGGAGGAAACGTTGATTTCAGTTGCTGTCAGGAAGGTGACTAGGTGTAAGGGTAACACCAGGAGTTGACTGATTCCCTGGGTTTGGTTGTGTCTGACATGTGTTGAGCAGTCAAGGTCATGGTGGTAGGTTGATTCACGGTAAGGTGCATTGGTTGCCAAGGTAACAAGGGATTGTTGTAGTTGGTAGGCCTGTGGTGGAATGTTTTGCTGCAGGGGTATACCTGTAGCAAGATGGGTGGTCATGGTGATGGCTGTGAGGGTATGCCTGTAGTGAGTCTGGTGGCTGAGGTGAAGGTGGGGGTGACAAATAATTAGGTGTAGCTGGTAGACCTGTGGTAGAATGTTTCACTGTGAGGGTATGCCTGTAGTGAGTTGGGTTGTCACAGTGATGACTGCAAGGGTATGCCTGTAGTAATTCAGGTGTACTGAGGTGATGGCAGTGGCAATGAGGAAGGCTTGTAGCTGAGTGGTAACGATGTTGAATGTGAGATAAATTGTGATGATTTGGCATTGGGTATGCTGATGTGACAGCTTTCATTGCAGGGGCTTGCTTTGTAAATCAGACATGATGCTTGGAGCCTATGCACAGAAAACTATTTTTTAATTTTGTTTTCAGCCTTATTGTTGTTCACATCCAGATGGCATGCAGAATGAATCAGAAAGTGATCTAACTACAGAAAAATGTGGTAAACATCATTGAATATTAAAAATATATAGAAACACCTGCATTGCTCAGTCTGCTGAGAATTGAATGATGTGTGCTGTGTATTCCTTGGAATGAGGTAAATTGACTTGTTTATTTGATGTTACATTTTGGTATAGATAATGGGTCTTTTTATATATTTATGGATGGTTATCTGAAGAATACTATAGCTGCCAAAATGTTGTGGTAAGCCAAAAGAATGCACTCAATATACTGGATAACACTTGGAATGATAATGACTTCTCAAAATTATACATGGGAACAGGACCAATGTGTACTACCCCGGAGTCTCCAAGGGGAACTTGTTTGGGGGCCCAGGATGTGCTTTGTGACCCACACTATTTTGTCAACTTTTGCTTTTTTCTACCAACATTTATATATGTTACAAATTAAATCAAGAACAACTGACTATTAAAGAATGACAAATTTCCATGGATTTCAACATCATTCTGTGTTCTTTTTTTCATCCAAATACATGAATTCGTTTTGCTCATGCTATGTTTCAAAAAATTGTTATGGTATTTGTTAGTAGAAATAAGAGTAAAGAACAAGAGACAACAACGAGACATGTTAAGCTTACAAGGGAGGAAACGCTCTGCTCCTAAAAACAAAGCGACCTCTTTTATTCAAGGAAGTAACTGGCTATCCAGGGAAGGTAACTCATGTCATGACAAAAATCACGGAATATAAAATTCATTATTTTTTATCCATAATGTTGAATGTGTTAAAATTATTCAACTTTTTAACAAGAAATATCTCCAGTTGATTTTAAAAATTGCTGCAAAACATTGTTGATTTATTTCAGATGGAATGATCTATTATGACATGTCTCTAATTTGTATCAAGATACATTGTATTTATTTTTATTAATTTTTATAAATATAAGTCCCTGATGATGTTATTCAGTAATAAATTTTTCCAATATCAAATCAGAAATTCTTGAAAATTTCTTGTGAAACCTTGCAAAAATAAGTTTATTTTATTTATTATTTTCCTAACTGTTGGATATCTTTTTGCATGAAAGATTAAATAGAAAAAGTTCTGAATCATTTCCTTCTTTGGTGTATTGAGTTTTATCAGTCCCCACCTTTTTTTACACTTTCTTTAGTTTAATAGAGTTTTAAGTTATAAAATTTATAGAGACTTCATTAGGTACCATTAAATATTTTATGACATCAAACAGGCAAGAAAATAATAAAAAATATAAAGCAATGAAGTAGTATCATTTAACTCAGAAGTATCATTTACCTAGTTTTTAATTAATGTCTACTTTTATACTTTTAATGTAGTATAAAAAATAAAATGAATTCTACTAAGTTTCATAAAAGCATATAGAACAAAAAACATTCTTAAACTCAGCCTATTAACAATTTTTGTTGCCTTTTCACACAACTTTGTATATATTCTTTGCATTTGATCAACACATGTTGTTGAAATTTGAATCCTTATTTGTACTTTTCTTTGCAAGCATACACTCATTATAAAAAGGGCTTGGAAAGTGTGTTAATAACAGGAGAGATTAGAGGCAAGAAGGACAGAGATAAACAAAGACAAAATTTATTAAGAGCTACAAAGGATAGGAGATTGTGGAGAGCCATGATCGCCAACGTCCTGAAGAGACATGGCACATAGAAGTTAAAAATGCCGCAAAATTTTTCATTAAATTCCAACAGCTTTATTAAAAAAAATATTTAATTACTATTTCTAAAAAAATATTTGCATAACAGATTAATTACTTGGCATTTTGTAAAATAAGTGAAATGTTCTATTTCAGTTAAAAAATGAACATTTTTCTTTTGTTTTTCTGAATAATAATTAAAAAGCAAATAATAATTAATAAAACATATTCATGCTCCCTTTAAAAACAATGTCGTACTTCAATTATTTCCCTTGAATTTCGCTCTTTTTTTTTGCGAAGCATTGCAAAAAAAGAGATTAATTAATTTCTAAAATAAGAAAATTTGGACTTCGATAAAATATTTTGTACATTTTTTATTTCAGAGAATAAATCTTGGATTGATCTTTGCGGAGGACAAACTGAACAAAAAAGACAAATAGGTAAGTGTAACATACGAACGAACACATTGTCAATTTTTTCATTCATCCTTTTTTGCCGTTGGCGTAAATTTTTTAGGATTTATCTAGAGATGACTTATAATTTGATAATGATTTTAATTTTAGAGTAGAATTAATAATTTTTTTAAATAAATTTTTACGCTTCATTTCGTCTCGAAAATAATTTTGCCGATAAAAATGTCGTTTATATACTTGCGTATCATGCGACTTTTGAAGATCTAATTTTGAAAGAAAATAGTGCATATGTACCCCCGGTCCTGGCGACGCCGTTGACCAAAATATATCCATTTATTTAATTTACTGTAGTCAAATTAGCTTCAAAATTTGGTCTTCAAAGGTCACATGGTACGCGAGTATATCAATAACATTTAAACAAACACTTGTTAATAATGGATTTCCTAATTCCGTCATTGATCAACAAATTCAAATGTATCTCAATAAACTTAATACCTTTAACAAAATTGCTGATATTAATAATAATAGTGTACGTCAAAATAAACATAACACTATTATTAACTTTTGTAACCAAATGCATAATAATTACAAACATGATGAAACAACACTCAAAAACATATTAGGTAGAAATGTTAAACCCATTAATAATAATAAACAAGTTAAGCTCATCATATATTATAATTAATTGAAAACAATTGACCTCAGTCTCTAATAACCTTAACTACACAACTAAATCTTCTACAAAAAAACAATGTAGTATATCAATTTACATGTAATAAACCCACTACATATTGGTTTTACTACAACCACGCTTCCATAGACTTACTTGTCACCTTTCTGATCTTAGTTCTATTAAACAGCATTTCTTAGAAAAACATTGCCATGTACATAATATTAGACAGATATTAGTTTATAACACAATATTACTCACACATACACACAGTAAAAAGAACCTTCAGATACTGAAGGCCATCTACATTAAAATAAAGCAACCCACAATCAACAAAATTAGATTTAAAACTAGGCACAACACATTACAATGCATCTAGACATATAGTTCTATTGTTAATATTTTGGCCTCCCACATGGTATGACATCATAGAACTGCATCTTGAACTTACCACCTGTCTGCTATTCCATGACTGTTATCATTGTATAGCAATCTTCTATGTCAACATAACAAAGTATTATCTTCAATAGTGAATATCTTTGTTAAAATGTTCATATAACCACTCTGAAGATGGCCCATGTGAGCTGAAAGCTTAGATCAAGGACCAACAATAAAAAGATATACAAATTTTGGACAATTTTTGTCCTTATTTTCGCTCGAAATTAAAGCAAACATATGAACATTAGAACGGCTCATGATTGGACATAATAGACATTCATTGTCTGTTATATTGAAAAATATATATTTAAAAATATATATATATAAAAAGTAACATATCAAAAATAATTAATTTCAGAATAAGTCCTGAAGGTTTCGTTAAAATCTGACAATTATCTGATTTTTGAAAGAATTTCCAAATCAATATGTTTTTCACCACAAAAAAAGATGCTCAAATTTCCCTTACAAATTTATTATGATGTGATGATACCAGAAAAACAAGACTTTAAAATCAAAATTTCCAAAGTTTAAAAAAAGGATGAAAAAAAGTACAAAAAAAACCTTTGATTTGGTATCACCACAGAAAACGCAATACCTAAAGTTTGAAATGAATTTTTAAAAATAAAAAATCTTTCTTGAAGCTTTTATTTTAGTTTTAATTTCAATCTAATAGATCAATTTTAATATTTTCAATAACCAAAATACTTTGCTGTATTTTCAAAAACTAATTTAAATTAACTGGAAGGAGTTTTTTTTCTTTGCTAAAATCGCTGATTAGTGCCTTTTTTAATCGTCTTTCATTGTAATTTAATTCTCTTTATTAAAAAATCTTCCCAAAGTAAAATATACTTTTCTGAAACTTTATTTGAGAAATATTAACAGATTTAAGGTATAATTAATCTGATTTGAAAAAAAATATTATTTTATGTTTAAAATATCACAGAAATGCATTTTTTTAACACAGCGGTAGCTGTTTATTTAAGCTGTTTGACAACTTGATGAGAGATTGATGTTTATCTGATGATGTTCTATGAGGGCTTTAGCTGTAAAAACTAATTGAATATAATGTGTGCAGCTTTCATATATAATTTTTAAGTATTCAGTAATCTTGAAAATTTAAGAAAATATTCACTGCAATCTAATGTTTTATTGAATTTTAGATACTTTCTGGTTTTAAATTTACAGTTATCGCTCTTATTCTGATAATGTTATGCATGAACTTCCGTATCTACAAAAATCAGCTTATTTATGCACATACAAAAAATTCATAATTCTTTTAAAAATATTGGTGTGTGAAAAGCTTAGTACAGATAGTATTAAGCTTTTCCATTTATGATTTGTAAATATAGTTTTTACTTAATATCTAAAAGGGTGACATTAATAGAATTTTAAAAGGTTTAAAACTTAATAAATTATTTTAATTAAAATTTTAAGAATTTTTCTAAATAAATTTTAAAAAAATGGAAACAATTCTTGTAAAAATTCATTATTCATTGAAAAAACCTTTCTTAAGACAGTAGTCTAGAGGAACAAAATTTCCATGATTACAGAATCACAGATGGAATTGTAGAATCATTAATCTTTAACAGAATCTGGGTTTTTAATGTAATTTTCAATAATAAATAACAAATTATTTGATTTTTCTTTTCAGATTTTTTTTAATTCTTTCAAAACTTAATAACTGTCTCTTGATTTTGTTATTAAACATTTTAACAAATATAACAATAACATAACATAGTTATTTCCTTAAAATTTGTTTTTACAAATATTTGTAGTTATTTTTCTTATAAAACCTGAAAAATAATTAAGAACAAAAATGTTTACATAAAAAACAGAAAAGTGGGTTGTTGATTTTCTGAGAATATGTTGGTTAGTCTATTTTTAAATATTTTAAAACTTTTCTAAGAAACTGTATGTAGCAAATGAGATGAAAGTCAGAAGTTCATGGCTTGGTTGTGGCCATTGAGATCCATTGCTAAAGTGGAAATGGAGAAGATACATATTAGTCAATGTCAAAATTGGAGTGGGGAGAGAGAGAGAGCAAACCAATAAGTTTAACATTCATTTCCTTTAAGGCCTCACACACTTTACAAGTAAAAGATTCTAAACAACTTGTAACCTTGTTTTATGAATATGAAAGAAAAGTAAATGCTATCACATGCCTACCATACAATTTAGAAATAAAGAAAAAAAAATTCTTAATAAATACCATTCTATGAAATGACTGGCTTCTGGATTAATAATTGCATCATCTTCAGTGCTTCACTATTGTAAACAAATTTAAATTGAACAAAAAAATCTTTAATAACATTCACTATCAATGAATATTTTTTCATATTTTATTTATATTTTGTAACCTAAACCAGTTGTATGAATAAGCAACAAATTGCCAAGATGACTGAATCAAGTCAATATAATGAATCAACCTCAAAAGTTGGGCCTGCTCCTCTAAAAAAAAAGAAAATGACCCTAGTAAAGCCAAAGTAGAGCAATTTCCTGATGACTTTTATGCAGCAGAAAATATGTTATTTTGCAAATTCTGTCTCCATAGTGTTGACATTTTTAGGGTTGACGCAATCAAAGATCACATCAAATCAAAAACTCATTTGACAAAAAAGTTGGCTCAGCTGGAACAGAAGACAATCACAACTCTGTTGAAGAGTAAAGAGGTACAGGATGATTTTTCCCTTGATTTTTTGAAAATGTGCACTTTGTCTGACATTCCCCTACACAAAATTGACAAAATGGGGCCATTCATATTAAAGCATTGTAAAGAAGGTGGTGCTATTCCAAGTATCAGTTGTGTTAGGCAACTTCATCTACCAAAATTGTTTCTTATCACTTTCCTGCCCTTAAAGCCAAGCTTGCTAATCAATCAGTCAGCATCTAACATATGAAACAACTGTCATGACCACAGCATTTTGAATGTAATTCCAAGCATTCATGAGAAGTTATTTCTCATTGATGTTGTAACCTTGCAAGAATGCAATCATCAAACTGTAAGTCAGGCATAAGCATCTGATCTGTAACTCATGTGGATATTGCATTTAAAGATATTATTGCCTTCATAACAGATTCTGCAGTCTATTGCAAAAAAACTCATAGGAAGTGTTGTCAAATGGCTTTGTTAACAGTTGCCATGTGTTGTGCTTAGCACATATTTTAAATCTTGTTGAAGTATTTTCACACTGTTCAGAATTTGATAATGTTACCCAGCTCACTACTTTCATCAAGTCAGCCTTTTTTAAAAAGCCTAGTCAGAAAAAGTGATACTTAAAATGGCTTGAATGTTCCTTGCCTAAGGAATAAGTGAAACTACCCACTGTACCAGTGGCAACCAGATGGAATTCTTGGTTTAATGTGGCTAAATATCACTCATCTTTTGTACAGTTTTATGAAGGATTCTTCAAGCAAGAAAAGAGCCATGGCCTTGCAGTAGATAGGATTCTAGAATTGGTAGATGATGATCGACTACATTATGCCTCTTACCATAATTTGCACCTAAATCTGCATTTTATAAATAAGAACTGCACTCATTTAATAACAGTTTTGACAAACTTAGAAGAAGCTAAGTCTCTGCTCACATATGTTGTATATAACATGATAGAGGATGTAAAACAGTATTTGTACACTGATATATCAAAATTAAAATTTGGCTTAGAAACTGATTGTCTTCTGTCTGAACTAGAAAAACACAGAGGGAGAAAGTTATCTCAAATTTTCAAAATCTTTTCGGCACATCTTTTTCAAAACTGAATAAATACCTGGATACTCACCCTGTGTATAACTTTTACAAGGCAGCTCGTCTGTTTGATCCTAGACAGCTACCCTGTATAGGGCATGATTTAGACAGTTTTGCAGCCTTCTACTGATCTTCTTGAAGAATTCCAAATGTATACGAATTATCAAGATGATTTACCAAATCCTTTTAATATCCCATCATTTTGGAATGCAAATAAGAGTAGATTTCCCCTTCTGGAACAGATTGCCAATAAGGTCATATGAATGCCTATTACCAGTTTAGATGCTGAACATTCATTTTCTCAGTATAAACATTTACTCAATAAACAACATGAAAGTCTTATCCCCGAGAACACCAAGCAACTCACAGTGTACTACAATGGAGATTTAGAGAAGAGATCTGAAGATTAAGTATTTCCCAAATTAAGAAATTAACAATTTTAAATTTGAGAAGTATTTCAACTTGGGATAAGTTGTTTTATTTAAATTTTGAATTAATATGTCTAATTTGTTTTTTTGATATTTTGTTACAAAGATTCAATTATTATGGTTTAATTACTGTTTTGTAAAATTGTAGTCAAAATGTTTAACTTTATTCAGATATTTATTATTGAGATTCAAATTATTTGCAGTTGATACTTTAAATGTGATTTTTATATTATGAATCAATAATTATAAATCAATCTAAATACTTTTACTTAAAAAAGCAAAAACATTTTGAATGTGTTCTTAAAGAAGGAAGTTCTACCTCAAAGATAATTATGCACTGTAATATTCCATTGATTTATTGTCTTGTCATGCTACATTTTTTTATTTTTACATATCATTTATTTTTGGACTTTGATTTTAACATTTAAAAATTTTTTTGTAGATAATTGCTATTTCTTTATATGCAATAAAACTTTGAATTATGTTTTTGTTTTCAGTTTTAATAATTATTATAGCATATTGTATTGCAATTTTCTCATGAAAAAAATTAAATTTCCCAAAAGTAAAAATGGAATAAAACAGAATTTACCAAAAGGGGAAATGGTATCAAGGAAAATTTAAAACAGTAAATTGGGGGCCCTAATAGTGTCCTTAATATATCTTATTTATAGAAGCAATTAAAAGCTTCTTTGATTAAATAATACCATAGTTTTATTGCACTTTTTATTTTACAATTCAGAGCAGATTTTCAGTTTCTGTTTGACACTAACAAATTGGTGATTTAATTCGTGCTTTTAACTTACATACATATGAAGATACTAGAATTTTAATTTTGCGAAATTTCGTAAAATTAAGCAAAGGCTAAAAAAAAAATTTACAAATAATTTCATACATTTGTAAACAAGTCCTGAAAATTTAATTCAAATCTGACAATTATTTGATTTTTGCAAGAATTTCTAAAACTGTTTTTTACTGCAAAAACAGATGCTAAATTTTCTATACTAATCTTTGGCCCACCAGCTGACACAAGAAAAAAAAGAAAGATTTTTAACCAAAATTTTGAATGTGCTAGAAAGGATTAAAAAATTTAATAAAATAATGAAAAAAAATACTTTTGTCTTTCTGCTTGCTAATGACATAAACATTTTGAGGATAGAACTTTGTTTTTATCAAGTTTGGGGCCTTTTATCATCATGGTATGCTCTTTTTTAGAAATTTTTTGGCAGTATTTAAATTAAATCATTAAACTTTTTTGGACAAATAGGAACCCTCAGTTAAAGAAAATCTGCTTTGAATCTTAAAATAAAAAATGCAATAAAACTAAAACATTATTTAATTAGGCAAGCTTTTAATTGCTTCTATGAATAAAATAAGTTACAGATACTATTGTTTTAAGAAAACATTTTTATGATGAATTTTTACAAGAATTGTTTTCACTTTTAAAAAAATTCATTTAGAATAATTCATAAACTTCTAAATCTTTTAAAATTTTGTATTAATTTGTAGCAATCAAGTGATAATTGTTATTAAATTAAAACTGTATTTACTAATCATAAATGGAAAAGTTCACTACAATTCCACAACCTCCAATATTTTAAAAAGAATTTCACATTTTTTTATGTGTGTATAAACATATTTTTTGCAAGTACAGACATCCATACATGATATTATCAGACAATAAAAGAAGTACCTATAATAAATTTTAAATTTTCTCAACAAGTGTCTTTGTAAGTAAGCCAAACTACTTAAAATTCAATAAAATATTAAACTGCTTAAAATATTTTCTTAATTTTTAAAATTACTGGGTAGTTAAAAAATGATATAAAAAAAACATTCAAATTTTATTCATGGTATAATATTTTCCAGTTCTGTCCCCTTTAATTAAATTTACCAAACATCAGGTTGTCAATAAACCATTCAACATATCAAAAACACCTCTCCATCTGATGAAAATGCTTTTCTGTAATATTTTAAACTAAAATTATGCAAAAAATATTTTCAGTTCAGATTAATTAAACTTTAAATCAGTTAATCTTTCTCAAATAACATTTCAGAAAAGTATATTTTATTAAAGAAAATTATGCTGTCAATATGGATGTATTTATAAATTTTACTGATAAGGATAGTAATATACACAGGCCCCGTTCCCATATATAATTTTGAGAAATCATGACCATTCCAAGTGTTATCCAATGTATTGGGCATATTCTTTTGGTGTTACTACAACATTTTGTCAGCTACAGTATTCTTCAGAGGAATCATCCATAAATATAAAAATAATTCATAAATTACTCTTCTGTTAATTTGGCATATAGCTGGCTACCTTTCATAGAACATTAGTGCATTCAAGTACACCAGTTGAGAAATACTGATCTAGACCCATCAAATGTCAGAAATTCAAAATTAAGCATCCCTGCATTTTCAGTGTGTTTCTCAGTGTATAATTATAAATGACATTTTATTTGTATTTTGTATCCTCCTCCTAAAAAACATTATTTAGTCTGAAGAAGACCTTTTAAATGATGAAACATGTAACATAGAATTTTTTCAATTTGTCATTCAATTACTGTTGTAACCTAGAATGGGTTACTAAATGAGGAATAATCAAAATGGAGGTTGGAAATGAAATGGTAATCTTTATAATATCAACAAAATACAATACTCACCAGCGGCATGAAGTAGGTAAACCACTGCTAGTGGTGGACTACTTAGACAGGATATTACCCCCACTTACAATAGTGTCCAACGTATTTATGAGGATTGTGACATACCCATTAGTGTTCATAGGTACGATATATAACAATTACGATATACAGTTTATATATTATATACATACTATATTGCAAAATACTGGTCAGCACCGATAAACCGCGGTTTAGATCAAAAGTGAGCTGCAATGTCAGGATTGCCAGCTTAGACCACCAAAACAAAGGTTGTCAAGTCCATGGAGTTATCCGTGAAAATGGGTAACACAGTGGCTAAGCATGCAAAATATCAAATTACAAAGACTTGAAGACATGGAAGCCATGTGCTTGGTGTCTAGCATTTTAAAAGTAAAGATTTTCTAAATATGAAAATCATTAATAAATTACTCTTCTGTTAACTTGGTACATACCTGACTACCTTTCAGGGCACATTAGTGCACCTAGATGCACTAGATGAGAAATGCTGATCTAATCACCAATGGATTTTTGTTTTTGATAAAACTCCTGGAAAATTAAAAATACAAGTACTTAAAATATCTTCATTATATCATTTATGACTGAAATACAATCATGTATATAATGTTCTAATTTATCAGCCTTGGATTTTCTTTTATATTTTTCTTTTAGTATCTTTTCTTTATTCCCAGATATGAATTGCGAGGGAGAAGAACTGAACTCCTGCAATGGGCATACACAAATAATTTATGAAGAAGCTGTAATCATCAGTTCCTAGTTAAATATGAAAATTAGAAACAAGGACATGCTTGAAACATGCTGATTGCATTTTGAGTTTTTAAAAATCAATATTTTAAAACAACTCACTAAAGATAAAGTATGTTTGCTTTCAGTATCAGTTTTTCTTTTAGAGTTTTCATTCAAAGACAAGCCTGCAATCATGTGTTGGTGAGAAATCATAGTCTCTTAAATTGTGTGACTTTCTCTTTTCCATGAATTCACATTTAAAAACACATATTCAAACACTCACTGGAGAGAAACCCTACTCTTGATACGAGTGAGGATTGGCATTTTCAGAGTTATCTACTTTAAAAATGTACATGCAAGCACGCACTGGAAGGATGCCATACCACTGTGAACCATTTTCACAAAATGTTAATTTAAAAGTACACATGCAGACACACACTGAAGAGAAACCTTGTCCATGCAATTTATGTGGAACAGTATTTTCAGAGAATTCCAGTTTGGAAAGACACATGAAATTACATACTAAAGAGTATCCATATATATGTGAAGTATGTGGATCTCAATTTTCAGTGAATTCATATTTGAAAACACACATGCATATGCATATAGAGAAACCTTACTCTTGCAAAGTGTGTGGATCATCATTTTCAGAGGGTTCATTATTAAAAAAACACACACGAATACACACTGGCGAAAAGCCATATTCATGTGAAGTGTGTGGATCAGCATTTTCAACACGCTCCCATTTAAAAAGACACATGCTTACACACACAAGAGAGAGACCTTTTTGTTGCAAAGTATGTGGATCAGCATTTTCACAGAATTCATATTTAAAAAGACACTTGCAGGCACATGCTGGTGAGAAACCTTACTCTTGTGAAGTGTGTACATCGGCATTTTCAGAGAGTTCCAAATTGAAAGAACACATTCGAATACACACTGGAGAGAAACCCTATTCTTGTGATGTGTGTGGATCAGCATTTTCAGTGAGTTCAAGTTTAAGGACACATATACGAACACACACAAAAGAGAAACCTTATTCTTGTGAATTTTGTGGATCAGCATTTTCACAGAATTCTCACCTGAAACGACACATACGAATACACACTGGAGAGAAACCCTATTCTTGTGAGGTGTGTGGATTGGCAGTTTCACACAACTCAAGTTTAAAAAGACACATGCGTACACACACTGGAGAAAAACCTTAATTTTGATAGATATGTCAGTTGCATATTCATAATGTTCATCTTTAAATATTGATATGAATATACACTCTAAGTACAAATATATACTGAGTAAAAGTATAGTCATCTGATGTATGTTCATATGAATACACAAAACATATTGCAGATAATTTTAATTTCAAATATATATTCAGACATTGAAAGTAAGCAATATTTCTATAATGTACAAAGTCTCATCAAAAGCTATTGGAATTGTTGCTATAGTAATGGCAGTAAAATACACAGAGTGAAGATTGACTTTTAACTCTGCTGCGCATACACACTTATAATGCAGTGCTTGGAAGGTAAGTGTTTAGAGTATGGTTGTCTCACCACACCACAGAGGGTCCATCAGTGACCATGGCTTTTACATCAGTTTTTGGCCAAGGACAATATTCTGCAGGTCTGACAACTACCATATTCCCCATATCTTGCCCTTTGCAATGTTTGCCTCTTCAAAAATCAAATCACACTGGAAAGGAACAAGATTTCAAGATGTCGAGGAAATCTAAGAGAATGTGATGATGCAGCTGCCCACTATCCTAAAAATATTTCATGAATGCTCCTATCAATGGAAACAATGCAGGATAAAGTGTGTCACTTTTTGAAGGAGATTAAATTCCATATTGATGTGTGTTGTTTTCTTTTTATAACACTATTTCCAATATTTTTTGAACAGCCCTCATATATGGATCTGCATTCCAAAAAAATTCAAATTTGAAGCAGCATCTGAAAATTAAGAAGAATCCATGTTATGACATGGATATGCATTTCTATCTGAATTTCTGGAATGATTAGTTATTGTTACTTACATGTGGACTATTGTCTTTGTTATTATCACAATGTTTTGGCTATTGTATCTTCTTACCTTCATCAGGTGCTAGTTGATCCCAGTAACTGTCATGGAATTTTGAACTAGACACTTTATTTAATTTATGGTGTAGATTGTTCTTGTTTCTCTGTCCATGTATATGAACATCTTATGGATTTCTGTCGTCATTGAATTCATATTTATATAGACAGATAACAAAAAGAAATAATTTTCGTAAGACATGGCTTTCCTAAAGGCTCTTGGAAAGAAGCAAAAACAGAATTTTTCATTTGTTGTTTGAAATTTTTTGAATCAGGTACAAGGGTGTGCTGCGAAATACTCGGCCTAAACAAGAAGGGTTTCAAAAAAATTTTGTTTCAGTTTGTTGAAAGTGGGGTCAGGCTGAAAACTTTTCAACATTCCCCTCATATATAGAACAGAAATAATTTTATTTTTTAATCCACTAAACTTTTGGAAAAGTTTAACATTCATACCTACAAAAAAATGTTATGTCAAAAGGATAGTTTTTCTTCTGATATCAATTTTTAGTATTTTTAAAAAGCTATTTTTAGAATTTTAATAAATCCCTGGTCTTTTGAACAGGTGTAGAGGTTCCCTCTTGTTCCCTGTTTAGGATTGGATTTCCAGTGCCTTTGAAAGTCTTTTTCATTCTCTTTTACTCCCAGTAGTCCCATTCATCTTAGGAGCATTATCACCTAGCTTGGTGTGAATTGATTAAAAAATTATGAAACTGGATTTATACATTCTCTTTCTCTCGAGGATTGACAACAAAAGAATTAAACACCATTTTATAAGATTACAAGAATAATTTTATATTTACAAGTTTCTAAAACTATGTGAACTAAATACAGTGCAATATTATAATATTTTTTTTATAATTTCTATAACATTTACCATATAAAAAATAAGTATAAATATAATTTTTTATACATAAATTTATTAAAATGTCTGAAGAGAAGAACAAGATAATTTAAATTAATACATAACTATGAATAATTATAAAATGCATTTTCCAGGTATTTCTTTCATTTGCTCATGCCACATAAATTCACTAACATAGTTTGTAAGCATCTGGATTTATACTGTTTTTGTTCTTGAGAATTAACAACAAAAATATTCAACATTAATTTTTAGACTGTTTAGTTAGAAGAATATTGCTTAATACTTTTGTTATCAATTGTTGAGAAAAAAAAGAGAATGCATGAATACAGTTTTGTTTGTTTATGTTCTATTAAAGTTAGCTTTTTTAAATGATCAAAATTTCCAAGGAAGTTTACAGTATGAGGAGTGTCAAGAGAAAAACCATTATTTTGCACACCATTCTTTTTTCTTTTCTTTTTCAGGTATGGATGTTAAACTTGGCCAAACTTTTTATACTCAAATAAACCTGAAATGATAACATTTCTTGTTATTTTATCATGCTCACTCAGTTGTTTTTAACAAATTGTGTACATAAAAGACAGTTTTCTATTTATTCAGTTATTATGTCCTGTGATATACATGTTTGAAGAAGTAATTTAATAAGTATTATGGTGAAACAGTGATACCATCTCTTATCTGCCAAAACCAATTCTAAAACTGTTTCTCCTGATTTAATATTTAAGTCAAAAGTTCCCAAATGTTTCTTGTTCATGGTACACTTTATAAGCAGCAAAATTTATTTGGCACATTATATATGTAAATTATATTTTAAAAAATGTATTGATATATTTTAGCCTATAAAATATAATCCAGCAATGTTAAACCTTCATACTTACAAAAAAACAGTGTGTGAAAAGGATATTTTTGTTATGGCACTGCTGTTATTTTAACTACTATCACACCTTTGACCATGTTTATTATGATAAGAATTGTAATAAAACCTAAACATATGATGAAAGTGAATTTATGTTTTTTTTTGTTCTTGAGAATTTGTAACAAAAATATTAAACACTATTTATTTATTAGATTGTTTATTTACAAGAATAATTTTATATTTACAACATTCTAAAAACCAATACAATTGTATTGAAACTAATGCAATGCAATATTTATCATTTACCAATTTATAAATAAATAAATATCAAAACAATTTTTATTCATAAATTTCTAAACATTCTCTAAATTATTAAAATATGTGAACCAATTATAAGGAAATCCTTATTATTTACCATTTTATAAAGTTCGAATTGATTGGCAATAATTTGGCATTTTACCAAACATTTCAATAAACAATCTAATAAATATTGTATATTATTTTTGTTGTCAGTTCTCAAGAACAAAGAAAATGTATAAATTCACTTTCATATATTTATGTTTTATTAAAATTTTAATCATCACTTTTTCAAACAATAAAAATTGCTGAGGAGTAAAGGTAGTTATAATAATAGCAGTACTGAGGGAAAAACCATCCTTTTGACACACTTTTTTGTGGGCATAAAGATTAAACACTGCCAATAATTCTTTATTAATTAAATTAAGGCTAGTTACCCCTTCTGATTTCCATACTGTGAATACAATTTACAGCTGTCCACACCAATTTAGTCATCTGTCATCATCTGACTACAAAAACATTGTGCTCAAATAGTGAATATAAATAAAAATTATAAAAAGATATTTTTGTATTTTATCATTATTATTATTTTTCCACTCTGTATACATATTTGTTGCATGCATATCTGTATCTGCCGTCACATGAGTGACACTATGATTAGGACATCCACATAGGAGGGCACTGTGTGTACTTTTATCTCAAGTGTTTTATGTCTTATGATGAGTGATAAAGTCTGTGAAATGAAGTTTTCAAAAGCAGCCACTCCCTTGATAATAAATAAAGAAATGAAAAATTTTGGGAACAAGTGACAGCAAACCGGACATTGAGTATTTCCAGTCACAGACTTTTATTAACAGTCACAGTTGTGATTGAATTAGTACCAATTGCCTCATTTCTGGGTGAAGGCTGACTGTCAAGGTAATTTTGTTAGAATTACATGTTAGGATATAGAGATGGGCAGAAAGTTCTTGCTAGTTGAAGCGGGAAAGCTGAGGTTGTAGAAGTTGTTCCCAAGTGTCATTTAACAGATGACAAGAGAATCCCTGAAATGACAACATATTGAAAACAGTTTTTGAGTCTTCATTTATTGCTCTGGTGTTTATTTTCACCTTTTGTTACATTGTGAAATTGCAACAAGTCTTTTCCAGTTTTTGGTGCACATGAACATGAATAGAGATGCAATATGGGATTTCATGTGTCTAGTCAGTAAAAAGCTGAGAGAGGGCTCTATTGTAAATTTATACATTGTTAAGGAGTCACCATATTTCTTGCAAGAAACAAAACGATTACTACACTCACTTTATAGATGAGCGCAGAAGCTGATGAACCAGAAGTTGTTCACAAATTGACTATAATATGCCAGATAAGTACAAGTAGTAATGCTTTATGCATAATATAAGAACAGTTGTAGCTGATGGATGGCGCACAAGTCATCTGATCAGTATTGGCTTGATCATGCAGATGTATGATGTTGAAAGACTTGAAAACCCTGATGATTCTCGGCTAAAAACATCACTGTTGATGAGTGCCAGAGCATCAAACTGATGTATTTTATGAAATGTATTTGTATCTTTAATTCATTAGAAATTCAACTTTTAAGTCAACAAGTAGGGTGTTTATTTTTGTTTTGTTTTTTTTACAAAAGGCTACTAAAATTTTACATTTCTTTTTTAATTTCTATTTTTATGTCTGTTTCTGTTCATAACTTTTTACTGAGAAGTAATAAAAATATAATATTTGCTATTTGAAACTAAAAGTTTTAGAATGTTATGTCACTGCCATATATAATTATAATAAAGCCATGGACTTGAATGCTGACCACAGGTGGAAAGTGCACAACTTTCTCATCTCTAAGAGATGACCAAATGAATATTTACTAAGCTTAAAAGCCATAAGTGTAAGACATTTCATTAAAGTCATTATCCACTAGATTATAGGGATTGTGGGGTGAGCTTCAGATGTTTCACTTTTTGCTGGAATTGAAAACTAAACTGAAGACTTTGTTATTTAAAATCTTGACTGTCATTAATTTTTAAAATAAATAATAAAACTTCATTTTCGTTCTTTGTATTTTTATGAAATGTTAGCTTCTGAAACTTACATATAAGTCTTATCTGTGGAAAAAAATCAGGTTACATTTCAGAAATTAAGGGCAGGCGAAAAGCAAAATAAAATTATTTATTTGAAAATTGTGATATTGAAATTTGTGACATTTTTGCTTCTCACAAATGACTTTGTTTAAACCTGTGAACAGATCATTATTATTGTTTATAACTGCCAAATTTGAGTAAATCTACATAAAAGAGCAACAAAGTTTATATTCAAAGTTGTTAATAAATCACTTTGGCAAATATGGGCAAATGTGCCCACAATAATATGAAGTGTCAAAAGGACAGTTTTTCCCATGTCACCGTTTTTTAACTATCTTCACTCTTTGGTAGTATTTATTGTTTTAAAAAGTAGTTATTAGAATTGGAATAAAACCTAAGCATATGCAAGTGCATTTATACATTTTCTTTGTTCTTGTGAATTGACAACAAAAATATTAAACATTATTAGATTGTTTATTTACACTATTAGATTGTTTATTGAAATGGTTGGCAAAATGTCAGTTAATTGCCAATTGATTCAAAATTTATAAAATGGTAAATAATAAGCATTTCTTTATTCACACATTTTAATAATTTAGTAAATGTTTATAAATTTATGAATAAAAAATTGTTTTCACATTTATTTCTTTATAAATTGATAAATGACAATTATTGCATTGCATTAGTTTGAATTGTATTAGTTTTTAGAATGTTGTAAATATAAAATTATTTTTGGAAATAAACAATCTAAGAAATAGTGTTTAGTACTTTTGTTGTAAATTCTCAAGAACAAAAAAAAAATGTATAAATTCACATTCATCATATGTTTAAGTTTTATCCAAATTCCAGATATCACTTTTTAAAACAATAAACATTGCTGAAGAGTGAAGGAAGTTAAAAAAGTGTTCTGTTTTGAAAAAAAAACATCTTTTTGACACTATGTCTTAGTGTGGACATGGATGTCCATGTTTGCTATCACTTTCTTATTTTTATTATGGACTGCTATATTAGAGACAATCTTATGAAATTTAAAAGTTGTAAGTTTAATGTATATTGTATGTTTGTGTGTGTTCATATGGAAAAAGAAGTTGGGTTTCTATTATGGACCATCTATTCTATATTTTTTTTTATATATAAACACAATTCATTCACAATAGTGAAACACAATTCTCAATGTCTCTTAGGTATGCCCATTTTCTTTTTGATTCCGAAATTAGGGTAAGTAAGGATAAGTATTGTTATAATGGGTGTGCTCAAGTCAGCCTTGTACAGAGTTGGAAGTACCAAAAGAAACTATACTTACTTAGGAAGATTTAAGCATGGTTATGGTATGTCTGGGTTTTTTTTTTTTTTTTATCCAGGAGTGAGGGTAAAGATAAATATGGTTATGATGTTCAAACTGAAGTTAGCCTTCCACAAAGTTGGAACAACCAAAGAAGAGTTTGTACTTGCTTCTTTGTTGAAGGTTTAAGCATGTTTATAAAGGTCGCAACCAAGTCAGCCTTGCACTCAGTAGGAATGACCAATGAAAAGGTTGATTTACTTCATTTTTTTTTTTTTTAGAAAACAAATGTGTGCCCTATGTGCTGGAAAGTGGAAAGAGAGTTCAGTTGTCAGTGGACCAGCAGGGACATAATTTCCAAATCATGCTAGATCTCTGAGAAAAGGGAGTGAGGAAGGAAAATGTTTGTCATTTTATAGATTTAATCAGTGGCATCTAATGGCATTTGACAAAGTCAAGTGGGGTAATCATATTTCAGATTCCTTTACCCTTAGCATCATTGGAAAATGTATTTTTGTTTTTATTATTACTTAATTTATTTTATTTCATTTTCCCAAAGTCTCTTACCATAAAGTAAAAAAGCAAGTTTCAAATGAAAATGTCTTTTTCAAAAAAACAAGTTTTTGAATATATATTTTTGTTTCAGAAGACCTCACATTACACTCATCATTATCATCAGTTCCTTTTTTATCATGTCACCCCAAGCAAGGCAGTAAAACCACTAAGACACAAGAGGTGGAGGAGAATATGAGAAAAAGAAAACACTATTAAGGGGAGCAAACAATAAAAGAAGAGAAATTAAGATGACGGAAGATAATGATTGACAGTGAATTTTAATTTTTGAAGATCAAAGTTGATTGGAAAGTCAGAAGATGGAAGAGAGTCCCACAAGTGAGAAGTGTGAGAGAAGAAACTGTTAGCATAGAACATACATTTACATCTAGTTCTTTCAACTGTAAGATGATACCTAGCTGCCAATCTAGTACTATACTTAAATTCATAAAGTCTAGCTATGAAAGAGGAAAACTCCTCATAACAATTACCATGAAACTATCTATAGAAAAAGCAAAGAGAAGCTACATTTTGGTAGTGGGAAAGTGACTGAAGCCAAGATGCCAGGTCAGGACCAATAACACTCTAGATTCTTCCTTGTATTTTTATAAATTCTATGACTAGGGTTACTCTGCAACTGATCAGCTTCCTCCATATTTCTTTTGTAGGTATTCATTGCATGTACTAGGCAAAGTAAACCTGGAGGAACTCATTCCCCTCCAGTTCAGACTAGATCATCTGACTTAAAGGCTTGCTGTGGTCATTAATTCTGTAGGAAGAACATTCTGCCCTGGCTATTGACTTCAGTCTATGAAACCTTTGTTGTAAAATATGACAATGGTGCATTGAGTTTGGGGAAAACACTTAATTGAATACTCTCCCAAGAACTATATATATATATATATATATATATATATATATATATATATATATATATATATTCATGTGTGTGTTTATATATATATGTCTATATATATATGTATATATATATATATATATATATTCATGTGTGTGTTTATATATATATATGTCTATATATATATGTATATATATATATATATATATTCATGTGTGTGTTTATATATATATATATGTCTATATATATATATATATATATATATATTCATGTGTGTGTTTATATATATATATGTCTATATATATATATATATATATATTCATGTGTGTGTTTATATATATATATGTCTATATATATATATATTCATGTGTGTGTTTATATATATATGTCTATATATATATATATATAGAGAGAGAGAGATATATTCAGGTGTGTGTTTATATATATATGTCTATATATAATTATTTATTTGAATATTACAACATAAATATGTTATAAAATCACGACAAAAGTAGCCATTCTGTTTCTAAACCTCATTAAAAAACATTTCCCCAAATCTGGAACCAACCCACTCAGTAAAATATTTAACTCTAATACTCTTAAGTTAAGCTATAGTTGTGCTGATAACCTAGAGAAAATAATTAAAAAACATAACAATAGTATAGCCTGACAACCCACAAGGTTGCGCAAAGCAACATTAAGCAAAATGACACTAATAATAAATCATGTAACTGCAGGAATCCCAATAATTGTCCACTAAATAATAATTGTTTAACTAGCTCTGTAGTTTATCTCAGTACTATATCAACACTAGAAAATCCAAATATAAAGAAATTCTACATAGGTTGCACCATGAGACCATTCAAGGAACGCTGGTGGGGTCATCTGCAATCTTTTAATAATAGTAACTATAAATATATAACTTCATTATCCAAATACTTTTGGAGTCTAAAAGAGAAAAATAAAACACCTAAGGTTAAATGGAAATTAATTAGAAAGGCCCGGACATGTAACTCACTATATGCCCCGTGTTACCTATGCCTTAACGAGAAACTTGAAATAATTAGATTTAAAAATAAGACGGATCTTTTAAATCAAAGATATGAACTAACAGTTAACTGTAAACATCGTTTTAAATTTAACTTAGTATAGAAATCATATACTTTCTATGATAATGATAAATTAAACTTAATAGACTATTACCTTTTTAGCATGATAGTCGCCGTATCGATATGAATGTGTACTGGGTACTTACAAAGTATCATACGTGTCTGTATTTGGATGTATATATTTGTATGTTATGTAGAGTTATTTCTACTGTTGGATATGTATATGTGTATATAGGGGTATATATATGTTTTTTTTTGTTTTTTTTTTATGAAGGTATATGGTTGTGTATATTGGCATCTATCATAGGTTAACCTGTTTATGTGTACGAGTAAGGGTGTAAATTCTGGTAAGTGTCTACCACTAAATGTGTAAGTATATGTTCGGGTATATAGAGATATATATGTGTACTTGTGTATGTGTAGATATGTGTATGCATATGTGTCTGTGAGTGTGCATATATGTGTGTATATGTAGTATGTATGTTTCTATGTGTATGTATATGTTTATATATGCATATATATGTATATATATGTATGTTTAAATATGTATATATGTGTGTATGTATATGGGTGTACATTTATATGTATGTGTGGGTATTTATATGCATGCGCTCGACTGTTTTGTGTACTGTATATCTGGATGTGTCGATATGGGTATTTATATATGATTAGATATTTATGTATATATGTTTGTGTGTCATTGTATGTGTATTTGTATGTATGCTTTAGTGTCTTGGAGTGTATCATAGATACACACTAAAATCTACTTTTGTTGATAAGGAACCTTTAATTGCTTACAGACCGTTGTTCTTTTCTTAAATTATGATAAACTTTTAATATATTTTATCATAATGTTGTTGGAATATTATTAGAATATAAGTTGGTCTATGTATGCTTATTTCTTTTTCCTTTTTTATGCATGTGTCTACATGTTTATGTATATATGTATATGTGTTTGTATATGAATGTGTGTATGCGTATATATATATATATATATATGTATGTATGTACGTATATATATTTGTGAATATGTATGTTTGTATGTGTGTATGTATATGTATGTGTGTAGATATATATGTGTGTATATATATGTATGTATGTGTGTATATCTATGTGTAGTTGCGTATGTATGTGTGTATATATATGTACAAGCGGATGTGTATATGCATTTTTATATTCATATCGTTTTAATTTACGTTTGTTTAATTTTTCATGTATATACTTGTATTTGTAAATGTCTATGTATATATTTAGTTTATATGCATATATGTATACGTGCTTATGTATGTACATCTAGATGTGTATGTGTATGTATGTATGTGTGTGCTTGTATATAGTTGCGTCTTTATATATATTTCTTCACTTGCTTTATTTACTTTTCTGCGTCGACGTATGGGTCAATATATTTATATGTGCTTATCTATGTGTATGTTTATGTGCGTATGTCTGTATATGCGTACCTATTATGCATATATGTGTGTATGCGGGTGCATGTATTGATTTATATGCTGATGTGTGAGTGTACAATTATATGTGGAGGTGGTTATTTACTTTTGTCTGTAATGTGTCGAAAACTATATGTTTTTAAAAATGTATATATATATATATATATGTATATGTATATATATATATATATTTATGTAGATGTGTATATTTTTATATATATTTATTTGTTTAAATTTTATCTATGTATATTTGACCGGTTTAGTTATATTTCAAGTTAAAATTCGTTTAATAACATATAAAGCCACGAATAGCTTTGACATCTGACCGTCTAGATCATATTGAATGTAGATGTATGTGCCTGTGTGTATTGATGTGTATATGTAAGTAAAGTGCATTTGCCTATGTGTGGTTTGATTTTTTTTATATGTGTGTGTATATATCTAAATACGTCTGAGCGCTTAACATGCGTGCGTTCGAATGATTTCGCGTGAGAGGCGACTAACATGTTGAAATGAAACTAAAATGTATACATTTATGTCTGGGATTCTGAACATCCCTTTCAACGTAATTTCAATGAAAATACAAATTAAATAGCATATATATCTTTTATTTTTATTTTTATATTTTTACATTTTTTCTCCTTGGTAATTCTACAATTTAAAACTTAATAGAGATTTGATTTAGATTTTTAAATAGGTAATTTTAATTTTTTACTTTTAATTTTAATTTCAAATTTTATAAATCTTTTAATATATATGATAACCTTGCTTAGTTGTCAAATTTTTCGAATCATCCTATACTTGTATTTTGATTGGTCACTCTAGCTTATGTAACAGCGTTTACTCCTGGCTAAGGATCGTTGATTAATTTGAAACTTTTAAAACCATTTATTCTATATTCTACATCGTCACTTGAAAAGACACTAGAAGTGTTGAAACAAAATGGCTACTTTTGTCGTGATTTTATAACATATTTATGTTGTAATATTCAAATAAATAATTATATCTGCTCTACTCTGTATTGAGCACTCTTTAAAGAATATTAATTGTTGGTTATTGGATCTCACTCCGTATATACCAATCCTAAACTTGGATATGTCTATATATATATATATTCGTGTGTGTGTTTATATATATATGTCTATATATATATATTCGTGTGTGTGTTTATATATATATGTCTATATATATATATATATATATATATATATATATATATATTCGTGTGTGTGTTTATATATATGTCTATATATATATATATATATATATTCGTGTGTGTGTTTATATATGTCTATATATATATATATATATTCGTGTGTGTGTTTATATATATGTCTCTCTCTCTATATATATTTGTGTGTTTATATATATATATATATATATGTATATATACACATTCGTGTGTGTTTATATATATATTCATGTGTGTGTTTATATATATATATATATATATATATTAAAATTGTGAATTGCCAGTTTAGATATAGTTGCAGAGCTGACTACATAGGTAGAGCTACCCTACAGCTAGACACGAGAGTTCATCAGCATGTACCTAAGAAAATAGCAATTTTGGAAGGAAAAGTGCTTGATATTTCTGAGCCTTCTAATCTCAATAAATATGGAGAATATGTGCCTCTTTGGCACAGCATCTGTAATAACATCAGGTCGGCAATAAAACACCAGTCATTTTTGGAACCTGTTTCAAGAAATAGATCTATCTGCTGGGCTCTAAAGATAGAACATTGGCCCTCTACTAAAAACTAATTGAGATTTGCTTCCTTGCACCTAGAAATTCCTGTCGTTGGCCTACGAACTTACTCAATTACAAAATTCAGATCCTCCAACAGTTTCCTCCTCAACAAGAGCTCTGAAGAAATCTATGTAAGTGTTAGTCCCTTAAGAACAATTTAAAGAAAATAAATTTTAGGCACTCAGAGAGATATCTTGAGCAAGATTTTATATGAACATTTTTTCTTCCTTTAAGAAAGAAGAAATGATCAGTAACAAGTCATCTAACAACCCCCAGCAACAAATCACTGTTTTTCTTTTTAGAGCTTTCTCTAGACAACTTCCAGGGTCACTGTCTGTTTTTTGTTTTTTTTGCCTAGTGTACTATAAGGTTATTTTTTTATATATATATTTTCTCTAACAAAAATAATCTTGGCAATATATTTTTTTACAAAACTTTGTTTTTTTGTTGTTGTATTCTGTCATTCAATACCTGTTTGCAGGCCAATATACCACTCACAACAAGGTTCACTTGTTTATATTGTTGCGTGCACCAACATTTTGAAGGCCTCATTCTGCACTTGGTGGCTTTGAGATTACCTTCTTGGTCAAACCTCAAGGTTTGTAGGTCTTTTGACATTCTGTGGTTACACCAAGTACAAAACTTTCTTTGGTACCTCTTAGAGTAAAACCAGTACATACATTGATCACCACAGATCATTTTTTCTTAGGTCAAAATCCCTCATGAACATTAAATTCGATTTACACCTCTAATATTTCTTGGCTTGAATCACATACTAAAAACTTGTAATAATTACCCTCAGCTTGTAGATGATTTAAAACATGAAACAATATCTGCTCTTAATAATGATTGCTTAAGGGGTGAAACTGCCAGTCTCCATGCAGTGTTGATTTCTCTGTCCACACAGTTTATATCTACAAATGTTATTTCCATGATACTGAGCACTCTTCCTCTGTGAATATATCAAATATGCATTTTGGTTGGCATAGAATGATCAGTTTATCATGAATTTACATATACACTCCCTGTACTGCTCCAGTAAGTAAGTACTAGATGATTCCTGCTGTTCTCTACCTTTACAAGAGCCAGATCAGTCCAAAAATACTGTCTACATTCATCCAACGTTCATTGATATCTTGCTAATCTCACCTTCTTTTCATATATTATATCCATTCAGCAAGCAGGCAGGCGATCACAGTTCTCCATATCTTCCTCTTGTTTTGCTGCTTTCTTTCAGTACCTATATCTTTCTTACCCGTTTGTCAAATCAAAATCAAACAAAAGAAGAAATTAAGAAGGGATTTATTGTGTCAAACTTTTATTTGTAAATTTTAATTTCATTTTTAAATTGCCTCTTCTTTGGCTCATATTTACCGAACGAAATAAATAAAATAAATAAAAAGTTTCAGGATTCCAATGGGTCTGCTGAATTATACTGAATAATAATGGGAAAACATTACAGAGCTTGATGTGTAATTTCTCTTAATTATCTCCCTTGATTTTCACTCGTTTTGTATTGATCGAAAAAGACGGTTGTTGTTAAAATTTAATTCAACCAGAAAACATTAATTTCAGACATTTTACACGTTTCCCATTTTTAAAACGTAATATTGTCTTAAAGACAAATCAGATAAAAACAGTAAGTATGGCGTTCTTGCATTTTTCTTTAATACAATAGGAAGATTAATTTTCTCTATTTTTAACTTTAATTTTAGTTGCTTTTTCAATTTCCATTAAAGAAAAAAAAAATCACTAGTTTTTTTGCTTATACCCAAGATTTAAAAAAGGATTTAAAAATGTGCGTATATATTTTCCTTGTATTTATTTTATATGGAAACTAAGAATTCATTCGCGGAGAATTTTTGCTGTTTCATGAAAATTATAAACAATGAATCTGATTATGTTTTAAAATTTAATTTTATGATTTTGACCAGATTTTATTCATGTTTTAGTTTTATTTCTTGATCGCTTTGAATTTAATTTCAAACTTTTATTTTATTTTTTAACTCTTTAAATTTAAAAAGCCCCTATTGCTGAACATAAACATTGAAAATTAAAAATCAATTATGACATAAACTTTTTACAAACTTCCAACGAAAAAATATTTTGGCATGACAGAATTAAATTCTTTTCGGTTGATTTTCTTATCGTTTAAAAAAAAGGAAATTTCACTTTTCTTATTTATTATGTTTAAATTATTCACTGCGGAGATTCATCCGGTGTTATCCCAATTATGCTTCCTTAAAAATTTCGTTTCTGCATTACTGCTTAGATTTCTTCACTAAATAAAAACTTGACATTCTTTAGCATAGCATTGCTTTATAAAAAGACAAATGCATTTTTTCCCTCTCTTATTAAAAATATAGGATTGATTACCGTTTACCGGACCCCTGATCCTGGAAGAAAAAAATTGAATAACATTATTGACGAAATGGAATAAACCTAATTGGCTATTTTTTAAAACTAGTGCTCACCCAATACAAGGTCCAAAAGCCACCCCAGTTAGAGGGTTACTGTCTGATATTGCATGAGTGTAAGAAAGGGCAAGAAGTGAATTTCTTGGGGCTATGCAGGAAAGATAACTGTTAACTCTAGACTCGAAGAAGTCACGATTTAATTAATGAATAGCATTTCAGGGCTCAGTCGGAAACATTAAAAGTATAGAGTTGGAGTAAACCTTAGAAGGAACTAGAAACTATCTATCATAAGCAGGAAATAAGGGACAAACCTCTACTCCTGTGCAAAAGACTGGGGAGGAATGTGAAGCAGATGATAGCCAACCTATCTACTCCTATTGGGAGAAGAAAGAAAAAGAAATAATGAATAAAATTTCAGAGTTCAGGTGGAAACATTAGAAGTATAGAATTAGAGTAGACTTTAGTAGGAACCAGAAACCCAATCTTAAACAGGGAGTAAGGGATAAATGTATCAACTCCTGATGCAATCTCATCATAGTTTTTTTATACCTCAGGTGTTATTGAACAGTTGGATCAACATAATTGGACTATTGTTACTACATTATCTACCTTTAATTAATGGTAATTAAGTTGAATATTAATTGCTTAGTAAAGTCGGATCTTGCACAATAATAAGTGAGGATATCTTATTTAAATTATTAGTTATTATTCATATATTTTCATTGAATTTATTCTTTGCCACAGTAATTAAAATGACTGTACATGTTTTCCACTAAATTTTGTCAGCTGTGGACATGTTTAACCTCCGTGCCCTGTCAAAAGGTTGCTTATTTCCCTTGACACTGCTATTACACCATTTTTTTTCTTTCTTTTACTCCTTCAGCAATATTTATTGTTTTAAACAGTGATTAGAGTTTTAATGAAACATAAACATATCAAAGTGGATTTATGTATAATTCCACTTATATATGTTTAGGTTTTATTAAAATTCTAATATCACTTTTTAAAACAATAAATATTGCCTGGGGAGTAAAAAAAATTAACCTTCATTGTGATGCCTTAGAAGCCAGGCTTTATTAGGTTTAGATACTCAATACAAAATTTATGATAATTTTTTTCTTTTTTAGTAATCAGTCATTCAGTGAAGTGCCCATATATGATACATACTGGGGCATTCATGTTTTTTTCAAATCATAACTGACTAGGCAGAAAATTTCCTTGCAGTAGGTTCCCATTTCTTTTGGTGGGAGACTGGTTTAGGGGTGATGAGACAAGAGATGGATTCATACCTTTCCCAAGAACATTTGCGTATAAGTGAATGTAACTAACCAACTGTAATTCATGTTCAGCTTTCTAGGGATAATGGCATAAAATTTATGAAAATTACCTTTTGTTTTCTCAAACTTTCATATGTTTCAAGGGTAGATGATTAGCAAGTGGTAATTATTGTTTCTGTCTGAATTTCTGGGATTAGGAGTTTATTTACACTATTTACATTGTCCTCATCTTTGTTATCACATTGTTGCCATTGTGCCATCCATCAGGTGTATATCAATCTGAGTAACCTACATGGAATTCTCAGCTAAACCCATTATTTAATCTTGTCTACTTCTCATTTTTAGTATTGATCACCCATTTCCAAGTGCACACTGCCCAGCCCAGGCATTGAACTCACAATTACTGTGTCCCCAAAATTCATGAACCAATGCTTTAATTCACTAGGCTATTTTCCCATAGGACAATTCTCTGTTGTGAAGACTTGGAGCCTTCAACCTAAACTACCTGATGATTAATGCTGCTGTCATGCTTGACTGCTGCTGTTGAAGACTTGCTGTCATTTGTCTTTCTATTTTATTAGTGGCTCTCATATTGTATTTATTTTTATACTAGGCCTACTAGCATATTATGCACTTAGATGCCTGAAAGAACCTTTCAGACATCTAACTCTCATGTTCTTCCTTGTCCAGTATTTTCACTTTCTTCTACAGGGGCTGATGACTACCCTTTTCCCTCTATTCATGGACAGCATTTCCCACTTTCATTGTCTTATCCCTCACTACAGCTTTTCAATATTTCTCCAGTGTTACTTTTAGGTTTGGTTTGGTTTATTTTGTTTTACGGCATATCAGCCTCAATAGGTTATTTCGTGCCAACAAGATTTTTAGGATAGGCTCATGTGAATAGAATATGTATTCTATGTAAGAAATCAGTTTGTAGATTAGGTGTTATTGACATATTTTTGTAAAGAGGGTTTTTTGTCAAAAATCTGTTTTCATTGTTTAGCAGCATATCAACTCCTTGTGGGTCATTTAATGCTGAAATTTAATTTTCTTGAGAGCATTAGTAATTTCTTTTACAAAAATGTATTGCTGGTAGTATTTTTTTTCAAAAATGTATTGCTGGTACTTTTACTATAAAAATCTATTTTTATAATTTCATTGTGTTTTGACCCCAGTTTGAGGGTTAATTATTTCCCATAGCTGGGACCTTAACAGGTGCTACCAACCTGGGTCATGGTGGACCAGGGAACAACAGTAATTAAGAGGTCAAAACCTCCCAATCAGAGGCCTTGCTGCCAGATGTCATTTATGATGTTATTTTTAGAGTGGCTTTTTTCACCTTTATATTCCCTGACATATCTGCAAGGAATGGAGCAAACACTATTCTTGGTCATGTTCTTCATATTAGGATTTATTCAGCAGAGATTTCTCTGTCGACTGAAGGTGCTTCTGAATATTGTTCTGATGTTGTACGTTGCAGATCTTCAGAATCCTTTCTGATAAGCTCTTAATGTAAGGCAGACCGTCCATTGCAATCTTCTGGTTTTCCTTCTTGATCCTTCTGTTTTCATCGAAAGACACTAATGTTATGTTTGCAGAGTGATTGTTTTTCTGGAGGGTATGCTTGATGCTGATCATTACTTGTTGGTAGGTGTCTGGGTTGCTGCTTATGATTTTGCTTGGTGTTGTAGGCATTGGATGATCCTTTTCTTCACATTGTATGGATGGTGGAAATTGAAGTTGATATACAGATGTTTTGAACCCTTTCTCTGTGTGAGTTATTACTACACCCAGGAAAGCTAACTGATTATTAATGTCTTCTTCCATTGTAAAATGGATCAAATGTTTTATTGAATTCACATGGTCCAGCAGTATTTGTACAGATTTCTGGTGTAGCCAGAGTATGAAGGTGATATCTACAAATCTGAGTCATACTGTTGTTTTTAGTTGTGCTGTTCTTAAAGTCATTTCTTTGAAGTATTCCATGTATATGTTCATCATCACTGGTGACAACATTGAATGCATAGACAAGCCACATTCTTGTTGGTATATGGTAGACTCCAGTTCCCACATATTCATCAAAGTTAAGCAATGTAGAGCTTGGTCAGTACCTAGATGGGTGACCACTGTAAAATATCAGGTATGCTTAGTTGTGTGGGTGATATAATGAATAATGACTCTGAATTGTTAATCAGAGAGCTGGATTCCAATTCCAGTCATGTTCATTATATTCACCTAAGTGCAAATACCTTGGGAAAGGTATGAATCCACCTCTTCTCCTCCTAGATATGAGTTAATTAGTAAGACTTGTATCACTAAATCATTATTATCTCCAAATAAAAAAAATTCTTACAATCTAAAAATAGTTTTTGACTTTAAGCTGCAAAGATTTGAAAACAGATCAGTCAATTTTAGGCTTTTCACTTTAAATTTGGGAGATTTTTCTACATTTTGACTTCCCACTAATTGTACGAATTGTTTCTTAAATCCACATGAGTAATACAATCACATTGTCATTCATTTTGATTTTTAAGATTTTAAAATGATTGGCACAGTCATGCTTGTTTTGGTTGTTCAATGTAAAAGTGTCAACAATTTTACTCATTTTCATCATGCTTGGGAATACCAGGTGCTGTAAATTTGGATGTGCGGCTTTTGTAATAGATAATGGCTTGAAATTGTTAATCAGAAAGTTGAGTTCTAATTCCAGTTGAGTTTGTTATATTGACTTGTGTGTAAATACTCTTGGGAAAGTATGAATCCACCTTTTCTCTCCTCAGCTATGGGTTAATTAGTAAGACTCATATCACTAAATCATTATTATCTCCAAAGAACAATAATTCTTACAATCTAAAAAAATATTTTCTGGCTTTAAATAACCCACAAAGTGTTGATAAGCCATAGAAAATCAATCAATTACAATCAATGACAGCTTATATTTATTGCTCATAATTAAACTTATGCAAAAATAAAATACCAAGTTTTAAATAATCATATTTGACATGGTCATACTTGTTGGAAGAACATCAGTTTACCAGTTCAATTTCGGACTGAATATGAAATACTTTAGAGTTCCTTGAGAGGCAAGCAGTCTTATAATTTAATAATCATAAAAAATGCATAAGATTACTGATTTTGTTAATAATACTTTTTCTTCATTCACAGACATTGATGGTGGTGATAAAGAAATGAATTCAACTGATGACCATATGTAAATATTGTCTAAAGTACAATAATTATATTGACAAATTAAACATGAAAAGCTCAAACCACTGTATTCTTGCAATACCAAACATGCATCCAAAGAGAAAGCCTACATTTATGATGTATTCTGAATCAACATTTTAAATAACTCATGGGAACATACACTAGAGAGAAAACATTCTTGTGTAGCATCTGGATCTAAATTTTCATGAAATTTGTCCTAAAATAGTCAACTGTTAATACACACTTATTATTGCAAGATCTGTAGTTCAGTCTTTTCACATGCAGACACACACTTCAGAAAAAACTTATTTGTGCAAGGTGTGTGCATCAGCATATTTTAAAAGTTCAGATTTAAGAAAGCACATGGAAACACATTCTGTAGAGAAACGCCACACTTGTCAATTATGTGGATCTGCATTTTCAAAGGGTTCACATTTAAAAATGCATATGCGAACACATACTGGAGAGAAACCATATACGTGTGTGGTGTGTGGATCAGCATTTTCACAAAATTCACATTTAAAAAGACACATGCAAACACACACTGGGGAGAAACCCTATAAATGTGAAATGTGTAGATCAGCATTTTCTCAAACTTCTGATTTAAAAATACATATGCGAACACACACTGGAGAAAAACCCTACACTTGTGAGGTATGTGGATTAGCATTTTCAAACAATTCACAATTACAAAGACACATGCGAACACACACAGGAGAGAAACCATTTTCTTGCAGAGTGTGTGGATCATCATTTTCACAGAATTCTGATTTAAAAATACATATGCGAACACACACTGGAGAAAAACCCTATACATGTGAAGCATGTGGATCAGCATTCTCACAGAGTTCACATTTAAAACGACATGTGCAAACTCACACTGGAGAGAAACCTCACTCTTGTGAAGTATGTGGATCAGCATTTTCACATTCTTCTGCTTTAAATATGCATATAGAAAAACACTGGAGAGAAAAGCTATTTTTTTAAGGTGTGTATGATAATTTTGAAAGAGTTAACTTTTAAATATGCATATGCAAACACATTGGAGAGAATTAGTATTTTAACAGGCAGAGAAGGGAAAGAGATGGGAAGCAACAAATTAACACTGCCTCAGAAACCGCAGCACAGCAACTTTAGGAAGAAAATTACTACAGGACCAACTTCACAAGATTCTGAGTTTTGCCAACTGCCCACAACTGATGGCTGGTTTTCTTGTCACTTTTATTGGCAGCTTACAAAGATCTGGATCATGACCAGTTGCAGAGAGGCCTGTATCTAGACATGCCAATATGTTCCACTGCTAATGGGGAAAATCTGGATCTAATGAGTGTTGACAGACATATCCACATGTGACGCGGGTCCTCTTGTGTCTGTACCAATGTGTGTTTGCCACAATAATATTAATGTTTTTATTTCAACTTAAAATTATTTGAAATTTACTTTCTTTTTTTTTTCAGTGGTAAAATCTAAAGAGAAAATATGGCAATATTTAATCTTTATGTCTGCAAAAAAACGCTGTTTCAAGAGGATGGTTTTTCTCTTGAAACTACTATTATTTTAACTACCTTCACTCCTCAGCAATGTTTGTTTCAAAAAGCAATGATTAAAATCATAATAAAATCTAAACATGAAAGTAAATTTATACATTTTTTTGTTTTTGACAGCAAAAAAAAATATCAGCAAAAAAAATATCCTTCAATAGCTAGTAAAGTATTGAATATTTTATTGCTATTTTCCACATCACACCTCTGTGAATGAGGATTTTCTGCACATACCAACATTAAATGCAAAAAATGAAATATCAAATGCATGAGGGTATGTTTATCACGTTAAAGTCCTAACATTCAAAACATTGCCAAACAAGCTCAGGTTTCACACAAGCATACTTAAATATGCAATGTAATGTGTTAAAAAAAATACTTATTTCAGGAGACTTCTGCATTATTTTCTTATTTTATGACTAATTTTTCCTTATTAAAATAAAAGTTTTAGTTATTATACAAGTGCATTCTGAATTAAAAACAAAAGGTTGAGAAACACTGGTCTAGATATACATATTGCTTTTTTCACAAAACTACTGCTATTACAATGTGGAAAACATAAAAACAGAAATACATATACACATATATATATATATATATATAATCATTTCACACCAAACAAAGCAATAAAGCCACTAAGATACAACGGGTTAATGAGTGTGAGAGAATATGGAAAAGAGAAAAAAAACATTATTACAGAGAGGGAGAGAACAATAAAAGAACAAGAATTAAGAAGACAGAAGATAGTGACTGGTATTGCATTTAAAGTTTTACAGTTTACTGGAAAGCAAGAAGCCAGAAGATAGTTTCACAAGTGAGAAGTGTGAGAGAAGAAACTGTTAGCATTAACCTTACAGTTGCATCTAGCTGTTTCAACTGTAAAATGATGAGATCTTACTGCCAATCTAGTACTGCGCTTAAATTCATAAAGTTTAGGTACCTTAGAGGAAAGTTCATTAGAATAATTACCATGAAAGTATTTATATAAAAGGCACAGGGAAGTTACATTGCAACAGTGGGAAAGTGACTGAATCTGAGATGCCAGGTCAAGACCAATGTTCTGCATGCCTCATTCCATATGTGCCACAGAGGAAGATCATAAAATTAATTGTGTGGGTCACTTCCTGGCAAGTTGAGGTATACCTTAAACAAATTCACGCTGTTGGCACTTTCTTCTACACTGATTTTCTTTCACCTTCAACTAAATCTTGCAAAGCCAAACTGTGATGGGGAATGAATGATGAGAACAGGTTTTGGTGAAACTGGAAGCTTCTAATCTTGAACCCGTATGTTGGTGGTGAATGTAATCATCAATGATATCACAGAGGACACAATCAGCAGAGAAGAAATTAAATCTTGGATGATTTATAAAACCAACAACAACATGTGCTTAGCTGTAATTTCAGAAAATCTGCGGCATGTGTCCCTTTAGAGTCTTTCTTTTAGCCACTGCTGGTTTATGAGGCAACACAGTAGATATCTGCTCTGTACTAAGCCTGAAATTCTTCTCTAAGAAACCATGTGTCCCTTTATCATTTCCTTGATATTGTCTGCATGGGGAGTCGTATGACACTAAGGGGAGGCATTGATTCTATAAAGTAATGCAAGTTGTTATTTCTCTGAAATTTATGTTTGCATATTTTGCAATGTTCTTTCAGCATTTTAATTTGATAGGAAATAATTTATTATTTAACCTTAAAAATGTACTTGATTACATTTTACTTAAGAAAAATCAAATTATGAAATTGCATTAAATCATTATCATAGTCTTTGAGCAAAGTGGCCAAGAATATTACAAATTGTTTACTTTTGCTATCATAGCTATTGGAAAGAAAATCTCAATAAAATCATACATAATATAAAAGTAAATTTGTGTCTGAAATTAAGGATTTGGTAACTTTGAAAACCATTAAAGATTCTTTTCATTGTAAGTTTCAGCCTAACTTTTATTTGCAGTAATAGTAACAGATATAATTATCTTAAAATGGTTAGGAAGAAATACTGAAATACATTATTTTTTCTAATGAGCTGTCCTCTATGGTACCTCAACTTTAAGAATTTAAATGCAGTACTGGATTTCATCATTTTACAGTTAAAATGGCCAGATGTAACTAAGTTCTATGCTAATAGTTTCTTATTATGCACTTCATATCTTCACATTCCTTTTATTTTAAACAGTGAAATTAATGTCAACCTGCTTAGAAATTGAGAAGTCATTGTTTCTGCTAACAAAAAATATGCTTCTCTTATTCTATCAGGAAAACTACTCCTTTAGCTGAAGTGTACCCTACCAATTAGGCTAAGGGAGACCATGATAAGGCAAAGCTCAATTACCTACTTAAGGAAGGTGCATCTCTCACCAGAATCTGTTGAAGTCTGTATCTGTTTATTATTTATACCTGAATTTAACTTTATTTTCATAATCGAGACATAAATAAAGTAAAAGACGCTAAACTTGATGAAAACAAAATTTTATCGTCTAAATATTTATGTTATTATTAAGAGGAAATACCAAAGTTTATTTTAATTATTTTTAAAAATTTATCCTTCTTTTTAGAACAATCTGAATTTTCATTTAAAAATCCTTGTTTCTCTAGTAAAATACCATATACATTTTTTAGCACCTTTTTTTTGCATGACACATTAATTTGGAAAATCTTGCAAAATAAAAATAATTGTCGGATGTTAATGAAACTTTCAGAAAGTATTCACAGATGATCAAAATTATTATAAATATGTTTTCTTTTATTAAAGTCAAGGCAAAAATATTTTTTTTATATTTATTACCCCCCCCCCCACCACCAACTAATTTTGTGGAAACGCAAGAAATTCGATCTCATCAGGTTTAGTGATTACAATATTTATAAGCACAAGGCTTTGAGGAATGCAAATCATGTTTTTTTTGTTTTTAATTGGATCCCCACTATCTGAAAATCAGCTCTGAATTGTAACATACAAAACTCAATAAAACAAAGAAATTATTTAATTTCAAATGCTTTTATTTGCTTTTATGAATATGGACAATATTTTCTGAAAGCAAAAAATCTTTCGATGAAAAATGAATTTTTAATACAATTATTTGTTATTTTTTATTTATAATAGATTTTTACATTTAAGTTGTTAAAATATTATAAAATTAGTTAAAAGCCGCATCAGGTTTTGTAAGTGTCCTTATGAGATAGATTATTTTTAGTGCGTTGTAAATTGTATCGTTTTGACTAATCAGAAGACCCGCAGTAATTAAGAAATGTAATTTTGTGTTTATAATCAGGCTCTAATTGGAAGACCAACCAGAATACAATTAAGTTGCGTTATTTGAGTTAAGCATTGTTCTCCGCTGTTAAGGCCTTTGCTTTTGCGAAACACGTGTGGAGAAGTTTATTTGATTTTTCGATTTCAACTGAGAAGGGTACCTAAAAGTATCAGTATCATCTTATGAAATTTATATGATCTTATTTTTATATTAATCTCAGTTATGGCATTTTTTCCAGAAATGAAATATCAAAATTAATAATAAAATGAATGGAAATACAAATAACACAGTAAAATGTAATAAATGTACATAAAATTATAGTATTTTATGTACACTTCTGATAAAATTTCATAAGAAAGGTACTATAAATTAATTAGATACCTTTCTTATGAAACTTAATCTCATTCGTAACAGTCTTATTTTAATTTCTTTATAATATATTTTCCATAAAGGATCGTAAGCATAAAGGTGAAAGCTAAGTACAAAAAACAAAAAATTTGAGCGCTGAAAGTTTCCTTAAAAATAACGAGGTAAATAATTTGTTCACTTAAATGTAAAATATTTCACTTTTCTCCTTCTGTAGAACAAATTATCCTCACGGAATCCGTCAATATGTCATTCATCACCTGTCAAGTGACGCAAAAGTTTATGACCTTCTTTGTTTTATTTTCAAATTACATCTTTTTGGCACAGAAGCTAAGTTAAGCTTGGTTCAAAATATTTTAAATAAACATTATAATTTCTGATTTTCTTAAAATAAGTTTTGAAAAAATGATAATTGATATTTAAAAGAATTTCAAACTGAGATTTTCATTGATTTTATAAAATGGAAAAAAATGATTGCCATCCAACAATTTTGCTGACTCAAAAAAACAAGATTTTTAATGAAATTTTTGGACATGTTAGGACCGATTCAAAAATGTAAAAAAATAGTCCAAAAATACTTTGATCTTTCCTCTTAATAATAACAAACATTTAGACAATAACATTTTGTTTTTGTCAAGTTTGGCATCTTTTTCATGATGCTATGCTCTTTTTTTAGCGATCTCGTGGAGATACTTAAGTTAACATCTGTTATTTTAAACAAGTTTGAAAGTGTGCTTATGTCATTGATATCTGTGTATAAAAATGGACATTTTTTCAAAAATTATTTCTTTTATTTAAAGGAAAAAATGAATCCACTTCTTATCCATCCAGCTATGTATTCATTAGTAATATATACTTGTATCACTAAATCATTATTATTGAAAAAGAAACAAACAAAAAACATTTTCTGGCTTTAAATAACCTGCAAAGGTTAATAAGCTATAGAAAACGAATCAATTTACTCAGCTTAGAAAAACTCTTATTCAAAACAGCAATATTGCAAATATATCCAGTTAACACAATAGATAATAAAACACAAAGTAGGCAGGTGTTGATAAGAATTGTTTACAAAAGGTATTTGATATGACAGAAAGATTTGTTCTTTGGGAATCAGCATTAATGAACATCTTTTGTCTCAAAAACAAAAAATGCAAAAAGATCGAGAAGATATTGTTTTTAATTATTTTTAATAAAGTAAATCATCAAGAAATTTATTTTTTAATAAAGTAAATTGACATATAAAAATAATTCAATAAAAACACTTGTTTTTAATTATGTTTTAATAAAGTAAATTGAAAAATGCAAAACAAAATGAAGCAGTTTTTTTTTTTAATTATTTTTAATAAAGTAAATTGTAATGTAATTTATTTTTTAATATAGTAAATTGGCATTCCAAAATAGTTTTATAAAATATAATTTATTTTACATAATGTCTCTTCAAATGCCTTATTTGAAGAAGAATATTCACTAATTAAGGTTTTAATCCTTAATAAATATTTTATTCAGTTATAAAAAAGTTGTTTTTCTGGTGCTGAGTTTTCTCAGTCCTGAGTTGTCCCAGTGCTTAATTGGTGGTGTTGTCTCTTCCTGAAACAATCAACTAAACATGCACATACTGAACACACCCCTTCATCTGAAATACACACAATCACACAACCTTGTTAAACTCCATACATCTACTGGGACTCATATTCACCTCAGGTCTCAAGCGGGACTCATAGAAATGATCCATCACTAAAGGTGCTGGAAACATGGTTGGATGTGCTGCTCCAGAAAGTACCTCCTGCCATGCTTTAACTTTACAAAAGTCAAGTAGAACATTGCTGCCATATTTGGGCTGGAACTACCCAATCCTCACTTTCCAGCCTTAACAAATTTTGAAAGTATTCACACAGTTTTGTGGACAATGTAATATTTTCAACCTATATCAACAGGGGTCGGCAACCTTTTTGCATGAGAGGGAAAGGAAGCTATGCAGTGTCTTAGAGGAGAGCCATGATATCAAATTTACTATAATAAATTGTCTCAACCCCTAACTGCTATGTCCAGAAGACTGCCTTGGTCTGGAGGTTTAAAGAAAAAATAGCAAATTTAATGTTATATTATTTAAACAAATTTCCTCATTTTACTGCAGGTATAACAGGATAAAAACTAACACAACAAAAAGTGCAAATTCCTTATTACAAATGAAATACACTTAAAAATGGCAAATTATTTAATGAGACACATGTTTCTGCTTATAGTTTGATAACTTCTCCACATCAAGTAAAATATTTGTCAATAACAAGAGCAAAAGATCATCCAGGTGGTCATCACCCAACCTTGTTCAAAAAACGATTTTCGTATATTTCATTTTTGAAAAAGTTGTTCACAAGCCTATGTACTTCTAAATAATGATACCATCATTTTTCAATTATTCAATAGGCTTTAATATTTTCCGTTTGGCAAAATATATTTCTTGTAGAAATCAGCAGTGGATTTGCAGTTACATTTTGATTTTTAAAAAATTGTTGCATTGTAAGTTGCTATGTTAAATATTGTGTTTCTGCCACTTGCTCCACAAATTAAATCATTTGTGTCCAGGTGTTAAAGTTGGCGAGCTGGACAAAAATCCTTTGCAAGCTGGATGTGATCTGAGGGCTGGATGTTGCCAACCCCTTGACTTGAGTATATTGAATTAATTGCTGAGTCTGCAGCTAAGAAAGTTGGTTCGCTATGTAGTGCTACATAATTTTTCTGGTCAGAATCTATCTTACATATTTATAAATAAATATTGTCAGAAATTCACCCTTCGAGCTGTTTGTGTGGGTTTGTTTTTGTTTTTTTGTTTTTTTGGCCAGAGCTCTCTGACAACGTTATTTTGTGAAGTACGATTTTTGGACCAACTTACGTTTCGTGGAACCGATAAGTTTTCCTTTTTTACTCTTTAGTTTCGAAAACCTTTTAATTTTTCGTTTTTCTTATTCTTTTTTATTTGTACAGCGTTTTTGTTTCTTTTCTGTTTTTTTCTCCTTTTGTTTGTATTTTCATCCCCCCCCCCTCTGTTTTTATTTACCATTTTCGTTTGAACTACTTATTGTCTTTGGTTTGCTCTTTTCCTTTTAATTTTTATTTTGTTCGTAAATATTTTTGCCTTTGTTCTTATGCCTAAAAACTCTTTAAAAAAAAGAGAAAGCATTAATTCGTTCGACTGTGATGTGGTGGGTGTTCCACCATGGTCGACAAAAACAATGATGTCCCTGATACACCGGTACCAAATCCGGTGTCACCTGAGAAAACAGCCTGGAATCAAAATAGGCCACTGAAGAAAGATGGCATATTTATGCCAACCAAAGAAAAAAAATATGAAGTGAGTTTCAAGGACAACAAATTTCTTACAATTCAAGAAGCTTTTGATGCAGTAAGCCTGCCTACCATTTCCTTGCTGACCTCTGATGTTAAGACCCGGAAGTTAATTGGGGTCAGCAGGGAAAGTATCATAAGGCCCTAAAGGCCTTGCACATCAACCCCAGAATACTGGCGAGAAGGACAAATGCTTTATGGGACATCCTTCTCCAAACGGAAGAACAAGCCAAGGAGTTGACAGAGAGTATCTTAAGCACCAATACATTCAGACTCCAGACGGAATACATGGGCACCCGTCAGACAAAAAAGTGACCGTCCATGGGGTGCTCGTAGATATCCCCGATGACAGAATGGAGGCCTTCTTCTCCAAAGTTGGCGAAGTAAATGAAGTGAGGACCCTCAGTAGCAAAGCCTGAATTGAGACGGAGGAAATGGAGCTCCAGATTACATTAAACAGAAAGGGTTTCCAGGAGATCCCCAACATCTTGGTTTGCCGCAACAGAGGATGCTGGTAGTCGTGGAGGGTAGAAAACCGTGGTGTTGGTCATGTGGGGTGCCGGGCCACATGGCAAAGGAGTGCCCCAGTAAGAAGAACACACAAGCTCCATTACGTCCAGCATCTTCAACAGCCACAACATCAACAGTAGCAGCTAATCAACCAGAGGAGGGGTATTCAAAAAGTGACGGAGACTGGAAGGCGGTCACCAGAGGACGGAAGTCTTCAAACGGTCCGTCTCCCCCCACAAAAGGAGATACCTCAGGAAAAGAGGCAGTTGCAGCCTGAAAAGCCGAAGGAGGTGCGGGTGCAGCAACCTAAAGAAGGCCAGCAGCAGAAGCAACAACAGCAGCAGCAAAAGCAGCAACAGCAAGGGCAGCAGCAGCACCACCACCAACAACAGAAGCAACAGTCACAAACTGAGATGCCCATGGAGGTGGATAGTATGCCTCCACCTCGTGCCTCGTCCCTGAAAAGGAGTATGGAGGAATGGCATGGATAGAACCAGATCATTCTCCGTCCCTGCTTCGCCAAAAGAAGCTAGTAGTGCCACCAAAGCTAGAAGCCTCCCTACTTCCCCGTCCCCCACTCCCTCCACGTCCTCCCTAAGTTCAGCAGCTACTCCACCTCACACATCCATCCCCTCCCCTCCCCTCCCCATACTTCAAGGGAGAAAAATAAGAAAAAGAATATGTTTGCCGGCCCCGAAACCATTTGTAAAGTGAACAAGGAATACAAAAAGGGCCTGTCGAAGCAGAGAAGAGCCCTGTTAGGGGCCCTATACAAAATGGTCAAAGTTGATGGCAAAGACATTGAAGACCCTCGAAATTTCCCTAAAGCACCAGGTGTAATAACCTGTGTGGGGGATACGGGGGGATACTTGAAAGTATGGAGCCATTTGTTTGAAGCTCAGGAAGCTTTCCCGTAGATCAGAATGCTTGAATTGGAGAACCCCAACTTAAAAAAACTAAGAAGTTCTTGTGCTGGGAGGGTCCCTGTGTTAATCCATCCCTCTTTATATAGGGCTATTAAGCTTGTCTACCCCACGTCAGCGGGATTGTCTTAGATGGTCGTATGACGACGGAGTTGGGCACAGGGAGCCTAGGACAATCTGTTGGGATCCTCATAGACTCAGATTTCCTCCCTGTATGTGAATAGGTGAATTGTATTTTCTTTTTCTATCTTTTCAGACTTAAAAGATGTCTATCAAGATAGCTACTTTGAATGTGAAGGGCTTGAGGGATCGGGGTAAGGCAGCCCGCCTGCTCCGGGATCTCTTGTCCTTTGCTGTGGATGTCGCTACGATCGAAGAGACCCATTTTGTTTGCAGTTCTGATGCGTGTGTGCTGGAGAACGAGTTGGCGTTTATTCAGCATATGGGGACCGGGTTGCCAGAGGAGTTTCTTTGCTGGTGAAGCGGACTCTTGATGCGAAGGTGGACCTTGTGCATACCGATGCCGAGGGCCGGTTGATCGTGGCCGATATTGCCATGAAAAGTGGTTTCGGGTCGTTGCGGTTTATGCGCCCAACAACCAGGAGGAGCGGGATTCGTTTTTTTCGGCAGTTGGGACCGTTCCTAGTGGATTCAACGTGCCTAGTCTTAATGGGGGACTGGAATGCTATCCTGGACCCCAGGTTAGATCGGGGGTGGTGTGCTAGCAGGTGTAGGGGCGATCGTAGCTTGGTTGATCTGATCAACGATTTTGATCTCGTTGATAGATACCGGGTCGATCACCCCGGGGGGAAAATGTGGACATGGGATAATAGTTGGCCTTCTGACAAGGTGGTTAGCTACCTTGACAGAATGTTAGTTAGAGGAGCCAACATAGATTTGTTAGATTGTCCCACGTTCCAGTGGGTAGTCTATACGGACCACAAACTCGTTTGTGCCCGTGTGGTGTTAGATCGTAGGCCTAGAATGGCTGGTTACTGGAAGTTCAATCTATCTTTACTGGACAGGCGGGACTTCCATGAGCAGCTAACTAGCTTAGTGCAGTGGGGGCTACTGGGGGCGGTTATCGGGAATAGGTGGTGGGATAGACTTAAGTGTAGGATTAGGTCTTTCACCACGGATTTCAGCAAACAGCTTGCCCTAGATATAGCTGAGAAGTTGAAGACGCTTAAAGCTAGTCTTTCCTGGGCGGTGGCTGGGGGAATCCCCTAGAGATAGCCTTAGCTAGGGAGACCATGGAGCGTTCGAATACCGAGCACTACATCAGCCAGATAATTAGACATAGGTTAAGCAAGATGTCTTCCGAAGCTGTGAATATGGGCGCAGATCTGCGCAAGGAAGAGATCCGTCGAGGTTCCGATCGTTACATTCATGAAGTCACAACCCCGGAGAGGCGTACTCTGCGGCCACTGACGACATGTGCGAGGAGTTTCGGCGGTATTTTGAGAGCCGGTTTACCAAGTAGCCTGGTCTTCGGGAGGACGAGATTCGTAGCTATTTGGCTGGCTTTCGCCGACTGAAGCTGCTAGCTGCGAGGGAGAGATCACGGAAGGCGAGGTCTACGCGGCATTGGAGAAGGTCGGCAGAGGCAAGTCGCCCGGTCTGGATGGTTTGCCCTATGAATTGTACTTGAGGCTGTCGCACATCTTTGTCCTGATTTTGACTGTGGTGTTCAACAACTGGTTCCGACAGGGGTCCCTCTCCGACCGGTTCTCCAGGGGTGTGATCACGCTGTTGAAAAAGGGCAAGGGCGTTGGGGGAAAACTAGATGATTACAGGCCCATAACTCTGCTAAACACAGAGTTAAAGATTTTGGTCAAGATCCTGCAGGAGTGTTTGCAGTCAGTTGCCAAGTCTCTGTTGGGTCCAGAGCAGACTTGTTCTGTGAGGGGCCAAACAATTCAGAGCAACCTGCATCTGGTCCGCACGATCATAGAGGGTGTAAAAGACGACGATGAGGCCGCGCTGATCAATTTAGATCAGTCCAAGGCATTTGATAGGGTTGACCATCGCTACCTTGCTGCTGTCCTGCAGGCCGCCGGATTCGCACCTGACTTCTGCTGCTGGATTAGCCTCCTGTATCGCTCCCCCAGTGCTGTGGTACAGGTAAACGGGAAGCTGTCGGGCGCTTTTGCGTTGTCTAGGTCGGTTCGTCAGGGTTGACCACTGTCGCCCCTACTTTATGCTTTGGCGTTGGAGCCTCTCCTTCGCCAGCTGAGGGACAGGGCGTGCGGTCCAGCCCTAAACGTAATCGCCGTTCCTGGAGGGGCTCGAGCCAGGGTTTCTGCGTACGCCGATGATATATCTGCTTTCGTGTCGTCCCGCAGCGACATTGAGGCGGTACTGAAGGCGCTTGACCGGTACGAGAAAGTGACAGGGACCAAGATTTACCGCGACAAGACGTCCGGCTGGCGGTTAGGTGTCTGGAGGGGGGGGGGCGATCTTCCAGGGCCCTTCGGTTGGACGGACGGTCCTGTCCGCATTCTTGGAGTGTGGTTTGGACCCGACCTCCAGCTGGAGAAAAATTGGTCTGAAGTATGAGAAAAGGTTGACGCAGCCGGCCAGACTTAGCGTCGACGGAGGTTGTCCATGAAAGACAGGGCAGAGGCGTGTGCCACTTACGTTTTCCCTCTGTTTTTTTATCGATTGTCCGTACTTCCTCTCTGTGACGACCATTGGAAGCCGCTCGAGCGCTCGCTATCCTCCATTTTATGGAGGGGACGCGGTAATCGGGTCGACAGGCGAGTCTGTGCACAAAGACCGTGTCATGGGGGGCTGGGAATGCCGCACTTGGTGAGCCACAAACTCGCCTCGAGGTTGGCTTTCCTACGCCGCACGTTGACAGGAGATTTGATTATGGCGGGGATTGTTAGGGACGCGTTCCCTTTCCTTACTATTAATCCCCCCCCATCTCGCGGACTGAGCGCCATCGTAAGCCCCGGGATCAATCGGCTTTCCTTCGCGAGTGTCGGTCGGCCTTGCTGGCTGTTCCTTGGTCCAGTGACCTTTCACGACCTTGGAAGTTCTTCTATCGTCTTTTAGTGGAGCGGGTAGCGAGCGATTCCCTACGTGATCAGCTCTTCTTGTCGGAGGATGAGTTTCGCTCTTACTGGTCTTGGGCGCCAGCGGCGGATTATCTCAGTAACCCTGAGTTTTCGCTTACCTGGCGATTGGCTCGGAATCGGCTGCCTCTCAATGACAAGGCCTTCATATGTGGCTTGGCAGATTTGCCAGACTGTGAACGGTGTGGCCTTGGTTTAGAAGAAACGGCTTCGCACGCCTTCTACCATTTCCCCCGGGTCCGACCCTTATGGGACCATGTCGGCGAGATGATGGCTCGTCTCGCTCCCGAAAAGCTTGTGCCCATTGATCGCGCATACGCGTGTGACAATGTGTCGCCCCCGTATTCCCGGGTGAAACGAATGGTGTTTCTGATGCTGCTAGCCACGGCCCGAATGGTGATTTGGACGATGTGTCAGGAGGAAGTCTTGCGCGCTATCCGTCTTTCTCATCAGGATCTGATCCGATTCTTTGAGCATCAGCTCAAGATGAAGATTAGAACTGATAGAAAACGCCTGCATTCGACAGTCTTCAGCGAAAGGTGGGTGACTAAGGCGAGCTTGGTTCATTTGAACGGGGCTAGCCTTGATTTTCTCTTCTAGGTCAACCTATGTCACATCGGGGTGGTTTCCTGTGAAGCCCTCCCCTTGGTTAAGTTAGACAAGCTTTTGTGTACCTAGTTAATGTGAGTAAGTGTTGTCCCTGGCCTGTTCCCGGCTATCTCTTTGGTTATGATCCAAGTCGAGATTCCCAACCTCCCCAGTTTGTTGGCTCCACTTTTCATCTCAACTGGGTCAGCTTTCAGATTTCCCATGTCCGTTTATATTTTCTCCTTTCCCACTCCCTTAGTGAGAGAGCTTCTTGATTTTGTCCTCTGGGCAGAATACAGTGGCCTCTCTGTTTTGAGTGTTGGACGGGCCCTACTAACATCAGTTATGTTTAATTTGATTTGTGTTAATATTTTAGTTTGTTATCGGGTTCATCTAACTCCCCTCTCATTTTTTCATCATAGAATTTTAAGTAATTATTATCATTAAAGTTTTATGGTATGGGGCGCGTTTTGTAGGTCCCCCCATGAGAGGATGCGGTATTATGGTGTCTGGAGGATTGATTGGTGATGGATGAGTTTTTATGGTGAATGGGCAAATTGTAACGAGTGAATGGGTCGTGAATCGGATTAACTAGGTATAGGATAGTTAGATAAGACCAGCCTCAACCCCTCACCTTTTCGGCCTTGTGCCATAATTATGTAATTTCTACATAATAAATATAATCAGAAATTCACCCTTGAGAGATGCCTAACTAATCCACGCTAGTCAAAACTTTGACCAACTGCACTTTTCCCGTGCAAACTTCTCTGACTCAACAAACACCATTTCGCTCTCCCAGGAACAATTGCTTACAATACTAAAGAAAGTGAAATAACACACTACTAAATAAGTATTCGTAAACATTTAATCAAACACCAAAACAACTAAAGGTACACAACTCTTACAAACTTTGGACATTAATTTAAACAAACATACGCATACACACTATTGACAGAACTCTCACAAAAGACATTTTTGTATACGACCAAACACTTTGTTTAATTTCACACACAAACCTTAGTAACAGTTTCACACACACCGAAACTTGGCATAACCACACTACATAATTCAATTCAACCATTCACACTTGTCCAACAATATCTGACCTAATTGTGTATGTTAATTTTATAAATCAATGTTATTGTTAAACTTTTAATTATGTTGTTTTCATTTTGATTTCTCTTGAATGATTTGCCTTCAATATGCCTGTTTCTTAATTTGTTGTGGATGAATGTCTAAGAACACCAACATCACTAACCTTGCTGATAACCTAGTCTGCAACAATGTAACCTCCTTAAAATTAGGGTTTTGGAGTGTTCACATTCGGCCTGTGGTGGAAATTTGTGTAGCATGAATCAGAAGATCTGATTTTAGGAAGATTATAAGAATAACCACTGAGGTGAACAAATTGTAGGCCATGCAAAAGCCTAGGTTAATGTCTGTCCTCCTCTTTATTATCATAATTCTTACTAATTCTACAAGTTTAAGGATTCCATTGAATTAATCTTAGTTTTAGTTTTGCTTAATAATTAGAACAAAAATATTTCGGGTCATTTTTCATAGTCTCTCTTAGTTATCTCCCTTGACTTTCGTTTGTGAGAAAATATTTTGCATCGATCGAAAACTACTATTTTTAAATTTAATTCAACTGGAAAACATTAGTTTATTTAAAATTTTACACGCTCTCCATTTTTTAAAATGTTGCATGGCACTAAGTAAGACAAATCCGAACAAATAAGTAAGTATAAACGTCGCCGTAATTTATTTATTTTATTTAAATTTGCGAACATATTTTTCCTTTATCGAACGTCAGAATTCGCGTTAGGAAGTTTAGTTTATGCCTTTTTGAAAACTGAATTTTTTTTAATCGTATTAATTAATTTATTTTAATTATTTTAACCTGATCCTATTGTGTTTTATTTTTTATTTCTTTTGCATATTTTAACTTTAAAAAAGTCATTTAACTCTTCTTACAATTGAAGGAAGTACATTTTATTTTTTGTGAAAGAAAAATAACATACACACATTTTCACACAACCTTTCAGCAAAAAAGAAATATTTTGACATTAACAGTACAAGTACAATAGAATTAAATTCTTTCTGGATCATTTTCTCTTGAAAAACATTTTAAATCATTAGTATGAATAAGTTATTTACTGCGGAGACTAAACCGGTGTTACGTCAGTTATACTCCCTAATTTTAAAACGTACCTTTTTTTAGTCATTACTTTTTAGTTTTTACACATTTCTGCAATAAATAAAAACTTGAAGTGAATTAGCACAGCATTGTTTTATAAAATGCAAATATAGTTGCTTTCTGTTATGAAAAATACTTTCATGACCAATTCCTCTTTTTAAAATACAAGAATTATGATAATTTTGTTTTCCTGTCTTTTTCTCAAACCTTAATTCTTTCTCCAGTCTAAGTGTCATATAACTCATTTGTCAATTCTTGTGACATCTTGAACTGTCACCCGTTTCACAATTACTGTCCTCTCGGTTCACTGTTTAGTGCTTTCACCACTAAAAAAAAAACAAATCTAGTTAAAACAATTTCTGTTCAGTCCATATGTGTTTTGAAAACTGTTTCAGGCCATGATTTGGTGAAATTAATATAATACAGAGATAACTTTTTTTTTTCAATGACTGATTAACTAAATCGCAGTTTGTTTAGAAATAAACATTGGCCTGAAATGGTTTGTTAGCCCAATATCACTCACACTTCTATTGATAGATGCTGTGAAATCAAAGAAGGATTTTTTCGAGTTAACATATTTTTTACACTATTTTGAAGTCCTGTTAGTTTAAACAGATTATCTCTGTTTTTAGTAAAATCTCCCTGTTTGTCTGAAGTTAGAGATCTCAATCTCCAGGTTTTAAGTGAGATTTTTAGGTTGACAGGTATGCGAATGTGGTTGAAAAACGTGTCTTTCTTACTTGTCATTATGTTTCTAGTTTAGGTATGATAGCAGGTAAACTTAAAAAAGGGATACCTAAGTTTATGCATTTTAAAAAATGGAAAGATCTTTCTTAGAGTTTTAATTTTAGTTTTAATTCCAAGTTAATATAGATTAAATTTAATTTTCCCTGTTGCGTTGCGGGAATGCTGGTTATGTTTAAGTAGAAAACATGTCTCCTGGTATATTTTTTTGCACAAAACTATATACAAGCAAAAGAGAATGTATGTATTAACAAAACAAAGGTAAACATAGACAATAAAAGATTGTTGTGGGTGACGAAACAATGAATATGAAAGAAGAAACATTTAAACTGGAGAATGTGTTTGTGTGTATGAAGTTTGTGTAAGAAAAGTGTTATATAGGAATAAAGTGTCGCTGCCAACACTTGTGTTTGAACATAGATCACCAGTGAGCAAACACAAGTGATCCCATTATTGAATTAAGTAGACCATGTGACCATAGAGGAAACGCATATATGTAGGAAGTAGCTGATGACTAATGATCTGCATTTCTAGTCTATCTTCTATTACTATTCGGATTGTTATTTCTACTCTACCCTCTATTACTATACAAATTGCTATTCTCTATACTATTCACTACATGGGTTACTTTCCAAGTGAATATTATTAAGTAAGTAGTATTAGTGTGAGTGCTATTCAAATGTGTCTGACACCAGTATTGTTCAACAGCATACTATAGTTGTATCTGCGATTACAAAGTCTCTATTACAACAAGCAAGACGAAAGTGACAACAAGTATTCATTGGCATTACAAAAGTGGCAATGCGTGTTTGTTGACATCACAAAAAATAAGTTTCAGAGAAAAGTAATTGAAAGTGAAATAAGCATGCATCCTGGTGGGGGACACATTTGTACCTTGTGTGAACTGCATCTTATTCTTCCAGAGAAAAAGTGGAAAGAGAGAGTAACTGAGAATGTCATTTCCTATTTATAGGCTTAAGGAGCATCTCCTAGTGACATTTTTAGTAAAGTTAAGTGGGGTAATCTCACAAGATTCCCCTCCAGATGGGGACAATTTTATTCTGCCCACATGCCCATAAAGTTTGCATATTGTTTGTTTTGTCTTTCGTTGGCCGAAAGGAAAAAGTTGAATAGGGTGGTTTAGATGTGTGTGCTTGAAACATGTTGATGAAAATGTGGTTGTGTGAAGTACTGTGTCATCAGGGTGCAGTATAATTTTCTAGGGGGTCAAAATTTAGCACACTCTGGAAGATATGTCGGTAATGTAGAAAGAGAATTCAGCAGTTGGTATTAAAATTTTGTTACTTTCCAATGCTCCACGTTGAATTGATTTTGTTTGGAAGGCCTTATTTGTTTTGCTATGTGTGGATGATGGTGCACAAAATTTTAATTGAAGGTCAGTGGGTTGCCTTGGAATTATTTCACACCTTTATCTGTTGAGCCTAGGAGAAACAGTGCTGTTTAAAGTTGAGAATGGAGTTGACTTCTGTGGTGTTTGAGTGGTATTTTCTCATGTGGTCTGTGTAAGTTTATTTGTGAATTCTGGGCAGTATTCTTGAAGAAGATGAGCTGTGTTTTGCTTGCTTCAAACTTGTAAGATGACAGTTATATTTTTCGTTCTTGTTGAAAATTTATTTGTGATGTCTGCTGGTGGAAATTGAAGTCAAACTTAAATATTGCTAAGAGGAAGGAAGGGAAGCAAAGGCAGTAGGGATGAAATGAGTGTTGCTTGCTTGCTGACTGTGCTATTGTAGTGTGATGCCCTTTGTGGTAGAATTGTGACAAGTTTTGTGACAATGTTCTCTGATTGTCCATTGTTCATTGCACCTTTGATGATATCCAAGGTTGATTGTATTTGTATATACACCCAACTTGCTATGTGCACAGGTTTGTCTTGTTGGCTGTGATTGCTTTCAACAAATAATAATAATGATGACATATGTTTTTAATGACACTGGTTTGGAGTGTACAACAATACGATTTCTCACTTAGCTGGCTATCTTCGGCTGAACTGCTACTCCCTATCTTAGCTGGTCCCTTCTTCACTGGACTCTGGGCTTGGTGACTTCTGATTCTTCGCTACCCATTCTTTCTGTCACTGGCTCTGGTCACTTACTTACTTCTCTCACTGCTGGATCCCCTTTCTATGCTGACTTCATGCCTCTCTCTGCTTATATGGATAATCACTGGGGTCCCCTGACTCCATCCACTTGTGTTCCAGAAGGTTTGGGACCACCCCAAAGCCATATGGGTGGTCAAATCTTCAAAGGACTACTTTTATCCAAAATCATTGATAAAATTTCTGTTTCCTAATTTAAAGACAGCTGTAGACCTAAAACCCCCAAAACACTGATATTTATGTTTACTCAAAGATGGACTGGAAACAAAATTCCGATGAAACTCAGATAGCTGAGTGGACTTAAAAGGAAGGAATTTATCTCTTATCTTCTTAAGCTGTGTGAGAGATCATATTGTTACAATAGTAGTAATTGTAATAGCAATTAGGGACTTTTTTTTAGTTTATTTGTTGCAAAAAAACAATATTTGCTGACTTGGAGAACAACTTGCCCAGATATGTCATGTAGATGTATTTTAGAGTTTTGAAATTTGCCATTTTGCTCTTTACATGAAGTTTAATCACAAATTTGTAAGAGTAAGTTATTTTTGCTGAATCTTTTTTGTGTGCATGGGATGGGAGGTAGAGAAGTTGGTCAAAGTTTTTCTTCATGGGTTCTCGGTTTGAAAAGTGTCTAAACAATTCATAGTTGAGTTTGTTTATAAGTTTTTGTTTGTTTGTATATCCAGGAGATAAATCCATGAGAAAAATATCACCATGTTGTGGGCTTACCTCATTTTGTTTGCAAGGTGTATGGACAGTTCATAATTAATATTTATGGACTCCTGGAACATTTTACCTGCATCTCAATAAACAAAATAATTTGGTGTATTTCAAATTGAAGTTAATTGGAAATGATTTTTCTCCTATTTAGTAAAATTTATGTCAGTATTGAGAAATTTGTCGATGCAAGATGATTCTCTTTTTTAAAAGGCCTTTAAAAAATAATGTACTTTTTTAAAATATTATTTGAGAAAAATTAGTTGATTTAAAGTTTAAATAATCAAAATTGAAACAAATATTTTATTTTAGAATATCACAGAAAAGCATATTTTTAATATGGAGGTGGGGGGGCGTTATGTGTTGAATTTAAGTTAGGAGTCCAGAAGTAAAGAAATTACTTGACAAATGCAATGTGAATGCTTTTTGTAATATAATTTTTTACCCGGTAATCTTTAAAATTTAAGAAATATTTTATTGAATTTTAGGTACTTTGGTTTTACAGCCCTACTTACTGAGACACTTGTTGAGAAAAAGTTAAAAAATTATCAGTAAATTTTAAATTTAGGTACCTTTCTTATTTTCTGATAATTTTGTGTACATGATAAAACCCATCAATGAATTTTTCCATTTATGACTAGTAAATACAATTTTAATAACAATATCACTTGATCATGACAATACAGAATTATGAAAGATATAAATAATTTTAATTACAATTAAAAAACTTTTGCAACAATTCAGTATCCATAAAAAAAAATCTTTTTCTTAAGATAATTGTGTCTATAATATATTTTATTCATAAAAGCAGTTAAAAGTTCTTCCAATTAAAAGATGTCTTAATTTTATTGCATTTTTTATCTTATGATTCAGAGCAGATTTTCTACAACTGGGAATCCTGTTTGACAAAACAATTTGATTTAAATTTTCCAAGGACTAACCCTTATAAACATTAAGCAATACAAAAAGGCATTACTCAAAATTTCATAAAAAAAGATGGAATATAAAATATTCTGTAGGCAAGCTGAATCATTATGATGTTATGATTGTAAAAATCTGCAAGTTTACTGTTTTCATTAATAATACCTCTTCTTTATTCACAGATGTCATTTGCAGTTGAAAACAATTCATCTGATAGCCATATAAAAAGATCCTATGAAGTAAAAACATTTTTTCTTTAAAGATAAACATGCCAACTCTTATTAGAAACAGTCTTTTTGTAATATGAAACATACTAGAGAGAAAGCCTGCAATGATGAAGTGTCTGGATCAACATTTGAAAAAACTTATACAAACATGTGTAGTAGAGAAAAACTTTTGTAATGTATTTGAATTTGAATTTTTGTAAATTCATATTGAAACTGACTTCCCCAAAAGTATGAGATAAACATTATTGCAAGGTCAGTTCTGTATCTTCCCAGAAATTGCATTTAAATATACATATGCAGGTACAGACTTTTGTAAAACAATATTCCTGCCAAGTGTGTGAATTAACATATTTTAAAAGTTTGGATTTAAAAAGACACATGCAAACACATGCTGGAGCAAAGCCCTATTCTTGTCAGTTGTGTGGATCAGCATTTTCAAAGGGTTCAAATTTAAAAATGCATATGCGAACTCACACTGGAGAGAAACCCTATACTTGTGTGATATGTGGCTCAGCATTTTCACAGAGCTCTGGTTTAAAAATACATCTGCGAATACACACGAGAGAGAAACGCTATAGTTGTGAAGTGTGTGGATCAGCATTTTCACAGAATTCACATTTGAAAAGACACATGCAAACACACACTGGAGAGAAACCCTATAAATGTCAAATGTGTGGATCAGCATTTTCTCAGAATTCTGATTTAAAAATACATATGCGAACACACACAGGAGAGAAACCGTATAACTGTGAAGTGTGTGGATCAGCATTTTCAAACAGTTCACAATTACAAAGACACATGCGAACACACACAGGAGAGAAGCCATTTTCTTGCAAATTATGTGGATCAGCATTTTCTCAGTGTTCTGCTTTGAGAATACATACACGAATACACACAAGAGAGAAACGCTATAGCTGTGAAGTGTGTGGATCAGCATTTTCACAGAATTCACATTTAAAACGACATATGCAAACACACACTGGAGAAAAACCCTATAAATGTGAAACATGTGGATCAGCATTTTCACAGAGTTCTGATTTAAAAATACATATGCGAACACATACTGGTGAAAAGCCCTATACATGTGAAGTGTGTGGTTCAACTTTTTCACAAAGTTCACATTTAAAACGACATGTACAAACACATACTGGAGAGAAACCTCATACCTGTGAAGTGTGTGGATCAGCATTTTCACATACTTCTGCTTTAAATATCCATATGCGAACACATACTGGAGAAAAACCATATTCCTGTAAGGAGTGTGGTTCAGCATTTTCAGAGAGTTCACATTTAAAAAGGCACATGCGAATACACATTAGAGAGAAAACATGTTGTTGTGATGTGTGTGGAGTAGTATTTTTGCAGAGTTCACATTTAAATAAACATATGCTTAGCCACAGTGAATAGAAGTAATAGTTTTGTGATTTGTGTGGATCAGTATTTGAATAATATTCAGAATTATAACAACATATGGCAATACATAGTAGAGAGAAATAATATTATTGTGAAGTGAGGACCTTGTGTAATCATGCTCAGATTGCACAATTTCATAAACCTAAATTGTTGGGTCCTAGTAAATGTCCTGTCTATGATTACCATGGATTGGCAATAGGCAAGGTTTGTTAAGCAAATATCTGTAATTAACACTATTTATATTTGGACTATTGTTCTCATCTTTGTTATTGTTAGCACAATCTTTTAGCTGGTATGTCCTTCAGCCTTCGTCAGGTGTATATTGATCTGGGTAACCTAAAGGGAATTCTGGATTGAACCCCTTATTTAATCTTTCTACTGTTCTTGTTCCACTCCTTATGTCTAGAGTTATTGTCTAGTTCTTATTTTTATTTAGTACTGTTCAATTATTACTCGCCCGTTTCCTACTAAGTGCAAGTACACACTGCCTGACCCAAGGATTGAACTCTCGGCCAGTGGGCTAGTAGATTAAAGTGTTGGTTTGTGAATTTGGAGACATAGTGATTGTGAGTTCAATCCTTCTTGTCAGGCAGTGTGTACTTGCACACAGTGAAAACAGGCAAGCAATAACTGAGTAATATTAAATAAAAACTAGATGATATCTCTAGACATGAGGAGTGGAATGAGAACATTGTACACCCCATAGATCAAATAAAAGATCCAGTTCAGAATTCCCTGTAGATTACCCATATCAATATACACCTGAGGAAGGCTGGAGGGCACAACAGCTGAAATGTTGTGATAGTAACAATAAAGAAGAGGACAATAGTCCAAATATAAATAATAATAACTCATCCCAGAAATCAGAAAAAAAGTGTAAGAAATTGTTATTTACAGGGGTTGGACAAAATAATGGAAACACTTGGAAATTTCAAACAAATTTATTTTAATATGGTGTAGGACCACCTTTGGCAGTAATTACAGCTTGAATTCTACAAGGTATAGAGACATACAAAGTTTGAATGGTTTCCAGAGGAATTTTTGACCATTCTTCTGCCAAAACAGTCTCAAATTCTTTCAGTGATGATGGTGGAGGATATTGACTCCTTGTTTTTCTAAAATGCACCATAAATTTTCAATAATATTGAGATCTGGGGGCTGTGGCCCGATAAGATGGTCTACTTCACTAGATTGTTCTTCATGCCACTCAGACAATTTTAGCTGTGTGAATTGGTGCATTATCATTCTGAAAGATTGCGTTTCCCTCTGGAAACATTCCACGGCCATAGGATGACTCTGATCTGACAAAATTTTTAAATAGTCTTGACTTTTGATCCTGCCATGAAGGGAAACCATTCGGCCAGCAAATTTCAAAGATATAGCCCCCCCACACACACACACACCAGTTTATAAGCACAAAACCTCCTCCATGTTTAACAGTTGGAAGAAGACAGTCTGGATCAAATGTTTCTTTAGGCTGTCTCCACATGTATACTCAACCAGATGTCAAAAATAAGGTAACGGATGACTTGTTCGAGAAAATAACATTCTTCCACTGTTCTAGGGACCAGTTCTGTAGATTTCTACTCCAATTTAAACACTTTGAATTATTGCTTTGTGAAAGAAGTGGTTTTCTGATTGCAGCCCTCCCATGAAATCCAGCTTTTTGCAGCTCCCTTTTTACAGTTTTTGAGGAAATTGGGTTCTCAAGATGGTCATTAAGCTCTGCTGCAATTTTCGGAGCTGTATTCTTGTGATCCTTCTTAACAATCCGTGTAAGAGTCCAACAGTCCCTATCAGGCAGCTTTCGCTTTCTTCCAGAGTTTTGCATCAGTGAGGAGGTTTTTCCTTCTTTCTCAAATCCTGTCATTACTTTTGAGACTGTACTCCTTGCTACACCAAATAATTCAGCAGTTTTTATTATACTAGTGCCTGTCATATGAACACCGACAATTTGACCTCTTTTAAAGTCTGATAGATCTGCGATTTTAATGAATTTTGATTAATTTCCTCTGATGGCATCTGTAAAAAAAAATAACAATTTTAGTAAAATAAGACAAGAAAAATTAATAATAAATCATAAAAATAACAAATAGTAGAATGTCTAGTAATCATTGCTGTTCCATGTACCACCATGAGGATATGTTTTCTTTTTCAAGTCAGTCAAATTTAGGCTTTCATTTGAAAATTTTAGAGACCATATTCATTAAATCTCTACAGCCTTTGTAAACAGGAGTGCTTGTTAAGTTTTAATGTGATCTGTTTGTGATATTTATACATATATTGGTATATTATTAATATGTGGATATATCCTATCTTTTTCCTATATAATAAATGTGAATGTCACTGTGTAACATTTTTTCAATTAAAAGGGACACAACTCTCTAACTTTTAATAGCTCATGTTAGAAAACTTTGGATTCCCAAGTTTTAATTACTACGATTGTTTTCATTGATTTTTGCAACAAATTTTTTTGTACAATAACAGTTTTCATAACTTGGAAATAGATTTGGGAATAATTGAAGTTAATTGCAAAATCAGCCAAAAGTCACCCATGAAATACAAATAATTGTTTGTATGGAAAGTAAGAACCTATGTACATCAAAAAGTGGCAGCAGAACAAATATTGTTGAACTTTTAAAAGGTAAGCTTAAATATTAATGCAATACTTAAATAAACCAATCAATTTTGAGTTCTGCTGTAGTTTATTGTTGCCTATCACATACAGAAGCACTATACCTTACAAAAAGAAATCTTTGCCAGGAGAGGACCAGATTGCAATAAAAAGAACCAAGGCTGCAGTGAGGAAAAGAAAGTCCCGTGCAAATGAAAACACAGATCAAACAGCAACCAAGAGAGCTTGTAATGCTTAGAATATGGAAAGATTTAGGGACTCTCAAACTCCTGAAAAAGCTGAAGGCCCAATCAAGAGCCCTCTACAGGAGCTGGCTTAAATGCCAGCTTATAAGGCGGCTTTTAAGCTAATTTAGGATATTTTCCTCTTTTAGTTATGGTGCACTTTGTTTTATTTCCTTGATCAAGCTCTTAAGAGAGAGGAATGAAAACCAGTCAGCTGTCTATTTTTCTTTCTTTTTCTAATCACTGTTGATGGTTATTATGTCTTTTCTTTCATTTTTCTCTCATTTCCATTAAATCTTTATGTTTTAATGATTGTAATAAAATTTTGTACCTCAAGTAAAAAAATTTTTGAACCTTAGTACATTCTCATTTCTGTTAATATTGTCAGAACATGCAGACATGAGAGGTATTTGACAACATGCACTACAGGCCAAAAGTTTGGGGAAACCCTCTGGATTTAATAATTAGTAAGTTTCATATCTTCTTAACACCCACTAAGCTAGGATGCCAAAAGTATTTACCTCATGAGTGCATAGTGTCCAATTTTTTAGCAAGGGGTTTACCGAAAATTTAAGGCAAAAGGAGCAAAAATTTCAAGAAAACCTTAATTTTGTTATTGGATACATGATAAAACCCATCAGTAAGTTTTTCCATTTATGACTAGTAAATACAATTTTAATCTAATAACAATTTTACTACAAATTAATACAGAATTTTAAAAGTTTATAAATTATTCTAATTAAAACAATTTTTAAAAAATTCAATATTTATCCAAAAACATTTTTTGTAACAGAATTGTGTCCATAATATATTTTATTCATAAAAGCAATTAAAAGTTTTTCTAATTAAAAATGTGTTAAATGACATGAATTGAGCAATTAAATTAGTTTTGAAAAAGGCATGCAACCTTTAAATTTTAAACAATTGTTTGAAATCCAGTGAGTGGCCTCCAAACTTTTGATCTATAGTATATGTGAATTGTTCTTTTCAGATGAGGCATGCTCAATTCATGTCATTTAACACATTTTTAATTAGAAAAACTTTTAATTGCTTTTATGAATAAAATATATTATGGACACAATTCTGTTACAAAAAATGTTTTTGGATAAATATTGAATTTTTAAAATAACAGATGTTGATACATTTGCAAGAGACAAATTATCTTAAGAAGTTTGTTAGTGTACTATTTGACATAATACATATTCAGAAATCACCTGGAGTGAAATGTTTGTGCTATTTACTGGAAAAATTTACATGTCAACATAAAATATTTAATTTCATATTGCAATTTTATGGTTTTTTTTAATTTTATTTTATATTTGCTTCTTTCCATCCTCATTGCTGAGGATCGGGAACCATAGACAATTGTTACAATTTTGATTTCTCCTATGCCGGTGCCCAACCATGGCTAGAGACGCCAGTCTGCCCTGTTATTTAATCAATATCTTGGCAGGGATAGAAGAGATGGATTTATACTTTTCCAAAAGATATTTATCAAGGCAATCCTTAACTCAAGCCTATACAGTATGTTTAGCTCTTCAGGTCCTGGGGGCCAACTGTCAACATGTGAAAGTTCTTTGCTGGAATTGGATTAAAAAATTGTTTTTTTTTAAATAAATGTTTACTTTTAACCTTTGGATTAAGTTTATTATTCAAGATAATGAAGTAAATAATGTTTATTTATTTTATTTTGTACTTGCAATATTTTATCTTTAAATAAACTTTTTATTACATAAAAATAAAAAATTAATATTTTTCTCTATGCTATTGTTCTTCAACAATGACAATATTAAGTATAAAATTAATATATTATTTTATCTTTAAATAAACTATTTCAGTGTGACGTTCACAAGTTTATCACGTAAAAATAAAACTTAATATAAATTAATATTTTTCTCTGTGCTTTTGTTCTTCATCAATGACGATATTAAGTATAAAATTAATGTTTTGATGTATAAATTATGTTTTACTTTAACAGAAAAAACAAGTATTATTTTATTTGTAAAAGTATGTTGAATTTGTCCGTAATTTGTAAATAAATAGAAGACATTAAAAAGAATGGTAAAGCTTTTCACCACAAAATTAATGAAAAATGATAATAATTAAAGAATTTATCATACCATTAATGTCAAAAATTAAATTCAATAAATTTAATATTTTACAAATATTAAAGATATACCACAAAAATGTAAAGGCTTGTCAATAATGTCTTTTACTTTTTTACACTTTTTCAATTATTTTAAACAGCAAGATTCACAAAAAATGTAATTATTAAGAATTTTTTGTCATTCAGAATTTTTTCACAGAAATTTAATTCTTTTTCTTTATGGCATTATTCTTCATAATAAGGAAGATCTTGATTATAAAATTCATTTTTTAAAGAATAATTTGTCTTTATAGAATATTAAAGTATGTTGATACTGTCCTTGTAAGAAAACAAAAAATGAATGTAACTTTTTGCACTGATAATTTTTCAAAATTACTATACAGAAATTTGCACATTTGAAAAATTTAATAAAAATTGAATATTTTTTCTATGATATTATTCTTTATAAGAAACACTGATTTAAAAAAATAATTATTTGCACATGGGTATTTAAAAAAAATGTATGTTTAATTTTGCTAGCATTCTTATTGTTAAAAATGTAAAACAAAAAGTAACCAGTTTAATATTTTTTAAATATACTGTAAAAATATTAAACTGGTTAATTTTGTTTAGATAATTGTATTTTATGGGAGTGGTGATCGATTTGCACCCCACCTCCCACTGTAAAATACTATTATCCAAAAATTTTAATGAGGGAAGTTCAGTTCACTTTGTAACTTCAACATAAAATGGACACTGACCATTGAAACAATTTGGAAATCCTTTGAATCCATGTGATTCCTTAAAGACAATTGAAAGTAACATAAGATGACAAATTCATACAAACTTTAACATTCTTAATTCTGAATCTTAAACCCTCCAAACCTTAGAATATAAGGTTCATAGACTTTTTAGAAGCGCCATGTAATTTTTACAAAATAATAATCTAAGTTAATATTTTTTAATTTCAGTATCCCAAAAATCTTTCTCAAAATGCTAATAAAGTACTGTGTAGCAGTAAGGTTGTTGTGGAAACTATGATTAAAAAAATAAGATTTTGTATTTTGTCTTCCACAAGATCAGAATGAGCAAGAACAATGGTTAATAAAAGCATTCCTTGAAGACAACACTCCTGACAAACCAAACACTGTTGTTTGGAAAGGAATTTTCTATCTGATTATGAAACTTGTTATTACAAGAAAAGTATAACCCAGAAATCCACCATCAATATTTGTTCATTTATCGTAAGTGTATTACCTAGTTCTCAACCAAAACCAACAAACAAAAATTCTACTTTTATGTGGAAGATGCAAAATGATGAGTTGGCACAGTTTCTAGAAAAAAGAAAATGAAGCAACACATTCAGAAAGGACTATTTATATATTTGTAATAGCATGAAGATTTGATGTGAAAAAATTTTTTTTTCAGTGACTATAAGAATTATTAGAAATTGTTTTCATTTTAAGATTATGGCAATAAACGACATCCGGTAGCAAGGCCTCTGATTGGGAGATTGGAGGTTTTGAGGTGTGCAGAACCACCTCTTCATTGCTTCTGTTCCTAGGTCCACCTTGACCTGGGGTAGTAGCATCTGTTAGGGTCCCACCTATGGGCAAATAGTGAACCCCTAAACAAAAACAAAACACTGAAAGTATAAAAATACATTTTTATAGTAAAATTACCATCAATACATATTTATAGCAAAATGTCCAGCAATAGATTTTATAGTAGATTTACCAAGAATACATTTTATCTGTACTTGAATGTATACAATTTTGTTCAAAATATATTTAGTTGAAGCCATAAAATTGTGTTCAAAATATTTAAATTTTGGCATTAAATAGCCCAGAGAGATTGGTATGTCGCTAAACAAAATCAACCAACGAACCATTCATTTTAAAATATGAATGATTCAATGTTGTTTTTTTTAATCGGAATCACCCCAAGGAAGGCAGTAAAGCCACTAAAACACAAATAGTTATAGGATGTGAAAGAATTAGGAACAGAAACATTAATGATGAGCAGAAAGAGAAGAGTGTAATCAAGTGAACAGTAGATGGCAGATAACATTGCATTTAAATTTTTGCAGATTAAAGTTGCCTGGAAAACAAGTAGCCAGAAGGGAATTCTACGAGTGAGAAGTATGAGAGGAGAAACTGTTAGCATAGAATATACAGCTACATCTAGCCAGATCAACTGTAAATTGATGAAATCTTGTTGAAAACAGTGGTTCCTGTGTGCTATAGTGGCCAAGCATGCTGGTGTGAACCATGGAGAGAATTAAGGTTTCACCTGGTATTTCCAAAAAGGGACGAAAGAGTCCTTGCTGGCTTTGACCCAAGAAGAAACCTCAGTGATTCAATTCTCAATTGAGAGTTTAAAGATGTCAGTCCAATGAGCATCATGGAGAAAATCATGGTTTTCAGAATGTTTTGTTTAATTCTCAGTGAAGTAATGGTTAGTGGCTCGGATTGAGGAATCGGAGAGACCCGAGTTTGAATTCCAGTTGAAACCCATTACATTCACTTACTTGCTAATACCCTTGGGAAAGGTATGAATCCTTCTCTTCTCCCCCCCCCCCCAGCTATGGGTAAATAGCAGGACAGACCAGTTTCTATAGGCTTGGATAGCAACTGGTCTACTGCAAAAAGAAATGGCAACCTACTGTGGGAAAAAATCTGCCTCATCAGTCATGTATCAAAAGATACATGATTGCCTAAGCATGGCACATAACTGACTGACAATATATTATGCAATTTTAAAAATAGTTTGGCAATGTTTATTCTTTGTGTCCACAAAAAAAAATGTTGTGTCAAAAGAACAGTTATTCCTTTGACATTGGTATACACTTTTGATTCCATCACCAATGTTTGATGTTTTTAAAAAGCGATGATAAAAATTTTAATGAAATCCAAGCTTATGAAAATAGATTTGTATATTTTCTTTATGTTTGATAATTGACAAAAAAATTTTTAAACACTATTAGATTGCTTATTTAATCTATCAGCAAATTTTTTAGACATTTTTTTAAAAATTTATCAACAATTTAAAACTTATGCTTTTCAAAAAAAGTGTAAGAATGATGGGGGGTATCCTATAATAACTGGAGTTTTAGACCTTGGATTTCTATTATTTAATCATTGATTTCTATTAGTCATTGATCCTAGATTCCAATTAGAAAACTATTGGAAAATTGAAACAAGAAATAATCTGAGTAGAAAATGTATTATACCCGGAAAATCACATTTATCCTAATTTTTTTGTTCTATATTTCATTGATATTTTTTACAGAATTGGGAATAAAAACTTGTTTCATAGTTATTTATAAAATGGTAAATAATACTGCATTGTTGATTGATTGATTTTATGGAACATCAACCTTTTTTGGATTATTTAATGCTGGAAAAAGTACAATAGGCAAAATTTTGGTGGATTTTGTACATATAAATTCTTTGTAGAGACATTATGTTGATACATAAATTGGAAATTGTTTGAGTCTGTATATTTGAAATCCAAATTGATTATTTTGTATGTTTCCATGTTTCCAGGCTTTGTCATAGGCTTTTTCCAAATTGAAAAAAAATATTGCTACAAGTTGTTCCTTCTTGATAAAAGCTTCTCTTATATGGGTTTCTAATCTAATTAAGTAGTCTGTTGTACTCGTCCTCTTCCTGAATCTAGTTCAGATGGTCGTTATAAGGTTTTTGTTCTCTAAGTACCATATACTAATATGGTACTTGATCATGCTCTCGAATGTTTTGCAGATGCAACTGGTAAGTGCTATTGGTCTATTGTTTATAGGATTGTTTAAGTTTTAATTTATTTTTTTGGTATAGGAATTATTATTGCTTGTTACCAGAGGTTGGGAATGTTACCTGTAGTCCATATGTCATTGAAAATTTGAAGTAGGTATTGATGGGATATTCTAGGTAGGTGCTTTAGAAAGTGATAATGTATCTCATCTGGGCCTACAGCTGTATCATAAGTCTTGGCCATAAAGTCAAAGAGTTCCTCTGTCGAGAAAGGTTTGTTGTAGTCTTTTGTGTTATCTGTCTGGAATTTAATATTATCCTTTTCTTCATTTCTTATGGCTGTTGAAAACCCTTAGTATGATAAAGGGTTGTTCTAGAAAATTGTTTAAGTCGTGTGTGTTTATTGATTCATGTGGAGGTATATATATGGAACAAATTGTGATAGTTTTATCGTTACTTGTGTTGCAATTGCCTGTAATTTTGTTTTGATACAAATTTGGCTTTGTGGAATATAATTTCTTATCAGTATTGATGCACCTCTATTGCCTCGGTCTGCTGTATTGATGCATCTCCATTGCCTCGGTGTCCTGTATTGATGCACCTTCATTGCCTCGGTGTCCTGTATTGTGAATGTAATGGTATTTTTTGTTATTTTTGGTTTTTAGGTTATTATCTTCTTGTAGGAAAGTTTCTTGTAAGCAAATGATAGCAGGATTCAGGAGTAATACAAGTATGAGAAGCTCATTTAAGTTTGGTCTTATTCCATGAAAATTCCACTGCATAATTTTATGTGATTTGATTGGGTTTTTCACTGGTATTGTCTTCAAGGTCATGTTTTCAAATATTTCTAGTTTTTAGCTTCTGGGTTGTTTTTTGAATTTTTGGTTTTGGCTTCAGGAAAGTAGTGTCTTCTGACTAGTTTTCTGATTTTGTTTTGGAGCTGCTTTGCTTTCATTCTAATCCCAAGTTTCTATATTTTCTAGTGCTTCAAATTTATTTCTGTTTGTGATTTTAGATCTTGAGCTTGAGTGGGATCTTGATCATGTGGTTTCATGCCTGGTGGGTGATTCTCTTTTGTTGTTTAGTTTGTTTTTTGTTTTCCTAATCTGGGTTTGGTTCAGTGAGGTTTGATTCTGGATTTTCCTTGGAGAGTTTTTTGGTTTTTTCTTCTGATTTAAGAAGGATCTTAGTGCCTCTAATAGGGCCTTCATCATTAATCAGGTTTGGTGTTTCAGTTAAATCTTTCAGCTTGTTTTCATTATTAGTTTTAGTTGTTCTTTTGGCTATGTTGACACAGGTATTGTCTTTCATGTAGGTCATCACCTTCTTCTGTGGTTCTGGGAAGAATATGTTTTTCTGCATTTAACTTCAATTATTTCCTTTTCTCGTTTATAGGTACTGTAGTTTTTGGAAGAGGCAGGATGGTTTCCAAAGCAATTTGTGCACATGGTTTCATTTCAACAGTTTTCTTCTATATGGTCTGGATCTTTTGTACTGCATTTTCCACATATTTATTTGTTTCTGTAGTTGCCCTTATGGTATCCAAACCACAGGCATCTGAAACATTGAAGAGGGTTTGGTATGTATTGTTCTACCTCTGTTATATGGTATCCAATCTTTATAGCTTTTGGTATTTGGGGAGTATTGAAAGTTAGGATGTAGATGTTGGTATTTATTTGTTCTCTATTTTTCCTTGTGGTTCTTCTGGCATCAGTGACACCTTGATTTTCTAATTCTGACTTTATTTCTTCCATGATACACAAGGAAAGTTCTTTTATTATGCTCTTTGAAAATTTAAGGTTTGGTGGGGGTAGGTTTTAATATTGTTTTTTTATTTGTATGTCTACATACATTTTTTTATCGACCTACACAAGTAGTGTTCCATTTTGAAGTTGTTTTTTTTAATTTTTTGGTGTGATTTTGTTAGAGAGCACTTTCTGGATCAAGAATGGTGACATTTTGGTCGGTGGTTTATTGTTAATTGCTTCAAGGACAATAAATTGTAGGAAGTTTTCACTATTGTACCCAGTCTCTGAATTTGTGTCTGTATGGAGTCTATCAGATGATGTTTTTTGGGCCATAGATAGTTTTTAATTTGTTTCATCATCCATGCTCCTTACCCACCTTGGAGTCCGAAATTGAGACATGGCAAGAGGGAAACCCATTTGCCTTTCCATGATGGGGCTACGTGGAAGGCATACACACTTTGGAAAGGGTTCTCAAGTACCCATATTCCATTGTTTCTGCTCTCCAACTATATCAATTACCAGGGTTTAACAGCCATGTTGAGTTCTTATCTTTCAAATTGATTGATCTCAGCGATTGCTTTCCATTATATATTTGGGGGTGGGTATTAGTGGTAGGCTGGGGGAAGTGTGAGCTGTTAGTTGTAGGTTTGGTGTGGGTTATATATGATAGGGATTGGTGTGACCAGCCATTTGATTGGATTGGGCTACTCTGATCACCTGTCTAGTTCAAGTAAGTGCCAAAGTGGAGTATTGAAGCTAATGGCCTTTTAGTTCTATAGTCAGCCACCAGGAATCTGTCCTCAGACATCACAAGTTGCCACCCCTGGCAAACAAGTGGCCCCTTTGGGAAGCTTCTACCACTTGCAGAAGTGCAGTTGGTGTATTCTATGGCCCCAACCAACAGGGAAATTGCATTGTAGTTGGTTTATATATTTTGATAATTTTGTAATTCTTTTATAAATTGTTGAATAAAAAGATTTCTTTTCAAATTTATTTCTCCTAAAATGGAAAATAAATCTTTATCAGAGGTAAATTATAAATATTGCATTGTACTTGGTTTACATATTTTTGTAAATGTGTAAATAAACATTGCTGATGAGAGTGAGAAGTGTATGCAGTAATAGAGGTGTCAAGGGAATTACTGCTCTTTTGGCACACTGTCATTTTTTGCAGGTATGAAGGTTAAACATTGTCAGTAGTTTAATGTTTTTTCTACCTGTGTTATTTCAGCAATAATTTACAATAATTTCTCTGAAATTTAAGTTTTTTCAATATATTTTTGTATAATATATGGTTTTTCTAAAGTACTTACATGTATACATATTTCAATTGGTGGCATTTTATTTGAAACAAAATAATTCATTATTCATTTTAAAAAATGAATTTTATTATGAAATAGCATCTAATTATTATTATAGTCTTTGAGCAAAGTGGTCAAGAATCTTGCAAATTCTTTAATTTTCCTATTCTGGTATTGGAAAGAAAATCTAATAACACCTAATATAACTTAATATCATATTATATATATAATATAATCAATTATATTTAATATAATATCATAATATTAAGAAAATTTGGGTCTGAAATTAAGGATTCAGTAACTTTGAAAAATGCTTTTCATTGTCAGATTCATACTAAATTTTATTTATAATAATAGCAATAGAGATAATTATAGTTATCTTAAAATGATGAGGAAGAAATGCAGAAATACCTTATTTTTTTATTAATTTTAGTCTTTGGTAGCTTGAATTTAAGTGCAGTACTAGATTGGAAGCTAGGTCTCACTTTACAGTTGAAATGGCTAGATGTAACTGTAAGTTCTATGCTAACAGTTTCTTATCTTACACGCCTCACATTTGGAATACACTTCCAGGCTCTTGCTTTCCAGTCGACTTTGATCTTCAAAAACTTAAATGCAATCATTATCTTCTGTCTTCTTAATTCCTGTTCTTTTATTGTTCTCTCTCCTTAATAATATTTTTCTTTTACTCATATTCTTTCACACTCAGTAACACCTTGTGTCATAGTGGTTTTGTTGCCTTGCTTGAGGTAAAATGATTATATATATATATATATATATATATATATATATATATATATATATATATATATATATATATGAGTTTCTTTCATATGCTCTTGCCACATAAATTCCTTAAAATAGGTTGAGAGAATCTGGATGTAGAAATGGATTTTTTTTCCAAGTTTACAGTTACTCATCATTATGTTTATTTAAATTTTCTTGTTCTCTTGGTTTACATATTTTTATAAATTTGTAAATATAAAATTATTCTTGTAACAAAACATCCCATGTAACTAATGCAGGGTTAATACATCTGAATTTTCAATTCCTTTAATATTTACATAGAAAGTAACACAGAACGTTCTGGTGGTAGGAGAGTTAAAGACATTGGACATTAATAATGGTTGTATTTTAGAACTGACTACATTTGAAACGAGCATACATTGATAAAGTTTGTGTTCTGCTTATTGCTACCTGCTGGCTTTATCTTTAATTCACCATTCTCCTGATTAACTTTAGTCATGTTCATCCAATAACAAACAAAATATTTCTGGTGGTAAAAAATAATTGATAATTAAACATCAACTTTGACAATTTGTGACTTGGAATGTTGCATTCAGTTTTTTTTCCTTTCACTAATAAACTAATTCATTTCCATGTGGTGCACTCAACCAAATTATTAATATATGGTGTCATGATTTTATTCATAAGTTTTTATTATAACCGGTATGATGATTAGCCGTTGGTTCCAATCTGAGCAAAGAGAAAAATAAACGGAATTTTAAACATTATATCAAGGTATGCTTTCCTTTTTAGTTTTTGTCTGAGTGTTCCAACAATGAAGACAACAGACCCCAGCATTTCAAAAACTTCCTTTTGATAAACTAAGTACAAGATCTAAGAGAAGGGAGAATTCAATAAAGAGAAAGAGACAAATATTTGACATGTTCATTTTTCACATCTCAGTGATTCTTACTCTGTCTAAATATTGATATTCACTGAAGAATAGGAGACACTGATTAATTCGTACACCCAAAATACATCCATGAAATAAAAAAAATATTTTGCTTTCTTCACAAGTTTTGTGGTGGTGTTAATCATCTAAGGACATCTTGCCAGGCACAGATGTAAATTTGGTGATGGAATACATACAATGTCTGATCAAAAAGTATTGGTACTGTTGCTATAGTAACAGAGCTAAAGTACACAGAGTGAAGCCACTTGTACAGATTGTCTGTGAACTCTGTCACATATACACACTAATTTATAATGTTCCCTCTCACTTCTGTTGTTTATAGCAGTGCTTGGAAGGAAAGTGTGTAGAATGTGATCCACCACAGAGGTTCCATCAGTGGCTATGGCTTGTGCAGCAGTTTTTGGCCAAAGACAACATTCCCCAGGTTCAACAACTACCATACTCCCCAGATCTCACCCATGTGACTTTTTACTCATGAAAAATCAAATTCCACTTGAACAAGATTTCAAGACATTGAGGCTATCCAAGAGAATGCGACAAGGCAGCTGCTTGCTATCCTAAGGAAGGAGTTCCAGGAATGCTTTTATCAATAGAAAAGACATTGTATAAAGTGTGTGGTTTCAGAAGGGAACTACTTTGAAGGAGATTAAATGCTGAATTGATATGTGTTGTAGTTTTCTTTTTATAGCAACAGTCCCAATACTTTTTGATCAGACCTCATATAATCACCAGTAAATATTTACTTAATAATAATCTCTTCAGAACTGATTACTCAAGTTTTTGTTCATTTATTCAAACAATGTCAAGTGAACATTTCTCTCCAAGAATATAACAATTTTTTAAAAATCATTTCACCCCAACCAAAGCAATAAAGCCACTAAGATGCAAGGGGTTACTGAATGTGAAAGCATATGAAAAAATAAAACACTATTAAAGAGAGAAACAATGAAAGAACAGGAATTTAGAAGACAGAAGATAATAGTTGACATTGCATTTACATTTTTCAAGATGAAAGTTGACTGGAAAGGAAGAGGCTGGAAGAGATTTCTATAAATGAGAAGTGTGAAAGAAGAAACTGTTAGCATAGACTAATGGTTGCATTTAACCATTTCATCTGTAAAATGATGAGACCTTACTGCCAATCTAGTACTGTGCTTAAATTCATAAAGTCTAGGTACCAACGAGAAAAGCTCATCAAACCAATTACTATGAAAATATTTATAAAAGGGAAGCTATGTTATGATGGTGGGAAGTGACTGAAGCTGAGATGTCAGGTCAGGACTAATAACTTTTCAGATTGTTCTTTGGATTATATCAAGAATCTCTAAATATATAGCAGAAGCTCCAGACCAAATGTGAAAGCAATATTCATGGATGAATGTTTGCAAGTTCATGACCTATTAAGTTTAATTTGCTATTCTTTTTGACACTTTGACCTTTTTTTTTTCTTTTTTTTTAAGCTTTTCACCCCAAGCAAGGCAGGAGCCACCATCATGCAAGGGGTTACAGAAGGTTTGAAGGAAGAGCAGATAGGAGTGGTAAAGGAGAGGATGTGGAGAAAGATAGTGGATCGATCAAGGCAAGGGGGTTAGAAGATTTGGAGCGAGAGCAGATAGGAATGAAAGGGGAAAGGATGTGGAGAAGGGAAGTGGATAGATCAAGGCAACTGGAGAAGTCGATTGACGTTACACTTAAATAGTTGGAGCAAGGGGGTTACAGAAGATTTAGAGCGAGAGCAGATAGGAATGAAAGGGGGAAAGGATGTGGAGAAGGGAAGTGGATAGATCAAGGCAACTGGAGAAGTCGATTGACGTTACACTTAAATAGTTGGAGACTTACCCATTGACATAGAGTTCCATTTCATACACAGACATTTGTAATTGTAGGACAATGTAAAAATATACAAGCTACTGTTAACAAATCAACTAAACAGTAATGTGCAAAGAATCAATTTTCAGCTTTATTAAGATATCATTATCAAGGCTGGTGCATACTACACACAAAACACCCGAGCAGTACTTTTTGACTCTCACTATCTTTTCAACCTTTGCTTTTCCTGTCTACATTTATATATGTTACAAATTAAACTAAGTGCAACTGACCATTAAAGAATAAAAGTTTTTTGTGGATTTTGACCTCGTTCTAGATTTTTATTTTGTCCAAATGTGTGAATTTGTTTTGCTCATGCTAAGTCTTGAAAAAACACTATATAATAAAATTCACTATTTTTTTACCTATAATGTGGAATGTGTTAAAATTATTCAACTTTTTAACAAGAAAAATTTCAAGTTGATGTTAAAAATTGCTGCAAAACATCATTGATTTATTTAAAATGGAAAGATCTATTATGATATGTCTCTTATTGTATACATTGTATTTATTTTCAATTTTTCTAGTTGAATTGTCCACCTATATTGTATATGATCCATTAATGTACATAATTAGGTTACAATAAAATTTGTATTTCATATGAATACTACCTTTTGAAAATTGAGATGTTGTAGAGTTGGGGGCCCCATATCATAGATTGGTGAGGCACATGATCCTTGCACCAGTCATGGTCATTATAAACTTTCATTCCACATACTCTACTTTATGACTTGTTTTTTTTTTATTACTATAAACATTATTTATAATGGTTTCACATGTTTGGGTAGATTTCTCTGTTATTTTAAATGATGAAATTAATGTCAACTGGCCTGGAGAGTGATGTCAATGAAAAAAGATGTTCCTTCAGATGGAAACTGAACCTGTATTCTCTTTTTCCATCAGGGAAATCACTTCCAATCCAAATGTGCCTTACCAAGTAACCCATAAATAACCATCTTAAAAAAAAGCAAGTCTCAGTTACCTATTTTATGGATTTTTTAAATTACAATCTTTAGAGTGAAAACATGAATTTTCATTCATGAAGTGTTATCTCTTGTTAAGTTCCTTCATAATTAGATCTCTTTCTGATACATTCTGCATGCTGGACAGATGTGAATGAAGGCAGAAAACGATATAACAAAAGTTGTTTTCCGTGCATTAGGCTCCACACATCACATCCAGCCTATGAAGTGAGTTCTGGTAGTGGCTAATTGTGATCATTCCTGCTGGGGGGGGAGGCCCATTTAAAAGCAGGCCTTTGAGAATGATCAGGGTAGTTGCAGCCCAGATGTACCACTCCCACGCTTGACCAACCACTTTGGCTATCCAGCTTCAACTTGAAACATCTCAGCCTTGACTCCTCCCAGCTACAAGCCTTCATCGACACCAACCTCATCACTTAGGCAAACACCAGCCATGAACGGCCAACTATCTAGCCTCAATGCCACTTAGCTACAAGCTTTCATTGTCTACAACACTGTCACCTCAGCAAATATCAACCAACAGAAATCGACCCTCCACCATGACCTCTATTAGTGATCTCTGTTCCATAGAACAGGCCTACCAATGCCTGCTGTCAACTCGTCCTACCTCAACTTGTTTACAAGGCATTCTCTTCAAGTAGACACCAGCGACCTTTGTTCCATAGAATAGGCCTACTAACCTCCACTGTCACATCAGCCTACCTTGACTTGTTTACAAAGCATTCCTTTCACAGTCAACACCAGTGACCACCATTCTATAGAACAGGCCACACAACCAACGACCTCGGTTCCATAAAAGAGGCCTACCAACCCCTGCAGTCAACTCAGCTTATCTCAACTTCTTTACAAGGCATACCCTTCGCAGTTGACACAAGCGACCTCCCTTCCATAAAACAGATCTACCAGTTCCTGCCATTACCTTGGTCTACCTTACTCATTCACATTCGACACCTCTCCTAAAACAAAGGTTCCTCATTGATATTAAATTCAGTTGAGACCATTTGGTATTTCCTAATGTGAATTACATATTACACTAACAGCAAATTAAAACGAAAGCCCCAAATAATATTTTTGACAAAGAGTATAGAATGGCAAAAGCATATATTAACATGTAGAAAAATAATTTATTCGGGTTTCTACCATATTGTATTAATCAACTGTTCCTATGAATTAATACAGGTTAAGAAACTTTATCCCAAATTCTTAGGACTGGAAGTGCTTCAGTTTTCAGATTTTTTTTCATTTTGGAATACAGGTAATTTAATTTGTATATAGCATCTATAAAATGAGTCAGCTTAGGAATGGAACTCAAGCATAAACATGATATTCCTTTACATTTCATAACACAGCTTATATATATATACCTTGAAGGTAGTTTTATAATAACCATGAAGATAGTTTTATATAAATAATATATACCCTGAAAGTACTTTTATATAAAATTTTGTAAATTTTGTGCACATACAGATACAAGTAATGACACTAGTCATGTAATAGTCATACAGATTTTTAAGTGGGAAAATTAAGATTTCACGTAAAAATAATGTTTTGTATTTTCTATACATGTATATAAAACATGATCCTTACTTACAAAAAATATATAAATGCTGGACTTTTTGATATTTTGAATAATATCTTTACTGAGCATGAAACACCTGGTAAGTAAGTAATCAACGAATGAAAGTGTTGCTATGACAATTGATAACAAAAACTGATGCCAACATAGGCTAAGTAGCTGGGCTGGGTTACCTCCACCCAGGGCAGATGAGGTTACTTACAACAGCTGCACATCAGCTAGGAACCTTTCCAGAGCTTTTTTAAATTTTCCATTTGTGGTAAGTCATGTCAGCAGCTGAAAAACTTTCGGATTTGGGAATTTCAGATAAAGGAGTAGTAGGGTATAGGACCTATTAACTAGGTGATTACTTATTTCAGAGTATTTTATGTTTTATTTGAATTGGTAGCATTTTTTTAAAATATTTTATTTAGAAAATAAATAATAAAACTATTGCCTTGAGTTTGGTTACCACTGGAAGTTCTTTCTAATAGCGCTCTTCAAGCAGGGAGATGTGAAAGTCCATTCTTAAAGCAAAGGGGCAAGAAGCCTATCGCAGTTAAAATTTATTGAGTAAATCTTTAAATCCATTGCATCTTTTTCAAATACGGAAACCACCAAAACTTGTAAGTGTTTGAAAGTTTATTTTACTAAGATTAGCAAACAGTAATAAAATTGCAAACTCAGTCTTTTTGAGGATCAATTCATTTTCGATTGTATTCATCAGCTCAACTTTTCCATTCATCAACACTCAACAGTCAATCAAATTATATAGTAACGGTTGCATCATCATAGTCAATTCTGACAAATTATTACATGATTGATGATTTAAAAAAAAATGAGTTGTTTACACTAATTTCAGACTTATTGGCGAGCAACATCTTTTAAGTGATGGAAGACTGTTTGCATCGCTTTTCATAACAGATGACGTTTCCCTGTTTGATTGTATGGTCGACCAAACACATCAAAACCAAGAAAGTTGTTTAATTTCTCCATGTACGAGCTTTCAAGACCAGATAGTTAACAAGCTGTACACTTATATATTCTTATCATAAACAGCTAAATAAAATAAATTATTCAACTTCTATAACAAACACAACAGAATTATTTTCTCGGTAATTTAAGTAGTTAACTTAAAAAGGGACTTCGATGTTTTGTTTTTATTCTGATGTTTTCTATGGACTTGAAAATAAACAAAAAAGAAATAGTGCGCACCAATCACTTTTTCTACTATTGCCTTTCATCGCTGGATAATTTGTTGTTTGCAGAATTTTTCGTAATTTTACTGGTGCTAAAGAACTTTATATTAATATTTTGCTACACTACAATGAAAAGTAAGCTAATAAAAAGTGAATTCTGAGCCAAATGAAAAAATATCATATCTAGTTTTAAATTATTATTACATTTTTAGATGATAAATTCATCGAATCGTTAGGTAATTTTATTTATTTTATGAATTATTCTAAAAAGAAATTAAATGCTTGTACTCTGGGTAAACTTAAATCTTGTATAGAGCTGTGGTTTCACTAGTTCTTGCATTACTAGTCTAAGAGTAAGACTTTTTTCATTAGAAAAGTTTTAATTGCCACTGACTCGCTAAAAAATTAGCAAGCCATGATGAAATATTCCCAAAACTTAATAAAAATAAAGTTTTATCGTTTAAAATATTTGTTAAGCGGAAAGACCAAAACATTTTTGATTATTAAATTATATTTTTGATACTACAGTGTAACCCGGATATAAGAGAAACCCGGATATAAGAGCGATTTTCTCTGGTCCCAAATTAGAGCCTGTGTTAAAACAAAATAGACCAAACCCGGATATAAGAGACTTCTTCTCCGGTCCCGACAACTCTCTTATATCCGGGTTACACTGTACTTAGAATTTTCGAAATTTTGGTTTAATTTTTTTTTGTGTGTGTGTGTGCCAGAGAGTTGGCTAAAGATTAGTATAGGAAATTTTAGCGTCTTTGTGGCGGTGAAAAACACATTGATTTGGAAATTCTTGCAAAAATAAAATAATTGTCGGATTTGTATGAAACTTTCAGGGCTTATTCACAAATGAATGAAATTATTTTAGAAATGTTTCCCTTTAGAAAATCTTGGCAAATATTTTTTTTTACATCTGCCCCACCCCACTTAATTTTATGAAATTTCGAGAAATTAAATTTCGTGCCACTTAATGTCTATATTAGTTAAAAGCCGAACTCCTTTTTGTATAATAAGATGCCAAGTTACCGAAAATCTGCTCCAAATCTTAAAATGAAAACTAAAATTCAATTAGAAAAACTTTTAATTGCTTATGAATAAGATGGACACTATTGTTTGAAAAGAAATCTTTCAATGAATAATGAACTTTTGTTTACATTTTATAAAACTTATGTCTTACTTTGCAGAGGTTAGGTGATATTGTTATTAAAAACAATATTTACTAATCATAAATCATAAAGCTTAGTACAATTCATTGACCCCCCAATATTTTAAAAAGAATTTTGAAATTTTTTTGTACATATAAACATGCTGATTTTTGTAAATACAGACGTCCATACATAACATCAGCAGAAAATAAGAGTGATAAATATAATAAATTTAGAGCCAAAGTACTTAAAATTCATTAGGTTATGGGCAATATTTTACTGCATTTTTAAAATGACTGAGTAGTTAAAAATTATATTAAAAACGTGCTTATGTTATATTCCGCAAGTAAATTTTACAGATACAGACATAGAAAAACATGAGGTAAACTGTCATTCAAACAAAACTGCATTTCTGTGATATTTTAAGTTTAAAGTAATATTTGTTTCAAATCAGATTACACTATTTACATCTTTGTTGACATTTATCACAACGTTTCTTTAAGTGGTTGGAATGTCGAACTGAATCCTTTATTTCGCTCACTGGGGTAGACTGTTCTAGTTCCACATAATGGATGTCAGTTATCAGTTATCGCCTGTTAAATCCTCTCTCAAAGTTCTCCACCGCCTTGAACTCACACTCTTTGGCTCCTGTCACTGGATCTAACTAACTGTGCCATGTGTCCTTGTGTATGAATTTCTGGGTATTATAAACCTAATGTCTTCAGCAACCTTTTTACTAGTGCTCATATTGCAATTTTGTTGTTATTATTGCTTTTCTCTGGCACTCCTTATTACTGGTTCCCATATTGTATTCATTTCTATGCTTGGTCGGCTCAGGAGATTTTTGTGGCCTTGCATATGTGCTGATTCCTTAAGTTTACAAATTTTCCAATGATGTTCTTTGTCTATGATTTCAACCTGATCCTACAGAGGGCGGTGATCTCCCTTTTCTCTCCATATGTGGTCAGCCAGGCCTGATTTTTCCATTTCCCCTCATGTTACAGATTTCTGGTGTTCTTGAAGCCTTACCTTAAGGGGGGGGGCCTGTCTCCCCTTTATATTTCTTTCCGCAGCTGCACGGGATAGGGTAGACACAGTCTTTAGTCATGTTCTCCTCTATGGGGGGGGGTCTTACTCGGGAGAGATATCTGCAAAGTGTTGTCCAGCTTTTGAAGGTTGTCCTGATGGTTATATGGGAGTGTATGGTCACCCTAACATTCATAAAGATGGTATTCCGCTCAAGCCGATTGTTAGCTCCCATTCCTGGATGTTCTAATATCTTGAACAGAGCATGGGTTCAAGACATCTGTATACCGTAAACCGACATTCACCGGACAGTACCTCAGTTTCAATGCCCACCATCCATACAGTGTAAAGAAAGGATCGTCCGCTGCTTACAGCACCGAGCAACAGTCATAAGTGGCAACCCAAAGACATTAGATAAAGAATTGGTCAGTATAAGTAGTACCTTACAATGTAACAACTACCCTGGGTACATGGCAACAACCCCAGAAAACTGGGATAGGCGTGTACAAGAGGAAGACAACAACACTCAGAAAACAGTTTGTCTGCCTTATGTGAAGGGGTTATCAGAGAAAATACAAAGGATCTGTGGTCCATATAACATCAGGACAACCTTCAAAAGCTGGGCAACACTTCGTAGATATCTCTCCCGGGTAAGACCCCTCACAGAGGAGAACATGACTAAAGACTATGTCTACACTATCCCATGCAGAAAAATATAAAGTGGGGACAGGCTGCCCCCTTAAGGTAAGGCTTCAAGAACACAAAAAAGAGAAGAAGGCTGGAGCGTACAACAGCCAAAACGATGTGATAAATATGGCGAGAAAGATGAGGACAATAGTTCAAATAATGTAAATAGTGTACATAATACCTCATCTCAGAAATATAGGCAGATACAAATCAGATCAATTAAACTTTAAATCAGCTAATATTCTTTAAATAAAGTTTCAGAAAAGTATATTTAATTTTTGAAAGAGTTTTTAATAAAGAGAATTATGTGATGAAAGATGGCTAAAAATGCTGCTAAAATCAAATATTATAGCAATTTAAAAATGAAAACTCCCTCTAGTCAAATTAGTTCTGGAATACAGAAAAGTATTTTGATTATTGGAAATATTAATTTTAATCTATTAACTTGAAATTAAAACTAATATAAAATCTTCAAGAAAGATTTTTCATTTTAAAAAATTCATTTTAAACCTTAGGTATCATGTTTTCTATAGTGCGGACCTACTTTTATATATAAATATACATGCACACTGTTGTTTTAAGAAAAAAAAATCACATAGCAAACCAGACTCCCTTATTAACATTTATAATATTTAATGAAAACAAAAACTTTTTTTTTTTTTTGTTAGATATTTGTGATCTGGAGAGCTTAATTCATAGTATTAAATAGTCTTTATTAAAAAAATCTTTCAAGAATAAAATATACTTTTTTGAAACTTTATTTGAAGAAGGTTAACTGATTTAAAGTTTAATTACTCAGAATTAAAACAAATATTACTAACTTTTAGTTTAATATATTGCAGAAAAATTTTTTTATCATGGAGATGTATATTTCTAGGAGGTATTGACTCATATATCGGTAACCTGATGTTTGTGAGATTTATGTAAGGAAGAAGTACTTGTAATAAAATTACATGAATACAATGTAAATGCCTTTTTTTTAGATAATTTTTTTAACTATCTAGTAATCTTAAAATTTTTTTAATATTTTAAGCATTCTAATATTTTATTGAATTCTAGGTACTTTTACAAAGATGCTTGTTGATGAAGTATTAGGAAATTACTAATAAATTTCAAGTTTACTATAGTTATCATTTTATTTTCTAATAATGTTGTTTATAGACATCCATATTTACAAAACATGGCACATTTATACACACAAAAAAATTCATTATTCTTTTTAAAATACTGAGGGTTAATGAATTGTAATTTTTTCTGTTTGTGATTAGTAAATATAGTTTTTATTTAATAAATCAATATCACTTGACCAATACAAACTAATACAGAATTTTAAAAGTTTATAAATTATTCTAAATGAAATTTTAAAAATTAAAACAATTCTTTTAAAAGTTAATTAAAAAAATATTTTTCCTTAAGACAATAGAGTCCATAATATATTTTATTCATAAAAGCGATTAAAAGCTTTTCTAATTAAATAATGTTTTAGTTTTATTGCATTTTTTATTTTACAATTCAGAGTAGAGTTTCTGTAACTGGGGGTCCTGCTTGACCAAAAAATTTGATGATTTAAATTCTCCTAGGACTTGTCATTATAACTAGTATAAACATTAAGAGCTATAGAAAAGAATTTCTTGAAAATTCATAAAATTAATTTGTGGAGTAACAAATATAAAAAAAAAAAATTTTTACCAAGAGAAGAGATTAAAAATATAATGTGATTCATTTATGAATAAGTCCTGAAAATTTAATTAAAATCCAACAATTATTTGATTTTTGCATGAATTTCCAAGTCAGTGTTTTTCACTGCAAAGAGATGCTAAAGTTTCCCATACTAATTTATGGTCCTCCTGTTGACACCAGATGAATGAGATTTTTAGCCAAAATTTCAAATGTTCTAAAAAAAAACAAAAAAAACTTTGACATAAAAAAATCCTTTTATCTTTTGTCTTAATAAAAGCATAATGATTTTGATGATAAAATTTTGTTTTTATTAAGTTTGGGGAATTTTTTCATCATTGTATGCTCATGTTTTAGCAAATCTTTGGCAGTACCTAATCTATAGTGATTTGAAAAGAATTATTATTTCTGGTTGTAGTACCTATTTTATAACTACATTGTAGACATTACAGATTGCAGTAAGTATTCAAGAATACAAATTGGGCATTAAATGAAGACCAATCTTATATAGAATGCACCAAATGTTAGCATTGTTGTTTCTCTTTCAGATATATCAAGGGCATTAACATGACATCTTCCAATCAGACACGTGAAATGAAGAGGCATGCTGTGCTTGTAGCCCTTGCTGCCAATCACAGTGACTCGGAGATAGCCAATTTCTTCAAAGTGGCCAGGTCCTTTGTATTCAAGGTCAGAAATGAGTTGAAGGCCTCTGGTGGCGATGTGTCATCAGTGGCTAAGAGAAAGAAACATTCTAAGCGGTCAGACATCATTAGGACAGCAGAGTTCATCCAGCAAGTTCAGGACATCATCCTCAACAGCCCCAGCAAGTCGATGAGAGCCATTGCCAAGCAGCTCAAGGTGGCAGAGTCTACTATCAGACGTGTGGTGCATGAGGACATTCTACAAGATAAAGAGAGGACTGCTCGTGCTCAACAAGACACAGGAGAATCAGGTGATTCAATCAAATTACTTGCAATAGATCTAGACAGTAAACTTTATTGTGTTTAAGAGTATCTTTTGCTGTCATGTTAATGTAAATACAATGAAAGTAATATTAACATCTGAAAGTAGATGAGATAAATTATTTCTTAACATGTATTATTGTCTATATCATAAAAGATTTGGATGAAAATCACAACTAAATGAATTGAGCAAAATATGAAGTGAAGTAGCACATAATTAACATTGGGAAATAGATGGTTGAAATTTCATAATGAGGAAAGAGGGCTTGGAGAATCTGACACTCAGAGGACATATCGAAGGTAAGAAGGATAGAAGAAAACAGTAACCTATTTACACTATTTACATTGTGTCCCCATGGACACATGGCCCATTGGATAAAAGTGTTGGTTGAAATAACCCAGTGGCTTTACGCAAAGAGTTGTGAGTTCAATACCTGGCCACAGCAGAGGTGAACAAAAGAGTTGGAGAGTTGAGTTACTGAAGAGAATTAACTGAAACTGAGATATCCAAAAAGGTTTGGAACTAGAACAATCTATCCCCCTGGACTAAATAAAGGGTTCAGTTCAAAGAAGGCTGGAGCGTACAATGGCCAAAATGTTGTGAATATGACAATAAAGATGAGGAAAACAGTCCAAACAATATAGATTGTGTAAAAAGTTACAATACCTTATCTCAGAAATATAGACAGAAGTGAGTAAGCTATCTAATGAACTTGTATAAATAGATGACAGAACAGAAAGTGGGAGTGATGGTGAAAAACAAACCTTATTAAAAGCTACAAAAGGATAAGAAGCTGTAGAGAGCCATGATCATCCATATTCTGATGGAAAATAGAATAAATATCTAATTAATTTCTTGAATTGTTATATTAGATTTTAAATATAATTTCTCTTCTTTTTTTTCTTAATAGCTGTTCCATCTTAAAAAATATTTTCAATTATAATTTTGTGAATTTAGAATAAGTCCTTTCATTCTTCTTGTATATCTCCCTTAAGGACATGGACAATCAAAGCTCTTCACAACTTCCTATTCTTTGGAACTCTTAGTAAAGTTTGTCTGTCTTTTTGTTATCTCGCTTCCATTCTGCCATCCATTCGCATAAGCTGCTCAGGTAAGGTGTCCTGCTGCCTCCACCTGTCCTTTTGCTCTTGATATGTCCTGTGAGTGTCAAATTCTTCAAGCCTTCCTTCATTATGTGTCCAAGAAATTTCAGCTCTTTCTGATTCTAAGTATCCTTTTTGTTTCCATTTTCCTTAAGCTGAACTCTGTTCTTGGTATCCTTAGCACCCTTCTTTAAAACTACATTTCTGTTACTTCCACTGAGTAGATTGTCCTGCATTCATTGGCATATAGCAGTTAAGTACCCTTTTTTGTTGTTTCTTAGTACTTTGCTTAGCTTTTGTAAAGCATGCTAGTCCAATGTGTATTTGGATTTTAGTGTCACATTTTCTATCCTCTGTTAAAATACATCCCAGATATTTAAAATTCTAAAGTTGTTTGATTTTGACATCTCCAATTCATAGTTTACATCTTGTTTTTTTCTTTGTGCTGACAACCATACATTCTGCCTTTATACAATTGATGGTTACCATAGCAGCAACCCTGATACTTTTTGATTAGATCTCGCATATAATGATTGCTTCAGTTTTCTCCTACTCTGAAATTGGGGAGTCGGATTTGAATTCTGGCTAAGTTTGTTACATTCATTTATCCTTGGGAAAGGTATGAATCCATCCCCCAGCTTTGGGTTAAATAGTTTGACTTGTATCTGGAAAAATCATTGTTATTCTCAAAAAATTGTTGATGTAATATTCATTCACAAAAAAGAATTATTCTTGCAATCCAATATATATTTTAGTTTTAAATAACCCACAAAGGGTTGATAAGCTATCAAAAACAAATCAACCGATTCTCATCACTCTACCATCAATGCCCTTTATTGTTTGAACATCATCCTATTGAGGATAATATGAATGTTTCTATATATATTCTATATAGGATATGCATAATGTTTATATATGTACATTATACATGTTTCAAAAATTGTCATAGCTGGGTGTGATAGTGGGGGAAAAGCTCCCACTCTCTATAAAATGCTTCTGTGACATACGTCTCAAATATCTCTGACAACTAAGTCCAGATCCCAGTCAGTGAATGAGCAAAGGCGGATAATTGGTGCCTTATAACCAGTTGCTTTGGATAGATGGAATTTGACAGCCCAGGAAGGCAATCCATCTAGGGGAAGGAAAACCCTAATTTAAAACCTCTGCTGCCTTGGATTTATTTTAGATTTATTTCCATAGCCTTTTCTGTGTTTGGATATCCAAACACAGAAAAGGCTATGGAAATAAATCTAAACAGAAAACCCAGAGTGAAGCCCTGAAGGCAGTTGGTTGTCAACACTGACAACTTTTCTGCAACTCCTGCACCCAAGTTGGCCCCCAAATGTAATGCTGTGTATTCCTTTAGATCTTGTCAGTATAGGTGAGAGAGAGGGGCATCACAAATGCTGTGGATTAAGGAACGTCTAATGAATGCTAAAATTGTTAAAAATAATTCTTTTCTTTTTTTAGAGTGGCCCAAGCAATTTAATTCTTCCTCAAAATTACAGTAGATCTGGATGCATTAATCTAAGAAGGGCCAGGTATTTGCGAACACATTTTTTAACAAGCCATAAAAGGAAAACAATCTACTACCTCAGCGCATACAACAAATTTTACTATTCTCATTTCTCTTTCAGACATATCAAGACCTTTAACATGGCAGCTTCCAATCTGACACAAATGAAGAGTCATGCCATGCTCATAGCATCAACTGCCAAACATAGCGACTCGGAGATAGGCAGCTTCTTGAAAGTGGCCAGGACCTTTGTGCTCAACATCAGGAACGAGTAAAGGGTCATATCTGCCCAAAAAAGAAACACAATCTAAGCACTCAGATGACATAGGGATAGAGGAGTTTGTCCAGCAGGTCCAGGACATCATCATCAGTGACCCCCTGGAAATCGATGAAGGCTATTGCCAAGAGCTCAAGGTAGCAGAGTCCACTATCAGGCCTGTAGGGCACAAGGACATCAAGCTCTGCATAATGAGGAAAGGGCAGTTGATGCCTGTTAGAACCTCGAAGAATCATGCAATCTGTTCAAAGCACTTGCAATAGATCAGACAATAAATTTTATTGTATTTGATCATAAATATAACCTGTGTGCTTTTTTATATATTTTAACTACACCATAATCTTATATTGAATTTTAGGTACTTTGGCTTTAAATTTACTATAGTTACCCCTCTTATTTACTGATAATGTCATGTATGGACACCCGTATTAACAAAAAATCAGTATGTTTATACACACACATACACACAAACAAATTGAAAATTATTTTTAAAATACTGGTTGGTGGGGTGCTGAATTGTAGTAAGTTTTCCATTTATGCTGTATCTTTTGCTGTCATATTAAGGCATATACAATGAAAACAATTTTTCCCTGATATATTAACATCAGAAATAATTGGAGAGAATTTATTTCCCAAATCAAATTATTTTCTTCAATTACTGTATCACATTTTACATACAACATTGGAAAATGTTAAAAATAATATGGTTTGTTACCAATTAAATTTAATATTACAGGGTGTCTCAAAAAATGAACACATGCTGTAAATGCTCAATTTAACGTCTCCTCTCGAATAACTGCCCCGTTTTTCTCCAAATAATTTAAAATAAGCACCTCTCTTGAATAAGCACTCTGGGGTAACTAAATGAATATATTTGAGATTCAAAAGGGAGCGCTTATTTTGATCTGGAAGTTTAAAGACAAGATTTGCTGGTATCAAGGTCACAGTTTTGTTTTGTGAACTAAGTTTTAAAAATTTTAATAACATCATGAATTCTAACATAGATAACCTTCCTCTGAGGTTAGCATAGGCCTATGAAAGCACCTAACTTTCATTCTTAAGGATGCGTGGCAGATTTTTGAGACTTATTTCATGAAAAAAAACTATGTCCTTAACAATGGTAAAATGATAATTTAATCAAAATATGCTTTCCTTAAAATGACCAACCTAGCTGCTAAATTGAGCATTTATGGTACTTTGATTATAAAATCAGTGTTAAAATAGATTTCATTTTCAAAATTTAATAGAATCTACAGACAGGATTTTATTTTTTTCCTGACAATGACCATTTTAGTACAGATGCTGCTGAAAATGTGAAACAATGGAATCACAAGCATCAAGAAACATTTTATCTGGTGTTCTTGGACTAAAATTTTCCATTGATATGAAGTAGAAAAAGTATATTGAATCAATTGCTAAGTCTGCAGCTAAGAAAGTTGGTTCATTGTGTTGAACTCGACAGAATTTATCTTACATATTTATAAGTCTACCATACGTCCTTGCTTTGAATATTGTTGCCACACCTGCTATATGCTGGAAGGCCAAGATCGACTTTGCATTTCCCAACTCCTATCGATAGTGGAAATAATCAATTTTTTCATGCTTCTATGGTAGTTTTCATGCAATTTGCGGCCATTTTCTACTGGCCAGAGTGAGAACCTATAGCTGGCTGCCACAAATAGGCAGGAAGATTCTATTGGCCAGTGTGAGAGCCAACAGCTGACTGACACGAATGTTAACTAGCATGCTAAAAAATCGATAGCTGCATTCGTCACAAGTGGGAAAAATTTAAATCTGCATGGCACTTTACTCCAATTGGCTGATTCGCTTGCTTAAACTCAACATTGATTCTGATTCCTGCAGAACTGTGTTGGGTGTGAAAAAGTATTTGTTGTTAACATTCTTTTTTCATTCGATTTTTCCAGTTACAAGTCCTTTTTTAAAGCTGATCGTTTTGTGTTCATTTTGTTTAGTTCTTTTTTCGTAACAGATTTAATGTTTAGTATAGAGCTTAGAAAAAATTTGCAGTGTGAGATAGGCAAGAAGTAAGGCATGTAGCAACATCAGCACGGAAAAGGGCACTCCTTTAAAGGCAAGGAAGGGCAAAAATATTTTAAGTCAAGTGATAGCGAATGCTGTATGAGTTGTACGATTTTCTAATCAAGCACAGGCAACACCGGGCCATGGTGCTAGATTGTGAATAAATTAATATAAAGTACCCAACTGGAAATGGAACTTAGTTCTTTGATTTGCAATTCTGAGCAATGAAGCTTACAGCAGCTGGCATTCTCAAGCAGTCACCCAACCAGGTACTAACCAAGCTTGACATTGCTTAACTTTAGTGATTGTATGAGAAATGGTGTTTCAATGTGATATAGCTATAAGTCTATTTTTAATAAGATTTAAAATATTACTTTATTAATAAATCAATTTCATGGAATGTTTTCAACAAAGTTAAATCATAAGTTTAATGAGTTTGACTAATTATTATTTATTCTAGGAGACAGAGACAAAATATCAGTAAAATATAAGCTCTTTACTCATTCAAATTTTAAAAGAAATTAATTTGTATTAGATAATTTAAAACATTACTTATTTTATTAAAAATATATTACAGGTTGAGAATCCTTTATCCAAAATTCTTGGGATGAGAAGTGCTTTGGTTTTCAGATCATTTTGGATTTTGGAATACAGGCTATTTAATTTGTATATAGCATCTATAAAATGGAGTGGCTTGGGAATAGAACAGAAGCCTAAACACAATATTTTTTTACATTTCATAACACAGCTTATACATATACCCTGAAGGTAGTTTTATATAAGCAACAAATACCCTGAAAGTAGTTTTATATAAAATTTGGTAAATTTGCTTTTTAAACCCTGCGCTAAATATATATTAAAATCTTTCCAAGTTGTCATATTTCTGTGTAAATGTACCTGCTGAACTCAAAATAACAATTAAATTTTGATAAAACCTACCATTTTGGAGTTATCAACAATGAAAGTTTGGACTCACTTACGTTCAACTGTTGGCCGTTATTTAATTACATTCACTGTGGAACATTTTGCGCGTGGAAGCTTAATTAATGGCCTTTTTACTGCTCTTACTTGTCTAAATTACTGCGCACTTAAGTTGTGTCGGAAAGCGATGACAAGTGTTGTTTTTTTTTCAACTGTTGTTTTTTAATAGTAAATCTTTCTTTTTAAATTAAAAAAAAACAAATTAAATAATAAACTAAAGCTTTTCTTTTAAATTAAAAATAAAACAAATAATAATGCACAAAGTTTGCACAAACTTTAAAAAGAGCATGATTATTTACAAAATAAAAAGAAATGCTCCTTCCTAGCATTTTTTTATTTTGTAAATAAAAAATCATGCTCTTTACAAAGTTTGTGCATTAATTATTATTTTGTAGATAATCATGATCTTTACAAAGTTCACGTGCGAACTTTGTAAAGAGCATGATTATCTACAAAATAAAATTACAAAATAAAAAAATGTTAGAAGAAATGAAATAATAATGCGCAAACTTTGCATGAACTTTGGTCATTAATTATAATTTCCTTTCTAGCATTTTTTGTAATTTTATTTTGTAAATATTCATGCTCTTTACAAAGTTTGCTCATTAATTATTATTTGTTTTATTTTTAATTTAAAATAAAAGCTTTACAACAGTTGTCATTGCTTTTCTTCACAGAAAAAAAGGGGTACACTATAAAAAAAACACTAGTCATCGCTTTCTGACACAATTTAAGTACGCAGTAATTCAGACGAGTAAGATCAGTTAAGAGCAGTAAAAAGGCCGTTAATTAAGCTTCTGCGCGCAAAATGTTCTGCAGTGAATGTAGTTAAACAAGGCCAGTAATGGCTGACGGCTGAACGCAACTGAGTCCGAACTTCTATTGTCGATAACTCCAAAATGATAGGTTTTATGAAAATTTGTTATTTTGAGTTCAGCGTGTACATTTACATGGAAATATGATGATTTGGGAAAATTTTAATAAATAGCGCGGGGCTTAAAAAGCAAATTTACCTAAAATTTAATAAATTCAATCAATCCATAAATTTATACACCATTGAATTTATGATTCTATAAATTACCAGATTAATTTCTTTTAAGGCAGACTTTCCTGTTTATTGAATTGCTATTTTATATTATCATGAGTATTGAATAAATTCAAAGTAACAAAATAAAGTCAACACCATAGAAGTACAATGTTAGTGGTTCAGGTGTATCTAGTCAGTCATAATTGAACAGATTGGATACATTGTTAATTGGTACTCTGTACCATTTTGTTTCATTTTATACAATATATTATTCTTACCTTTTAGGGGTTTTTTTTTTCATTTTTTATCACAGTTAATAATTTTTTGTACATTTCCAAGGAAGACTTTTTAAAAAATATAATTCTCCTGTTTTGCATGAAAAGGTATTCTAATGTGTGTTATGAAATAAAATAAGACATATCTCGGCTGATTTGCAGGCAAATAAACTAACATACTTAAGAGCGAGAGTCGGATGTGAACGGGACAAGGCCCCGTCACAAAATGACCATTATCGTCATTTACACATAGGCCCGACGCACGAGTTCCGGTCGAAAAATAAAATAATATTTCAAAGTGCTTCTATTTTTTGACCAATAAAAATGCTTCCCTCCTAATTATACTCATGTCGTTTTTCGAGCCTGTTAAGCCATAAAAAACTCCATAAAAAGGGTCACACAGGGAAGTACAAAGCAGTCAACAGGAGGCTGGGGAAGAGATCTGTCATGGTCAGCCTGGGCAGTCAGCAGGAGGAATGCCACGCCAACCAGTGGGAACTACTATGAGAGATCAACCCGGATTGGCAGCCGGCTTATGAACTATACCACAAGGTAGCTGTCCCAAAACCATACGTTCCTATTGAAATAAATCACGTAAATCTATTTCTGCTGTTGTCGTATTTCTGTCTTGCAATCATACGCTTATCTATAACGTGTTTATTTGATTTTTATATTTTTCTTAAGGGAGTAAATCTCAAATCATCCTTTTTCTTTTAGAAATAAAGCTGCAGATAAGCCTTCCATTACATAGTAATGCTCGATAAATATGACTTTTATTCAAAGTAAATTTTAGTTTCATTTTTTATTTAGTTGGTTAATACAATCCTTTTCTTCAAGCATTTGATTGCTGTATATCAGTTTGCTTTCTTTATATGCCCCAGTACTCACTGATACAAATGTACCAGTGTTTCTTTTCTGCTTTGGCAAATTTAATTTAGTTTCCTTTTGAAGGTTTAAATTACAATATATGATTCCATATTTTATTCCATCATACTGTTACAATATTGTATTTGCATGCACAAAAATCATATATTTTCCCTTACAAAACCACTTTAACATATATTTCAATAAACATATGATGAAACATACTAAAAGTTTCTTTTCACAAAATATCCTTGTGAAATAGTGGGTGTCTTACATTATTGTGCATGTTATGGTACTTAGAATATGTTGTGGAGGCTAAAACAATATTCAGATATTTTCTTTAATCATTTCCCCCCAAGAAAAACAAAGCCACTAAGACACAGGGTTTACTGAGTGTTAGAGAATATAAGAAAAAAAAATTATTAACAAGAGTGAATATAAAAAGAACAGCAATTACGACAGAAGATGACAATTGACATCGCATTTAAATTTTTGAAGATCAAAATTGACTGGGAAGCAAGAAGCTGGAAAAGAGTTGCACAAGCGAAGTGTGATAGAAGAAATTATTAGCATACAACTTATTGTTACATCATTGCCTTTTAAAACAATAAACATTGCTGAAGTGTGAAGGTATTTTAAAAAGCAGTATCATGGGAAAAACTGTCCTTTTGGCACTCCATGTAATTGTGGGCACAAAGGTCCATGTTTGCCCCATTTTGGTTACCGGTGACTCCAGAAAAACTGTCTTCAGTTTACATATTTTTACCAACATGCTTATGCTGAAGGACACAGCTGAAATTTTAATGGACTCTATTCTCTCTCACTTTCTGTAAGTAAATCTTTGCTCTTTTTCATGCATATGCACACAGACGTTTTATTTAAACTCAAACATATTGGAACACTGGTTCTTGAACAATCATTGAAGTTAAGCAACATTGAACCTGGTTAGTACTTAGATGGGTGACCATTTGGGAATACCAGGTGCTGTAAACTTGGATGTGTAGGTGGTGTAATGGATAACAGCTGGGAAATGAAGCTCGGCTATCCAATTTTCAATTCCAGTTGGATTTGTTATATTCACTTGCATGCAAATATGTTTTGGAAAGGTATGAATCCAGTTCTTCTCCCCTCAGTTATGGGTTAATTAGTAAGATTTGTATCAGTAACTCATTATTATCTCAAAAAAAATTCTTACAATCTAAAAATATTTTTTAGCTTTTAAAAAAACAATTTAAAAAAAATTAAATGAAGAATTTTACTTTTAAAATACTTCTGTTCAGTTTTTAAAGTTAAGTATGTTATCTCTCTTATCCTGAATATTAAAAATTCACATACAAACACAAAGCTCAAGACTACTATGTGAAAATTGTATGAATTTATTTGGGCCGTCAACACCATTAAATGGTAACCACCAAATTTTCCACTACAATTTGTTTTGTATTTGTTTGACGAAATACAAATAAAACTTGTAATCATTTGAGTATTGAATTAATTTATTTTGAAATGGTTAAAATTTTCTACTGAATTTTGTTAGCAGACTCACAGCTAATTTAAACGGGTCTCCAAAAATTTAGTTTCCCTTCAAGACAATACAAGAAAAGAATCATTTCAATAGTAACATTTATTTTTAAACTCTGTGCGTTTATAAACAAAACCTACAAGACAAGAGCACAAGAAAAAAATAATTTTAAAAATCTGTCAAGCATTTAGTGAAAATTCTCCTTTCCATTAGGGTAGAAATTATTTTTTTTAAATATGCAAATATTGGAATAGTGAACTCATTTCAATACTAGGAACCTCCATGACGCATAGCTTCGATGGGGGTCTTCATGCCCCGCTTTTTGTGAAATTGAAACTAAATTTGTACTTTTTTGCTATGGCATTAGTGCCATGACTCTTGCTAAAAAAAGCATTTTTAAATTTGTACTCTTGCTCAAAAGAATTTAATTAACATAGCTTATGTTTTTGAGCTGAACAGTATCATTTAAAGTCATTACTGTCCTTAATTTTACAAAATAAATCAAGAAAAAAATATTTCCGTGCTCTTTTTTTTCTTTTCTTGAAACATTTTTATTTTTTTTAGTATCTGTTCTGTTTCTTTTCCAAAACATTTTTAGTTCCGCAACTGATGAATTCAGAAGTTTTTATCACCCCCCCCCCCATATTTCGTATTTTAAGGTATTCCCCCACTTTATCTGTGGCAAATTATTTTAACTTTGAAAATAATTTAGGAACTAAAATAAAACTACTGTCTTAAGTTGTTTGCCGATGTAACTTCGTTCTCGAATGACGCTCTTTAAACAGAAAGATAGGAAAGTCCACACTTTTAAGAAGCTGTTAAGGTAGCTTGAAGCAATGAACTGATTGCTGTAAACATCTTTTTTTTTTTTTCAAATACAGAAACAACCAACGTTTTAATTTTACTCATTGGATCATCCTGTAAGTGTATGAAGTTTTACTTTAGTAATTAACAGTAACATAGAGAAACGATCTCTTATGACCGGTTCATTTTTTTTACTTTTATTTCTCTGTTCATTAAATTTCACAATTGCTTTTTATTTGGCAAAATTAGAAAATGCGCTTGCTTGCACTACTTGTAAGTTGTAAAAAGGCTTTTATTTTTTACGTAGCATCGATTTCTTTGATTTTTATTTTTTTACTGATAAAATTTCACGTTCGTATGGTTGACCAAACACTACAAAATATGCTGACTTTTCTTTGGGGATAAGTTTTCTACTCGGTAATTAACAATATCAGTTGTGTGTGAAAAAAATAAAAATAAGCATACTGTGAGAGAAATTTCTTGTTTAACCTCTGAAACTATTTTTTGGCATACCAAATGTTTAATTCCGATACCTTCAAAAATTATTTAAAAAGGGTTACAATAACAATACAATGATTAAAAAAAATGCTCAAAACAATAAATACAAAATTTTATCGTCAATTCTGTGTTATTAAAAGGAAAGATCAAGGTATTTTTTTTACTGTAAAAATTATGTTTATTTTATTATTTTATGTTTTTTTTTTTAGTCTTTTTAGAACTTTAGAAATTTTGGTTAAAAAATCTTGTTTTTATGGCATCAATGTGGGACCATACATTTATACGTGAAATTTGAGCGTCTTTTTGCGGTGTAAAAAAAACAACAACATAGATTTGGAAATTCTTGCAAGAATTAGGTATTTGTCGGATTTTAATGAAACTTCCAGGACTTATTCCCAAATGAAATTTTGAAACTTTTCTTTCTTAAACAATCTGTAAAAATATTTTTTTTTTCTTTTTACATCTGTTACTACCATTTCCAACTCATTTAATTTTATGAAATTTTGAGAAATTCTTTTTTGCAGCACTTACAATATTAGTTGTAAGGACAGATCCAAGGAGAATTTAAATGATCAAACTTTTTTGGTCAAAGTGAAACGCTGGTATCAGAAAATTTACTCTGAATCATAAATTAAAAAATACATTAAAACTAAGCTATTATTTAATTGCGTTTATAAATAAATCCAAAGTATCTAAAATTTTAGAATGCTTTTAGGTACCTCCAAAAATTCACCAAAAAAGAGGATACATGAGTAAAAAAATTCACAAAACAATAAAAACAAAATTTTATCATCAAATGATATATCAATAATGAATTTAACTTCTGTGATTCATAAGACTTAGAATTTATAAATTTTATGCAGTCATATTATGGATATAGACATTTTTTTTATTATAAATCTATATTAGAAGAGCTGATTCTCTCTGCTTCACTGTTTGCGTATGATTTTGCATGTGCATACGTCTGTGATGTGAATGAGTGACTTATAGGTGTTTGTGCCATTTAATGTCTACACAAGTATACACAATTTGTCTGAGTTTGAAATAAGATATTCCCTCCCCACTGTCTAGACAATCCTGGGCTGAGTAATAAAATCATAAAGGTAGGGCCAAGAATAAAAAGAAAAGAGAAACTTATCACCAGTTTCATTTCTGTTTGAAGGTCTTTTTGTTTGCATGTGTGTATGACTGTGAAATAAATTTTTTATAAAAATATCAACACATTGAGAAATCTTTAGTGTCTTATTGATAATTATTTCACTCTGTATTGATATCAGTCTATTCACATGTTTTGTTATTCCAAGTAGGGATTGCAGTTGTAAGCAGTCAGTATTGATTCTACAGTTCAAGTACCATATTTACTTGTTGACCCATGGTGATGTGATATGACACAAGGTTGGTTTAATGTAGGGCACCTTAACATGTACACCTGGGCTAAAAATTACCCAGTTGGTTGAATTGGCATTAGTATTACTACCAATTCCTTCTCTTTAGTGCAATGAGTGGGATACTGCCATGGGTAGCTGTTCCCTGGGATCAGGCACCTCTCAATATTTTCTCAGTTGCACTCTGTGCACAGACAGAGACACAATTGAAAGATGTCAATGGTACCTTGTGTAGCAAATCTATAGATAACATCTACTCCTGCTCATATCCGAATTAATGGTAGCAATAACCAGCCACTACTACATCTCCCTGAAGTGAACAGGCTTTATGCCCTTCATTCATCTCAAGCTTCTTTGTCTATTTGTATTTCCATTTTGGCTTCCTTCTCTCCCCCTCTCTAGAGATCTGTGTGCATATTTGTCTATGGGAGATCTAGATCTGTCTTGTTTATTGTTGAAATTTTAAAATTTATTATCAATTTGAATTTGATGTTATGCACTTTTTAGATCAATTTACGTAAAGTGTTTCACTCCTGCTAATGATTGTAATATATTTTCAATGTTTAGGATATGAATCGAAATAAATTTTATCATTTATGCCTATTTTATAGTCACCACAAATTCTAAGATCATCATTTGGTTTTCTCAGAACTACTACAGGTGATGTCTATTTACTTCCACCCAGGTGAACATGTTCCAAAATATCTTGTTCAGTTATTTTAAGCAGTTTTTCAACTACCAGGGGTAATAAGTAAATTGGAAGTCTGCAAGATTCAAAATATGAGGGAGTTTCAATTTTCTTTCAATTTAATACTTGCTTTATATAATCTTTTAACATTCCATTTTCAAAATTAACTGAATTCATAGTATGAATTAGACATGTACTGTTAACCTTAAACACATCAAGACATGGCTTTTATCAGTTAACAAGTACAATAGTAACAATTTTGATCCTGGTGTTCATTTAAAATGTTCCTTCAAAGTATCCTAATGTCTTTATGCATGACCCATCGAATTGTCTTAATTTTAAATGACTTTTATATACTTTCGGTTGACCCATTTGTTCCCAAAAGTTCTTCTTTTCTTTGTTATTGAGAATTTACAACAAAAATAAATACTACTTATTACATTGCTTATTTACATAATTTATTATATTATTTATTGGAATGGTTGGCAAAACATTGGCTAATTGTCAGTTGATTCAAACTTTATAAAATTGTAAAAAATAAGGATTTCCTTATAGTTGGTTCACATATTTTAATAATTTATTAAGTGTTTACAAATTTATGAATAAAAAATTGTTTTTGTTTTTATTACTTTATGAATTGGTAAAATGATAAATATTGCATTGCATTAGTTTTAATTGTATTAGTTTTTAGAATGTTATAAATATAAAATTAATTTTGTAAATAAACAATCTAATAAATAAATAATGTTTAATATTTTTGTTGTAAATTCTTAAGAAAAATGTATAAATTCACTTTCACCATATGTTTAGATTCTATTACAATTCTAATCACTTTTTAAAACATTAAACCTTACCAAAGAGTGAAGGTAGTTAAAAAAGTGGTGTCATAAGCAAAACCATCAGTTTGACAGTCTGTCTTATTGTGGGCATATTTGGCATGGATTTAGTTTAAACTTAAAGACAAAAAGGTCACAAAAAGTGAATTCAAGTAAAAATGGCATAATTGAAAGGAAAAAATGGCACCACTAATTTATCAGCAAAAACCGGCAAAGTTTTTAAGCTGTAAAAAATCAGATAACTATAAGATTTATTAAACATTTCATAAATTATTTAGTAGTAAATAAAATAATTTTTTTAAATTAAAAATATTATTAGGTCTGTCAGTTGATTAAAATATACACACGTAAACTTATATGCATACACAATCTGAATTGAATTGAAATGGTCATCTGTGTTGCAAGGGATAATTTCTTTTTGTCAGGCAACAACACCTGGGGAACAATTAAAAAACACTATCAAAATGTGTGGCATTTTGAAGGCATTTTTATGATACCTTCTTTATCTAAATTGGACATATTTTCTAATATTTTAAATGGAGAGGCAATTTAAATTTAAAATTTGAACATCTTGACATCAGCAAAGTGATATGTATTAAACTAGTAAACAATGAAATAAATAAACTTCTGTAACCAATGAGATTTAGAGTTTTTTTCATGGAAATTAAGTTTTTAAATCTTTGTTTTAAAAATTCTGGATATATTTAAATATATGTGGGAATATAATATTTATATTATAAATTTGATGTCAATACAGAAAGGGGAAATATGCCACTGTTTAGTCAGAATAAATTATCTAAAGTTAAAATGAACAATATCTTAAAAAAATGACATTGCATTTCAAATGCAGTTTTACAAATTCTAAGTCTTATTGGTCATTAAGTTTAATTATTCCTCATTTTTAATTATAGAAAAATAGAATATGAAGCTGGCTAATTCAGTATTTGGTATGCTAAAAATATTTCAGATACTACTTTCTCAACATAAAAAAAAATTTTGCTATTTTTAAAAATATATTTATTAAATTTATTTTTCTTTTATATATTTTCATGAAATTTATTATACAAGGTGAGTCAAAAAGTAATGCAATTTCTTTTATTATATAAGAAATAAGGAGTACAAAAACATATTGTACATCAAGATATATATATATATATATATATATATATATATATATATACACACACACATCACAGGTTCACATCCATCCAGACATAGTTATCACCTCCTTCATTGGCAGTGTTCCATGTATCCCAGCTTTGTAAAACTCTTTTGTCTGCTGATGTAGCCAATTCCTTATAGCAGTTTTCATTTCCTTTGTTTCCTGTTGTGGATTAAGTTTCTGGTTGCTTCTAAAGTTTACTTCAACTTACTTCTAATATCTCCACCTGAACATTTATTTACATTTTTTCCTCAATAGGAGTAATTAGGTTTACCTATCATCTGGTTCACACTACTTCTTGGTCTTTTGAACAGGAGTAGAGGTTTATTCATTATTTCCTGTTCTCTCTAAAATCTTTTTCTTCTCTTTCACTTCTGGTGGCCCTCTTGTGTCTTGGTGACATTATGACCTTGCTTGGGGTGGTGCCTCTTACTCTCTAACCCTCTATCTTGAGTGGCTCTTTGGCCTTGTACAGGGTGAATATCATTGTAAAAAAAGAAATAATGTTTGTCTCTCAGTGCATCTTTCATTGGACCAAAGAGATTGAAGTTTTTGTGAATGTTTATCAGAGTTTCTCAACAAAGAACTTGATTACTACTCTTTGCTTTTGACAGACTTCCAGCAAGGTAGCCATTTTTATATTAGGTCATTTATTCATATATCTGAAATCAAGTAATGTTAAGAATAACTTTCTAAGAAACTTAATTTATAAGTGCAGACAATATTAATATTATGAGTTGTTAAGGTTAAGGAAAATTCAATCTATTTTGATTGGGGGTGGTTGGGTTTTAATTTCCCTAGACAGCTTATGTATCCAATATATGTTACTTACAAAGTCAGGTTAAATTTAGGTGGGATGTGGATACCTGCTAACAAACATACACCTCAGTTATTCAGCAAGTCCTCTGGGTTTTCAATGACAAAAAAAATTTGGTATTTTTATTTATTTGCTTAATTCATATTTTTATACACACAGATCATCTAAGAGGGTCATTTAAATGTGTGTAAGTCATATTCTTAATATTTAAATTTCATTTCTACAGATTTAAAGTATTTCTGGTATGTATGTATGTATGTATGTATGTATGTATATATGTATGTATGTATATATATATATATATATATATATATATATATATATATATAAATAATATTTTCTATTATTGTTGTTAATTGGGAGATATTTATAGGTATTTCAGCCCAGGTCGCTCTTCCACTAACCACTTTTTAAAAAATTGAAGATTTTCAAGAGTTTATTACTGTAAAGCTTCCTTCAAGGGAATGTTTTTGTAAAACATCAATTAAACATCTATACACAGAATTTCATCTTATAACCAAAACTTATAAAATGATATTCACTCACTCACACACACACATACCTAATTGTTTAAAATGTTCTACATTTCTGGAGGAAGAGAGCCTATATAGTTATAAATAATGTGGATATAGAAATCAATACTACATGATGACTGGCTGTTTTATACTTTAATTGGTTATCAGACTATGTGTTACTCCTTTAATATATAGACAATTGAGAACTTTAAGGAAACCAATTTATGTGAGGTTTTTAGTTAGGCTTAATATTTTTAGATTATTTATTGTCCTTACCTTAAGTTTTGTTCTTTATTTTTATTATATTCATTTTTATATTTTTTTTTATTTATTTATAGGTGGTTTTATTTAATTTCTCAGTTTTGGGATACATTTTTTTGCTTTTAAAGTTTGATATTTGCTTTTTAGTGAAATTTTATTAGTTTTAGATTATAGTCTTTCAATCTTTGGAGTCATTATGTGGTTGTAGGTAGCATAATAAGAATTTGTTTTTAAATGTTTTCAAAAAAATATGATTTGAAACTGATATAAAAAACCTAAAAGAATTAGATTTCCCAGTCTCCCAAAAGATATGTACCAACCATTCAACAACCTCTTAATGTACAGACTTCCTCCAACCATCTACTAACAATAATTCAATAAATTGCGCAACCAGTCAGCTCCATATTGTCTGACAACTTGTCTGATGAGAGTAATTTTAATGAAACCAAAAATATTTATGAAAAAGCACTAAAGAACAGATGTTTTTGGGGCAAAATTAGCATTAACACCAAATAGAACTAAATAAATGCAACAGAAAAAGAAATATGGTTTTATATATCTTTCTATTTGAGCCAGCATATTCATCTTCATTGTTAAACTCACAACATTTCAATTGTTGTAACTTCCATTGTAATGTTTGGCATTAAAAAACTCTTAAGGGTAAAAACTACCCTTCAAACATTACATCAGAGTTAGAGGATTTGTGGTTTATGCAACATTTGTACAGCATTCAAAAGCAGTTCAATCCTTCAAAAATCTTTCACTTGAAGCAAGCTTACTTTGGAAGCAAACATAACCAAGAATTGTGTGTTTTCTAATCTGATGCAAGGAATACAAAGTAGATAGCAGCTGCCCATTAAAGTAAGGGTGAAGAAACATCAAAAGACTTTAGTCTGAGGAGAGTCATTGAAATCAGACATCAGAGAGAAAAGAGTAACCATCAACTTTTGTGGAATGAAGTCAAAATAAAAAATAGAAAACAATACTGGAAGATGATTGAAAGAATCAGCACACATTTTAGTTACTGACAGTCTCCTCAGTAAACTTAGTATCAAGATGAATACTTTGATTAAAAAAGGACAGTTCAACTACTTGGGTGCAGACATTAGGTTTAATGTTCTAAAATACATACCCAAATTGTCCAAGAGATCAAGGGTCTAGTGGATTAAAGCAGTGGTTAAAATGTTTTGTTGTTTTTTATTTTGTGAGTTCAATCCCAGGATCTGGTTGTGCTGAGAAGTCACACTTTTTCAATAGAATAAAACATAATAATATGAAAAATAAAAACAACACTCTAAAATATGCAACCTTTTCCTAGAAGAAAAACATAGCAATAATAACTTTTCTAGAACATTATAAAGCCCTAAGCAAAAGATCAAAGCTGCTTTCCAACAAAGCTGAATTAAACTTATTATTGAGATGAAATATTCTCTAAAAATGGAAACCAGAATAATAACAGTCTATCTAATATGAGTAAATTGAACATTGTGCTTGGCTCAAAATTACTGAGCAATATTGTGAGTTTAACAACCAAGATGAGCATGATGCTCCAAACAGCAAGCTACTGTACAATTCAAAGAGAACTTAGAAGGTATCTGGAACCAGATATATAAAACATGGTTTAACAGCAAAACAAATATATAAATAGCACAAGACCTCATTTAACAACAACACGTAAATAGCACAACATTCTAAACACACATGGGACCTCAAAAACACAAAGCAATGCACACCAAAAATAAAAGCTACAACTCAAAATAATGCAAACTTTGACTTGAGGAGAAAATAGTCATAATCACTTATTCAAAACAAAAACAAATTCCTACAATCACATCACAATTCCAGTGATTAAACAACCAATAACCTGTAACCTCAAACTAGTGAAATTTTAGCAAACATGGACTTTTGTGCCTGCAAGTAAATGGAGTGACAAAAGGATGGTTTATTTCATGATACTGCTTATATTTTAACTACTCCTCAGCAATGTTTATTGTTTTAAAAAGCACTGATTAGAATTTCAGTAAAACCTAAATATATTATGAAAGTGAATTTATACACTTTTTTTTGAGAATTTACAACAGAAATATTAAACACTATTTATTAGATTGCTCATTTACAAGAATAATTTTATATTTACAACATTCTGAAAACTAATACAATTTTATTAAGATTAATGCAATATTTATAATTTATTTACCAATTTATAAATAAATATGAAAACAATTTTTTATTCATAAATTTATAAACATTTACTAAATTATTATTTACCATTTTATAAAGTTTGAATCAATTGGGAATTAGCCAATGCTTTGCTAACCATTCCAATAAACAATGTAATTGTGTAAATAAACAATCTAATAAATACATAGTGTTTATTATTTTTGTTGTAAATTCTCAATAACAAAGAAAATGTATAAATTCACTTTCATATGTTTGAGTTTTATTAAAATTCTAATCATCTTTTTTTAAAAAAACAAGCATTGCCAAAGAGTGAAGGCAGTTAAAATAAAAGTGGTACCATGATAAAAACCATACTTTTGACACACTGTTTTTCTTGTTGTGGGCATGAAAATACATGTTTGTCAAAATTTCTTTAAAAAGGAAATGTCAAACTTTATAACTGAAAAATAAATGTCAAAAACAAATAAAAATGGAATGACATAAAATAAATAAGATAAAATATAATAAAATAAAACTAACTCAAGGTCAGAACTATAAACAGCCTAAAAATATTAGCCCCAAACAAAAAAACTGGTTCAAACTGTTTTTCACCTTTCCCTCCTTTCCATAGACCTCCAGTGACCTACACACACACACACACACACACACACACACACACACATACATACACAAAGAAGAGTACTACATAGCCTAACGATTACTTAGGTCATGAAAATGCCAATCATCATCCCGTGTTGATTTTTCTGCCTATACTGCTTATATTTATATATGCTTTAACTCTGATTTTCAGCACTCCCATAAATATAGCAAATTTTAAACAATATATATGTTATAACTCACTCCTAGCGGTTAGAATATTATGTCTTGCTTAGGATACTCATCTTGCCTAGTTCATTTGTGTTACTGAGGGTGTCTTATTTTCTCCACAACATCTCCCTTTTGAGATTTTTTTTTCACTAGTAAATATTTTATTTTATTTCTTAGTATTCACCCCCTCCTCTTTCTGGCAAGTTTACCAATGTACTGAACTTTGTATTTCTTTCATTTTGTGTCAACCTTCAGTTTTTCCATACGTTTGCTTTTTCTGGTAATCGTACTTGTACATTCAACAAATTTTTGTGATGTTGTTATGTCAAAAATATACAAGACTTGCATAACTTCTTCCTTTCTTGTGGGTCTTTCGTCAGTAAACCTTTTCTTTAACTGATTCCAATGCATTTTGTGTTCTCATCTTTTTCCTTTCACTGTATATGTCATTTTTCCAATTTGTAACCTTATTATACTATCTTCCCACATTTCTTTTCCATTTTTATATACTCTGAAAAACACTTTCACCAATTTTGAAAAATTTTGTTTTCTTTTTGTTATCAGCTTATATTCTTTTTTGATCTGCTAACAACTTGTCAAACTCCAATTTTTCTTGCAAACATCAATTCTATTGGTGACATGCCTTCTAGTGGTTCATCTGTAAACAAAAACTTCTTCAGTGTATAAATTTGTGAAATTTTTTCACTGCAAATATTATTACTAATGCCTCTCTTTCAATCTGGTTGTTTTTTTTTTCTGCCAGTAATAATGAATGCAAAGCATATACAATGGCTTTCATGTTACTATCATCATATTTATATAGAATGACAGCTCCTATGTCATAGTCACTCGCATCTGAAGCCAGTCAATTTCAACTTTTGGATCATAATATGCTAATAAGTCTGACTTTAGTATTTTGATTTCTTCAAATGTTTTCTGACACTTATCAGTCCAGTTCCACTTTATGCTTTTTTTAAGTAAATTGTTCAGTGGGTCTCTCAAATGATGCATATTAGATATATAGATTTGATAATAGTTTGCTAATCCTAGAAATGCTTATAACCTAGTAACATTTGTTGGGGGAGGCATATTCTTAATTGCACTTTGATGGATCTGGTTGACAAACATTTTTGTCAATGATTTGTCCTAGGTACTTGATTTTAGGTAAAAACAATTTGCACTTTTCATTACTGAGTTTGAACCTGTATTCTCATTTTTTTTAAAAACCTCTTTTCACGTGCTTGATATGTTGTTCCTTAGATACACTTTTAATTAATATATCATCCAGATAAGCAACTGCAAAATCACAATCTGCAAGCATAGTATCCATAGCTTATTGAAATATAGCAGAAGCCACTTTTATTCCAAAAGGAAATTGGTTGAACTTATACAATCTCGTGTGTATTTATAGTTATTAACTCTAAACATTCTTTTTCAACCTGTTTTGCAAATACACTTCAGAAAGATCCAGCTTCAAAAATTTTTTCCACCATTTTAATTCTCAAAAATTTCCTCTGGGCTTGGTAACGGGTAGTTATGGGATTCTAAACATCTGTTTAACCCTGTCAAAAAATCTGCACAAACACAAATTTTATTATTTTTTTTCTTTACATACACTGCTGGTGCTACCCATTTTGAAAAGTCAATTACACTTATTTATTCAAGTCAGTCTAATTCTTGATCCAATGCTGCAAACAGTACACTGTTTCAGTTTAAACACTGGTGTTGATTCTTTTTTCACTTGAAATTTTGCTTTGACTTTGGAACACCAACCCAACTCATCTGACATAACATCTGGAAAACATTTTTTCAATTCTTCCTTTAAATTTTCACATTGTTTATTTTTAACTGGTAGCTTGTCTACTTACATTTTTGCAATAAATATTTATAGGTAAATCCTATATCTCAAATAATTCCATCCCATCAATACCAAATATGTTTGTAATATTTTTTAAAACATAAACCTTAGCTTTTGTACACTTGTTACAAAATGAAACATTACAAATCATTTCACCAATAAAAAAATAATTTATTACGTGACATGCCATGTGCAATTTTTGAAGTTCTTTTTAATGCAGGTTTTCCATTTGCTTTTGATGTGTCTTTGTTAATTATTGTGATAATACTACCAGTGTTTAGTTGCATTTTTGCATCCACATTATTAATTTTCACATACACAAATTTTCTATGGTTTTCTGTAATTATTTTTTTTATGTCACAATGCTGTGTATAAAATTTTTTATGTGAGAACTTTTCCTTGATTTAGTTTTACAGTGTGACATTTTATGTCCTATTTTTCCACACTTTTAGCACTTTGAATTCTTAAAGGGACAGTCGTTTCTGAGATGTAACCTTCCACATCTGAAACATGGATTAATTTTTCTTTTTCCACATTTTCCTTTAGCTTGTATGTATGTGTATTCTTTTTCTTCAATTTTTTCTATATCATGTCTCAGATTGAAGATTCTCTGATATTCATCTGATATTTCTTGCAGTGTTAGTTTTATTTTCTGTTCAAGTTTTGTCTGAATTCTAGCATGTATTTTTTTTGCTGCTAACTCATGAATGAAAATTAACCCTTTAAACATATCTGGAGTCAGTTTGTTTAATTTGGATCTTTCACACTCCTTGTTAATGATTCCAGCACATGTAACAAAATCTTTGTCTTCTTTCTTCATCAGATCCATACACTTCCAATGAGTATTGAATAACAAACTTTACTCACTAAAAGTTTTAATTAGAATATTTACTGTTTCTTCAAAGCAAATTTCTCCTAGTTTTTTTGGTAGTACAAAATTACAGTATTTTTCATATTCTATGAGTGTTAACTTCTCAGCAAAAAATCTTATTTTTTTCTTGTCTTCCCAGTCACTGCATTCTCTTCTAAAATAAGCAGAAAAGTTAATTCCATCATCTGAATTGTATGTTGGGAGTGAAAGAACTTGGGAAATTTTCTGTTTTCTTCCATATTATTCCAGTTAAATGTTTTTGTTGCTTTTGGAGTTCCAACAACTGCTGCTGTTGTATTTTTACCAGTTGGGCTAATAATTCTTCCATATTTAAAGAATATCTGTTTTTTATTTTACTTTTTTCTCTTTTTTTCTTTTTTACACATAACAAAAGAAAAATGAAACCAACATGGTTCTAATTTCTCATCGTCACTGTTATCGTGTGCTGAAGCAAAAAGTACTTCTACTCCATGCCCTGTCAGCTGGGGCTGTAGAATATGCCAACTGCTCCTCTGCAGAGGGGTAAGACCCCGGCCCCAATGGGTCCACCTGTTTGTCGTGGGTGGCAACCCGTGATGTCTGGGGATGGGATCCTGATGGTTGAGGGTTTCAGTGGTCAGGGTTAGGTATTTCCAATTCCCAAGACACCACTTTGGCCCTTACCTGGATTAGATGGGTGATTGGAGATGCCCCAATCCAATCAATTGGCTGGTTAGGTCAAGCCCTAATGCCTATAATGATACCAAATTATTGAGTACTTTATGGAAAACTTTACCCAAATTAACTATTGGTTGAATAACAACTCAATCTAATGTATAGAGATTAGAAGGTGATGGGTGAGGGTCAATTGGTTTGTAGAGACATTTAGGCTTGGACATAGCTGTTAACCATTCAATTTCTTCACTGAAAATTTGGGTAGTGCAACATATTTAGTGACAGGCACTATGGGTCTCTCATGACTGCAAGTATACTGGTTTGTGTAGCTCTGACCTGTCAAGGCGATTGGGTTTCCTCCTTGACATGTCCCAACATTGGGCTCTGAGTTGGGTGGGAAGCATAGGCAGTGAAATTTAATTCATAAAAATTGTGAATCAAAATAAAAAAAAATGAAGCAATACCTTTCAGACATGGATTCTGAAAAAGAAATTATGATGGACTTTCCAAGATTTTTTGTGCTTGAGTCCTTGGAGGAAACTTCTTTGTCAAGACTGTTCTCTTTCTTGATTGAGAAAGTATTGTCCAGTCAGATTACTCTAAAATCAGTTAAAATGATGAGAAATGGCAATTTGTTGGTAGAGATTGAAACCAGGAAACACGGTGAATCTATAATGAAAATGAAGACTTTCCACAATATGAATATCAAAATATTCCTTCACACAAGACTGAATACTTCAAAGAGAGTGATTAGAAATAAAGAGCTCTCTCTGGCCACACCAGAAGAAATTTCATCTGCCTTGGGAAGCCAGGGAGTCTCTGATTACTGAAAGATCTCTATTAGAAGAAATGATGAAAAATTATTTACAGATACATACATCCTTATGTTTAACTCATCTAAGATTCCACCTAAAATCAAAATAGGCTACAATGTCAAGCCAGTGGAGCTATATATACTTTTTCTAAGATGTTTTAGATGACATCACAGATAGCTGTCGGAGTTGCCCTACATGTGCAAAATGTGGCCAAAAAGACTCTGATCATGCTGAAGAAGAGTGTCAGAATGAAATTAAATGTGCAAACTGCCAGGAAAATCATCCATCTTACTCTCAAACTTGTGATTACTGAAAAAAAGAAAGAGAGATCATAGAAGGGAAATATGAAAGGAGCATTTCTTTTACACAAGGTGCCCTTCATATGCAAGAATAGTGGATAGGACAGGTTCAAATAACTCCAATCAGCCTGACAATTATAGGGGGCTTATTGAGAGATTTGGGGCCAAATGATTGGCCCAATTTTCAAAAAAATCTGAAAGAACTATATTGCAAAGAATTGGGGCATGCTGAACCAGGAAAAGGTAACTGTCAATAAAAGTATAACATTATCTCAGACTCAGATCACTCCTCCCAAAAATATTAAGTCATCTGCAGAACAAAGGCCGCAGTGATTGCCTGTAAATCCATCAAAGTCCCTAAACATTAGATTAAGTGCATCACCAAAGAGAATGGAAATGACCAAGTAAAAGCTGGAAATCCACAAAGCCCAAGTCTCTAATGAAAATTGTTTTGATAAGTTGGAAGGGATGGAAGCCATTAACATAAAAGTGTACAAGTATGTATCAAACAATACAATGGAATTGCTGTGGAGTGAAGCCGAACATTAATGAGCTGCTTCGGTCAATAACATTCTTGACTCCGGCGGTTATTTGCCTTCAGGAAACTTTTCTTAAGAGGAATAAACAAAATGAATATTAGAGAGTACCAGAAATACAATTAAATAAATGACACTGGTCTTCGGGCATCAGGTGGTACATCCATCCATGTCAGGAATGATGTTCCACAAAGTCAGATGAACTTAACAACAAATTTACAGGCAATCGCTGTAAAAGTAACACTACACAGACCAATTAACATCTCTGTGTACATTCCATCAAATGAAGAGATAAATGAAACTGGAAATTATAAGGTAACTTCATGCTCTCTTTATGCTACTAGGGGATTTTAATTGTCACGGCACCATATGGGGCTGTAAAGATACAAACCTGAAAAGAAAGTGTATGGAATCTGTTATAAAGAACAACGATTCGTGTATCTGTAATGATAAATCCCCAACTTAAATATATCCATTCTCTGGTAGTTACTCTGCAATCGATTTATCTTTGTGCGATCCATCTACCTTTATGGACTTTTCCTGGAAGGTACTGATAGACACATGTGGTAGTAATCATTTTCCAGGTTGTTCTGCAAAATTAAGAGCAAAGTGACAAAAATCTTCAATATTGGAAATTGATTAATGCAAACTGCGGGGAATTTCAAAAGCTATGTTCTGAAAAACTAGAAGAAGGAATATGCATCATGGACATAAAACAGTTTACAGAAATCCTGGTCTCTATAGCAAAGCAATGCATCTCAAAGAGTAAAATTAAAAAAAAACGTAATAGACCTTGGTTTAATGATGAGAGGAAAAAGGCTATCAGGCTCAGAAGAAGAGCGTTAAGGGATTTTTTGTGATGTCAATGAACACTTGTTGCCACTTTTGTGATGTCAATGAATACTCGTCACTTTTGTAATGCTCATTGTAGTAGAGACTTTGTAATTGCTGTTGAACAATGCTGGTATTTTACGCCTTCAAATAGCACTTGCACTAATAGTACTTGATCAATAATACTCACTTGAACAGAGGATATAATAGAAATAGTGTTCGTTAGTCATCAGTTACTTCCTACATATATGCATTTCCTCTATGGTCATATGGTCTACTTAATTCAATAATGGGATCACCTGTGTTTGCTCACTAGCAATCTAATGTTCAAGCTCAAGTGTTAACAGTGACTCTTTATTCCTATATAAAAGGATTTTAACAAAGAGCCCATAACAAATACCTTTCTGAAATTCAAGCAACTTCAAGCAAAAACTTGGAAAATAATCAAAGAAAACAAACAGGAATGTTGGAAAAATTATGTCAGCAAACTTAGTTCAGCAACAAAAACAAAATCTGTATGGAATATGATAAAGAAGATAGCTGGAAAATTTCATACTAATGTGATAAAATACCTTTCCATAAATAATAGTAAAATAACCAGCAAAAATTATATTACTGATGAATTAACAATAACCATCTCTAAAACCTCATTAGCCAAGAATGGTGGTCAACAAATTGTTAAGTTCAAACAAAAAGCTGAAAAATAAAAATTAAACTTTAAATCCAATAATGGTGACACCTACAACCTTCCATTTACGATAAAGGAATTGAATTAATCTTTAAAGAGAGCCCATGATGCATCTGTGGGACTAGGTGATATTCATTATCAATTCCTAAAGAAGCTGCCAAACAAATTGTTGCATCTGTTGCTAAAATTATTTAATAACATATGGATAAGTGGCCACTTCCCAGATTTGTTGAGCGAGTCTTTCATCATTCCTATTCCAAAACCTGGGAAGGATGACCCAGACTCTGGAAATTACAGGCTGATAGCATTAACCAGTTGTCTGTGTAAAACTATGGAAAGAATTGTCAACAACAGATTGACTTGGTATTTGGAAAAGAACAGCCTAATCAGTGATTTCCAATGTGCATTCAGGAAAAAAAGAAGTACCATGGATCAGTTGGAGACCTTTGTCAGAGCAGCATTTCTTTGGAAGGAACATCTCATATCAGTCTTTTTCGACTTAGAAAAAGCATATGATACCACATGGAAGTTCAGCAGATTAAAAGATCTGCATGCACTGGGCCTAAGCATTAGACTGACACAATTCATAGGGAACTTCCTAAAAAAAACGAAATTTTCAAGTCCAAGTAGGAAGTACACTATTGGAAGTACAAGAACAAAAGGAAGGAGTTCCACAAGGAAGCATCTATCAGTGACACTTTTTTGCATTAAAATCAACTTAATAATTGAATCCCTAAGCCAAGGAGTTAGATGCTCCCTCTATGTTGACGATTTCTTAATCATGTGCAAATCTCAACATATGAACACAATAGAAAGGCAACTTCAGCAATGTTTAAATAAAATATAGAAATGGGCCATGTAAAATGTATTTACGTTTTCTAAAACAAAAACTAAATGTATGCATTTCTAGAAATTAAGAAAATTACATAATGATCTATGTTTGAAATTAGATGAAGCAGAAATTCCAGTAGTGGAAAAGCACAAGTTTCTAGGTGTAATTTTTGACAGGAAACTTTCATCCCTCATCTAAAGTATTTGAAAATGAAATGTAGCAAAGTCCTACAACTTCTGCATGTAGTGGCTCATAATGAATAACGAGCAGATCGGTATACTTTAATCAAGCTATATAGATCGCTACTCTGTTCCAAACTGGATTATGCTAGTTTTATATATAGGGCAGCCAGAAAGTTGTACATAAAAATACTTAATGCAACTTAGCATCAAGAGCCCTGGTGGTGAGTATATATACAGAAACTGGTGAAACCCCTCCATACCTACAGAATATTAAACTGCCATTACAGCATTATGTAAAAATTAAATCATGCCCAACTAATCCAGCTTATAGAACTACATTTGACCCAAATTATTGTGATCAATTCCATCAAGCAGAAAATATACAACCATATAAATTTAGGATGAAATCCATTGCTGAAAATTAGGTACTTCATTATCAAATATACAAGAAACAATAGTATTCAGTATTCCACCATGGATGATTAAACATCCTGAAATCATTCTTGAAATGCCTAATTTTTCAAAGAAAAAACCCACCCTCTCACATTTCTGGACAAATTCTAGGAAATACAGGAAGACTTCCATGATTATACAACCATCTATACGGACGGATTGAAAAGTGGGGACAAAATAGGATGTGCAGCAGTAAGCCAAAAAATTGCCAAAAAGAAATGCCTCGAAAAGGGAAGTTTGATTTTCACTGCAGAGGCTTATGCAATTGAGTTAGCTCTAGATATCATCACTGAGAGCAAACTAAAGAACTCAGACTCACTTTCCATCCTATCAGCATTGGAAGGGAACAAATCCAACGATCCAATGATTATTAAAATATTACAGAAAATCAACACAATGAGCAACAAGAGAAATACAATATTATGTTGGATCCCTAGCCACATTGAAATAAAAGATAACTGTAGAGCAGACCTGGCAGCCAAATCAACTTTGGATATGAATGTGGATACAGGGGTCAAGGTGCCATATACAGATTTTAAGGAGGAGATAAATATTTTTAAAAAATGACAAGAGTACTGGGATGATTATCCACATAAAAAACTCTATGCAATCAAGCCCAAGCTGGAAGTACGTTGTACATCTTTCCGAAAGCCTCAAAAAGAGGAGGTCATAATGGCCTGCTTGTGCATCAGCCATACAAGAATGACACATTCTTTCCTAATGAAGTTCAAGCAGTGTGCCAAGCTTGTCCATTAAACATATTTTGACAGTGTCCAGAACTAGTTATCTCAAGACAGCAATTTTACAATACTAATAACATGTTTGAGCTGTTTGAGAAAGTCAATGTAGACGATATGCTATCATTTCTAAAAGTGGTCAGCCTCTACAAGAAAATATAAAACAGAAGAGAATAACGATAAAACAAATTTTTTATAAAAAAAAAACAAACATATCTATGAAACCAGACTCTCAATAAAAAACCCTCTTTGTAGAAATAAAACTAAGAAACAGGATATGTAGAGAATAAAAATTGCCCACAATGCTTCATTGAAGGAAAGAATATTACCAGCAATGTAATTGTCTCTTGACAGAGGCCCTCTTTGCAAAAGTGTTAATGAAACTTGATTTACAAACTGATTTTATTACAAAGAATACATTTTTTTTATTCATACATATTTATATTAAAAAAAAAGTTTTTGTTGGCATTAAATAACACTTTGAGGTTGATATGCCATAAAAGAAATAAATCTCCTACTCCATATGAGTTTCGATCCATCATTGCCACTTCTATAACTCACTCTCCTGGTAGTTATAATATTATATCTTGCTTAGGTTACTCACAGTAACATCACTAGAAATTCTCCTCTATGTATAGTGTGTGTATATAATGTTTTTAAATTTTTGCTCACAAGTAATGAGATGAAATATTTTACATGAAAATAATGAAATTTCATCTGATGGTAAATACTTTATTTTTGGTAGATTTTTAATTACAGAGTTTAAGATAAATGAAAATTTTTCATTACTTGTAATCAAATATAGCATAATAATTGTTGTTTTGCTGATAATAATAAACATTTATAAACACTCAGTTTTCATTGACTTGACAATGAAACTCTGCATTGTATCTCTATTTTCTGGTTCCCATCAGTGTGTACAAAATCTGGGAAAAGCTTGTTGCATGATTACAAGGAAACAAAAGGTGAAAATAAATGGTATGGCACAAAGTAAAGACTTGAATTTGTTTTCAGCCCCTGGTTGACATTTTGAGACAACTTTTGACATTTACAACTAACAGGTCAGCTTTTCTGCTTGTCTCTTATGTTTCCAATTATCTGCCTATCTCAAGATCATAACATGCAGATGACAACTTTAGCAAGCAGCATTAGAACTAGCTGGAGGGACAGTCTGTCTCTGTTAATGGGCAGTCACAAACTACTTCAAGGGAAAGCCTGTCTCTCACCAAGGATAGTTCAGAAATCTCTTCAATCCAAACTGTAACCATTAATATAAGCCTGCAACTGGAAGTTTTCAATGTCTGGTTTGTTGTTACTTAATCCCAGAAGTTTAATTTATGTATTATTTTATTCTCTTTTGGTCAAGTGGGTGACTGCTTTTGAAGACTCTATTTCACAGATCTCCTTGCTGTTCATAAAGCATGAAACACTTAAGATTGAGATAAAATCCCATACCATCTCCTCCTATGTGGGTGTCCCAATTATAGTGTCACAAATTTCAAATTGGTCTGATCTCAGTTATACTAAAAAAAATTTAGTTTCTTTTTTATGCAAATTTAAATTCTTTTTTTGTGTAACAAAATCAAGAGAAAGATTTTTTTTCATATTTCAGTTACATTTTTAAAATGTGTTGTTTACTGCATTGGAAAATTAAGAATGTTGGTTGTTTTAGTGGTACATCAACCTCTATTGGTTTATTTAATGCTGAAATCTAAATATTTTGTACACAATTTTATTTATATTTTTTGGTGCTAATAATGGTTTATTGATACAAGTCTTACTAATTAACTCATAGCTGTAGGGAGAAGAGGTGCATTCATACTTTTTCCAAGAGCATTTGTGTGTAAGTGAATATAATGAGCCCAACTAGAATTGGAACAGCTCACTGATTAGCAATTGAGCCATTATCCATTAGACCACTCACACATCCAAGCTTAGAACACCTGGTATGCTCAAGCAGTCACCCATCTAGGCACTGATCACACTCGATGTTGCTTGACTTCAGTGATCGTACAGGAGCTGGTGTTTTGATGTGATATAGCTATATGAGGAATACAAATATAAAAGTGAAAATTATGAAATGAAAATATCTGAATTACTAAAAAAGAATCAATGGCCTTCAATTATACACCTTAAAAATACCTATTCAACAATTGAAAAACTTGAAAAATACTGAAGATCATTTTTTTTTTCAAAATTGTTTTTATACTCTTTTGTGGATTTCCTTTGATGGCTCCTAATATTACCCACACAAGCCATCTTTCATGACATTTACATGGAATCCATCAAGATTTGTTTTAAAACTATATACATTTGCTACACTTTTTACTCTGGCAGTTTATTCCAATAACAAGTAGTGACACTGATCAGCAGTCAGGTTAGATTTAAGGCTCCAAGTTCTCCACAGAGAATTGCCCTAGGGGACAATAGGCTAGTAAATTAAAGTATTGTTTCATGAATTTTCGTTCAATCCCTGTGCTAAGTAGTCTGTACTTGGACTCAGTGGTAACAGAGTGAGAATTAACTGAGCAGTACTAAACATAAGAACTAGTTGAGACATTCCTAGACATGGACAGTGGAACAAGAACAGTCTACCTCTGTAGATTAAATAAATGGTTTATTTTGGAATATATGTTAACTGGAATGATACACATCTGATGAAGGTTGGAGGGCACAGCAAAACATGATAACAACAATAACAACAAAGATGAGTACAATACTCTGTGTGTAAATAATGAAAACTCCTCATCTCAGGAATTCAAACAGAAAATAATACTCTTTCTGTAAAAAAAATATTTAGGTTTATTAGGATTGTTGATTAGATATTTTTGTTCTTTTTGATATTCTAAAAAAGTTTTGTCAGAAGTTGTCTCTGATTAAAATTTTCAATGTTTTAATAAGTTCACCATGCATTCTACATTCTAAAAGTGTTATGATGCTCAATTTTTTCAATCTCTTCTTATAGTTCAATTTCTCTATTTCTGCAATATGACTTGTAAATTTTCTTTGTGCACATTCAATGTCCAGAATAATCTTACAATTTCCATGACCATAACTAACTGCATTATTCAAGATGGTGCCTTTTAGTTCCTTCTAAGTTGCTAATATAGCATATGAGTTCCTAGATATGATAATTTGTGACAACCATTTCAAAGATGACTTTGCTTTTGCTAGAGAAATGTATATATGGGCATTAAAATTAAATTTTGAGTTAAATATACCACCCAGATGCTTTTCTGTCTTACATATTTTTCTAAAAATGTGTACGTAAATTTAATAAATCTTGGAAGGGTGTATCAAGTAATTGAAAATATAATTTTAGCAGGTCAGAAATGGAAGACAACCAAAAGCAGGCCTGCACAAAATGTGGCCAATGAGACTACTCAGTGTGGCCTGTAAGGGGTTTTTCACCAGAATAAATTTGGTAACTGATTAGTATTGTGGGAACATAGCTTCATTTGAGGTCTGTTACATTTTTTAATTGTGCAGGTCTGACCTAAAGTAACGTCATATGTCATGCAATAAATTTCAGCATTCCCATTTTTCTTTCAGATATATCAAGACCATTAACATGGAAGCCTCCAATCTGACACAAGAAATGAAAAGGCATGCCGTGGTCATAGCACTAGCCGCCAACCGCAGTGATTCAGAGATAGCCAGTTTCTTGAAAGTGACCAGGTCCTTTGTGCTCAAGGTCAGGAATGAGTTGGAGGCCTCTAGCGAAGATGCATCACCTGTTTCCAAGCAAAAAAAACATTCTAAGCAATCAGACAACATAAGGACAGCAGACCTGGTCCAGCAGGTCCAGGATATCATAAACCAAGACCCCAAAAAGTCATCGAAGGCTATTGCCAAGCAGCTCAAGGTAACAGAGTCAACTGTCAGGCATATAGTTAGCAAGGAGGTCAAGTACAACCATGACAAAGAAAGAGCAGTTGATGATTGACAAGCCGGAAGGACCGTGCAACCTGATCGGAGCACTTGTAAAATATATAGGCAATAAACTTTATTGCTTTTGAATGTATCTTTTGCTGATCTACATACAATGAAAGCAATTTTCCACTGATATATTAATATCTGAACTCAACTGAGGGAAATTATTTCTTGAAAAACATTATTGTTTGTATCATAATAAAATAATTTTGTGCATTCTTAATAGGTGAGGCAGGCTTAATAGTCTGTGATAATCGACTTTAATAAAAGGGAAGTTGGAAAATTATTTAAATGGTCAGAAGCTTCAGCATTAATAAATACAGTGGTTAAGCTGGGAGGGAGTCAGAAAATTTTCTCAAATAAGTTAAATATCCCTATTGTCTATTAGGCAGCTTAGGTTACCAAGAGTGAAGGAAACTGAGAAAATGTTACTGAGGAGGAGAAAGGACAATAAAAAGAACAGGATTCAAAGAGACAGAAGATGGTGATTGATGTTGCATTTACATTTTTGAAGTCAAGGTGCTAAAGATGAAAGCACTATTGGTATGATTATAGAAAAGGCACAGGGGAGTTATGTTACAGTGGTGGGAAAGTGATTGAAGCCAAGATGTCAGGTCAGGACCAATAACATTGCATTTACTTCTTTAAAAGTTGCATTGCAAAAGCTAAGCAAAGTACTAAGAAACAGGAAAATGTTGTTAGAAACAAACCAGAGAGTGCTGAACTACTATTGAGTATCAATGATTCTATATAGCAGTGAATAGGAGAAGGGAGAATGGAAGCAACAGAAATGTGGTTCTACAGAAGGATGCTGTGAATACCATGGACAGAATGTGTAAGTAATGAAGAAGTCCTAAGGAAAATGGAAACACAAAGGATACTTATACTCAGAAAGAGCTAAAATTTCAATGAGGAAGGAGGGCTTGAAGAATTTGACACTCATGGTATATCAAATGCAGTAGGCCACCTACCTGAGCTGTTTGTATGACTAGATGGTAGAAGTGGAGGTGGTAGAAATAGCAAAAACAAGTGTTACTAAAATATACAAGGGATAGTAAATTGTGGAGAGCCATGATCAACCTTATCCAGAAGGGACACATAGAAGTTTATTGTAAATAATCCCATACACTGATCAATATCTACCCAAATCCCAAAATAATGTGTCTCAACACTACCTAAACCTCATATTTAATAAACTATATATGCTTGATGGGCACATATAGTTTATTAGTTTTTAATACACAATACTATATTTGTATGTATGATTTTTTAAAAATCATTTCACCCTAAACAAGGCAAATAAAGCCACTAAGATGCAAAGTGTTACTGAGTAAGAGAATATGAGGAAAAAAACTATTAAGGAAATGAACAATAAAAGAACAGGAATTAAGAAGACAGAAGATAACAATTGACATTGCAGTGAAGTTTTTGAAGATCAAAGTTGACTGGAAAGCAAAATGTTGGAAAAGAGTTCCACCAGCAAGTGTGATAGAAGAAACTATTGGCATAGAACTTACAGTTGCATCTAGGCATTTGAACTCTAAAATGACGAGACCTTGCTACCAATCTAGCCCCGTGCTTAAATTCATAAAGTCTAGGTAACTTTGACGGAAGTTCATCAGAACAATTACCATGAAAGTATTTATAGAAAAGGTACAAAGAAGATACATTACAACAGTGGGAAAGTGACTGAAGTTGAGATACCAAATCAGGACCAATAACATTGCAGACTCTTCTTTGGATTTTATCAAGAATCTCTAAATATATAGCAAAAGCACCAGGCAAGATGTGGCAGCAATATTCAAAGCATGGAGAAATGGTAGACATATAAATATGGAATATAGATTCTGGCAAGAAAAATTGTTCAGCATGACATAGTGAACCAACTTTACTAGCAGTAGACTTATGTTGAATCAAGTAACCCAGAGAGAATTTTGAACTGAACCCTTTATTTAAACTACAGGGATAGATTATTTTCAGTCAACTGTTCATCTTTAGTGATATCTTGTCTAGTTCTTATTTTAGTACTGTTTGGTTATTGTACACCCTGTTTCAACTGAGTTCAAGTACACACTGCCTGGTCCAGAGATTAAACTTGCAGTTACTATGTAATCAAATTCATGACCCAACACTTTAATCTACTAGGCTAATCTTCCACGGTGCATGTCTGACTAGAGGAACATAGTCTTTCAAGTAAATGATTCTTGATGGTGTATTGAGGCTGGTCATCATCTAGATGGGTGACCGTTTGGGAAAACCAAGTGCTGTAAGTTTTAATGTGTAGGTGGTGTAATGGTTTAGAGCTCAGATTTGGAAATCAGAGAATTATCTGCACTGGCTTACCCACAACCTCTTTCTTTGTTGTGGGTTGATTCAAATCTGCAACAAAAGAAAACATGTCTAAAGCTTTTCCACATTTTCAGTAGGTTATATTCACTTATGTGCAAATATGCTTAGAAAAGATATGAATTCACTTATTCTCCCCTCAACTATGAGTTAATTATTAGGACTTCTATCAATAAATTTTTATTATCTTCAAAAACTTCTGACACTCTAAAAATATTTCCTGGCTTTAAATAAATTGCAAAAGCCATAAAACCAAATCGATACAGCCACAAAAACATGAATGCACTACTATAAAATTTTATATTCATTCTCCTAAGGTAAGGGCATGTCTAAAGAGCAAAAGTAAGGTGAAGTAGATCCTTATGTAATGAAAAATGCATTTTTAAAGAATATCAAAAAAGAGATACCATGATCAGTTTCTTTTAATTATTTGTTAGTGCATCAATGAAAGAAATATCTGAAATATTTGTTTATAAACTTTATCTCAGGAAAATTAATTTCCTATGCTTACAGGAAACATTTAATAATCATAACATTTCCAGAACAAGAATGCCTTCTAAACAAAAGATTGGAGTTTGTTAGCAAAGTTCTTGTTAAACCATTTAAACGGAAGTTATAACAACAGAATTGGCCTATTCTAAGCATCTGACAATCAGTTTATAGCCATCAAACCTTTAGTAAAGCACATACTTGATACATTTTCTAATAAGATCCAACAAAATAATATACACACTGTATGTGACTCTATCTAAAGGATATTGAGTACTGAATTAAAAAAAAACCCAGCTGCATTTGGCAGATTTGTATGTCAGTTAAATGCTTAACAGTTTATATTGTGTGTGTATATACATATATATATGTGTGTGTGTGTGTGTGAATAAAGACTGAAGGAAAACTTTTCTTTACCAACATGTTTCATCCTAGGATGGACTTTATCAAGGCAAATGTAAGTATTTATAAACAAGTAAAAAATATCATTAGGTTTTTGAAATTTTTGAATTTAAAAATGCTCCTAAATATTCATCAGGCTAACTGTGAAAGTCAAGATAAACTATGGAGGATGCTAAGGGATATAATTTAATGCCTAATAAATGAAAGTGAGTAAAAATTGTTGAATTTTTTAATGTAATTATTATTTTAGTTTGAAAAATTTATGTATTTATTTTAAATAATAGAAGTGAATTTAACTGTTTCCTTGTTTTTTCATTTTAAATTTTTATGTTCATGCATGTTGGCTCACAGACGCACACGAGAGGATAAAACAGGAGCTCCTAGATGAAATAATGTTGACAACAATTACATACTTATAACTGCTATCCATAGCTAAACAACTTGGAGTAAAAAATGAAATGGTCATACACAAATTTCTGCAGGGGCTACCCTCAATAATAGCACTGGTCATTGCTTCACAGAAAGATCTCACTCTCACTCAACTAGGCAACTTGGCAGAGGGACTAATGCCATTAATAAATAATGGTACAGTATTTGCTACACAAGGAAATAAGCCACAGCAGCCCAAGGCCCACTCAGACAAAAAAAAATGTCACCTTGACACTCCTGTACCAATAGATCTTAAACCATATAGAAGTGACCAATGACCCAGAGTGTGCAGAACACATTTTATTCACTGATAAGGTGAGGACATATAAACAGGGTGCTAATGGTCCAAGAAACACAGTTTGCAAGTATTACCCAGTTCTTGGTCAGCAACTCCTACTGGAAGTGATTTGCAAAACTAATAAGGCAAATGAGTTCAGTCCTGCAAAGTTTGCCGCTACTACAAATCACAACATAATTAGGGGCTACTAAAATAAAATTTATTGTAGATACAGGCATGAGTGTCGCTATAATTCCAATATCAGTAATAAATGAGATTAGACCCACCACCCCCATCACTCTTTATTGCTAATATGAGGAAATAAAGTGTTATGGGCAAGCAAATTTGAAGGTTGAGATTCCTAGTTTAAGATGTCCACATGGGCATTCCTAATTTCTTCTATTATCAATCCACTCCTTGGGTTCGATTTCTTATAAAAATTTGGCCTGATAATAGACTGCAGTGAGAGGACAATAACAGAAGAAATTTAAAAATAGCTACAGCTCCTGTCAATCTGGTCATCAATGAAGCCGAGGTTCCTGCATTCATGTGGAAAATAATAAATATGCAGACATAATTTCACTGCACAAAAGCACCAACAAAGATTACTTTGGCAACTACCACAGAACTGACACAAGCCGCCATTTGCTGGTTTACACAAAACCTGCACAGCTTTCAGCTAAATAATTTGAAGCAGTATGCTTCAAATATAAATGACCTATGACATAATAAAGTGATCTTCTTTAACAAAAATGAATGGTCAAGTCCACGTCATATTATTGCAAGCAGAGGATACTGTTGCTGTGGGGATTATAGCACACTTACTTGCATAACTAAGAGTGACTGATATCCTATTCCAAATATTAGCTCTTTTTCTCCAAAATTGTGAATAGTGATTTTTCTAGGAAAGACTTACTTTCATCCTACCACCAAATTAAGATGCATCCAGATGATATTGCAAAAACTGCTATTACTGTATGAGACAATTATATGCTGTTTGAATTAAAAAAATGCAGCAGCAACATTTCAATGATGTATGGAGAAAATTTTCAGAGACATTGTGTTTTTATTTATATTGATGACATTTTGGTTTTCAGTGATGACAAGGTTTCTCACAAAAAAGACATTGAAACTGTTTTTAAAATATTGCATCATAATTATTTAAAAATTTCAGTTTCAAAATCTGTTTTTAATGAGACTTCCCTAAATTTCTTAGGCTTTCACATTAGTTCAGAGGGTATCAGATCTACTAATAAGATAGAGGAAATAAAATACTTACTTACCCTACCTTACTGATTTAAAAAGATTATGCAGGTTCCTGGATAAGGTGGGATTTTATAGAAAATATCAAAATATGCAGAATTAGTTCTACCCTTGTCTGAAAGGGTGCAATTCTTCCCTAAAGATTTGTTTTTACTGAAGGAATCTGAAAAACTAGCCTTCAATGTTGTTATAGAAGAACATAGTGAATTCTCTGTATTGGCTCACCCACAACCTTTTTTCTTTCTTATAGGTTGATTCAGATCTGCAACAAAAGAAAATGTGTCTAAACCTCTTTCACGTTGCAAATATGTTGACACACACGACTCAAATCTGTATAATTCTGAACATTATTCTTAAATGATTTTACAAGGCATCGCAGCCTCGTAAAATCATTTAAGAATAATATTCAGAATTATGCAGATTTGTCAACATGTCTTTATTTCTGAGATGAGGTACTGTAACTATTTACACTATCTAGATTGTTCAGACTGCTGTTCCCATCTTTACTCACTCACAACATACTGACCCCTTAAGATAAGAGTGCAGGAATAAATCTGTAACATGAGGGGAAATAGAAAAACCAGAGAAGGGAAATCACCACCCTTTGTGGGATGAAGTTGAAATAATAGAGAACATCACTGGAAAATACAAAAACTTAAGGAATCAGCACATATGCTAAGCTACAAAAATCTCCTAGGCCAGCCAAACAGAAATGAATACAATATAGGAACCAGTAATTAATATGGGGAGCTAGAGAAAAACAATAATAACAAATGAGGTGAAAAATTATTAAAAAATTGTAATATGAGCGCTGGTAAAAAAAATTTATGAGACATTAAGTTTGTAAGTCCCAAAAATTCACTCACTAGTGTCCCCAATAAGGACACATGGCCCAGTGGGTAACAAAAGCGTTGGTTGATTGATCCCCCCAAAAAGTGACTTCACTCTCAGAGTCTCAACAGAGAGAACAAAAGTTTGGTGAATTATCAAGGCGAATTAGCTAAACTGAGATAGAATGACATGGAATTAGAACAATCTACCCACATGGACTAAATAAAGGTTTCGTTTTCGAAATTCTAACAAATATCACCTGAAGAAGGCTAGAGAGAGTACAACGACCGAAATATCGTAAAAAAATGTAACAGGAAAGATGAGGTCAACAGTCCAAACCAAACAATGTAAATAGTGTAAAAATATAGATTCGTGAGAAATTCTGATATAAATGAATGTGGCATATAAACTGAAAGTTTTAAAAGATATTGACTGAATTATCTCTACTACTGTTGCACCAATCAGTGTTGCTTTTATTTTTATATATTTAAAGCATCATTCTAATGGCTTCATCCTTGCTGCATTTTTACTCTATGGATTTTGATGGCTTAGAAGTTATATCTTTATTCTTCTGCTGAAAGGACAATGTGGCAGCGTAATTTCAGGAATAAAAATTGTTATTTAATTTTCTTTGGAAACTTTTTATTTAAAAAAGCAATTAGGTAATTTCATTTTTTGTTATGAAGTGTCTCATGCAAAGCATAGAATGAAACAGACATTATTTTTAACAAACAAATACATATTTCTCATGGTGTTCATATTAATGGGTGAATTATAGGAGAAATGAATATTCTTTGTGTTTGTATTTTCTCCCATTATTGGCATTATTATATCTATGATATAATACCACCTTATTTCACGAACAGGGCAGAATGGCTTTTGTTGTGATACTTTCCTGGCACTTTCACTGAGAAAGTTTCAAAATAATATTACACTCAAGCCTCAGGGGGCCATATTCACAGGCAGTACCTCTCCTTTGGGAAGGGGTTGGGGTCATTACCCAGCCCCTGAGGCGTCCCAAAAAGTGGGAGTGCTGAGGGGGCTTCAGCAATTTTACTACAGTACTCCTGTTAAACCCACTTTAAACCTCAACCTTGTGTCACATTCGATTGCGATGTGGACATGGTGAAAAAATAACACTTTTGTTGTGAATTGAACTTATTCTCAGTTGCAAACGTTTTTGATTATAATGTGGATTTTTTTTTAATATATTACATGTTATTTTTCATATTTTTTGCTACACACGTTTCGGGTCATGAGACTTTCATCAGGCAAAGAATAGTCATTTCCGCATATTATTTAAAGGAATTCATTTTTTCTTGTGTTTATTGTCTTTTGTTTCTGGTAGTAATCCAAATTCTTCTTGGAATGGTGGAAAGATCTCCCTTTCTTAAGGGGTAATGAAACAATTAGGATTGGCCAGAAAAAGGAGAAGGAATGAGGTCTTTGTTCTTATCTTTTTATGTCTTCTGTATCTTTTAAACCTTTCTCCATTTTTGTGTATTGTGTATGTCTTTACTAGTATGCGTATATATATTCCTTCTCCATACATATATATTGTTTTATTACAAAGAAATAGTATACACATACACACACACACACACACACACACACATTTTGTAGGGTTTGTGTGTGTGCATGTGGTTCATCTAGTCTGTTTATTTTTGCCAGTATGTGTGTATATATTTGTTCTCCATACATATATTATTATAAAGAAAGCTATATAGTAACTACATGTATTTTGTATGGTGTGTTTGTGTATGGTCCAACTAGTGTGTTTTGCTACTATGTGTGTATAGTGTATGTTTATGTGTATGGGGTTATGATTTGTTTAGTGCTGGTTTAAATTTGTCTATGAAGTTTATTCTTGTATTTGTAGGTAAGAGTAATCATCTGTTTAATAGATTGGCATAATTTTAAATTTACATTTGGGGCATTTGTGGATGTGTTGTGACACAAAGAGTTTCCTGTTGTCTGGTAATTTAATGTTGCTTTTGTGAATGGGAACTATTGTTTAATGCTTGGATAGTACCTATATAGGATTGTTGTCTTTTGTGCACTTTAGTGTATAAATCACATTTTTGGAGTCTTGCTTTATTGCGAATGTTGTGGGATTTTCAAGTGTAGGTGTTTCCTTCTATAATGATATCACAAATTCCACATATTTTCTTGTTGCATGTTGTGATCCCTTGTATTGTGTGTTGATTAAATTTTGTTGAGAGTAATATGTATTTTAGGCTTTGTGATTGGCATTTGCTTTTAATTATTTTGGTTTTCAGTATATCTTTCATTTTATCATTCTTGTTAAGTAGGTCTAGATTTCTTGTTATCTGTAAATAGTTCTGGATTGTTCTTGTATGTTGAGACATATGCTAGAATTTGTTTGTTGTGTTTCTTTGGGTTTTGTAGCTGGTCTAGAGGTATTTTTCTGTTAGTTTAAAAGCTTTGTTAGTGGTGTGGGGTAGCCTTGTTTTTTGAGAGTTTTATGTAATTCTTCTAGGTATTTTGGTGGGTATGTTTGTCAGCCACTATATTGCAAATCCTACGTGCTAGGGAATAGGATATATATATATATATATATATATATAAATGGACATTGATGTTAGTACTCAGCTGTGACAGTCTGTTTCATCCTTAAATGCAATTTTCAGGCCATGAAGATTGTGTTTAAGCATGAGACAGAATATGTTGACCTAAATGTTCACTTTTATATTTACATATGCTGTATCCCTGATATTGTGCATTTTATCCCATAAATATAGCATATCTTAAAATTATATTTTTATCATATATAAGGCCAGGTTGGGGTCTCAAGCCTTGAATGCCAACCTTACTAGAGATGACATCTTGATAAAAACATTCAGTGTACGAGGACTAACATGCCTGAGTTGGGTGTCAGTAAGAGCATCTGCCCTTGTAAAGCCTTGCCTCAAATCATTATAATATATCCTTTGTCAAGCAGGACCCACCTTGCTTTGTGCAAGATTAATCCCGGTCCTGTCTCAATGACAAAAACATGGCTATGATCTGCAGAAACCAAAACTTATTAGTAATTAAGTCATAATTATACAAAGCAAGCATAAATGACAATAAATAAAATATAAAGATTTATAAAATGCAATAATGTTTTATAAATTGTTCAAGTTATTATCATAATTTGACTCTCAGAGAAAATTTGGGCTACTGTCTGGAAAAATACATACTACTATCCATATTGATGAATATATGTTAAAACCTGTGTTCACTGAAGGTATTACAAAGATGTGAACTAACAACAACTCAAAGGAAAGGCACTAAAAGCACTTAGATTGATTGGCAGACTTGCACAACTTGATTGTAACACAATACAAAAGAAATTTGCATGCATAATACTATGACACAATACACCATGATCATCTATTGGCTTAAGACACTCACAACCCACATGGGCATGTGGACTGTACATGAATTTATCTGGGTCTGTAGCACTGTCAGTTTTATAACAATCAAAAGTAAAATCGTGATGTGGGAGTGTCAAAGTAAACATATGCTGTCCAGGAGTAAGGAAAAGGAAATTAATTATATGAGTAAATAAATAAAAACTTTCAGGATCAAGTGCCTCTAAGTTAGTTGGTAGGGAATTCTGGTCATGGGCTCATAAAGTCAAGCACTATTCTAGAATGGCCAGTCATGAGCCATCCATCAAAATGTAGATGTACTCAAGGAATCCTTGAGATGTAGAGAGGGGCAATGTGAGTGATAGTTGCAATCAGAGATAGTCATCAGGATTGTTGGAATTTTCACTGACCAAAGGAAAGATCTGGTCATGAGAGAAGATGGAAGATGCAGTGACGTTGTTCCTCATGTCAATTACTTACCTCCATCCCAGATTGTGCCAGGTGAATCCACAAATGAAGAACCTGAATATATTGAAAAACAGAATTTGTGTTTTCTTTCCTCACTGTGGTAATTTTTTTTTTGTGTTACTGGGCCTTTCCCAGTTTGTATTCTCACCAATATAGGCATGAACAAAAACATTGTTAGTTGAAGCTGTGCACTCAGTGAAAAACTGCCCTCAGGTCATTTGTTTATTATACATGCATTTACAAGATACATGTATAGAGATATGATATACTTTAATTATACAGATTTATATTCCAGATGTTTGTGATAACTAAAAAAAGAAATTATTCCACAAATCTAGATGATCTGGAATGCATGCAGAATCTTACTTGTATGTACCCCAACTCTCTTGCTCTTTCCCAATTCCTATCATTCAAAGATACTTTTGGGTTGGCGAAAAAGATGTCTCCCCCTACATAAAACTAGAAAATCACGTGGCTATCATGGATCAGAGAAACACAGGGACAAATATATAGTACAGATTCTCTCATTAGGACCTGGGACCTGCTCCTAGACCAAAGGACTTGTTGTGTGTGATATATTGGACTGCAAACAGATATTGAATTATAGGAGACAACAACAAAATGAAGAGTAAAAAATATATTTTGCCACGTTTATTTTCATTAAAGAAAATACATTGACAAAATATGGTGACAGATCACTAGGCAAAAAAAAAAAATCTGCATATTCATGTAGAAAGGGAAAAGAATGTTGTGTTGAAAAGGATAATTTTGTAGGCAGCATTGAAGAGTATTGTCCTGAAAATAACAGTTTATTGCATATTGTTGCTGATGGCTGGAGCTATGGGCTGGTTGTGGCTGCTGCTGGAACAGGTACTACATTTTGATCCCAGGTATCTTGTCCATGGATGGTCTATTTATTTAACACATGGATACATTTATTTGTTGCACAAGGCTGAAAGGGAAGCGGAGAAAGGCTGGTTGACACTATCCTACTCCTAGCTAGTCTGACTCATGACCCATCGATTCTAACAATTGGTGCAACCACCACAAGAACTCATTCTTCTTCATCCAATGGCCTGTTTTTTAGGTCTTTTTTATTCTGAACCATTTGCTCAACAGTTGTCAGTCCTGGTAGGTAAAGTTTCTGCTTCCAGTTCTTTTTTTAAAAGATGTGGGAGTCCGACAGGTTACAAAAGATTAACTCCACATCAAGGGAACCATAGACCAGATTAGAAGAAGCAGATACCAGTTATCTATGTCAAGACTAGACACTACAGATTTTATGTAGTGGAGGACAATGTCTGTATTAGCATTTCTAATAATAATAAATATTATTATTGTTGTAACTTGCACTTAAGTCTTTTCCTTAACCTATACACCCCAGCAGTACCAAACTGATTAAATTCTGTTCTGTGGGCCTGTTGTTGTCCGATTGGAAAAGTCTCCCTAAGGAAGTCCACAGACCCCATGGTTAGGAACTTTTCTTCGGAGGCTATGCCCATTGTATAGGAAACACAGTAAAACACTAGATTCCCTGTTATATGCATTTTACATTTTTAATTTTAGGTGGTTTGTAACTAGGGACTACAGAATTCATGTAGTCATTTACGTAAAATAACATGCCAATACTACAGTATTTATTTCAGGAAATGGCAGTATTGATTTTAACGCACAAACACAGATCATCTGGATCTGTGGCACATTTTTTACTTTGGAAAATAAAAAAACCATTGCTTTTCGAATGGAACTCTTCACGCGAGGAGATAATAAAGTTTACTCCCTCAAAAGAGACAGAAAGCAAATTAATTCCTTCAACATCGAACAGATTAAGGTAGTAAATCCTAATCCATCACATCTTTTTTCAAATATAGAAATCAGTAAAGTTTGTTCATTGGATTTTCTTGTAAGTGTCTGAAGCTTTTATTTTATTGATTAACTTGAAGAAATAATTAATAACAAACTCAACCGAATCGTACACTTCTTTTCTTACTTAATAATTCATATTTTTCTATTCATTAATATTATTAGCGATTACTATATTGGATTTTAATAAGATATTACGTATCTTTGACTTAAAATATAATGGAAAATCAGTTTATTTATTTACACTAAGTTCAAAACAGGCGGTGTTTAAAATCTTTTAGCGGTGAACTGGAAAATAATGTTTCTACTTTTGATTACATGGTCGACCAAGCAGGACATATTTGTTGGAAGAATTCTTTGTACGAGCTTTTACTATCAGATAATTAAAAAGCTCAAATATTTAAAATAAAGAAATAAATCATTTAAAAAAAGTGGGAGACTTCTAATTCAGCGTCCAAAAACTTTATTGGTATACCGAAATTCTAAATTACTTTCTCTTGAGATTGCTTTCTTTTTTACCTAAGTATCGGCACGAACTTCCTAAAAACAAAAACATTGCATTTAAATGCCTTCTTTTTACTTAGATTTTAGTTCTACTTGAAAGATAATAGCCTAAACTAAAGCTAACCTGAATTAAAAGAAAAATTAATAAATAATATAAATAAAGTTTTTAGGCATTTTTAAAACATTGGTGTGTTATCACGCAACATTCGTAGAATCATCATTATTGACCGGAAATGTAAACAATTTAGGTACCACTATCCAAAATGGGTGTTTTTTTGGGGGTTTTTTCGAAATGAAAGCAAAGAATAGCTACCCACTGTTTTAAAATATTTGCCAAAAATCCAGGAATTAACCAATTCAAATAAAACTTTCAGTACTTATTCATTAATGAATGAGATTTTTTTTTTATTTAAAAAAGTCTTTAGGGAAATATTGGTGGAGGGGTATATTTCATCCTGCCTTGTCGTGTGTATTTTTTAATTGGGAGGTGGGTATTCGCCAATTTTTTATAAATAAAAAAGAAAAATCTATGGAGATATTATTTTAGTAAAAATTTATGCACTATCAGGTGTGGACATATAGAAAATTTGGCAAGCATCTTACCAAAGATAATTCAATATTATAAAACTAAAAAAAAAATTTTTTTTTTTTGGAGAATTCATGCTTCCATATTTTCATTCAGATTGGACAGGACAAAAAATGTGCACTTAATAATTTTTTGAAAAAAAAATTACTTGTAATTTTGGTATGGATGTACAAAAAGGGCATAATTTTGATATATCACTTTAACTAATATTCAATATCTGAAGAGTATTATGAGTTAATCTAATTTCATATCTTCTGTTCAATCAAATTTGTTTCTTGAAAGCACTATTTTCCAATTCATTGGTATGAGTGTTTTTATTTTATGTGTCTGCTTTCCTGAATTTAGAATAACCAATACTTACTTCAGTAATTAAACATGAGTTGTTATTTTAAGTTTTTTATTTTTTATTATTTTAAAAACAAATCTTTGTCCTATTTTTTTCCTGCATAAATTTGTTTCCCTCACCATGAACTTTTCAGAATTATGATGAAACTATTTCAGTCACATAAAAGAATACTATAATTTTTCTGAAATGTATCCTTAGAATGTTATTCTTTTCACATTAATCTAGGTACCTCCAAAGAAAATTGATAACTAAGGTATAAAATTCATATTTGAAAATGAAAAATCTTTCTTGAAACTTTTATTTTAGTTTTTATAGATTAAATTTAATATTTCCAATAAGCAAAATATTGTGCTGTATTACAAACTGAATTTAAATGGATTGGAATGAGTTTTTTTTATTATCAATAAAAATGCTAAAATCATCTATATTGATAAATCTGTCAATACAATGTAATTCTCTGTATTAAAAAATCTTTCAAAAAGAAAATACAGGAATACCTCAATTAGTGCAGCTAATTTATACATGGATAACTATAAATAAAGCAATTTCAATTACTATGGTTAAACTGAAGAATGTTTTACCACACTAATCAATTACTATATAAAAATCTTAGCACACTAATCTAAAAATCATTAATCAAATTTGCATTAATCAAGGGATGCCTATACACTTTTCTGAAACTTTATTTGAGGAAGATTAGCTGATTTAAAGTGTAATTAATCTGAATTGAAAGAAATATTACTTTTAGTTTAAAATATCACAGAAAAGTATTTTTTTTAACATGGAAGTAGGTATTTTTATGAGTTATTGAGAACTTGCTGGATAGACTTATGTTTGGGAATTTTTTCTACAGTGACATTACTTGATGAATATAACAACAATGCCTTTTTTATATAATTTTTTGACTACCTAGCAATCTTAAAAATTTTGGAAAATATTTTAAATAATCTGATATTTTATTGAAATTTAGATACTTTCGCCTTATAATCTTACGAAGATGCTTGGTGAGGAAATATTAGAAAATTACCTATAAGTTTTGAATCTACTATAGTTACTACTCTTATTTTTGGATAATATGTATGGATGTCTGTATTTGAAGAAATCAGCACATTTATGCACACACAAATTCGAATTTCTTTTTAAAATACTGGGGATCTCTGAATTGTAGTAAGCTTTTCCATTTATGATAAGTAAATATAGTTTTTACTTAAAAACAATATCACTTGACTGTTAAAAATTAATACAGAATTTTAAAAGTTTATGAATTATTAAAATGAAAACTATTTGTGTAAAATTTCTTTATTCATTGAAAAAGTTATTTTTCTTAAAACAGTATTACCCATATCTTATTCTTAAAAGCAATTAAAAGCTTTTCTAATTAAATAATGTCTTATTTTTGTTGCATTTTTTATTTTACAATTCAGAGCAGATTTTCTGTAAATGAGTCTTGTTTGACAAAAAAAAAAATGTGATTTAAATTGTCCAATGACTTATGCTTATAACTAATATAAAAATTAATTGTAAATGCTACAAAAAATGAATTTCTCATAATTTTATAAAATTAAGTAAGTGGGGGTTAACAGATGTAAAAAAAAAAAGGGGAAAAAAATTACCAAAATTTTCTAAAAAAGAAACATTTCTAAAATAATTTAATTCATTTGTGAATATGTCCTGAAAGTTTCATTAAAATCCTATAATTATCTGATTTTTGCAAGAATTTTGAATTCAGTGTGTTTTTCACTGCAAAAAGATGTTAAAATTTCACATACTAATTTATGGACACTTTGCTACAAGAAAAACAAAAAGTTTTTTTTAAATTTTGGAGGTTCTGAAAAGGATTAAAAAAATGTAATTTAATGATCAAAAAATCCTTTAAACTTTCCTCATAATAAACATTTTTACAATCACACTTCTTTTTATTAAATTTGGGGCATTTTTTTCATCATGTATGTTTATTTTTTAGTGAACCTTTGGATGTAGCTACATTAAAGCAAATTACATTTATGCTACATTTTTGTTTTGATAGCACCTTAGTGCCTTCAAATTTATTCATTATCCTGTTTAGTAAAAGTGTCTAGAATAAAAAAAAAATGTTCTTAAACAATTGGTTAAAGAAAATTTATTTTTAAACATAAATAACAAATTCTTGTTTATTACACTACTGGTTTTCCATATTTCTTTTGGTTTTATTTTTAGTATTTCTATTTTATCCTTTGACCTTACAGGCAACTGTGTGTAAATAAAGTGTTATTTTCGTTTGGTTTTAAGTAAAAAGTAAGCTTTACATTTAGAAAATCCTGTTAAGTCTTAAATTTACTAATAGACTTTGAAACACATCTCTAGGACAAATATTAGATTTTAATGAGAATTTTAAATTTGTTGTTTATATTTTTCCTATACCGTGGTGGCTAGATGAGTGATGAAAAAAACATGCCAATGTTTTAAATATGCCTAAAATGTTTATTTATATATGGAAATTAATTTTTCTTTTAATTTGGATTACCTCTAGGTCATTATCTTTCAAAGATAACCAAAATTTAAGTTTAGAAAAAGAGAGATTAGGTCTTATTTCTCAAGTTAAAATGAAATTGTTACATTTTCTTTAAAAAACGGATACATTTTATAGTCCTTCAACTTTTGCAAAAACGTGTTATCTTTTATTGCCAGATGTTTTCTGGGAAATTATCATTACTTACATTATTTATATTCAGACTATTGTCCTCATCTTTGTTGTTTTATCACAATATTTCAGCTGTTGTACCCTCTGACCTTTCTCAAGTGTATATTGATCTGGTAACCTATGGGGAATTCTGAACCAAACACATTATTGACTCTACATGGGTAGACTCTTCTCGTTACAATGTTCATGTCTAATATCATCTGGTTCTTTTTTTATTTAGTACTGTTCAGTTATTGCTCACATGTTTCCACTGAGTGCAAGTACGCATGACCTGACCCAGAGATTGAACTCACAACTACTGTCACCAAATTCACAAACCAACACTTTTATCCACTAGGCCATTGTCTCATAGATAATAACAAAAAATCTGAAGACAATAGTTCAAATATAAATAGTGTAAATAATGTGTTGGGGTTTCGTAATTTTTTTCCTTAAGCTATTATGGAAGATAATAAGCACAACATATTTTTAAGTGGGTATCTGTTCATTTTTATGTATTGGCACTTTCCACACCAAAGAGACTCCTACCTAGGATTTACATTTAATCTTCTGTTCAATGGATGATGAGCTCTGTTATAGACAAGCGTATGGTTGCAAGACAGAAATATGACAACAGCAGAAATAGATTTACGTGATTTATTTCAATAGGAACGTGTGGTTTGGGACAGCTAGCTTGTGGTCTAGTTCATAAGCCGGCTGCCGATCTGGGTTGATCTCTCATAGTTCCCACTGGTTGGCGTGGCGTTCCTCCTGCTGAAATATATAGAAGCACTTTGAAATATTATTTTATTTTTCCACCGGAACTTGTGCGTCAGGCCTATGCGTAAACGATGATAATGGTCATTTTTTGACGGGGCCTTGTCCTGTTCACATCCGACTCTTGCTCTGGAGTATGTTAGTTTATTTGCCTGCAAATCAGCCAAGATATATCTTATTTTATTTCATAACAGCTCCATGCTCTGAAAAGTAATTTTCTTCTAAGTGAGTGAAACAGGCTGAAGAAGACCCCAAATTCCCTGCTATATATGCTGCTGAAGGGAATAGACATAACAGTGATATAACTTTTAATGGATCTTCATCTCCACTTCTAAAAGAACAAAGAAAGGAAGAAAGGCACTCAGTGAATCTGTGTATTCCAAAAACACTACCATTTTTATTGAACATAACTGATTAAAATAGGATCCAATTGTAATTGCAACTAAACTTCTTTACTTCTTACAAAACTTTTAACCTGAAAACTTAAGTCATGTTCTTAAATAGCCTCATCAGATTGAGACTTTCATATGGATGTCATACATGGTGCCAAACCTGTTAAAAAATATCTAAACTCTTAGCTGTATACAACTGCTTTCGAAGATCAAGGGTTAAAAATGGCTTTGAGTGAGTAAAGCCTGAGGGTCTTGGCAAAGACCATCTTTCTTTGAACATTGAGGACTGGAGCTATAGAATCAAAACAAAATGGACCAGATAACAGAAATGACATGAGACTATCAACAGCAGCAACAATTAAAATGGATAATACATGTAACTTGAAGAGAAAAATGACATAATCACAATGTTGATGTTCCACACAGCTTCAAATAAAAGGTTAGGAGGGAAATCATCATCAGTATTGGAAAGAGTGATAACAGCTACTGGATTTGAGATACTTATTTTCTTGGGAAATTGTTTTAAGAGAAAGATTTTATAAATTTCAACCCAAACCAGTACTGGCTGCTCTGTCAATGAATGCCAATTGTTTCCTTGTAGGGAAATTGTTAATATCACCATTTTTATTTTATTCTGTGAAATGAAACGATTTTTTTTTTTTTTACTGGTAAGCAAGTATTTGGTTTATTTGTAAATTTACTATTAGGAGCACATAGAAACAGGCTAAAACTCTGAAATGAAAATATGTTAATCATTATAAAAATGATTTTATGTCGGACCATTCTGACAAACTATTTCTATTCTGGATTGATTAATTGATTGATTATTTTATGGCTTATCAATCTTTTGCAGGTTATTTAAAGCCAGAAAATATTTTTAGACTGTAAGAAACTTTTGGAGATAATAATTATTTACTGATACAAGTCCTACTAATTAGCACATAGCTGATGGGGGAGAAGAGGTGGATTTATACCATTCTCAAGGATATTTATGCATAAATGAATATAACAAATCTAACTGAAATTGAAACATGGCTGTCCAATTTCCAATTCCATGACATTATCCATTACACCACCTGCACATCCAAGCTTATAGCACCTGACATTACCAGTCAGTTGATCAGTTGATTAACTTTGGTGATCCTACAATGTGCTTCCATGTGATATGTCTGTAAGCCCTTCTATTCTGGAGTTGTTTTGATTTGATAGCAGTTACACTCTGTCAATTTGTAATTTGCATGAAATCAGAACATGGTAGTCTTATGTTTTACACATTTAAAAATATTGCTTAGTTTTATATTCTTAGTTTTTCTTTTTTTCTTTTTTTTTCTTTTCAGACATTGATGAACAAACTTATTTGAGATGACAACTGTATGTTTGGGAAAATCAGCAAAAATTCATTTTTTTTTTATAGAACAAACTTTTTTCTTTCAGCTTTCAGAAAAGACAATTTTTTTTACTGAAAAAGTATTCCAGGGATGTAATTTATCAGTAAATTAATGGAAATTTCAACAGATCTAGACATTAAAGTTAATTTAAATTCTTAAGTGTAACCATAAGTTATATTCTAGTAGTTTCTTCCCTCTCGCTTCTCACCTGTGGAACTCTCTTCCAGCTACTTGCTTTCCTGTCAACTGCAACCTTCAAAAATTTTAAATACATCAGTCATTATTTTCTGTTTCCTTGAATCCTATTTTTTTATTGTTCTTACTCCTCATTAACTGCTTGTGTCTTAGTGGATTTATCTCCTTGCTTAAAAAAAATAAGGTCTGTAAGACATCTGAGAATACATATTTTATGGGCCATAAATGGAAGATGACCTAATATATTGCTCTTCGGCACACCACAAATATTAATATTCTTTCTCTTTCAGATGTAGTAACATTGACATGGCAACTTCCAACCACACACAGGAAATGAAAAGGCATGCTGTACTTGTTGCGCTTGCTGCCAACCACAGTGACTCCGAAATAGCCAATTTTTTCAAAGTAGCTAGGTCCTTTGTGTTCAAGGTCAGGAATGAACTGAAGGCCTCTGGTGGCGATGTGTTATCTGTGGCTAAGAGAAAGAAACATTCTAAGCGGTCAGATGTTGTAAGAACGGCTGAGTTCATCCAGCAGGTACAGGACATCATCATCAATGACCCCAGAAAATCAATGAGAGCCATTGCCAAGCAGCTCAATGTAGCAGAGACTACTATTAGACGCGTGGTGCATGAGGATATTTTACGTGATCATGAGAGAACTGTTCATGGCCGACAAGGCCAGGGAGAACCATGTGATCCAATCAAATCAATTGATCTAGACAGTAAGCTTTATCAGGTTGGAAAGTATTTTTTGCTATTATATTAATGATACTATGAAAACAGTGTTTCATCTGAAGTGATTTGAGCGAAATTATTTCTTGAAGAACATTATTGTCTGTATCATAAGCAAAGAAATTTGTGTATGAAAATCGCATCCACATGAATTGAGAGAAATACTGTGAGATAATCTAATTAATTTATTGGATTGCTAGATCAGATTTTAAATATAATTTCTTTGGCTCTTATTTTTTTTTTTTTTACAGCTTTTATATTATAAAAGTATTTTAGGAACTTGTGTAATTTTGTGAATTTTGGATCAACATCAGCTATAAAATTCCTAAAAGATATTGGGATCACTGGACAGGCCCTTTGTTGGTCAAGAAAATTTCAAGGTGTGGCAGAGTTTACTAGCTGGTGGCTCTGGCTTTTTAGAGGAAACTCCAAATGGTCCTATAAATAAAAGGAAAAAAAGTGTTAAATAATTCACTTATTTCTCCTCCACAAACATAATAGATGGCTCCAAGCAGTAGCAGCAGCAGGTTTGTCTCCCTTCTTTCCTATTTACATTTGCCTAATGAACCAAATATAAGCTGGTTAAAATTTCTTTTTCTCACTTTAACTTCTGATGTCTAGAGACTTTATGCCACTTCAACTTCTGTGGACTGTGATTCATTTTCTAATGGATTTTTCATTGATCAATGGTAGCAGAGCAATAAAAAAAAACAAAAAAATCATCTACCCACATTCAGTAACAAAGATTATTCACAAAAGAAATTGGAATTCAAATTATGGCAAAGTATTGAATCTAGTCATTTTACTCTTATCATAACATTTTTTCCAGTTCTTTCTACAGCATTGATCATGTGATCAATCAATAAGGAAAAAGACATTTCACAAATTCCAAAAGGTGGCATCACAATCCAAAAGCAAATAAAATTTACATCGACTAAATTTATGTATGTGACTGTCAGGTTAATATGGGGTGTCCCCCTAAACATTGACATCATTTTGTATTCTAATAACATAGCCAATTCTCACTCAAATGATCTCAATTTTAACAAAACATGTAAAAACTTAAGTTGACTGAGAATCTACCAGGAAGATGGATTAGGCGTGCCAGGGGTAATGACAATGTGATGTTGAATTGGCCACTATGTTCACCTTGTGATTTTTTTCTATGGAGATATGTGAAAGGACAAATCTATATCCCCACTCTTCCTACAAGGCTAGAGGACCTTAAGCAGGGAATCACTGAGGTGCTGGAGAATGTTATGCAAGACATGCTACAGTGTGTTTGGCAGATGAGCTACCAACTTGACATGTGTCATGTCAAAGGTCGTGCACATATTGAACATTTGCGAAGCTTTGTGGAATCGGTTATAAAATATCCATTCTTTGAGTATCTTGTTCAAATTTTGATAAATAAATTTTTTATTGTTCAACGTGGAGCCTATTTAATTTTGTTTGCCTGAGACCTGTAGTATATTTAGATATTCACATTTTAAATAATGTCAATTTTTTTGGACCTCTATATAGTGATTGCTTCAAATTTATCAACCTCTAATAATGCTCCTCATTATTTGTGCAATGGTGTTAATGTGAATGTTTCTACTTACAGATATTTCTACTTGTAAATATTTTCAATTCAGGGAAATAGCAGTTCTTACCTTACTCTTTAAATATATGTATCTGTATATACTTATAGTATTTATTTATAAATATTCTCAGTTCTTGTATTACTCTTTAAATATACATAGCTGTATACTGTTTTTACTACTGTTGTTTTCTGTTTCTCATTTTGTACAAAATAAACTTCTTATAGGATTTAAATCCACTTTCTGAAAACTAAATAAAAGCTATTTTGCAAATAATTTTAAAAACTTAAAAATGACCAGTTTTCCATTTACATTGCAACTTTTTGTGATGTCAACGAACACTCGTTGCCACTTTTGTGATGTCAACAAATACTCGTTGTCACTTTCATAATGCTCATTGTAGTAGAGACTTTGTAATTGCTGATACAACTATAGTAACACCATTGAACAATACTGGTGTCAGACGTCTTTGAATAACACTTAATAGTACTTGCTCAATAATACTCACTCGAAAAATAACCACCGAATAGTAATCAGTATAGAGAATAGCAATCCGTATAATAATAGATGATGGAATAGAAATAGCAATCCGTATAGTAATAGAGAATAGAATAGAAATGCTGATCGTTTAGATGCTACGTTTATTGCCATATATACATTTCCTTTACTATCACATGATCTACTTATTCCAAATGGGATCGCATGTGTTTGCTCTCTGGCAATCTATGTTCAAACTACAGTGTCGGCAACAACACTTAACTTCCACACAACACAATTATTTTTTTAAATAAAACATAATATTCATTATAGTGTTCACTTAATTTCTTCCAAGATGGTTAAAGGAAATTATTGTAAAATCAGACACAGAAAGACACTGTCTGAATTCCTAGGATGAGGAGTTATCATTATTTACACTGTTTACATTCAGTCTGTTGATCTCATCTTTGTTGTTGTTTCTCTCTGAAACAAAGGTGAGGACAATGGTCCGAATGTAAACCGTGTAAATTTATTGTTGTTATCACAATGTTTTGCCTGTTGTGCTCTCTGGCTTTCGTCAGAAGTATATTGATCTGGGTAGCCTACAGGGAATTCTGAACTGAACTCTTTATTTAATCTACTGGGTAGATTGTTCTTGTTCCACTGCCCATGTCTAGGGATATCTTGTCTAGTTCTTATTTTTAGTACTGTGGGACAATAGCCTATTGGATTAAAGTGTTGGTTTGTGAATTTGGTGACATAGTAATTGTGAGTTCAATGTATACTCAGTGGAAACGTGTAAAGCTATAACTGAGCAGTACTAAAAATAAAATCTAGGCAAGATATTCCAAGACATGGGCAGTGGAACAAGAATAGCTTATACCTGTAGGTTAAATTAAGGGTTCAGTTCAGAATTCTCTGTAGGTTACTTAGATTGATATACACCTGATGAAGGCCTGAGGGCACAATGGCCGAAATATTGTGTGACAACCACAACGATGAGGACAATAGTCCAAATGTAAATAACAGAAAGACACAGCAAGCACAAAAAGGAAATTGCAGGAACTCCTACAGAAGATAGTAAAGGAAAATACAAAGACATGACTATCAATTGTAAGAAGACAATGTATGGTTGTCAGCAAGAGATGCAGACCAAGTTGCGATCTATGAATTGTAGACGTCAAACTGAAGCAAGTATAAAAATTCAAATATCTGGGAAGTGTTTTAACATAGGATGAAAAATGTGACACTGGAATCCGAAGTTGCACTGGAATAGATGCCTTCCAAAACCTAAGCAAAGTATTAAGAAATAAAAAGTGCTGAACAGTGGTATCAGTTTTCCTATATAGCAGTGAATGATGGACAATCTCTTCACAGATAAAAAGACTTGAGCCAAGAGAAATGCAGTTCTCCACAGGGATGCTGAGAATACCATGGACTGAACATGTGAGTAACAAGGAGGCTTTAAATAAGATGAAAACAAAAAGGACACTTATACTTTCCACTCAGAAAGAGACAGTGGAAATTTGTAGGACACATAATGAAGAAAGTGGGCTTGGAGAATTTGGCACTCACAAGAAACTGAAGGCAAGCGGAACAGGAAAACAGCAAATAACTTACCTGACGATCTTGTGTAAATGGTTGACAGAACAGGGAGTGGTAGTGAAAAGACAAACCTTTGTAAGAGTTACAAAGGACAGGAAGTTGTTACACAGGAAGAGTTACAAAGGACATGATCATCAACATGGCACACAGAAGAAGAAGCATAAAATCAATTCAGCAATTGATATAAAATGGAAATTGTGCTCTTGTTTCAAAGTTTCTCATACATATTGTAATGTAGACAACTTGGTATTTTTGAGATTCATCTATCATCTGCTTCACACTCCTTCTCTGTTTACTGAACAGGAGCAGAGGTTTGACTCTTGTTTCCTATTTAGGATTGGGTTTCCAGTTTCTTCTAAAGTCTTTTTCATTCCCTTTCATTCTCAGTAGACCCTTGCATCTAAGTGGCATTATCACCTTGCTTGGGGTGAATAGAGGAGCAGAGGTTTATCCCTTGTTTCCTGTTTAGGATTGGGTTTGCGGTTTCTTCTAAAGTCTACTTCCACACTAGACTTCTAACGTCTCTGACTGAACTCTGAAATATTATTCAATAATTAAATCTTGACCTCTTCAAATCTCAAGTTAGCTGTTATCTTTCTTCTGTAGTCCCCCAAACTTCACTTCTTGCCCTTTCTTACACTAATATAACACCACATTGTAACTCTCTACCTTGAGTGGCTCTTGGGACTTGTATTGGGTGAACATTAGTAAAAAAAAAATTTCCTATAAGAACAGTGCTAATAGTGTCTGTTACCTCAAATGTAAAATTGCTACATTAAAATTTATATTTATTTCTATTAATATTTCTTTTAAAAGAGATTATTGACCATTATCTTTTTTTTTAAATAGTTGATTGCCAATATTAAACAGATGATTCCAAAAGGTTTGCGTAGATGCTACCTAATTAAGAGTGCCAATGTAAAAATATAAAAGTGCATAAACTGGACTGGATTTTTATTAAAATCTTTTATATTCAATTTGTTTTCAATATTCAGTGAAATCTGGTAGAAAACTTTTTCTTTCAAATGCATTTTCTTTGTAATCTTATGTGTAAATATTGGTGTTTTCAGGAAAAGACTCTGAAAATAAAAATTATGTGTCATGTGTAAGAACAAAAAAAGGTCTGGGCAATCTTTAACCTTTGTGCCCAAAAATACAGTGTCAAAAGGACGGTTTTTCCCTTGACACAGCTATTATTTTAACTATTTTCACACCTAAGCAAGGTCTATTGTTTTAAAAAGTGATGATTAGAATTGTAATAAAACCGAAATATATGATGAAAGTGAATTTATATTTTTTGTTCTTGAGAATTTACTATAAAAATATTAAAATAAATATATTAAACACTTTGTTTAATAGATTGAAGAATGATTTTATATTTACATCATTCTAAAAACTAATACAATTAAAACAAATGCAATCCAATATTTATTATTTACCAATTTAAAAGAAAAGAAAATAATTTTTTATTTATAAATTTATAAACATTTACTAAATTATTAAATATGTGAACAAACTATAAGGAAATTATTATTTATCATTTTATAAAGTTTTATTTGTTTGGCAATTAATCAAAGTTTTGCCAATAAACAATCTAATAAATAGTGTAAACAGTCTGATAAGTAAATATTGTTTATTATATTTGTTGTTAATTCTCAAGAAAAAAGAAAATGTATAAATTCACTTTCATATATTTAGGTTTTATTCCAATTCTAATTACTTTTTAAAACAATTATCATTGCTGAGGAGTGAAGGTAGTTAAAATAATAGTGGTGTCAAGAGAAAAACTGTTCTTTTGACACACCATTTTGTTTTTAGGCACAATGGTTAAAGATTGCCAAAATCTAAACACATTTTGAAAACCAGTGTAAAAATGTTTCTGCATAAAGGGAGCACTTCATAATTTACTGATTCTCTGATACTATTACAATTATTACTTATTGAAATAATGAGTTTTTTGCTCAAAATTAGGAATGATTAAAAAAAATTATAGCATGAGTTGAAAATCCCCATTCTAATTTAGATTTCTCTGAGCAGTTGATAAATTGTTCATGCTTCTTAGAATCTTTCTTTTGTTTTCAATCAAATAATTTCATCTGATTTGGCAATGGGTTAACACTTATTAAAGAACTATCAATGTGCACAGTCTTATGACCAAGACATTCTCAGTGCTGAAGAAGGCTCACTCTGTTTTTCATCTTAAGTTTCTGGATTGAATTTATATCGAGTTCTTCCAGCCACCCCTTTGTAAACAGAAGCAGTAGCTTTTGACTTAATTATAATTAGCATGTGATGTTTACATTTTTATTATATAACATCCAGTCTCTGTTGTTATTGCTTTTAGTTGCTGTGACCATTTCTCATCTTCAATTGTACTTTGATGAGAGAGGAGCAACAAATGGGTTAAATTATTTTTGTTTGTTAATTTATTTACTTTTTGATATTACCACTTTTCATTAATGTGGACATTTTGTTATTCTTCATGCCATTTTAATTGCATTTATTAAATTCTAAATTTAAAATTTTTATAGTGAAATATTTATTCACTCTGGCTTTGTTGTTATGCGTATTTGAAAGTATTAGTAAATTGCTATAAAACTTTATATTCGTTCTTTTAAGATGGTGGGTGTAAAGAACAGATTTGATGTGCTGTGAAAAATGACATGAATGGAAATGTGGATTGAGAAAGAAATACTTGATCTTCAACCATTAGCAAAATGAACTAAACTGAAAAACATTGAAATATTCTACTATAATTCATTATATATTCAAGAGGAGTATTTTGTGGAGTAATGGATAGTGACTCGAATTGAGGAATCAGAGAGCCAGGTTTGAATTCCAGTTGAGTTTGTTACCTTTTTTAACTTTAGGAAAGGTATGAATCCACCTCTTCTCCTCACCAGCTATGGGTAAATAGCAAGGCAGACTGGGTCCTATAGCTTTGGGTGGCATATGGTCTCAGAGAAGGACAACTCCCATTTCAAAACCATAAGAGTTTTGCATAATCAGATGGCTCACTGTGATAACAAGATCTCTATTAGATTTCTATCACAGTTTTTAACTGAAAATAATTCCTGTGACAAGAGTTGTACAAGAATCTGGTAATGAATTATGCAATTAATGATAATAATATAATATCACAGGCCTTATTCAATTTTCAGGAAGATATTTTATATGAAAAAGAATTAACTATTTCTTGTATTCTCTTCTAATACTTATATATAGAGTAGAGACATATTCTTTGAATAAAGACAAAAGGAAAACTTAGCTGATGCATTTCATCCTCTGAGGGACTTTTTCAAGGCAAATGCAGGGATTTTATTTTATAATAAGCATTTATAGACAATAGCGAAAATGTTAGTTTTCAAACTTTTTAAATTTAAGAATGCTCATAAATATTCATCAGGTTAACTGAACAGTCTAGGTAAGTTATGGAGGATGTTAAGTGGCATAATTTAATCTATACACATTTTAAGGGCAGTTGTCTGTATGCATATGTGCGTGTGTGTCCAGCTAAAACTAAAAAACTACAATAATTAATGACAAAATAAATATATACATATATGGATTCATTATCACCCAAGCCAGCTTTTTGTAAAAAAATTATCATTGTATGATTTGTATTTACAAAGATTTTTTAAACTTAAAATGTATCAGAATTAAAAAGTAAAAATGACTGGTAATAATTCTTATTCCTGATTATTATTACAGTTTGTTTTTACTTTTTAATTCTGATAATACTTTTGAAATGCTATACATGTATTTTTAAAATTTCTATTCTCTTGAATTTATTTTCACATCTATAGTAAATAAAAGCGTAACTTTAAAAAATGAATATTAAAACAACAGTTGGGGTTCCATTCTCTGCTTGCTGGAGTCAGGGAATCATCACCAAGCTGTACAGTGTTGTAAGTCTGTGCAGAGTGTCCATCAGTTGCTGCATCAAGCCTCAGTGTCACATGCCCCATCGCCCCTCGGAAGTGCTGTCAAACCAATAAAGGTAGCTTCTTTCATCAAACTTCATCCCTCTGTGAGCATACCCTGACCATGGCAGTTTTGGCCAACACTGACAAGCTATGTTCTTAAAAAAGTGTGGGGTTGCTTGCTTGTTTGGCAAATCTGTTGTGACTCCAAAGGATCTACAAACTATTACTACATCACTTTTAATATAATTTTGGGTCTTTTACAATGATGCATCTTTCAAATAGATTAACCTTAAGTTACCGTATTTTGACACTTATATATAAAGATGGTATTGGAAGTGGGAACAACAGTACTTTAAAATCTGTGTTAGAATTTGGTGTGACCAAATAATAGATTGGACTGAAACTCTCCAGTCCAAGTAAAGACCAAAGTCGAGTGTTCATATGTCCACAGTCTTTGGGATCATGGACCACTCAGCCATCAGAACACCATCTGCAGGTATTACTGGTCCCCACTCATGGCAAAGAGGTGCTTTTTTTACAGGGGGAGGGGTAAGCTTACTTCTGTGCAGAACCCACTGAAAGCAATGAAAACATCTTTAAATTGAGGTCCTTACTAAACTCTTTAACCTTAACCAGGGTGACTGATTTCCTATTGATAATAAATGACATAGAGTGTAAATGCAATCCTATACCACACAATCATAACTGTAATAAACTTGAGAAACTTTCTAATGTAAGGAAAAAAACTTAAATCTCTTCCTAGCTTATGGACATATCATGTTGAAACACCGCTTCCCTTATGATCCCCAAAGTTAAGCAATGTCAAGCCTGATCAGTACCTAAATGGGTGACTGCTTGGGAATACCAGGTGCTGTAAGCTTCAGTGTGCTGTGGGTGTAATAGATAATACTTCAGAATTATTAATCAGAGAGAGCTGAGTTCCAATTTCAGTTGGGTTTGTTATATTCACTTGAGAAAGGTACGAATCCATCTCTCCGCCCCACCCAGCTATGGGTTAATTAGTAATATTCTTTTGTGACTGTAACTGCCACCATTCGGTTGGAGACTAATTAAAAAAAAATTATTGTTCCAAATGCTATCATCTCATAAGTGAAATGACACAACAATTGGCTTTTTCAACTTTGACCCAAGAGACACTTTCCCAGGGAAAATTTTGAAACTCACATTATGGTGACAATTTGTTCAGCCGAAGGTCAACATATCTGCAGGTGTTCAGCTTATTATTTTCAATCATGACATCTCTGCAAAAAGATTTTATTTGTAACTGACATTTAACCCAATTCCCCTCATGTCAATTTCACAGGCATTGTTTGTTGAATACTGTCAATATTGGTCTGTCGTACAAACCAAGCATTGCTCTCAGCTGGTCACCTAGTTCATTTTATAAACCTCAATTCTCTGGGAATCAATTGTTATCAGTGTATACTCATTTATCCTTTTCCATGGTGGTTTATTCATCAATATATCATTTTCATTGATATTCCAAGTCTTTATTAATTATTAATTACCAGGAACCCAAATAGTGTTACATCTATGTAGAATCCCTTTCCCCATGTGTTATCCACTTACATGCTGTTCCCAAATTTAACTTTCTTCCTTTCTAGGAAGTTAACAAAGCAATTTATACACATTCATGTAAACAAAGTTTTGCTGCCTTCCTTTACCCATTTAGACAAATGGTCTTGCTTCTTTGTTCAAGCCTCCACATGCTTTTGTCATATTCTTTTCTACCCTTTTATTTTTTATTCAGTTTATACTAGTCTAATGTGTGTATTTCTTTTTCTAGTTTTATCCTTTTTGGCTTTTAATAAACTTGTTGATGAATAGGACTTCATTTTCAGAGTTTTAATTACTGTAAGGCATTTATCTGGCTGTTTTGAGGTATACACATGTACGAGATGGATGCATACTCGGGAGGCAGAACAGTTGATAAACTGTAGAAAATGAATGAATGACGGAACCAAATCTCTTCCTATATCATTCATTTTTGTTCTGAATATGAATAATTTTGAATATGCCTTTTGTGATCTAATTGCAAATAATACTTCAGTGTAAAACAGTCTTTCTCCCTTTACATTTTATAGGTTTCTTTTTATTCTCTTTTTTGTATATGTCAATTTGGGTCTATTAATGAAAATATTAAATTATGAATAAGTATACATTCACTTTCATATGCTTAAGTTTTATTACAATTCTAATCATTGCTTTTTAAAACAATAAACATTGCCAAAGAGTAAAGGTAGTTAAAAGTAGTGTCAAGAAAAAAAAAAAAATGTGCTTTTGACAATTTTTTTTTTTTTTTTTTTGGTAGGGACAAAAGTTCATATTTGCTAACACTTCTTTTAATCAAGAATAGCATTAATTTCCTCATGTATATATAAAAAATAATCATTTTAAATGTCATCTATTTATTCAAAACTGCATGACATGTAAGAAATAAAAACAAACTTGTTTCTTCTGATAACAGAACTTAAACAAATTTGTTAGTCACTACTAATTTCTCTTAGAAATCGAGTATGCAAAAACATCTAAAAAAAAAAAAAATCGCCTGAAAGTTTTAAAATCCTGGTTCATATATTTTGAAAATATTCATTCAAATATTTATAATAAAAAATCAGGCATCAAAAATATCATCAAATCCTGTTAGGGAAAATCTGCAAGAAAATATAGATGTGCAGGGTGACCCACAAAAAAAAAAAAAAAATCAGAAAATTTGGTACAGTTTATTTGAAACAAAAGCAAAGGATAGAAATTTAGTAACTTAAAACAGAACAAAACCCCAAATTTTAGATGTGATGTTTAATCTAAAGAACTCTAGCAAAATTTCTTCACATTTTTTTCAGTCCCCAAGTTGGATGTTTTTTCTTAAAGAGAACAGTCACCTTGCATTGAAAATTTGCTAACTGCGGCATCCTGGAACAACAAATAGTTAAAAAATTTATATATTAGTTAACTTTTTTTGTTCATTCATCTAGTAAAACATATAGTTAATTATTTTTATATGTTAGTTAATTTTTTTCATCATATATTAAATCTAAAATTTCCTGTTTTTTTTGTGCGGCCCCCTATATAATGTAATCATTGTATTAACAAATGTGGAAAGACATTTCAGTGACCTAGCCTTCAGAGTAGATCAGTTCACTTCAATATAATTCATCACTATGATTAAACATAATAAAAGAAAGATTAGAGTATTCTTTCCTTTTTAAATGTGAAACATGCAACCACACACTTTAAAATAATATGTAAAGAGTCGGTTCACATCAAAGTTTCGATAGTAAAATAAAATTTTTAAAAATACATTTTTAAAACAGTTTTATCTATGAATTGTTTTAAAGATTAAACTTAGCTGTGATCATTCCACAAGCTTATCAAAAATGTAAAGTGCATCCAAATAGATGCTGTTAGAGTTGATCTGTCTCATTCACTATACTATGTTCAGGATGGGCGTGTTGCCATGTGGGTAGAACATTCAATTTTTGACCATGAGACCTGGGTTTGAATCTTATCATGATCGATTTATCAGGAAGGTGTATTCTTGATGTTATTGGCCTGGGGAGGCAATCCCAGTGTGTGGCACTTTTAGAAAGTGTCCGAAAACCATACCACTTGTTCAACCAAGCCTTGTGAGTGAAATGGGTAGACAAAACTATTTGGGAGCTGTCAATGGTCGTGCTAGCATGAAGTTGCAAGTCATCATGACTGAGTTTTCGAGTATACTTGTCTTGTTCAGACTGTTGATCATGTCATACAATGTGCTCTCTCCCAGAAATGTGTAACTACAGTTCGTTCAGTTTAGTTAAAGTATAAACCACAGGTGGACTCTGTAGGTGTTGAACAAACACAAATGAGGTCTGAGAAGTCATTTGCAACAGGGATTGACTAGCTGCCAAGACAGGCATACTCGGATACAAGTGACCAGCCACCACCTCTAAGTCGAGGAAATAGGATATGTTGTGGGAGTAAAGAATTTCTACAAATATACATAAATAAAAGATTTATTGATTATCATGAAATGTCTTGTCTTATTGATTCAAATAAATTTTGTCTTATTTGTATTTTCTAAAGAATTAATAGACTTATTTTTAATCTGACATTTTTATTACTTCAAATGTTATTATAGTGGACACTTCTTATTTGAAATAGACACCCCATTTTTATTTATTAAGTTAAGAGAATGTGCTTTCCTTAAATAAGGTAAAAAGAGCAGTGCTTACTGTGAAGTCCTTCCTAGATCAAAAGGTAGTTTCCTCTATAAAGGAGGAGACACAGGCTTGATCACCACCAGAGGACACATTTGCTTTACTTAAATTTCTGAAATGCACAGGCTGATAGATGTATTATACAATATTTAATAAATAAAAATGGGGTGTCTATTCAAATAAGAAGTGTCTACTATAATAATGTTTGAAATTTTATTTGCATGAAATTCAAGGAAGATTTTATTATAATGGATGTAATTTTTGGTTTAATGAAAATAAAAGTTCATTTTCTATTTCCCACTGTAAATTATTTTTAAAATATGTACTCATCACTCACAAAATAGGTGCAGACATCAGATACATCTGTCTATGCTTCAAAGATTTCATAAAAATATGTTCTGAGAGTTACAAATGCTCTACTAAAAGTGATTTCTGTGAAAATGAAATCCACTCCTCACAACTAGTTTCTCTCCAATATGTTCACATATGATATACCAAATGTTCATTTTCTGAGACTGAAGATCCACAAATTTCACAAAAAAATGGTTCCTCTCCATTGTGAGATTGCATATGCTTCAGCAAAGTTGATTTCTTGGAAAATGAAGCACCACACAGTTTACAGGTATATGGTTTCTGTCCAGTGTGTGTATGCATATGTTGCATTAAATGTGACTTTTGAGAAAAAGAAAATCCACATAATTCACAAGAATGTGCTTTCTCTCTAGTATGTGTTCTCATATGTATCAACAAATTTGACTTCTGTGAAAAGGAAGAGCCACACACTTCACAAGTACATGCTTTCTCTCCAGTATGTGTCACAACATGTCGACCTAAATCTGCCTTTCTTTTAAAAGAGGACCCACACAACTTACAAGAGTATGGTTTCTGTCCAGTGTGGGTAAGAACCATATATTTCTCCAAAACTGATTTGGAAGAAGAATATTGTTTCTGGCCAGTGTGTATTTTCATGTGTCTCAGCAAAGATGAATTCTGTGAAAAGGAAGCTTGACACATCCTACAAGAATATGGCTTCTCTCCAGTATGTGTTCGCATATGTCGCATTAATTGTGGATTTCGTGCAAAAGAATATCCACATACTTCACATGAATAGGGTTTCTCTCCAGTGTGTGTTTGCATATGTTGCATTAAATATGGTTTTACTGCAAAAGAATATCCACAAACTTCACAAGAATATGGTTTCTCTCCAGTATGTGTTTGTGTGTGTCGCATTAAATGCGACTTTTGTGAAAAGGAAGATCCACACACTTCACAAGAATATGGCTTCTCTCCAGTATGTGTTCTTGTATGTACCACTAAATTTGATTTCTGAGAAAAGGAAGACCCACAAACCTCACAAGAATATGTTTTATCTCTTGTGTGTGATCTCATATTTTTCAATAAAAGTTGAATTCTGTTTTAACAAGTTACTTTCTAAATCAGGACTTTTTGACAGTTCAGATCTCCAAAAATTCACTGTATATTCTTTTAAGAGTTTTATATGAATTCAACCATAATATCCTGACTCATTCAGGTTCATTATATCAATAAGTAATATAAAAATACAAAGTACAATTCTTTCTAGGCTGGAACATCTGTGAAAGAAATAAAAATATACAATTAATATTCATGCATATCATAACTTTTCAGTAATACTTGCATTAATTCCTGGCCACTGGTAACCCCTTTTATTCTCATTTTAAAAAGAATTCCTATAGTAAAAATATTTGAAATACTGTTACATTACATACATATGTTTTATTCTGTCAGAAATGCATGCATTAATTCGTAGTCACTAGCAAACACTTTTCTTGATATTTGATGCAGAACATTTTGATTCAGTACCAAAGTTTTGTCCAACAAATTTTCAGTAAAAATTTGTGCAATTAATATTAAACTTGTGCGGTTAACTCCACTTACTTTCTTAAAACCGTTACTAGGGGATGCTCTCCGGCACTATAAACACTCTGTGATAATTTTTCGTAGCCTCTTCTTACTTTTTCCATTTACAAATCAGCATGTAAGTCTCTCATGGGAAAATGCACACACATACGTATGCACATTCACTCATTTCACATCCTTTGGGCCAAAAAGGTTTCACACTCTTTTGTTACATCATTGTCTTTGTCACTTGTATACCTTTCTTGTTAATACATTATCATTTGTTTGTACATTTATTAGTTCTTGTCTCTTTGCATTTATTCATGTGGACTCACTATTCCAGGAGACGTGTTTTTCCCAATTGAAACACGATGTACTAATGTTACTGCAAACTTTAAATCTTCCTTAGATAAAATTTCAAAAAATTATATCTTATTTTTGAAAGAAAAAAATCTTTCAAAAATAAAATATAATTTTAAAAAATTTAAATTTAAAAAAAAAGGGAGAGAATTATGTGATGTTGACAGATCTGTCAATATGGACGAATTTATAAATTTTATTGATAAGGAGAGAAAAAAATATATCAAGTTACTTGGTTTGAAATGTGCTAAAGTATTTTGCTTACTAGAATAATAAACTTACACTATTAGCTTGAAATTAAATTTAAAATTACAAGGTTCAAGAAAGATTTTTAATTTTTAAAAAATGCATTTTAAGCTTAAATATCACTTTCATTTTTTTTTTTCGAGGTACCTATAATAATGCGCATTGTTAAATTTGGCGTCTGAAGTGAATTTTGCATACGTACTGATTTACCTCCCTTACGTCCCAACTAAGTATTTTGTTTGATGTGCAAAATAGAAACTCAGTCTGATTTTAAAATTCCATTCTTATTTGAAAAGTCATGCATTTAAAAACGAAAAATGAAAGACAGAAAAAAAAAAGAACAAAGAAATTTAAACCCAGTTTTTAAAAATTCACAAAATGTTTAAAAAAAAAAAGTAAAATTTTTTTTGGGTTCAAAATAATCTCAAGCCTCCCAAACATTAACTATCCTTCGTGAGGAGGCTGGGGTAATTACCCATGAATGCAACCCCAAAAAGTGGAAGTGCCAAGAAGAGACATGGATGCGCTGAAAAATCCACCTACTTAATTCTTTATGAGAAGGTGACAGAAAGTAAACTACTGTTGTTGACCTTTGGCTTTAACAGTTCATGGTCTACCATGTCGCAAACGTTATTTTGCTACGTTTTAAGTTTTAACTTAAAAAAAACAAACTTTTAAGCAAAAGATAAGTATTACTATTATTTATGTGATGAATTTTCATTTTGTTTCCCAAGCGCTAATATCCCTTCAAATTTTACCAAAATAGTCTTATTTCCATGCAAATGTACCTGCTGAACTCAAATCAACAATTAGATCATGAAGAAACCTACCTTTTTGGATGTTAACGACCAGAAAAAAATCAGACTTCTTCTCAGTCTTTTGGCAGCCATTACTGGCTTATTGAGAAGTAATACACTGTCGAAAGATTTTTGGCGCAATTATAAAATTTGGGCCTATTTACTTCCTTTACAGAAATTCCTTGCAGAAATCACTACGCGCTTCTGTAAAGTGATTTTTTTTTTTTTTAAAGAATAACCAAGTAATTTTTTTTTAAGAAGAAAGTTAACTTTCAAATATATGAAAATATTGACAAATAAAAGAATGACAAAGTAAGTAGTACAGTAAAGCATTTTTTTAATAGTTAAAAGTTTCATATCTATGGAAAAAATGACATTGACAATTTTAGAAAAATGAAAAATTTGAAGGGATATTAGCGCTTGGGAAACAAAATGAAAATATATAATGAAGTAGTTTTAGGGTCCTGGATACAATCTGCTCGCCTCTCTCAGGAAAACGTGAAGGCGCTGACAATGTTCAGGGATTGCTTTTAAAAACAGAAAACGAGCCATATATTGTTTTAAATAAGCAGTTCTGTGTCCCGATCTTTTAATTATACCCTTAGACGTCCTCCACATTCTTTCAATCGTTTGTGTGTGGATATTTTGGTCTGTTGGATGTACAAAATGTTCACTATGGTTTATTTGCTTGTGCGTGTATCTGTGTTCTGATATCTGCACATATGCCGACCAGCAATCACTGTAAATGATTGATCCTGGTCGGATGTGTCACATAATCAAGGGGACAAGTGTATGGGCATCCCTGGCTTCTCATCCGCAATCAGATGTAAAGTGGTACGCCAATTCACTGAAGTGACTTTCGCAATGTCAAAGTTTTCCAACCTTATCCTGTGGCACCAGCTAAGATCAAGGAAATGTGTCACAAAAAGTAGTACTTTCCACACAAGCAAGCGTGACTTCTCCAAAAGTGTATTTTTCCTATCACCAACACTGAAGCCACATTCTGTTTTCCAGCTGTTAGGGCGATTTGAACTGCTAGGACTGGAGACATGTTTTCTGCAACACAATACTTTCAGGTTGGCACGCAACGAGCAAGGTGAATGGCATTGATGGCATTCCATGGAAGACAGTAATATTCCGTGTAGTCGAAGAAATTCTACTGAAGCCTCTTCATTCATTTGAAATAGTTGAATTACTTCGTACATAGCGATGGAACAATTTGTGCAATTCGACATTTCTGCGGTAGCATGTAGTGTAGATGAGGATGTGAATAGTATTCGGATGAGTAAATACTGGCGTCAACCCTGCTGACAGATGTCCGTATCATGACTGGGGGGGGGGGGGCTCGCTAAATTGAAACAAGTGTATAAAAAGTCGCAATTTGAGGTCCCCAGTTATGATACGGACATATGTCAGCATGGTTTTCATATATTTGAAGTTAACTTTCTTCTTAAAAAAAAATACTTTATTCTTTTATTTGTCAATATTTTCATATATTTGAAAGTTAACTTTCTTCTTAAAAAAAAAAAAAAAATCACTTTACGGAAGCGCGTAGTGATTTCTGCAAGGAATATCTGTAAAGGAAGTAAATAGGCCCAAATTTTATAATTGCGCCAAAAATCTTTCCGCAGTGTATTACTTCTCAATAAGCCGGTAATGGCTGCCAAAAGACCGAGAAGAAGTCCGATTTTTTTCCGGTCGTTAACATCCAAAAAGGTAGGTTTCTTCATGATCTAATTGTTGATTTGAGTTCAGCATGTACATTTGCACGGAAATAAGACTATTTTGGTAAAATTTGAAGGGATATTAGCGCTGGGGAAACAAAATGAAAATTTACTATTTATGTTACAAAAAGAAAATTCTGTTAATTAATCATTAAATTTACTGAATTACTTTGAAATAAATTTCTAGGACAAATATCGGATTTTTAAATTGTTTGATTTTATTTTCGTCAATATTGAAGGATCGTTAATGATGATCGTGCCAACATTTTTAAAAATGTCTGAAAACTTTATCTAAAAGACAAAAAAGTTTATTTTTTGTTACGGATTATCTGATGCTTTACTGCTTAATTATTTCGCAATAAAACCAAAATTTGACTTCAAAGAAGATATTTCAATTACAAAAATAAAATGCGTTTTTTTTTTGTTTTTTTTTGTAAGTGACAAAAGTAAGTCCATAGCAATAAAATAAAATAAAACACCGAAAAAGCATTTCAAATGCAAACATTTTTTTATGTGAAAGTTTTTCGTCGATGTTTTTAACGGAAAAGTAGTTAAATTTTTAAATATTGCATTTTATTTTTCGTTTTATTATGAATACTTGCCTTCACATAGGAAGGTTCCAAAGATGAGTTGTATGCATGTTTTATTTTTTATGTTAGTATGCAAAATTTGTTTGAAACGCTGATGAACTTAGAGAGAAATAAATAACAAAACATCAACAAGCTCATTCTAAATATTACTGATAAAGATGCATAAAAATCTTCATGACTTTTAGGTTTTTTTAACACACTGCGCGAACAACACTATTATTATTTTTGTTTACGAAAGGAAAGAAAATAAAAGGGACCATATCTGCTTTCTAAAATACAGTCAACCCGCATCGGCATTTAGGGTGAAGAAATAAAATTTAAATGAATAATTAATTCATTGATCTGTTGTAGTTTCAGATTTTTCAGAAAGTGAAAAAAATAAAAATAACTTACCTTTGAGAAAATCGTTACCACAAAACAAAATATAAAAAGATTTTTAAAAAGCGTGGAGGGAAACGATCGTCTCTTTTTTTTTGTTTTACTCTTAGGATTTCGTTGGCTTGTTAGGATTTCTTGGACATAACTTTTGTTTTCCTTGTTCACTTATTGAATCAATTTAAGGGGCTAAGAGATCCAGTAAAAGAAAAAAAAAATGGAACAAGAAAACATCAAATTATCTTGGACATAGATAAAAATGTTTTTTCTTATTCAGCAACAGAAAGAAAAATCGATGAACGGTGATGAAAATATTTTCGTCCTTTGTGTAATAAATGTCCCCATTCGCTTCTTTTTTTTAAAACTACTACTACTACTATTATTAGTTTTAACCCATTAAAATTTCACGTTTTTTTCTATTTGAATTTCCAGATGAATTGTAATGATTGAATAAGTAAGCTCATGGCGAGTTCTACGACAATATTTAATTTACTCGTAGAAATCCCCCTATCGCATCGTTGAAATTTGAACTAACAACTTTTAAGTTAACGAAATGTTGCAATAGCAATCATAAATAATAAATTATGAATACGGTTCGTTATTTGAAAAAAGTGGTTTCAAATGAAAAGATTTGAAATTGACAACTTTTTCCATTTCACTGAAACAGACGTCGAAAACACTTCTACCCTTCTTTCATTTTCTCACTGAAACCAAAGTGTTTTTTCCCTCTTTCCACGCGATCAAAGCGAAATAGTCCATTATTTATGAGGTATTGACAGGGCCTAACGGGTCGTGCGAACTAACAAAGAGAGGAACAAGCACAATTATATTATTATTATTATCATTATCATCATCATAATATCATCTTTCTTACTTCTCGAATGGAATATCGTACAAAGACTAAGAACAAAAATGACCCAGTTTCCTTGTTAGGATTTTTCAGACATAATTTCTCTTTTGCTTGCTCAATTATTTAATTTTGAAGCTGAAAAGAACGGGACTAAATAAAAGAAAGCAATGAAAACACGAAAGCATCAAATAAGTCTACCATTAGTTCAAAATGAGAAAACCAAAATTAAATACGATAAAACAAGGATGCAAATTCTAATCACAACTGTACACTAACAATAAACATTCCCTATTCATTTTTCTGTACGTTCTCTATAGCAATTGATATTTTGCAGCTTCTAAATAAATTGGGTCTGATCTACCCTCAAAACATGTTAAAATCGCTACACAGTTGCAGTCGTGTTTCGATGCGTATCAATGCGTCTAATCAAGCGATTGTAAATTACTGGCGAGTGAACGATTTATTTAGATTTAAAAGCAAAATACAACCTCTTTTTACAAAAACAAAGGAGTATAATGCTTGTGGGCTTTTTATTCAACCAATCAAATATGACCTACGTTAAATTTAAAGTAAACGAAGAAGCAAAAATTAAAGAATTATTTTTTATAAATGGGTCATGATGACCCGTAGATTGGTGGCTAACGGCAGCCAGACATAAACTAGCGCTGATGTAAATGGAAACATAAATTATAAACTCTAGACAATGCCATTTCCTAAGAAATAAAAATGGAGTGGGGAGGTAATTTAACAAAATGCTAAACAAGTTATATGCTTTGTGACTTTCCTATATAATTTTTTTTTTATAGTTGATGAATAAATAGTTTCTTTAAGAACGTGTAAATAATTTAAACGTATAGAATTATTTGGTAAATTAATATGCAAATGTTGAATAAATATTCTTCATAACAATAACAACAAAATGTAAAATGTCAAAAATAACAACAAAATGTCAATACATCCGTACAAGATGTTACTGATAATACCGGGTGACTAATACAAAATTATATTAAATCCAAATTAATGTTACAAATAGAAAGAAAAGCCATATATGTTTCATGCAGTACAACTAAAATATAAGCAAAATCAAATTCCAAAGTTTAACTAAATTGTAAGGTAAAAGATAAACCATGTTTACAATTTACCGTTAATTCGTTCCTTTGATTTAACAAGAAATTTTTATTGAATCTGATAATTTCCAGTTTTTTATGCAATGACAGACAAACCGGGTTCATATAAAGATCATAGCTGTATATATATACATATAACCAGAAGTGTTGAAACAAAATGGCTATTTTTGTCGTGATTTTATAACATATTTATGTTGTAATATTCAAATAAATAATTATATATATATATATATATATATATATATATATTATATTATATATATATATATATTATATTATATATATATATATATTATATTATATTATATATATATATATATTATATTATATATATATATATATTATATTATATATATATATATATTATATTATATATATATATATTATATATATATATTATATTATATATATATATATTATATTATATATATATATATTATATATATATATTATATATATATATATATATAATATTATATAATATATATATAATATATAATATATATTATATATAATATATATTATATATATAATATGTATTATATATATTATATATATTATATAATATGTATTATATATATAATATATATTATATATAATATATATTATATATATAATATATATAATATATATTATATATAATATATATTATATATATAATATATATTATATATAATATATATTATATATATAATATATATAATATATATTATATAATATATATTATATTATATATATTATATTATATATTATATAATATATAATATATATTATATTATATATATTATATAATATATATTATATATATTATATATATATAACATATATTATATATATAATATATATATATATATATATATATATATATGTGTGTGTGTGTGTGTTGCGGGCTGGTGTATGTGTTGAGAGATCAACACATGTTTCTCCTGAATATATCCCATGAGATAGTTGAGAATATTCTGCACAATTAACTTGGCATGACGAAGTTTTCTGTTCAGTAGATTCTACATCTGGTACATGATCAAAAACGTACAGGCCGATCACATCATGGGAAAATCTGTCATTGTGTTAGGCAAATACAGCTGGTTTTCTTCAATGTTTTCTAACCTATAATGAGCGTTGGGTTTATCACCTTGAGTCAGCGACAAAGAGGCATTCCATATATAATATGAAACTGCTAGGTCAGACCTTGCCTTCTGCCTCTAGGGTTTTGTGTAGTTTTACTTTGGTAGGTGTCTCAAAGGGAGTTTTTTCCTCCGGTTTCCCCAGGATAAATGAGAAATCTGAGTCATGTTGCCAGGACAGGCCTCGTCTTCCTCAACTGTGTAGTCCTTTGAGCGTGGCTTGATGGTTGCAAATGCTGTAAAAGTGGAAAAGAGCGGGCCTTCAATGTAGAGGCTGCCGAAATGGAAGATGAAAATAGTGCCAAATCGGGCTTGTTGAAACCTTTTATGGTTGTACTGTGCTGATTATTTCCATTTCTGCTGCTGCTGAATCGAGCAAAGTAAGGAAGCTCCCATATGCCACAATAGCCAACAAGTGAGATAGTTTCTATAATGTACCTGTGGTATATTTTCCAGTACTTGATGGGAATCATTACTTTTTGTTATATAGAGATGAAGTAAAGGCCAAATTTACTGTCTATTGTATCATTTATTGTTGACTCCATTTGGCTACGGTGTTTAAAATGGTTGACTATCGTCATAGTTCTTTTTGTGATTTGAGAGTTCATACAGGATTGTTGTGCTCCTTCTGGTTGACGGAAACTAATTCGTTGCATTCATTCTTTCTTCTTTCTCTTCTGGAGTTGTACATCAGACCAAACTCACAGCTGATGAATCACCAACCCTTGCGTCTCGAATTACTACCGCGAATCAAGTTTTTCTCCACAGAGGCGTCTCTTGTCTCGTACGTGGTTTTCTTCTTTTTATTGGAGTTGACACATCCGTGTTTCCTGTTTGATTTTTTGGCGGGACGTATTGTTATTGGTTGAATTTTTTATGACGTTCACTGACCCACATAAACTAAGTCCGGGTTCATGTCCGTTACCGAGGATAAGAACAATAGAATGATGGAAAGGAATGGAAATATATAGGAGAGAGAGTTTTCTTTGTAACTCACTTATTAAAGAGGAAAGTGTATATTTTCGTATGGTGTTATTACTACCTAATCCTACTACAACTTCAGTTGCCCAACTTAAATGTTGCCAACAATCAGAAAGAGGGGATCTCTCTTTGGCGTCTCATCTATGATCATCTGTATATTGTCATAAAGCTCATTGATTTCTTCTTCCGTATGTGTAAATATGGAAAAAATAGCACTGGATAAATACAAGTTTACAAAATTTAACCTTCAAGCTCAGAACGGCTAGACTGTCCGATATAGGTTAGTCGTCATGTAATAGTGATGCGAATTTTTTGTTAACCAAGAAACCACACCATTTATGTGATGAGTCTCATTGCTGGACAGATAAAGATAGTGTATTGCTTTTATCAGTTTGCATTGTAATGTTTTGTTTGCATTGTAATGTTTTTGTAGGATTGCACTGCTGATTTTATATGTTTTTACTTATATATTTGATTTAGTATTTACTCATTGAGCACTGAAACTATTTATGCAAAGGTCACTTAAAAATAATGGAAATTATTTTTTTACGTATTAAGAGCGACAAATGACAGGAAATTGTGGAGAGTCATAACCAGCCAAATCCTTAAGGGATACGGCACATAGAAAAAAAAAAAGAAGAAACCTACCACTACTTTTTGATGATTATGTTATGTGAATAAACATCTTTTCTAATCTAATCGTATTTTATTACGAAAGGTTAAATCCTTAAAACAGTATAAATCAATTTTTTTTTTTAAATTCATTCAATCAGGAGGAATTAATCCCATGGATTAAAAAAAACTGAAATATAAACTAAATTATTGGATTTTTATTTAACAAAATTTTACTTATATTAAAATAAATTTTAAACATATAGCAGTTAAAAGGAGAAATATATTGAAGTTAATTTTCTTTGTAAAGATTTAAAAGATATTTAATAAATTTAAAAAAAAAGTTACATTCATTCTTTCAATACACATGAAATATTGTTTTAAATTATAAAATATATATAATATAATAAACGATGTAATGAATAGATGTAAAAGTTATGCAAAACAGTCAATGTCTCTATATTTAGAAAAATTCTAAAAATTCTTTTTGTATTTATCTGTTATACAATCAGCAGATACGGAAACGTTTTTTTTTATATATAAAATTAGGATTAAAAATTATATATTATAATTTAAATTATATATAATTTTTTTTATATAATATATTATATTAAAATTATGCAAAACAGTCAATGTCTCTATATTTAGAAAAATTCTAAAAATTCTTTTTGTATTTATCTGTTATACAATCAGCAGATACGGAAACGTTTTTTTATATATAAAATTAGGATTAAAAATTATATATTATAATTTAAATTATATATAATTTTTTTATATAATATATTATAGGATTAAAAAATAAACAAATACAAAAATAATCGTCAACACCAAGTAAAGAATCTTCTTCATTGAAGAAAATTTGATGAACAATAGTTTACCTTTACTAATTACTTTCATGAAAGATCAATTAAATTAAGTACAGAAACAAATTCTTAAAGTTTTTATATGTTAGTAATAATCTGCATTAGCAGACGGCAATTTCTTCCCTTACGTTATTTAAGTTTGAGATTTGTCGTCTCCAGATCAGCAAAATATTAAATGTAACTAAATTTTTTAAAATTCAGCACCGAGCCTGTTAATTACATGGTGATGATGTCGTGCGTTCAGTTTTCGTTTTTGTCATTGTTAGCCTTTTGTACGTTGTTTGTCGCATGGTACGTTTGTAGAGGTTAGCTAGCACCTTACTGCATTTATATTAACATAAATGCAACGAAATAAACAAGAGAATAACAAAGTCCAAGGCAAAATGTGCATTAACAATGAATATCTACAATAACATGTATAACATTTGTTGAGTGTAGTATTTTAATTTGTTTAAATGTTTTTGTGATTGATGATTTCAATATCAATAATATTTTGGATCAAAAGGTTGTGTGTTGTATAATGTATGCTCAAATATAAGAAAGTATATATCAGTATTTATGGTGAATTTAAAACAGTTTATGTTTGCAAATGATTTGTGTAAATTTCAAAAGACATGTTGAGAGTTTGAAAGGGTCACCTTTCTTGGATCAGATATTTTATATTGAGTTTAGTTTCGTATTCAAGTTGTAAGTTTGTTTGAAATAATATATATTGCAAACTGAGTATTATGTTAAAAATAGGTTTTTAACATGAAGCCTGAATATTGGAATAATGACACACGCGGATTGGCGTCGGGTAGAAAATTTCCCTCCTCACTGAAAAAGGGATGATTTAAATGTCGTTTAAATAAGAAAAGTTCGTCACGTGATAGGCTCACAATAACATGGCGGGTCTGTCTTTTCATTCAGTACGGACGTAGTCGAAAACACGTCATCTATTACTTTTCACATTTAATAACCAATCAGAACGCGTCATTCCGTATTTCTGCTTTGAGCCTACTTTAATGGGTTTTGAAAAGAATGTAGGATTTTGAATCCTACACGTTTTAGTAATTTTTAAGCTTCTGATTCCAAGGTATTCCATTAGACGCAAGCTGTGCACATACATATTTTCAATATATTCTCAAGGTAATATTTAGTCAGTATCCATTAACTCGTTAGATTAATCGTTAAATTAACTAATTCTTGTTAAATTGTTACTTTGGCCAACCATTTTTCGCATATTTTTTAATTTGATAAAATTTGCTATATATTGAATGATGATATGGCATAATTTTCGGATTAATTTGGTATTTTAAAATATTAAATAAAAATAATCTTGATTTATTTCATATACTTAAAAGAATTTTTTTTTTTTAATGATTAAATAAATTATTTTTTCAATTGAAATCAGTTAAAACTTAAAAAATATGGTGTCGCTTTAGCGTGGGACCTACCGATCGGTGTGTATACCACCACATTTGTATCGTATATTATCTAATGATGTAAGGGGCTAAAAGCGAAAACGAAAGGAGGGGTGCCATTTATTGTTGTATTATAAAATTTAAAATAAAAATATATAAAATAAGAAATTTGACTAAAAAAAACATAAAACAATGTATTTGAATCATTTAGGTAAAAATATTCTGAATGTCTTTTAACATACCGAGAAAAAATCGCGACAATGTTTTAATAATGTAGGATACAAATGTGGTGGTAGGATACAAACTGAAGCAGAAACTGATCAGTAAGACAGACGCTAAAGTGGCACCCAAAATATATTTAAATTTGTATTTACTCAACCCCCACGAGGTCAGGTTGTGACACAAGGTAGGTTTAATGTGGGGAGCCCGAGCGCGTACACCCGGGCAAGGAACAAAAATTCCCCGAGCCCCCGCAACTGTCGGTTGCGCTAACCTAGGTGCGTGCACCGATACCTCTCTAGTGCAATGACAGGGCGCAGCCTCGGGCAGCTGTTCCACAGGACTGGGCACCTCTCAGTATAATTTTCCCCAGATGCGATTATGTCCTTTGACGAAGGCGCCCTTGAGCGCACTATGCCCAAAGACAGAGACGCAACTGAAAGAGATTAAATAGGGTGTTACAAACTACTCGAGTGAGCCATTTATACACTAATGATTTTCTAAGCGTAGCTTAGATGTGGCACAAGGCTGAAAGCTATGGGGCACCTAGTGAGGCTGAGGTATGGGGCACCTAGTCGTAACTGATCTAGCAAGACAAGCTTGCTAACCGAGGTGGCCAAAATATATTTAAATTATTGCAATATATTTTAAAATTTTAATTAAGGCATCTGTGTTCATACTTACATGAGACGCTAATTAAAGTTTTTGGAAAATAAGTCAAAACCCATCTGCAAATCATTTCTTTGAAATAGCTTAATTTACCTGGAGAAATGTCCTCAAGCTTTTTCCCTTTAATTACCATGAAAAAATAATGTTATCTAATGGGATTTTAAAGCTGTCAAGAGATGAAAACCCACGGGATGGTGTGATTTTTATCACTGTACAGTCGGTGTTGGAAAATTAGTAAAGTTGACAGAAGACTGTGAATGAGAAGAACGTTTGGCCATTCTGTAGTAATAGCAATGGTAATACTAGTTGTTAAGATCTACAAGAGACAGGATGATGTAGAGGGCCATGATCGCCTACGTCCTGAAGGGAAACGGTACATAAAAGATGAAGAATAGTAGTTGTGAGATTAACCTTTTCCGTATAAGGAAACATTTGGCATTTATTGACCGACAAGTAGTGTTACTGTCAGTTGAAATTATCATTATTTCTCTTAAAACATTTTTTCCGGAAAAAAAGAAAGATTTCTCACGTTCACTGTCATCGATTTTCTAGTATTTGTTGCGGATTTCGATCAACCCACGAAAGAAAGCGGCGAGAAAGGTTTTAAAATATAGAATATTTTTATTTTTGTGTTTTTACAACTAATTTCTTTCTCAGCGTGTATGAATGTTAAAATACATGTGTTAATGTTCATTGTTTGTAGTTGTTTGTTAAGATGAAAAGAAATGTGATTTCTTCGTGTGTATGTGTGAAAAAAGAGACAAGGAGTAAGGAGGAAAGTGTAAATGTCACACAGTTTCGGCGTGGAAGAGTACAAGTGCCACGTAGCTCGGCGAGGAAGACGGGTGAATAAGTAAGGGAATCTCTTTGAAGTCATGCACGTTGTAAACTGCTGTCGTATGTTGCCGCTCCTTCTCCTTACTGATTTTGTTTGTCTAGAGACTTTATTTAAATACTCTTCAAAGGGATCATGAAGCATGTTTTTATTGGCGCCGGGAACGCGACTCGTTGGTTGAAAAATGTTAAATATTTATTTTCAAATGATTAATTTATTAACCGGAAGAATGCGCGAATCGTTCGACATAGAAACCATTTTTTGTCATGTGATGATAGACTGTCTTGGTATTTATTTTCGTCTTCGCTCCACATATTGATGGGAGATTCCTTGTTATCCTTTTGCTTAAAGTAGTAGGAATGTCAACATTTTGATTATGTCATTATTTTTCATTCTCGTTACATGAGCTATCCGTTTTAGTTGTTGCTACTGGTGGAAGTCTTCAAGCTTTTTATTGCATGTTTAATGTCCACACAACCAAGGCCGGTACAAGATTCTCGTGACCCCACCCAATCTATGATACGGACCCCCTACTCTGCTACACGCCAATTTTCAGAAAGTAGTATCCATATAAAATACAAAATTTATTGTAACCTAGTTATGTACAATAATGGATCCCATGCAATATAGGTGAACAATTCAATTAGATAAATTGAAAATAAATACAATGTATCTAAATATAAATTAGAGGCATGTCATAATAGATTATTCCATCTTAAATAAATACACAATGTTTTGCTGCAATTTTTAACATCAACTTGAGATTGTTCTTGTTACAAAGTGAAAGAATTTTAACACATTCAACATTATTGATAAAAATAGTAAATTTTATATAGGGCTTTTTTCGAGACCTCTTCTTTATGTAACGAGTCATTTCAGGACATAGGCGATCATGACTCTCCACAATTTTCTGTCCTTTATAGCTCTTAATAAATGTAATGTTTTTGTTATAACAATATGAATTCCCTCGTATTTTATGTGCTTTACTTTTTTCTTTTGTTTTTACAGATTAATATGAGTAGATAGCTTTCCTTTCGTCCTTCCATGTCTATTGAACAGAATTAGAGCTTCATCTCTGATCAAGATATGGTTCACCGGTTTTTCTTCGGCTAGGTCCTCAATAATTTAACTGTCTTTACTTTTTGGTGATCAGACTAGCTAGTGGCTGTGACTTTCCATTATGAGAGTACTGGGTTGTCAGTTTGCTGCTGCTTCCGACTGGTCGGTAGGAGCCCGAACTCTTTGATAGCGCTTAGAGAGGCTGCTCCGATCAACAGTCGCATAATATCGGGGTGTCCCTGCATTTATTTCCAGTGGGCAACCCTGAGGCCACACTATGCTCTGCTCTCAGCCATGCACTGGCTGGTTTGTGTTGCCATTGACGACAGATGATGACAATTATGGTGGTCCTTTTTCTCTCTCTTCAAAACATACCCCATGGAAATCACAAAAAGAAATACAACCAGCAAACAAACAAACAAACAAAAAAGCACCTACACACCTCAATCTTTCTTTCTCCAATATTCGTAGTATTCTTTCCAACTTCTGTAGCGTAGGATCTTTTCTCCTGGAACGGTCATCAGATATCTTTGCCCTTTGTGAAACCAACATTGAATTCTTCCATTGCTACCAATGAGTTCTTGGTTCGAGGCTATCTCCCCCTTTGCCGTTTTCAGCATTCACATGCATGGCCTTGGTGTTTACATCCGGGATAATCTTCCGATGGCTAGGGAACTGCCGCCCGATGCCGCTGACTACTCTTTCATATGCTTCCATCTTTTGCTACTAAACTCTGTCAGCTGTCTCTTTTTCCTTTATTGCTCCCCCTTTTCATGGGACTGCAGTATATTAGATGCAACAGCTGACAGTATAGAAAATGTACTTTCACTCCATCTATCTGCAAACATCTTTGTCTTCGGTGACTTTTATGCTCACCATGACACATAGATGAAACATTTTAAAGCTGATGTACAAAACGACCTCAATACCGTCGTTAACTGGGGCAAAAGATGGCTTGTCAATTTTAACGCCTCCAAAACCAAACTTCTCTCTATAAATCATCCGAGAGACTCCTCTCTTCCTGCCATTAGCATGGCTGATGATATCCTCCAGGAAAGTGACTCGTGTACCTTCATGGGCTAACGTTCTCAGTTGGCATGAAGTAAAAAGACTATATTGAATCCATTGGTAGGTCAGCTGTTAAGAAAGTGAATTTACTGTGTCGTGCGAGACAGTTTTTATCTTCGGAATATATCTTGCATATCTAAAAGTCTACTATTGGTCTATGCTTAGAATATTGCTGCCATATATGGTTCGGTGCCCCCGCTGTTTACATGGAGCTCTTTGATAAGATCCAAAGAAGAATCAGCAATATTATTGGTCCCGATCTGGTGGCTCGGCTTCAGTCACTTGCCCACCGCCGCAAGGTTGTCTCTCTGTGCCTCTTTTTTTTTTAATAAATACTTTCATGGTAATTGTTTGGATGAGTTCTTCGCTATGGTACCTAGACTTTAAGAATTTAAACGCAGTACTAGACTGGCGTTGAGATCTCAGCAATTTACAGTTGAATTGGCTAGATGTAACTAGTTCTATGCTAACTGTTTATTTTCTCGCACTTCTCGATTGTAGAACTCCCTTCCGCTTTCACGCTCTCCCACCAACTTTAATCTTCAAAAATTTGAATGCAATGTCAATCGCTATGTACTGTCCTGATTACTCTTTTCTCTTTCTGTTCATTGCTAATGTTTCTGTTCTCAATTCCTCCACATCCTGTAACCCCTTACGTTTTAGTGACTATACTGCCGTGCATGGGGTGATACCAATAAAAATTGTTCTGACGAGATTTCCTCATTGGTACCACGACTTCATGAATTTAAGTGCAGTTTGGCAGTTAGATGCCATCATATTATTATTGAAATTACTAGATCTAACCGTAAGTTCTATGCTAATAGTTTCTTCTCCTGTATTTCTCGCTTGTTAAACTTTCTTCCGATTTCTTACTTTCTCGTCAGCTACGATCTTCAAAAATTTGAATACAATAATATCAATCATCATCGTATGTCTTCTTAAATCCTGCCCGTTTCATTCATTCTCAGTAACACCCCCCCCTTAAATGGCTTTTATCATCTTACTTGGTGTGAAATGATTTTAAAAAAAAGAATGATACATATATGTGTCTAGTGGTCTGCTAAATTCTTCACCTCTAATGGGAATAATTACATGCTATCCATAAATCTTTCTCAAGTACGTACTTATGCTTTAAATGGCACAATTTGAAATAAAAACATCCCAACAAAGGCAAAGACAACTCTATACAACACTCATGATTTAGAATTAAAAAATGTACTTCTAGTGGTCTTTCGCTGTTAAACTTTTATCAACGGGTGTTGTAAAGGTGAGCGGCTCGGAATGAGCCGAGTTCGAATTTTAGTCGAATTCGTTGTACAGTGTATCCCGGATATAAGAGAGTTGTCGGGACCGGAGAAGAAGTCTCTTATATCAGGGTTTCTCCTATACCCGGGTTTGGTCTATTATATATACATTAACACAGGCTCTAATTTTGGACCATAGAAAATCTATCTTATATCCGGGTTTCTCTTATATCCGGGTCTCTTATATCGGGGTTACACTGTATTTACTTAGGCGCAAATATCCACAGGAAAGATGTGAATCCATCTGTCCCCCTGGTATGGGTTAAATATTAATATTTGTATCTGGAAAAATCATTGTTATTCTTTAAAAAATGTTAACGCAAGATTCCCACGCAAAAAAAAAACAACTTATTCTTACAATCCAAAATATATTTTGGCTTTGCATAACCCGCATTTGTAAGAGAAAAAAAAAGAATTTTTTTTTCATCTGAAAAAAATATCCCAAACATTATCTTAGACATATTATTCTGCTTTTTAATGTTTAAAATTTGTATAAATTTTCATATACAATATTAAACTAAAGGTTATTTATATATACTTGTTAAAATCTAATGTGGCACAAGGTAACAAGATTGAAGTTAACAGCTTAGATCAAACTCACCGCTATAGCAACTAGCTTGCTAAACACTACAGTTTTGAGACTGTCTAAATAATATTTTTAAAGTTTTAATAATATTCACGAAATCCATCTGACCCAAGTGTTGTTGATATCGGCTTTGTCGCTGAAGAAGATATAATTTACTACCCGAGGTAACCGGGTTGTCCGAGTGTACATGGCTGCAATTGTATAACCGCACCCCTTTGTATACCCGCATCCACCTGTCTAGATATGTCTGCCTGCGTTCCCGCTTGCATGCATCATCCGTTGGTATACTAAGCTATCCCCCGCATCATCTTTTTTTACAGCATGTCCTTCGCAAGTGTTTGATTGTTCTTAATAGAGAGATTCCATCGATAAAACCTTCTTGTGTGGTCGTTGGTCGGGGTTAAATTGTTTCAATGTTTTAGATATTCAGTAAATTTCTTATGGCCGTAATAACTTTTAAATAGTATGGCATTGTTCACAAATCTAATAATGAAACAAAAACTGGGATGAAGCGTAAGAGCTTGATTCAACTGCAAGTACAAAGGCATGAACGCCCCCTCTTTCTTCGCACGTTTACTGTAAGTTAGTAAGAGGTTCTTCGGGAATCTTTCACTTTTAACGCTTCAATAATCCTTCTCAAACAATCTTTGCATCAAAGGTTGTTCGAATGGGAATTTAGGATGGAATCATATGAAGAAACTATTGGCTAAATGGCAAAAGCCGATTTTGGACCTAGTTTGTCGCAGATTTCGTCCACTTAACTGAAATAATCTAAACCAAACATTCAAGCAAGACAATTTGTGTGTCACATGTAATTTACATGGCAAATTTGGAAAGCATCGGATGAAAAACCAGGGTGTTATGGTAAAAAAGATCTTTTTTAAGTTTTTGTTTTTCGTTATATGTGGGGAAGTGATTATTATTATTTCTTGCATGATGGCAATTTTTTGCGACACGTTTGAAGAAAATCGGATAAAAAATGAGGAAGTTATTCAAGTTTTTTTATTCTAAGTAGTATGAAAAACTCGCTTTTTCACACTTTTTTTGCAATTTTTCGTGTGAAGCCAATGTCGCAGGAAAACTACCAAGCACTCGACATAAACCTCGTAACATGAACTGATGTTCTGCATTAAGTGCGAAGAACATCAGCTCATTCGGTAAAAACTTTGTTCGCGGGTAACTTTGCCTTGGTCTTTTGCAAAACGTCGTACCCACCTTCAGTTTTATCGATTGAAAACTTGGTCTTGCTTGAACTACCTTGGTAAATTTGCAACATGTGCGTACAATTTCAGAGAAATCGGTTGAGAAATGTGGACGCGCATAAATAGTGCGCGCGCACACACACATACACACACACACATCTTCTGTTTTATAGATATAGATTTTTTCTAATTTCATATAAAATCTATCAAGAAAAATATTTCATGATTACAACAATATCCAGATCACAGATGTTCAATTTCTTTTTAAAACGTCCCAACTCCCCCCTCTCCCTCCTTCTCTCTCTCTCTCTTTCTCAAAAAACAAACAAAAATGTACAATCGATGTTTACTTAATTTAAAGCAGATGTTACTGAGTTCTCATTTCAGAAATTAAATCGTCATCTCGGGTGAGAGAGTAAAGTTCACCTACAGCTTTCTCATTTTTTTAATTCTGCATAAGAAGATCTGATACAAGAAGAACAGATGCAGGTTTGCTTATTTATTATTTTTTTTAAATCTTTATTTCACCACAACCGTCGTCATCATCATTACCACCGTCATCATCATTTTATACAGTACTTTACCAAGTCTTTTAACTTAGATCTGAGATAAAAGAAAGTTTTTTTTCTTCTGGTGCCGCTTTAGTAGTGTGTGTCCTACCGATCAGTTTCTGCTTTAGTGTGTATCCTACCACCACATATTTGTATTGCTAGGAAATTTGTCCGGGCTTTCCCGCATCAAAGGGTTGAGGTTAAAAATAGGGCTGAAAATAATTGCGAAAAAAAACGTGAGTAAAACAGCAAGATTAGAGCGGACAAACTCTCTCTTTTAGGCGCGTACGAATAAAGAAAAAACTCCTGCTCGATGAGTAACAACAAAAGAAGAAAGTGTTTATTTACAATATACACAAAAATGGGTAATGGGGAAAAAAGATGAAGGGAGAGAAAGAAAGGGAAAAGAGAAAATGTTCTTGACTTAAAAAAGGCTTGCTCAAAATATTTCTTTGAGCGCCTAAAGAGTTCTTTAAGCGATTAAATATTATTGTTAAGGTTCAGATAGATACACTCACAGTTCTTGTAGAGTTGAAAACCCGTTCGCAGATAAAGGAATCCTGCAGTTGAGTGAGATGCTAGGTCAACAACAGAAGTCAGTGGGCTCGTCAGAAAGAGTGGTGAAGGGATGCAGCCTTGGATTGGTCTTGAATAGTGGACCGACGTTCGTTTTTGACAGCCCTTTAGTAGTTCTTCTTTGGTGAAAGAGGCGCAGGGGCTCCCTAATGTCGACCTCACAGACGGTGGGCAGAATTCTCACTGGCAAAATAGGCAAGATTCTCCAAATTTATGGAGTTTTGATAGGCTCCGATGGATCGAGGATTTTTCCCTCCAAAATCGTTGTACAAATTTCCTGGTCCCACTATTGGTCAGAAAACACATTCTTATCTCCGATAAGAATCAGGGCCCTGGGAGCCGGTTTTGAAGGTACTGAAAACAGGTTGGTGTGAAGAAGCTGTGAGGTTTCTCCCAGACTTTGTGGCACCATAGAAAGAATGATGGTGGTGGAATTCCCTTTTGTGTTTTCCAGCTCTCTCGTTAGCCAGAAAATATATTCTTATCTCTGATAAGAATTAGGCCTTGGGAGCCGGTTTTGAAATTAAAAAGAGGTTGGAGTGAGGATAGAAAAAATAGCGAGAATGTGAACTTGTGAATTGTTGTTCTCAGATTAAATTCCAACACTATCCAATATTATTAAGGCATTGTCCCGACTTTTTTCTTGATATTTTTTAAAAGACGTTCAGATTGTTTAAATTATTCAAATATCTTTTTTTAATATTTTTTAGTAAAATTTCTTATTTTATAATTTTTTGATTTTTAAATTTTATAATACAACAATAAATGGCATCCCTCCTTTCGTTTTCGCTTTTCCCCTTATAACATTAAAATAGCTAGAGTTACTGCCCTTGAATTAGTAACGCGTACATCAAGCCATGTTTTTCTTGGACACCTCGCCGTGTCGCAGTGTTTACCGTTACTAATACAGTGAAACTGAGCCTTAACGAGTTCCCCAGGGGTATTGTGTTTAATTTTTTAAGCTTAGTAAATAGTAAGTTTCCATTGAATGCCTCGCTATACAACAATCATTAGTGATATCGTCTAATATTCTATTATCATTCTGCTTGTTTCTTCGTTAGTTGACAATAACATGTGCGTTACGCCCTGTCATTACTTCAGACAAATAATAAACCATTCCGTCGAGTTTGCGAGGAAAGACAGAAGAAAAAAATATCAAAGATGCTGTTTGATTTTAAGGAAGAAAAAGCGCACGCAAGAAAGAAAGAAAGAAAGAAAAGAGGCGATAATGCTCTTATGCGTTTAAAATCTGCTGCAGTGAAATAGAAAACCATGATAGGTTTTTAATCTTTTCATTTGTTCCCTCTTCTAATTACTTATATACATACTACAATAATTTGTTGAGTCATTGTGTATAGATGAAGCTACAAACCGGGAAGCCCACTTCACCTGGTGCAGGAATAGACACGTGTTGCTAAGAACAAGTATATCTTTTTAGCTCACGAGACTAACTGTAGAATGACAAAAGTACGCAGATGTAGGCTTTAAGAAAGCTTTAGCCAGCTGAGAATACAAGGTTCGCGTATAGTGTCTTTTATAGTCCCAGTAAACAGTATAGCTCCCTAAAAGAGGAGAGTAACAAAACAAGGGGCGACCACCCTTGATTATTCATAACAAACTGATCCCGGGGAAGAGGACACGTCAATTCAATTCCTTGATGCAGGAATGCACACTATCCATGCATCGTGATTGGCAAAAGTAGGAGTGACAATTTTTTCTGTCTTACATCCAACAACGATTTTTCTTCGAACAGTTCCTGGGCAGTCCGTTATGATGGGTTGACTAGAATGCCATCTACGATTCCAAAATTGGATACAAGACAAGGAGTTCAAATTTGGCTGCTGACACCAGCTCCCAATATACCATCAAGTATTTTGACCGTGAAGACAAATTCAGAGCCGACCACCAAACCACAGGGACACACAGTTGGCACTCTACACCAAGAACAGGAGTTACCAGTCCGTATAGTTTACTATTAATCTGGTGGTTGTGGTACACTGATCGCAAAATGGTGCTGGTCCACATCCAACTGAGGGAACAAGATCAAGTTTTCCGGTTAAAGAAAGATGAATATTTGTCATCGCAATATGCCTGACTTTCACCAGCTACTGACATATCTAGTACAGACAATTGTCAGCAACCAGTGGTCGAGGTTTCTCAAATACAAAATTAAATCCTTCACAGTCCAATACTCGTTTCGGCTCGCTCTGGAAAGACAACAAACTAAAGAAACCCTGCAGGAGAGAGAGGTGAAACATTATCTAGTAATGCAACTGGCCATACAGAACGTGAAACGGACAAATAACATGCAATACTGGGACAAAGTGATCAGAAACAGATTGCAAATGATGTCTACCAAAAACTGTGAGAATTGGTACCATACAGGAAATGCTCCGACGTGAAGCTGAGCGTTTCACCCGCCAAATCATTACCAAGGGCGACTTATCAACGCCACGGACCCAACGACATGCAATCTATGACATGTTTTGTTGACTTCTTAAAAAGAAATTAGATACATTTGTTAATACTTCACTTATTACTGCACTTGGCTTTTCAACTGTGTCTTCGGCACGATGTTTCAAGGCTGTGTACCCTTTAACCACTTCTCCATTGGCCGATAACGAATTGTGGGAATGCTTGTTTACTTCCTTGATAACTGTTTCGTATGAATCCTTGCATTACACCTCAAATCTTGGTCACAACGCCAAAATTTTATGTTGCTGTTTTATTAAACTTATAAATGGCCTTCGTGTGCAAATGTTTATTTTCCTGTTTGACTAAGTATTTCCATTTTCAGCGTGATGAAATGTTTGAAAATTAAACACCAGTCAACCAAATAGGCTGTTGTAACTAATAAATCACTAAGACAAACAGCCAAACTTTCAAAATCTCTACAACTCAAAGCCGATCTAAGAGATGTTCACACTGTGACAGCCAGGACCGATTGACCTGTGTTGAGTCGGTGGTGATGAAATGTCCTCTCTTGGGTGAACAGTTGGCTAGTATCTGCAAAAGGTAGATTTCCAAGACCACTTACCGGACTTCCTCAAAATGTAGTTAAAAGGAAGAGATAACAATGGCGAAACAAATAGTAATAGAGACATGTTGGTAAAAACAAAAAGCCTAGACTGAACGGCCTACCCTATCAAATATATTAGCGGATTAAAAAAAAAGCTTCTGCTCTCCTATGCCCCCAGTTTCACAAACCCGGTAAATGGCAAGAATTTCAGGCCATGCGACATCACAATGTCTATCAGAAAAAGGTGTTTTTTCGCCACATCGCTACAGGTTCTTGGAGTGTTTGCATGCATATGCGTATGACTACTCTCGCCATCCTGAGATTATGTGGAGGAGTTAGTTGCTTACCAAAACACTTCATTGCCTTTTTGTCGCAAAAGTAACAGATTTATATATGTTACTTTTGCGACAATGTGGCCATTCCGGGTTGGGGTTGGCCTGAGAGCCGGAAACACGTGACGTTCTTCACTACGAGACAATATGGTTATGTAGACCACCAAACAAAATGTGATGCAATTTCAACATACGACTTGAATGCATATTTAAACTATTGTCTCAAAGATGCAACAAGGAAGATTTTTGTGATAAATTGCTGTCAGTTCAAAGTTCAAATTGACAATTTATTATTCTTTTAATTGCTTATTGTTGGAGGAAAGTCTACAAGATCCAAACAGTATGAAAAAATACAACGAGTAGGTTCACCGTCCTCTTACGCGTCTTTGTACCTCCCACCACTTCCTTGTATACTTGTATTTATATCAGCCATATATGTGCCATGCGTGATACACGCTTAAGCGACCATGTATCTTTCGATAGATAACTGACCAAGCAGATTTTTCCCGCAGTAGGTTGCCATTTCTTTCTGCGGTAGACCAGTTGCCATCCAAGGCTATAGAACCCTGCTATTTACCCATAGCTGGGGCGAGAAGAGGATCCATGCCTTTCCCAAGGGTATTAACACGTAAGTGAATGTAATGGATTCGACTGGAATTTGAACTTGGGTCTGCCGATTCCTCAATCCGAGACGCTATCCATTACTCCACCGTACCTTCTGTTGTGTATATATATTAAATTTATTAAGTAATGCCTGCAGAATTGCTCGTGATTATAAGTTGCAATAGAGAAGAGTTAAACCTTTCTGAAGACCACGTAAAACTAGGCTTCTCCTCCCCCTTTTCTCGCCTTGTCGATGTTCTTTGTTAGACATGTTAAGGTAAAGAACAAATAGGAAACGATTATCAATCTAACATGTTTCATTTATCAACTATAAAAACACACCTAAAACATTACATCGCCATCCTTCTTTGAATCCATTCTTATAGAAATTACATATATCTAATACGAAGAGTATGCATATAAAAACAACACCACATTAATAGAATACTACCCTACTACGCCGATTGACCACACAAAAGTGAAAACATTAGAACTCCTCCAGCTAGACAAACACACATACACAATTAAGAATACAAATGATGCATTTCAATATTACTCAATGATCTTACCGATGTGACCTCCATCTCCTGGTTTTCTCTTTTTTGGATAGGAGTCATTCCCTTGTTCAAATTTAGATTTAATCTAAATCAAAGGGAAAAAATTTCAGTGGTGGATTTGTGACCCCCGACCCGGGACCCCCTTTGAACAAAATGAAATATACTTATCTAAGTACCCTGGGCAATGTAGTTTCAGATTATATATTGATATGGGGTTTATCTCCAAAACCCCTAAGAGGAGTTCGATAACAAACAGGGAGACACAGGCTACAACTTTATATATATATATATATATATATATATATATATATATATATATATATATATATATATATATATATATAAGTGAACATAGAAGTCAACACTTAGAGGCGACAGTCTGTTTCATGCTAGATGCAATCGTCAGGCCTGACGATTGCATCTAGCAAAAGTTACTTCTATGTTCACTTTTATATTTACACACGCTCTATCTCTGATATTGAGCACGTTATCCCATAAATATAGCACACTTTAAGACTATATTTCTTCATATATATATATATATATATATATATATATATATATATATATATATATGTGTGTGTGTGTGTGTGTGTGTGTGTGTGTGTGTGTGTGTGTGTTACTAGCTTCCTTTAAGCTTTACTTTGAAAAAAAAAGATTTTTTCATTTCAAGGTATATGTTTGACGATAAAGATATGAGAACACTCTTCTTCCACCAAATGTAAAAGCGACCACAATGATTAATTTTTCTTTATTTTTTATTTTTTGTTAATCGATTGATTTTTGTTTTATATGCCATACGACACTAATCAAGATCTCTTTCTTATTCACAAATACATTTCACTAGACATGCTCGTCCGGATGTGAGCATTAAGAAAGCAAAATTCAAATTAAAACAGTCGTGTTTTTGCGCAGGGGCTCCGAGCCTCACATCCGGTCCACAAAACAAATCACCACTAAGATCTAAAATGCAATAGCCAATCACGAACATTGCTGGAAAAAAAAAAGAACACAAATATAAAAATGACGCGCCTCGCCGACAATCGGCATTTCGGCTCAACACCTTGACCTCGTCACTGGACCGTCGGGCCATGCACACACCTAACCAGTGTCGATTTCAACCCTGAGGACAGACGGACCAGCCCCGCCAAGCACACTTCACTCGTTATACCACGCGGCTTACACATAGCTTACAAACAGATTTGACGAGTAGCATAACACGTTTTCTTACCTTTCCACGTAGCTTAGCAAATATCGACAATATTAATAAGGAAAATCCTTTATTTTATTAATCTTTGAAGATCTGTTAAAAACTTTCATTTGACAAAATGTGACAATTTAAAAAAAAAAAAAACTCATTATAAAATACATTATAAAATCTTTGTTTAAAACTATTTCAATTCATATTTTAGGTTATGAAGAACATGTTCTTCAGACTTACCAGAAACTTCCTTGACGCTGTGTTGTGGAGGAGAACCTATAACTTCAGATTTTGCCGATGGGTCAGTTTACAAGTTTTTCCAAAGGATGCTCTAATTGATGACCAAGTGACCATTAAAGCATCTGGACTGACCAGCAAACAGCGAGTGACTATCAGCGCAACATTGACACAGGAAAAAAGTAAGGGAAGGTGTAACTGTACATTCTTGTCGTTCGGTCATTTCACGGCTTCGTTTGATGGTCAACTGGATTTGTCACGTGATCCCTCTTTGTCAGGGACTTACACCGGCCTTGAGCCAATGGGTTTATTCTGGAGTATGGAACAATACCTGGGAGAATTTACCCGCCTTATCATACGAGATTCTACGTTGCCCTACATTTACGACTTGGCCGTCTACGAGGATCACATAACAGAAAAAGAAGTGTTAAATCCGGAAGTGAAACCGCTGACAAGTACCCAGATTCGACGTTGGTATAAAAAACCAGGTGTTCGGAAAATCGAAGTGACTGAAGGCAGCATTCGGGGATTTTTATTTTTACCAGAAAATACGGATATTTCAAAGGAAGCAAGATCTAAATTTCCAGCAATCATTGATCTTTTTGGGGCTGCCGGTGGGACAATAGAAACCCGGGCCGCCCTTTTAGCCTCTAGGGGTTTCATAACACTCAGCCTTGCATACTTTCACTATAAGGACCTCCCTGGTCCCGAAGATATATGTTTTGAATATTTTCAAGAAGCTATCGATTGGTTCACCAGTCATCCTTCAGTTCTTACTGATAAAATTGGAATTTTGGGAACCTCTTTTGGAGGATCTATTGCCGTGTATATGGCGGCCCATTGTCAGAAAGTGAAAGCAGTGATCAGTGTGAATGGTGCCCCAGGATTTCTTCCTTTGCCTTTTTACCATCATGGTGTCAAAGTCAAGGATGTCAAGCTCAAAAATTACTCAAAGAAACAAATTAACGATTCTGGTGTTTATCAATTACAATGTACAATGGATGAGTCTATGTTTTTTGATATGCCCGATTTGGCACCAGCGAAAGTATTGTATCTTATTGGAGATGATGATGGATTTTTTAAATCAGATGAGTACAGATTATGGTTGAAAAACCTTAGCCCTCAAAAAGCAAATGATGTTCGCTTTATTATATATCCAGGTGCTGGTCACTTGATTGAGCCGCCGTATAGCCCCTTAACAAGACAGTGTTATAGTTCTTTACATACGTATCCGATTCATTATGGAGGAGAGAAAACACTACATGCTGTTGCCCAAGAAAAGGCATGGATAGAAATGCAGAGCTTTTTCCGTGAACATTTATGTAAGGAATCTGACTAAATACGGACTTTATTATTCCGTTTATTAACCAGTGATCGTCTTATTTTATCAGGTGTTTTGGTGAAATGGTGATAATTATCAACGGGGCAAAAAGTGCGGGGACGTATTTAATTCCTATAAACTGCAAGATGTTCGAGAAAGGATACAAAATAATCCTAATACTGAAAACAAAAACTTTAAAGGAGAGAAATAAAATGAAAACAACTTGAAATTATTAATTTATTTATTGTACGCTTTTGTCTCACAATCTGTAATGAGAGTTGGTAATCAAGTACTCTGTAATGACAAAAGTACGCAGGTGTAGGCTTTTAAAAAGCCTTATTCAACTGAGAATACAAGGTTCGCGTATAGTGTCCTTTTATAGTCCCAGTAAACAGAAATAGCTCTTTCAACGAGAAGAGTAACAAAACAAGGGGAGAACACTCTTGATTATCAATAACATACTCTTCATTTATTTTTAAATTTATTTGAAATTTGGGACATTTTTTTCGTCCTCTAAAGTAGTCGTTCTATTTATTGTCGAATCCTCGAGTAAGTCATTTCTAACTAAACCTGATTTGTTGATTAAATCTGTTATACTATCACATTGTTCAGTTTCATGAGTTTTATTTTAAGGTTACAATAATTATATAGGTATACGCAGGTGACCCAGAGAATTTTTTTCAAAAGCCTGCCAAGAGTCCAATCTGACCATCAGTCTGAAGAAAACAACGTGATGGGCCATGGCTTTGAATAGCCTCCCGCCATCAAAATCAACAACTACCACCAGGTGTGCTTCATGAATTCACATACCTCGGCTCCACTGTTTCAGACCCCCACTCCCTCGACACTGAGGTCAACAGACGGATCGGATGATCTGCCACCACGTTTACCAGGCTGACTTCGAGAATCTGGGAGAACAGAAAACTTACTACGAACACCATATAGACCGGTTGCTCAAGGGGAAAAAGATGACTTTTAATGAGATACAAAAAGGGTGGGCGTAATTTTTTGATATAATACGTATAAAATCATAAAAAACACTCGGTAACTTTTCCCTCGCAAGATTTTGTTGCATTAATTAACAATTTGAATTTTAATCCACAAATTAGATACTGAAATTTTAGGTGGCTTCGTACAAAAAAGTACCCAATCAGAATACGTCTTTCAGTGACTGCTGATAATTAACCAATCACGATCACTGTAGCATGTGTAATGAATTAACATGGCTGCCTCCAGCGAGAAGAAATGTCTAATGTAAACAAACAGGAAAAAGCGTGTTTTATGTGCATGTTTCCGTCTAAAACGTGCAAAGTTAAATCTTTTTCAGAAAAGACATGGACGCGCTTTCTAGAATGTGTTTCGAAATGGAAATTTCTAGACGGACCACAAGCAAAAATTGCTAAAAACTTTGATGTTACCGGTGTTTCAAGCGGCATACCACGGCGTGGTGGATTTCACCAAATCTGTTATGCGCGTTTTACAGATTCTCAACGATTTGAATGAGCTAAGAAAAACTCGGAAAAACATCACGATGATGCAGAATTTTTCGAAGGTAAATTTAAGTTTTAATACTATTAAAATTTTGTATCAATAAAAATTACAACACTAATAGTGTTTGGATTTTTATTTTATTTTCCGATTTCCTAAGATTCACTTCACATTGTTTATTTTTTAAATAATATCTAACCTTTTCGTGTTTATTTTTTTTTAATGACTTACTGCAATATTGCCAATCACATTGAATTTTTCTGCTAAATTTCCATAAGTATAATGTATGATTTTAAACATTCATTCATTAATCTGATTAGTTCAACAGACGACAATTCAATTTTCTTACTTTTATTTTCCATAGAAATTTAATCGTCGTTTATGAAACATGTAAAAAAATAAATGTTATAAAAGTAATTTTGTAGGAAAAAAATTTAATGATATTCTTAGTAAAATATAACCAGCAATAGACAAGATTTAAACTTTAAATCTTGTCTATTGCTGGTTATAATTACGGCATATGTAAACAAACCAACTTTAAATTTTAAAGTTGGTTTGTTTACATATGCCGTAATTTTTCTCGTGCTTTTTTATTAACTCAATTTTTAACTGTACTACTAAAAATAGCATAATCAATTTATTTTAAAATCTTTGACAAAAACAAAAGATTTTTTGTACCTCAAAAAACAAAAATTGAAAAATATTTTTCCTTTTATATGTTTTATTGTTGTTAACAATTAAACACCCCAAATTATTGAATTTGACAAGATTTTAATCTTGTTACAAATAATAAATCAGCTTTACAGTAACATTTGGATGTCCCTACAAAATAATTACAAGTTTTAACGAAATGTTCTGGATTTATCAAATAATGACATCCTTGTTGCAATCATTCCCAGGACCTCAGTATCAAGAACTGCTCAAGGGAGAACATTTTCAAAGTTTTCTGTCCTCCTATCAAGAGTTTATACAAGTTGGCAACAAAAAGAAAACTTTTGCATTCTGGAGTTCTTATATTGATATGGTAGAGATTCTTCTACTTTTTCTTAGAGGTATTCGGGAGTCAGACTGGGAACTTCACTTGGCAAGTGTGAGACAGATGCTACCATTGGTGTTTGCATATGACCATATCAACTACAGTAGATATCTTCCCGTATACTGGTTGGAGACGTCTAATCTTTCTACTACTCATCCAGCAGTATATCAACAATGCATAGAAAGAAGGTGATTTTGCTGTTCAAAGAAGCTCAAATGCTTTTGCAAAAATTCCTTGTGACCAAACCATCGAGCAAACTGCTAATAGAGACTCTAAAACAAAAGGAGGGTTTACAGGTTTCAGCACTAGCAAAGGATCAGTCAACAGATGGATATGGTCTCACCATGCAAGAGGGTCAATTACACGTGAATGCGAGACCATGGCTGGCAAAGGAGAGCAAAGTGAAACTCGATCAGATCTCTTGCACAGTCGTATGAAACATGATAAGGCTGCTGTTGAGAAGATCACTGATACAATCAAATGTATGCTTAATCCATTTGAGTATGAACCAGATGAGTTGATTCATATTGCATCAGGAGTAGTTGCGACACAAGATATTCAAAATGATCTGCAATTTGCCAATGCAAGGGGTGAATCAGAACTTAAAAATTTCTGTGAGCAGCGTCTACAAACAAGAAAAGTCGAGTTTTTTGCCAACATGAAGAAAATGAATTTGAAAACATTCACCAGTATGTCTAAAAAATTAAAACATCATGTCCATGGAAAAGATATCACTTTGAAAGCAGACAGAAATCTTCTAGCAAGATTAGTTGTGATAGGTAGGATCAGAAACATCAATCCGCAAGAGTTACTATCCTATTCTTTAGGCCCATTGCCACTTGCAAATTCACAAGGATCTCTGGTTAAGACTAAGACAAACTTGCTTCATGCTCTAGAGGGTTATGCAGAAAATCCTTTGGTTGATAACCCCATAGAAGGTGGCATATATATAGTGGATGGTATGTCTTTTATTCAGCAGCTAAACATAATCAAGCTACCAGGCGAGAGAACATTTTTAATCTTGCTTTTGTTATCTTGAAAAGATTAGTGAACATAGCGAAGTCAAATAATTCAAAAGAAATTCACTTTGTGACTGATACATACTGGCAGATCTCGATTAAAAATATTGAGAGGGCCAAAAGAGCAGCTAGTGGCTCCCAGATAAGAATCCATGGTCAGTTTCTTCCTCAACAGTGGAAGAAGTTTCTTTTGAATGGAGAGAACAAGAAATCTTTAATAGAATTCCTGGATGAAACATGGTCCAAAGTTTCAACACCAGTGCTGAGAGGAGTGAAGGTGTTCTTGGCACACAACAGGAAATGCCATTCATTCTCACCTGGAAAGGAGGCAAGTGATATGATCATCAGAGAAGAAGAGTCAAGACTACCTCACAAGAAGAAGCAGATACTCGAATCTATTTGCATGCCTCTTTTGCAGCCACCACTAGTACCAATGTTATCATCATGAGTCCTGATACTGATGTGTTTGTAATTGGAGTTGCTCTGCAAGATCTTATTCCAGCACATTTATACTTCCATACAGGGAGAGGAACAAATTTGAGAGGCATAGATATGAGGATCATAAAAGACAGCATTGGAGATTGCATTAGCCAAGCATTGATTGGTCTACATTGCTTTACTGGTTGCGATAATGTGAGCTCCTTCTATGGGAAGGGAAAAAAGAAAGCCCTTGACTTATTACTGAAAGAGAAGGATTTTTGTTACACATTCAGAGATCTTGGTGAACAATTTGATGTGAAACCAGACACAGCAAAATCATTGGAGATGTTTGTTTGCAGGTTGTATGGGCAACAAAACACCACAAGTGTCAATGAAGCCAGGTACAACATGTTCAGATTCCAAAGAAAATTGGAAATTACAATGCCTCCAAATCAAGATGCCCTAAGTGAACATATCAAGCGAGCTAATTATCAAGCAGGTAGGTTTTATGAATAATAATAAATTTGCTACAAGATTTCCAACATTAAAGATATACAATTTTATGTTTAATTCCTTATTAGAAAAGATAAAATGTTTGGTTTGATCATAAATATAAATTTAATATAAACATCAGTAATAAACCAGCAGTACAAAAATAGTTGTTGATCAAAATAAAACATTTTATGCCTCAGAATTAAAATAGACATTTTAATAATTAGATTGGATCTCATGAAGATTATTCAAGAGTTTATTTTCTTTGATTTTTGCAGGTGTCTATAAAAGGAGCCTCCATGCAAATCCAGAAATACCATCCCCTGATCATCATGGATGGAAGATGGAAAATGGAGAGCTAATAATCCATTGGATGAATCTTCCTCCTGCTCCAGAGAGTTTAATGGATTTAATACACTGCTCTGCTAAGTGTAAAAAAAGCCAGTGTACTGATGCAAACATTTGCACATGTCTGCAAAACAAAGTACCATGCACAGATCTGTGCAAGTGTATTAGAGATACTTGCTGTCAAATTACTGGACACACTGCTGTAGATGATGATGATGATACTGATGATGACAATGATATTAATGAAGTTGCATAACCAGTTACTTTTGAATAAAAAATTTGTCAATTGTTATCTATACCATTTTGCTGTGAAGGAACCACCTTTGAAATTACACAAAATCGCAAATACATCTCAGGTTAAAATGATGTCTCTAGCTATAAAAATATAATAATAAATTTATGTGACTAGTGATATTGGTAGAATATTAGTGCCTCTATGGGAGGAATATCAAAATTTAACAAAGAAATGTATTTTTAAGCTATACATAAAAACTATTGAAGCGGTATTTAAAAAATGTCTGAAAAAAAGCTTTTTTTTTAACAAATATTCTCAAATTTTAAAAATACCATGGATATGCAGTTCAATATCTATATATTATATGAAGCAGAATTTAATGGGGAATAAAATGTGGTAAAATACATGATTCTATGTTCCCTGGTTTGGGTGTTATGAGGGTTTAAGTAAATCCTCATATTTTAATTGAATGATTGTCGGCCATCTTTAAATATGGCTGCCATTCTCCCTCATGCGCAACATTTATGCTTGGGAAAAAAAGTATGATGATCAGGAATCTTTTGCCATTCATTTGCCACCTTTTTTACTTCCACCCCAAACGTAGGTCACAGAATCAAAAATCTAGAGTGATTTTGACCTTTGGGCCCATAGCCTAATAATTGCAGTCTTTAGGGCATGCGTCATCAGTGTGCAGCTTTGCGGCAGAGAGAATTGGAGCCTCTACTCCAGACAAGAGAGACGCCTCAGCGCCTTTCGTTATCTGAGACTCATTCTAGGCATCAGTCGGTCCGACCGGGTCATCAATGCCGTAGTTCTTACCCTTACCCAGTCACTCAGCCTATACGCTCTTCTCCAACAGCACCGGTGTCGCATCCAGCAGTTTAACAACCTGAAGTGGATTTGTCCGACAATAGTTTTATTACGTATTTCTTCAGTATTTTTTGAATTCTGACAAACCCTTTAATTTTTTTTTTTTGAAATCAGGTATTTTAAATACATAAAACCTTTATGAATAGTTTCTAAATATTCATAAGAACCTTTGCTTATAGAAAAGATGATTTCAACAAACCATCTACTTAAAAAATAGGAGAAAACGAGACAAGTTAAGTGGCTGTACCGAAATTACATATTCAGTTTTTTTGTTTTTTTTTTTAAACCTTTCTTCGGGGTCATATGTGCGATACTGTCGTAACGACAGTATTGATGCCCTTCTGGCCGGAAGGGTTGTCTGAAGGAAGTCGAAGCAACTTCCGCCTTTACGATGAAGCAGTCTCTTCTTGCTGTTTTGTTTGCTCTCTTTCCTTTTTTATCTCTTCCTTCTTGGAAAGACGCAGACACTGCCTTTCCTTCTCTTCTCAGCTTACCTTTCGGGAAGATGCAGTAATACCGCCTTCCCTTCTTTTCTTTGCCGTCGCTGCGGATTGGCGGAAAGATATCGTATCCTTCTGTCACTCATGCTGGTGACGCCATTTACTCCGAGGGCTGGAGCGAGGAGTGGATAAACGAAGAAAAAACGTTTGTGAGAAAAAAAAAAAAAAACTCTAGAGGAAGACAGAGAGAGGGGGAGAGACGTTAAGAACATCACCATTTGAAGTGTACATAAAAAAGGAAGACTTACTTTTTGTCAAAATGTTTCTGCATCATAGAGGAACAGAGAGAGAGAAAAGGGAAAGTGTGTTGGGTGGTGTCCCCAATTAGAATATTTAGGAATATCGTCTTTTGCAAAGAACGTCACCATTTCATCAAGTGTGAATAAATTGTGGTGTTCTTTGCAAAAGACGATATTCCTAAACTGAAATATTTATCTTTGGATTATGAATTTTGTTATTTCTTCGGTTATATACGTTTCACATGTGGACAGTGGCTTTGTGCCAAAAATAAACTCCATTTAAGAAATAACTATAAAGTAACCAATATAGACTTTTTAATTTATGCAATCGACTCTATTTTCACGTGTAAGAAAGAAATCTTTAAACCATAAAAAATATCCAAATCTCCATCTTTTGCAAGTAACAGCTGTAGTGACCACACGTTTATTGGAGCCGCCGTTTCTGACGTTAATGGGGTACGGATGCCACGAGGCCACAAATCCCACTTGTTTCTTGGACGCTCTTCTAACAGTTAAGTCCGCAAATATAAATTATATTTGAAAGCCTTTTTACCTATTGTGCATACACCTCTCTGTATATTAAACCCGTTGGATTTAATATTGTCGTCAAATTGCTTCTCTTCATCAAGAATGTCAATCTCTGTGGCATTAAGTGCACCCGAGGAAAATCTTTATATACTAGGAGCAGTAATATGTGTGTTTCATGTTTTCTTGAAGTTATATTTTGGAATACAGTTTGATTTAAGAAAGTGTACTGTATAATATTACATGGATTAATGTCATGAAAGTTATTCCATGTTGGTCGTTTGGTTGATTTTGTTTAGCGAAATATCAGCCTCTACGGGTTATTTAATGCCGAAATCTAAATATTTCAAATGCAATTGCATGACTTCGCTTACAGATAAAAATATTTATAATTAAAATAAAAGTAATAATCATGGATTTAAAAACACACATTTAAAAAATTCATACAGGTATACCTCGGGTTACGTCGTTTCGAGTTAAGTCGTTCTCGATTATACGTCATTTGTCAAAAAAATATATGGAAAAATAAAAATCAACTTTAAGTCATTTTATTCGACTTTACGTTTGTCTGCCACAAATATTGAAGTCGTAATATCACTAGAAAAGCGCTAAAAGCACATAAAATCATGTTACTGTAAAATAGATAAGAATAAAAGTACATAAAATCATATTAAAATACGTACATTTACTGTAAAAAATAAAAAATATATGTTATTCTTCTTTCACAATTGAGAACATGGTAGATGATACTCAGCTTTTTGTATATACATGTCTGTAGGGATATAATTACTAGAGGCGGTGATATGTGTGTTTTTTATGTTGTAGTTTTGTTGAAGTTATATTTTGAAATACAGTTTGATTTCGTTAAGAAATTGTAAGATGTTATATGGATTAATGTCATGAAAGTGTTCTTTCATGTTGATCGTTTGGTTGATTTAAGGTGGGGCATAACGTGCTCTGGGTATGCCAGTGCTCTCCAAACAACCAATCAGGGCTCTCCCTGCCAATGTCCAAATAGTGGGGAGCCCCTCCTCCCTCATTGGAATTCTACCTGGGCCTTTTCCTTCTTGCTTTGAGTGAATGCCTCTCACCATCACTGTCCGAGGGGTGTGGAAAGCCCTCCGCCTTCTCTGAAATTCCACTTGGGCCCTTTTCTTTTTGGTCACCTGATCAAACCCGTCTCCTTCCTGCTTTGTGTGAGTGCCTCTCACCATCACTGCCCAAGGAGCATGGAAAATCATCCGCCTTCCCTGAAATTCCACCTGGGCCCTCTCTTCCGTGGTCACCTGACCAAACCTGTACCCTCAAGGGCTAGATGTGGTCTAACCCAATGGCCAAATTTTAATTATCATTCAAAATTCTTTCTCATCGTGCTTTTGTGTGTGGTCATTTTCGCATCTGAAATGTATTATTTTCATCTCAACTCTTTGGGAAATTTTATCGCGTTTCGGCAGATGAAAAATTTAATTGTCAATCTCCTCATATGTTCTTTTGAGAACCGGTCTGCTTTTAAAAGTTAATCCTTATCAATCGACCGAACTCTCGACCTGGGGTCCGTCTTCCTGTCCGTTGTTCAATGGTCGTAAAAATATTATTTCTTTCTTTCCGGGAGGCCCTTGGACCTCCAGAATAGCTCATCGCTTAATCTCAGTTCTTAATCGAAACCAGATGGTCTCTTTGTTTTGCCTCTCCGGCGGACGAGAAAATTTAATTACTTTCTTCTAGTTTTTTTTCCCCAATAAAAAAAAAACAAAAACAAATATCCTTTTCTTTCATTTTCCTTCATCTGGTCATTGGTATAACTTCAGTCTATTGGAATTTAGTGTTTGTCAATTTATTACCGCTTTTCCAATAGTGTCACTCTCATGCGTAGTCCCATCTCCTAAACTAATTCATGAGTAAGCCTGGGTATTCTAGATTTGTTAATTAATCAATCTACATATCACTAGTCTTCCTGAAATGTCAGTACGGGACATGGGATAAAATAGGGGACATGTCCAGTATATAAGGGACGTCTGCCAAGCCTAAAGACGCGGTATTTGAATTTTACTATTGTGGTATGATCATCTCCCCCATTAATGGATCTGTCCTGAACGCATATATTCAGGAGAACTCTACCCGTCGGAAGAAAAGTAGACCTGAGTCGGCCAGACGCGCTGCCTTGCGGTATTACGTGTTTTTCTTTTTTTCTCATTCGGCACAAGTTTCGCCTGTTAAGTTTGTGGATTTTTATTCTTGAACTTTTTGGAAGAACTGAATTCACATTCAAGTTTAGCCCCCCACCCCCACACTTTTTTGTTCTGTTATTTGTGAAACTTTTTCGCTCTTTTAATTTTCAGTTTTATTTTAATTTTATTATTTGTTTAATCCCCATATTCTTAATTTTCTATGCAAACCGAGCTTTATTTTCCAGTGTATCTTTTCTTTTATGACTTTAAATTCGCTTTTAGCTTCTGTTTAATCCTGTTATTTTTCTACGTGTGACTCGTTCTAATTTTCCTTGTCTTTAAAGAGTTTAATTCGTTTTATTTTTTTGTTGCCCGTGAAATAAAATTCCTTTGCGTGTGTGACTTGTTTTTGGCAAGCCAAGTATAATTTCCTTTCCTTTTTTCCTGCCCTGACTTTGTCGCTAGATTTCTTTCAGTATCAACTTCGTGAATTGATGTAAATCCGGGGGTGAACTGTAAAAAAAAATGTCTTGCCGCCGTGGTGGTGCTTGCCTTGCTTGTTTGCTATGCGATGGCGGTCCTGCTCCCAACATCCCTCCCTGCATGCTAAACAAGTTGTAGCTCATAAAAAAAAAAAAAAACGCCTGAACGGAAAACAGGCCTCCCAAAATAGGCGAGTCACTACGCGCAACTGCAATCGAAATGCGGGGAATACGTTAAAAGAAATTAATTTTTTCACTATTCCCGAAGCGCTGGACCACCGACGTAAAAACTCTAATTGGTCAGAGAAACCAATGGAGGCGACCCTAAACACTGGACGGAAAGTACTGTGAATGTTGGATATGAGACTTGATGCAACAAATGTCCTTCTACAGAAGGATTTTGAGACTACCATGGACTGAACATGTGTGCAACAATAAAGTATTAGAGAAAATGAAACAAAGGATACTTATACTGAGCAGCAGAGTTGAAAATTCTAGATCACATCGAAGTTAAGAGGGATAGAGGAAAGCAGCACCTAAACTACTTGCTTCTGTAAATGGTCGGTAGAACAGGGTTTAGGTGATAGCAAAAAAGGAAAACTTTACTAAGAGCTACAAAAGATAAATGAAAAGAGCCATGATAACGATGTCCTGAAGGGACATCGCACATAAAATATTTATTTGATTAAACGTTCTCTAAACATAGTTCAATAGAAACGGTATGAAAAGTGGTCAAATCAAAACCAATCTTTTTTTTTTTTTCCCAACATTAAACATTTGTTCAAACCTTTCCACTAAGGCCGTATGTGACACAAGATCCTCTATGTAGGAGCATGTGGCTGACAACTACTAACTCGTTTCGGGGTTACACCTATCTGCCAAACTCTTAAACAGACCAGACACCTGTTCAATCCACAAGGCACACCTGTTATTTATACTACAGCTAAGAACATAGGATGAAACTAAGCAGATCTTAGTTTCTGGGAGAGGAAGTACATAACTTAACAAGGCAAGATATATATATATATGTGTGTGCGTGTCACTGGTTTTCCAAATTTTGTTCTTTTATATAAAATCATTATATAATGACTGTGATAATTATTTTGACCTTTTTTTTTCCTTAACAATGAGAATAATCTTCTCATGACAGTTACAATTAAAGTAAACAAGAAAACCAACTGCCCCACCAACTTTTCAATAGTCGTACCAGTTTCTGTAGTGTAGAATCATTTCTCTTGAAATGTTTTAAATCTAAAGATATCTTGTTGCTTTGCGAAACTAATTTAAACTCCTCTATTGCTACCAATGAATTCTCTGCTCAAGACGATCTTTGTTGAAAAGATTCTGAAATGCATATGCATGGCCTTGGTGTCACTGTCAACCAACACACCATCTGCTTTGTTAAAAGCGAAAAAAGTTAATTGAATCAATATTTCTAAGAAATGTTTTTTAGAAAATATTGATACAACAGATTAATATCCTCAGGATTCCATTTCTTTTGTTTCTAAATACGTTTTCATGTAAAGACTACTGCCTGATTAGTTTCTACGAGATTATAAAAAAAGTAAAATACGCAAATAAAATGCGTATCATGGCTGAATTATAGAATTGGTTGAAATTAATAAAATAAAAAAACTCAAACATTTCACAAAATAAATAAAAATTTTAGTGTTCTCCCTTAGAACAAAGAAAAAGAAAAACCTTCCCTTTGAACACTAACAAAAATAAAAACTTTCTGCTTCAATCAAGTCAAACAGCGAGTTTGTCGCGGCCGCCATTAGCCGCTTCCTAGTAAAACGACCATGACCTTCACAAACCCCTGATCTCACCGATTTAAATCATTCAGCATGCAAAATACTGGACAACTGGCCAATATAGTTAAGTCCAAAAAACCGTACCTAATAAGCATCGGATTAGGCAGCGCCTTTTTCAAACATCAAACAAGGGATTAATTAAATAAATTAAAATATCTACGGTTTCTACTCCCTCTAGCCAGGGAGTACTTGAACAAATGGTTTCACATATCATTAGCCCCCCCCCTTTTTTTTTGTCCAAATCCGAGCTGCTCGGCCTGGTGGCCTGGATCAAAGTGTAGTTCGCTACCTTTGTGAGCTTCCGTTGCTTTGTCGAGAGAATACTCTTTGGCGTGATCCCGTCTCTGCGGTCGATCCGCCCTGGAAGACGTATCGCCTCTCTGACCCAGCTTCAAGTGCTACACTTCGGCACGATCCCGTCACCGCGGTTGATCCGCCCGGGAAGTCGTAACACCGTTCTGACTCGGCCCTGTTTAGGGACCCTGCCTTCGTCTACTGTTACACTTCGGCGCGATCCCGTCACCGGTGATCCGCCCCTGAAGTCGTATCACAACTCTGACTCGGCCCTGGCCTGTTTAGGGATTTCGTCCTAACCGATTCACCGAATCTACGTGCGATTTCGACCAACCAGCTTTTGTCAACTATTTGATCCGGCAGTCGACCCGCTATCGCCGCCGACCAAACCCTACACTCGTCTCAACCGAACCAACTTCCCCTGAAGGAAACTGGTCACATTGGGACCCGACACTGAATCCAATACATTTCTCAAGAGTACTCTTGTACACTTTGAACCAAATAAATTCAACGTTATTGTTTATCATACCTCTGCCTTTGTCCTCTCATTGTCTTGACTGTTTTGTCACCTTTTCTTCGCTTGCGGGGGCGACATCCTTATCGGCCCCGCAACAAGTTGAACCAAAAGCCATTTTATTTATTTATTTTTTTACGATACGCATTGAAAACTTTCCTCTTGTTTCTTTTAGATACGTGACACGATTGATTCTTTGACAATAAAATGGAGAATCTCTGATTTTTGAAAATAAAAAAATGTTCTTGTATTTTTCAGTGTTTGACGTACGTATTTTCTAGCACAAAATTTAATGTTAAAATCTGCTTGTGCAATGTACACAGTTATGCATAAATGTATATGATTCACACAATGTATAAATATTTAGCTAGGGATGCATAGCTTATTCAAATGTCTCTTTTTATAAATAGGCAAATAGATATCCTGCAAATAACATGGCAAACCACACAACTTCAAATGAGAAATTAAAAAATAAAAAAATTATCTCCCTTACCACAAAGATATGCTGGTTAGAGTTTGTTCCTTTTGAACGGAAACTCCCATTAAAGTTATTTGCTTCAGTCAAGTCACTCAGCGTGTTGAATCATTCCGTGCTGACCCTTCGTGATACATTTTCTTTTTAGCAATATGCATTGAAAACTCTCGTCTTGTTTCTTTCATATTCGTGTCATTAACAATTCTTTGAACGTCACTTGGAGAATTTGTATATTCAATTATGGTCGTCATATATTTAACCTTAAGCAAACATTAGGCATTCATTGACCGAGCAGACAGTGCTGCTGTCAGTTTGAAATTCATGAAATGTTTCTCATGACACATTTTTTTCAGGAAAATGTTTAAGTCCAGTAGCTTTTCTTCTGTCCAGTATTGAGGGTCGCTCTCTTCGTAACCTTTTATTTGAAGTGTGGAATGTCAACATTAGATCATTACTTTTTTTTTTTTTTTTTTACTTTGTGTTACATATCATATGACTGACCCAATTCTCTGTTACTCGGTACTTGTTTCGTTTGTTCATTCATGCTACCATGTGCATGTTTATAACATGCTATTCCTGTACCTGAGTTCATATCCCTGTAATGTTTGAATACCTTGGTGAATTCCTACCAGCTCAAGTTAAAACAGGTTAAAGAAAAAAAAATGACCTAAAGAAAGCTTTCAAGGAAGTAAAATTACAGTTAACTCTAGCACCATTTCTCTTGCATAACACAACTTTTCACTATAATCAGGGTCTTGTTTTGGACTGGAGAAACGCTGTCAGAAGGTGAATGTTTTAAGAAGAGCAATGGCATTTGTGTTGTACACTTTATCATGTGCCAAAAAGAATTAATCTCAAATTAACAAGAAATATCTTGCCACCATTTTGAGGTTGTGAGAAATTTGGTAGATTCAGAACTGAACTTATTAAAATTTTCATCTTACTGACCACAAGCCATAAGTATATTGGGAAAAGACAATTCAGTCATTTTCAAACATTTGTCAAATAAGTATTAGTGTTAATGCAGGTACCACCAAAATGGTTGCTTTCTGAAATGAAAGCAAAAGACGTGCTGCCCCATGTTTTGAAATATTTGCAAAAAATCCTGGAATTATCAAATTCAAACGAAATTTTCAGTACTTGTTGATCAATGAATTAATTTGTTACCAAGTAGATTATTTCATTAAAAAACATTGGGAAACAGTATGATCCCCCACTTTTGATATCATGTGTGTACTTTTTAATTTGGTGGGTATTTGTTCAATATTTTTACAGAAACCTTCTCTTAAACAAGATATTCTGAACTTAAGAGAATATTTAAACAAGTTTGTATAACTTTAAAAATTGTTGAATATAGGTGGTTTTGGGGGTTTTTTTTTACTATTTATATCTTTGCAAAAATATAAAGAGAAGTTTAACATTTAAAAAAAAAACTGATTAATTTTTTAAAATGTTATTACATAATGTACACAATTTCTAAAAGTTGTTCTCAGAGTAATGTTAATGCTTAAAAATGCAGTTTAATTAGCAAATTCTATTTGAAAAGGTTTGGACACTCACTCTCTATTAGGCTTCAAAATTAAAGAAAAAAGGCATCTTTAGTGGCAAAATAGAATTACTGCCAATGTAACATATATTTAAGATGAAATTAATTTACAACAATAATAATGCAGTTTTTCCATTAAACTAAGCATTAGAAACGAAGAAAGGAATGCTAAACTGCTGTGTCATGTTAGCCCTCATCTATGGCGGTGTGTGCTGCCATGGAAGAGGAGAGTAGCAGAGGTGTGGTTCTGCTGATAGATGAGGAGAATACCATGGAACATGTGAGCAATAAGGAAATTTTCAAGAAAATGGGTACAAGGAGAATACTTATCCTTGCCAGAAAGAGACTGTTGAGGTCTCTGGGACACAGAAATAGGAAAGTGCTTGGAGAATTTGACATACACAAGATAAATGAAAAAGGGTGATAAGGACATTGGGAAATGTCAATTGGCCTATTCAATGGATTTTTCTGAATGGGTAGCAGAACAGGCATTAAGTGGTAGGTGGACAAATATTGCTTGGAGCTGGATGGGAAGTTGTAGAAAATCATGATTGTTTGCATGTCAAAGAAGAAGAAAGTTGTTAAGCATCATAACTCAAGTGTTTTATGAGCTTCTCATTAAATCATACAGTACTCATCTCAAACTAAAGTCTTAAAAGAAAAAGAAAGTTCTTAATTTGAGAAAATGAACAGATTTTACTTACTTACCATTAGAGCAAATACAGATGCAGTTAGTCCTGTTGAATTTGTTGATCCTGATGTAATCTGGAGAGGTATCACTTTTAGAAAATTCAACCTCATATCTCAAGATATACCTGAAAAAAAAAACCCAAATTAAAGCTTTTTAGAAAGAACATGAGTTTTTCTAAAAAAAACAAGTGAAGATAAACTAAGTATAGATCTTTACTATGCTGAATTTATACGTCTGGCTCAAGGCCTCGAAAGTAGAGCATCTGGTAAGGATCCAACTTACTATACTAAGTTGCTTGTGAGAAAAACTTGTTAAGCATAAATCTATGGAAAGTGCTCAAAGTCTCATACTGGGTTCTTAAGGAAACTGAGTGAGTGGAGTTATTTAACAGCACTTATCATGAACCCTGCCCCAAACTGATATGCAGTGGGAAGGGAATTTAGAAAGAACAGATATTAGAGTTTTAAAAAAATAATCAACCTGTCACTGTCATGGCATAATAGTTAAAAGTACTGATAAAATCCAAAAGGTATTTTGGAAGTTTGTGAGTTCAATCCCTGGTGTGAGATTTGAACTGTAATAAAACCACAACTTATGATGAAAACGAATTTATATATTTTTTTGTTGTTGTTGAGAATTTACAACAAAAATATTAAAAAATATTAAACACTACTTATAAGATTGTTTATTTACAAGAATAATTTTGTATTTCATATTTATAAGATTCTAAAAACTAAAACAAAATTAATGCAATGCAATAATTATCATTTACCAATTTATAAAGAAATAAATATGAAAACAATTTTTTATTCATAAATTTATAAACATTTACTAAATTATTAAAATATGTGAACCAATGATGAGGAAATCCTATATTATTTAACATTTAATAAAGTCTGAAACAATTGGAAAATAGCTGATGTTTTGCCAACCAGTCCAATAAACACTCTAATAAACAAATAGTGTAAATAAACAATCTAATAAATAAATAGTGATAATTACTTTGTTGCAAATTCTCAAGGATAAAGAAGATGTATAAATTCATTTTCAGATCTTTAGGTTTTATTGCAATTTTAATGATTGCTTTTTAAAACAAGAAACTTTGCCAAGGAGTGAAGGGAGTTAAAACAATGATGGTGTGAATGAGAAAACTGTCCTTTTGATACTGCCTTTTCGCAAACACGAAAGTCCAAGATTGCCATGAGTTCAACCCCATGTCTGAGCTAGTGTGAAAATTTGTATGATATTCAGTTCAATGGAGACAAGAGGCAATGAACTCTGATGGGCCAAAAAAAAATGGCCAGGAATGTCCTACAAGACATTGCTGAGAGGATAAAAGCATTGATAAATCTCAACAGGCATTTCAGAAGGTTGTGAATTGAATCCCTGGATTAACATGTACAAAAAAGCAGCAAGATGGAACTCAGATCAACTGGCCAGGAAATCCATGCATTCAGAAAGAAAATTTAAAGGTAAAAAGAAAAGCAAGACAACAGAGGTGAAGGAAACATGGGCTAATGGATAAATCGCTAGTTAAACTGTATTGCCTCTTTGATAAGTTGTAAGTTCAATCCTTGGCTAAGTTAATGCTAAAAACGTTTTTATTTGTAGATCAACTTGTGAAAATGACAAAGAAAGTCTTCTTAGATTTAAGGTTAAAAAAAAGCTGCTATTAACTACCATCTAGAACATGGACCATTGGATAAAATGCTTTCTAAACTTTATTAGCTTATTAGAAGATTGTGAGTTCAATCCCTTGGTAAGTTAGTGTCTGGTTTTTCTATCTTAACCAAAGTAGTTGATATATAGGAATGTCATTATTTGAAAAGCAGGTGTTCCAGTTCTTTTTTTTTTTATGTCTTGTTTTTAAGAAAGATTAGATTTAAGTTTTCAAAAAAAGAACAGTATCAAGTTGCCCATGGAAAATGGGTGAGTGGATAAATATGTTCAGCTTTATTAGCATTTAGAAAAGTTGTGGGTTCAATCCTTGGTTAAGATAATACCAATGCTTCATTCAACTCAGCTGGTATGTATGATAGGTCATCTTGAAATGGATATCCTTTTTAATTTAAAATTACATGAGGAAGATCAGATTTAAGACATTAAAAAAAAAAGGAATAATTTGTAATCTTGGAATGTAGGCTAATTGATAAAAGTACGGGCTCAGCTTGGTTAGCATTTAAAAAAATACTCAGATCAATCCCTACAGAAAACAGTACAGAAGCTTAGTTATTTCCTGATCAGACACCTTGTCCATATAAAATCTATTAGGAAAATGTAACTTTTAGATTTCAGTATAAATCAAAAAGATCAAATTTAAATTTAGAAAAAGTGTACCAGAAATTGGTGTATGTGATGTGGGTGAGTGGATAAAAGTGTTGTGATTTCTTTGAAAAATTAAGGGTTCAATCCCTTGGTAAGTTATGACTATCATCTTTGGTATATTGGTGTCACATCTTTGTTATTCTTAGTTCAAACTTATTGCATGTTATGAAGCCATTAGTTGGGAAGGGGAGCCTTTTTAGATTAAGGCTAAATCAGAAAGATTAGATTTAAGATCAGAAAATAGCAACCATAAAATGGCCTTTGGGTTATGGGTGAGTGGATAAAGTGCTGGTTTAAGTTTCAAGGACATATTGGGTAGTTGGGCCTGAGTTCCATTCCAGAAGTTGGGTCTGAAAGTTACCATTCCAGACTCAGGGGGAAATTGGGTCTAGAGAGTTACAGTGTTTTGTAAAAATTTTTTAGTTTTAAAACTTTAAGAGGGGGAAAAACTTAATCAATAAATTTCAAATTGAGTTCAAGTACACACTGCCCAGTCTCAGGATTGAACTTGTAATTACTAGATCAACAAATTTATTGACAAACACTTTAACTCACTAGGCTATCATCTTATCAGGTAATCCTGAATGGACAATTTGGAGACTTAAACCTAAATATAATGCTGCTTACCATGAGAACAAGTTCAGTTTAAAATTTCCTAGATTACAAGCTGGATGAAGGTCAGAGGTTACAACAATCAAAATGTTGTGATAAATGAGGATATAACTTGAAATATTATTTGTTTAAAGAAAGCTGAAATATAAATAACTTCTCATCTCCAGGAAAAAAAAAATCAGACAGAAAACTGTATCAGTAATTACTAAATGTTTACTCTGCTATAACTGAAGGATTGAACTATCGAAACAATCCTAATGATAAGCTTAACAATCTTGCTAAATGTTACTCAACAAAATATGCTTTGTTGCAAACTCATCTCAAATCTAGACATTTGAGCAATAATAAGCAACTCCAAAGATGACTGAGAATGATCAAATATTTATTCTTGAATTGTATCAATAATCAAACACAATTTTATGATTGATTGCAACCTTATGATATACAGCCTTGATATCTATCTGTTCTGGTGATCTTGTTACATTAAATAAATTTATTTTCAAAAATGGTGATAAAATTAATCAGTACAATATAAATTTCTATTATTTTTAAAAGAAAATTTAAATTTTATAATGTTTTCTGTAGCATAACTATTTCAAGTATTTTGAGTATTTCAAGCTAGTGGTTTTCTCTTTTATTTCTCTGCAACTTTGCTTCATTATTTAAGATAATTTTTATGTAAATAAATATATATATATATATATATATATATATATATATATATATATATATATATATATGATACTAAAAATCTGTAAATTGTGCATACAATGGCCATATAATGATTTAAGTTTCTGATCACCTGTTACTCTTCTCACCTCTCTGTGATTGTGTGTACTTATTTATATTACAGCTTTCTTTAAACAAATAATATTTCAAATATTTAAAAAATATTTTTCAAAAGAATAGATTAGAAATAATTTTTGGCATATTGCAAAAAAATATTTTTAAGTTAATCTGATTTAAAAAAAATTTTTAAGTGAATAAGATTTAAAAATACAGAAAGTATTTTTATTTCAATTTTCTTCAAACAGAAAATTCTTTCCTTTAATGTAGTAACCAAATCCAGAGTTTTATAACACGAAGTGTCAGTGACCCAATGGGTCATCGCCAGTCTAGAGTATATATAAATATATATATATATATATATATATATATATATATATACACTAGACTATATATATATATATATATATATATATATATATATGTATATATATATATATATATATATATATATATACAGGGTGTTCCAAAATGGTTGACCCCATTCTAAATGCCCATATCTCGGAAACTACTTGATGGATCTTAATGAAACTAAATACACTTTATGTTGAAGGTCATATGTTTTATTGGTTAAATTTACAAAGAAAAGTACAAATATTTGTTGGTTCTATGACAGATTTTCATAAATGTTCAATATGAGCGCCGCCTGTGACTCTGCACACGTCGAGTCGGTATTCGAGCTCGTGCCAAACTCGCTGTAGCATGTCTTCGGTAACAGTTTCCAGTGCAGCTGTAATTCTCTGTTTCAGTTCTTCAATGTTAGCTGGAAGAGGAGGTACGAAGACTAGTCCTTTCACATAACCCCAGAGGAAAAAATCACACGGAGAAAGGTTGGGTGATCGTGGTGGCCATTTCAGAAGTAAATTGTCTTCTGCACTACCTCGACCGATCCATCTCTCTGGCAGAACCTCATTGAGGTAGGCTCGTACAGTGAGCTTCCAGTGAGGTGGAGCTCCATCCTGCTGAAAAATGAAACTTTCGTCTTCATTTTCTATGAGTTGATCAATAAGCCAATTTTGAAGCATTTGAAGATAAACATCTCCGTTCACATTTCCTTCGAAGAAAAATGGCTCATAAACTTTTTTCTTGGATATTGCACAAAACACATTAACTTTTGGTGAGTCCCTCTCGTGTTCAACTGTGCCATGAGGATTTTCTTCGCCCCAAATGCGAACATTATGTTTATTAACTTTGCCACTCGTGTGAAACGTGGCTTCATCACTAAAAACTAGCCGATCATCGAAATCATCTTTTTCGAGTTTATCTAGCATTTCAACACAAAATTCTTTGTTTTCGCTTATCACCTTCCCTCAAGGCCTGAACGAGCTGCAGCTTGTAAGGTTTAAATCGCAATCGTTTCCTCAGAATCCGCCAAACTGTTATTTGTGGAATGTGGGTTTCCACACTTGCTCTTCTAACACTCTTCCGAGGACTACGCAGGAAGGCTTCACGAACCAGCTCCACTGTCTCTGCTGATGTTGATGGCCGTCCTGGCGATTTAGGTATACATAAGCAGCACTGAAATTTTTGGTGCCAAGTCCTAATTTGTTTTGTAGTTGGTGCCTTCTTTGCAAAATTTGTGAAGAAAGCAAGCTGCACCGTCTTCGGTGACTGAGTCCGAGCATAATCTAACATGCAAAATGCCTTTTCTTTTGAAGTGAACGGCATTTCTTAAGCTGTAAAGACAGAGAAGCCAAATGTTACACACAAAAACTTGAAACGTTTCTACACAAGCTGTGAAAATTTGAGGTCATTCCAACGAAAATTGTCAAAATTATTGGCCTACGAAATGGGGTCAAACATTTTAGAACACCCTGTATATACATATATATATATATATATATATATATATATATATATATATATACACTAGACTATATATATGTATATATATACACTAGACTATATATATGTATATATATATATATACACTAGACTATATATATGTATATATATATATATACACGAGACTATATATATGTATATATATATATATATATATATATATATATATATATATATACTAGACTATATATATGTATGTATGTATATATATATATATATACATACACTAGACTATATATATGTATATATATATATATATATATATGTATATACACACTAGATTATATATATGTATATATATATATATATACACTAGACTATATATATGTATATATATATATATACACTAGAATATATATATGTATATATATATATATATACATTAGGTTATATATATGTATATATATATATATATACACTAGGTTATATATATGTATATATATATATATACACTAGACTATATATATGTATATATATATATATATACACTAGACTATATATATATATACACTAGACTATATATATATATACACTAGACTATATATATATATACACTAGACTATATATATGTATATATATATATATATATATATATATATATATACACTAGACTATATATATATATATATATACACTAGACTATCTATATGTATATATATATATATATATATACTAGACTATATATATTATATATATATATACTAGACTATATATATATGTATATATATATATACTAGACTATATATATATATGTGTGTATATATATATATCTATATACTAGACTATATATGTGTATATATATATATATACTAGACTATATATGTGTATATATATATATATATATACTTGACTATATATGTGTATATATATATATATATATATATATACTTGACTATATATATATATATATACTTGACTATATATATATATATATATATATATATATACTTGACTATATATATGCATATATATATATATACTAGACTATATATGTATATATATATATACTAGACTATATATGTGTATATATATATATAGTAGACAATATATATGTATATATATATATATAGTAGACAATATATATGTATATATATATATATATACTAGACTATATATATGTATATATATATATATACTAGACTATATATATATATATATACTAGACTATATATATGTATATATATATATATACTAGACTATATATATGTATATATATATATATACTAGACTATATATATATATATATACTAGACTATATATATGTATATATATATATATATATATATATATATATATATATATATATATATGTATATATATATATATATATACTAGAATATATATATATCTATATATATATATATATATATATACTAGAATATATATATGTATATATATATATATATACTGGACTATATATATATATATATATATATATATATATATATATATATACTAGACTATATATATATGTATATATATCTATATACTAGACTATATATGTGTGTGTATATATATATATATATATATATATATATATATATATATATATATACACACATATATAGTATATGAATTCGGAGAGCCTGACAACCCACAAGGTTGCGCAAAGCAACATTAAGCAAAATGACACTAATAATAAATCATGTAACTGTAGGAATCCGAATAATTGTCCACTAAATAATAATTGTTTGACTAGCTCTGTAGTTTATCTCAGTACTATATCAACACTAGAAAATCCAAATATAAAGAAATTCTACATAGGTTGCACCATGAGACCATTCAAGGAACGCTGGCGGGGTCATCTGCAATCTTTTAATAATAGTAACTATAAATATATGACTTCATTATCCAAATACTTTTGGAGTCTAAAAGAGAAAAATAAAACACCTAAGGTTAATGGAAATTAATTAGAAAGGCCCGGACATGTAACTCACTATATGCCCCGTGTTACCTATGCCTTAATGAGAAACTTGAAATAATTAGATTTAAAAATAAGACTGATCTTTTAAATCAAAGATATGAACTAACAGTTAACTGTAAACATCGTTTTAAATTTAACTTAGTATAGAAATCATATACTTTCTATGATAATGATAAATTAAACTTAATAGACTATTACCTTTTTAGCATGATAGTCGCCCTATCGATATGAATGTGTACTGGGTACTTACAAAGTATCATACGTGTCTGTATTTGGATGTATATATTTGTATGTTATGTAGAGTTATTTCTACTGTTGGATATGTATATGTGTATATAGGGGTATATATATGTGTTTTTTTTTGTTTTTTTTTTTATGAAGGTATATGGTTGTGTATATTGGCATCTATCATAGGTTAACCTGTTTATGTGTACGAGTAAGGGTGTAAATTCTGGTAAGTGTCTACCACTAAATGTGTAAGTATATGTTTGGGTATATAGAGATATATATGTATACTTGTGTATGTGTAGATATGTGTATGCATATGCATATGTATGTATATGTATGTGTGAGTGTGCATATATGTGTGTATATGTAGTATGTATGTTTCTATGTGTATGTATATGTTTATATATGCATATATATGTATATATATGTATGCTTAAATATGTATATGTATGTGTATATGTGTATGTATATGGGTGTACATTTATATGTATGTGTGGCTATTTATATGTGTGCGCTCGACTGTTTGTGTATTGTATATCTGGATGTGTCGATATGGGTATTTATATATGATTAGATATTTATGTATATATGTTTGTGTGTCATTGTATGTGTATTTGTATGTATGCTTTAGTGTCTTGGAGTGTATCATAGATACAAACTAAAATCTACTTTTGTTGATAAGGAACCTTTAATTGCTTACAGACTGTTGTTCTTTTCTCAAATTATGATAAACTTTTAATATATTTTATCATAATGTTGTTGGAATATTATTAGAATATAAGTTGGTCTATGTATGCTTATTTCTTTTTCCTTTTTTATGCATGTGTCTACATGTTTATGTATATATGTATATGTGTCTGTATATGTATGTATGTATGTATGCGTATATATATATATATATATATATATATATACGTATATATATTTGTGAATATGTATGTTTGTATGTGTGTATGTATGTATATATATGTGTGTAGATATATATGTGTGTATATATATGTATGTATGTGTGTATATCTATGTGTAGTTGCGTATGTATGTGTGTATATATATGTACTAGCGGATGTGTATATGCATTTTTATATTCATATTGTTTTAATTTACGTTTAATTTTTCATGTATACACTTGTATTTGTAAATGTCTATGTATATATTTAGTTTATATGAATATATGTATACGTGCTTATGTATGTACATCTAGATATGTATGTATATATGTGTGTGCTTGTATATAGTTGCATCTTTATATATATTTCTTCACTTGCTTTATTTACTTTTCTGCGTCGACGTATGGGTCAATATATTTATATGTGCTTATCTATGTGTATGTTTATGTGCGTAGGTCTGTATATGCGTACCTTTTATGCATATATGTGTGTATGCGGGTGCATGTATTGATTTATATGCGGATGTGTGAGTGTACAATTATATGTGGACGTGGTTATTTACTTTTGTCTGTAATGTGTCAAAAACTATATGTTTTTAAATATATATATATATATATATATATATATATATATATATATATATATATATATATATATATATATATATATATATTTATGTATATTTATTTGTTTAAATTTTATCTATGTATATTTGACCGGTTTAGCTATATTTCAAGTTAAAATTCGTTTAATAACATATTAAGCCACGAATAGCTTAGACATCTGACCGTCTAGATCATATTGAATGTAGATGTATGTGCCTGTGTGTATCGATGTGTATGTGTAAGTAAAGTGCATTTGCCTATGTGTGGTTTGATTTTTTGTATGTGTGTGTATATATCTAAATACGTCTGAGCGCTTAACATGCGTGTGTTCGAATGATTTCGCGAGAGGCCACTAACATGTTGAAATGAAACTAAAGTGTATACATTTCTGTCTGGGATTCTGAACATCCCTTTCAACATAATTTCAATGAAAATACAAATTAAATAGCATATATATCTTTTATTTTTATTTTTATATTTTTTCTCCTTGGTAATTATACATTTTAAAACTTAATAGAGATTTAATTTAGATTTCTAAATAGGTAATTTTAATTTTTTACTTTTAATTTTAATTTCAAATTTTATAAATCTTTTAATTAATATCTATGATAACCTTGCTTAGTTGTCAAATTTTTCGAATCACCCTATACTTGTATCTTGATTGGCTACTCTAGCTTATGTAACAGCGTTTACTCCTAGCTAAGGATCGTTGATTAATTTGAAACTTTTAAAACCATTTATTCTATATTCTATATTATCACTTGACAAGACACAAGAAGTGTTGAAACAAAATGTCTACTTTTGTCGTGATTTTATAACATTTATGTTGTAATATTCAAATAAATAATTATGTATATATATATATATATACTAGACTATATATATGTGTATATATATATATATATATACTAGACTATATATATGTATATATATATATATATATATACTAGACTATATATATGTATATATATATATATATATACTAGACTATATATATGTATATATATATGTACTAGACTATATATATGTATATATATATATATATATATATATATATATATATATATATGTACTAGACTATATATATGTATATATATATATATACTAGAATATATATATATGTATATATATATATATACTAGAATATATATATATGTATATATATATATATATATACTAGAATATATATATATGTATATATATATATGCTAGACTATATATATGTATATATATATATATATATACTAGAATATATATATATGTATATATATATACATATATATACTAGACTATATATATGTATATATATATATATATACTAGAATATATATATATGTATATATATGTACATATATATACTAGACTATATATATGTATATATATATATATATATACTAGACTATATATATATATATATATATATAGTAGAATAAATATATATGTATATATATATATATATGTATATATATATATACTAGACTATATATATGTATATATAAATATATATATTAGACTATATATATATATATAAATATATATACTAGACTATATATATATATAAATATATATACTAGACTATATATATATATATATACTAGATTATATATATATATATATAAATATATACTAGACTATATATATATAAATATATATATATATATATATATATATATATATATATATATACTAGACTATATATATATATACTAGACTATATATATATATATATATATATATATATATATATATATATATATATAAACTAGACTATATATATATATATATAGTAGAACATATATATATATATATATACATATATATATTAGACAATATATATATATATAAATACTAGACTATATATATATATACATATATATATTAGACAATATATATATATATATACATATATATATTAGACAATATATATATATATAAATACTAGACTATATATATATATACATATATATATTAGACGATATATATATATATATACATATATATATTAGACAATATATATATATAAATACTAGACTATATATATATATATATACATATATATATTAGACAATATATATATATATATACATATATATATTAGACAATATATATATATATATAATAGACTATATATATATATATACATATATATATTAGACAATATATATATATATATACATATATATATTAGACAATATATATATATAATAGACTATATATATATATATATATATATATATATATATTAGGCAATATACATATATATATATATATATATATACATATATATTAGACAATATATATATATATATATATATATATATATACATATATATTAGACAATATATATATATATATATATACATAGATATTAGGCAATATATATATATATACATATATATTAGACAATATATATATATACATATATATTAGACAATATATATATATATATACATATATGTTAGACAATATATATATATATAGACTATATATATATATATGTATATATATATATATACACTATATGTATATGGCATATATATGTATATATTAGATATACTATATATATATATATGCTATATATATATAGTATATATATATACAGTATATATATAGAGAGTATATATATATAGTATACTATATATATACGACGTGTATATATTATATATATATACTATATATATATGCTATATATATATATATATATATATATATATATGAAATATATACATAGGCTAAATATATTATGCATATACATACTATATATATATATACAAACTATATATATATGCTATATATATACTGCAGATATATACACTATATATATATATATGCTATATATATGTATAATTAATATACTACATATATATACTAAATATATATATATATACTATATGTACACTACATTTATATACATAATACCATATGTACTATATATATATACTATATATATATATATATACTATATATATATATACTATATATATATATATACAATATATGCCATATATATATAAACATATATACATACATATACTATATGTACTATATATATATACTATATATATATATATACATATAATATATACTATATATATAAACATATATACATACAGATAACAATATATATAAACATATATACATATGCATATATATATACTATATATATATGGAAATATAATATATACATATATAATATATATATAAACATATATACATACAGATAACAATATATATGAACATATATACATATGCATATATATATACTATATATATATGGAAATATAATATATACATATATAATATATATATACATATATATTATATATATATATACATATATACTAAATATATACATATATACCATATATATACTATATATATACATATATACTATATATATATACTATATATACATATATACTACATATATATACTATATTTTCATATATACTGTATATATAAACTATATATATACATATATAAACATATACTATATATATAGATATATACTATATAAATATTATATATATATATACATATACCATATATATACTATATATAAACTATATATATATCCTACATGTTTACATTTATATTATATATATACTATATATCTTATATATATACTATATATATTTATATACTATATATATACTATACATATATGCCATATATATACTATATATCTTATATATATACTATATATATTTATATACTATATATACTATATATATACTATACATATATGCCATATATATTGTATGTATACTATACATAAATACTATATATATTGTGTGTATACTATACATATGTACTATATATATTGTATGTATACTATACATATGTACTATATATATTGTGTGTATACTATACATATGTACTATATATATTGTATGTATACTATACATATACACTATATATATTACATATATATAAACTATATATTTACATATATATATATATATTTATATACTATATATATATACATATATATATATACTATATATACATGTATATATACTATATGCATACATATATATATACTATATATACATATACTATCTATATATACATATATATACTATGTACATATATATACTATATACATACATATATATATATATACTATATATATACATATATATACTATTTATATATACATATATACTCTACATATTTATATATTATATATACATATATAAAATCTATATATATATATATATACATACATACTATATATATATCATATATATATATACATATATACTATATGTATACTATATATATACATATACACTACATATATATACTAAATATATACACACTTAAACTATATATATACTATATATATATACCTATATACTATGTATATATACACCTATATACTATATATACTATATATATACATATATACTATATATATATACACATATATCTAGTATACATATACTATATATTATATATATATACTATTTATATACCATATATATTATATACTAAATATATACCATATATATACTATATATATTATAAATATACTATATTACAAATATACTATATATATTATAAATATACTATATATATACTATATATATATTATATATGTATACTATATATATATAATATATACATATACTATATATATATATATACATATACTATATATATATATATACTATATATATTATATATATATACTACATATATATACTATATATATTATATATATACTATATATAAAATATATATACTACACATATATACTACATATATATATACTCTATATATATTATATATACTATATATATATACTACATATATATTATATATACTATATATTTACTATATATATATTATATATACTACATACCTATTTCATGATGTGGCATTTTCTTCATGCATCATGTCCTTTCCCAGCTTTTGAGACCATGGATTTAAATGCAATGTGGGGTAATCATTGGCTGGTTAGTGGAAGCTAGGATGAGGGTCACACAACTTAATAGGGAGATCAGGAGGTACAGGATTTGTTGGTTGGTTCAGTTTACCAATGGTAGGGGTCAAATATACAGATGAGGTTTATTTTCAAGGAATCTTTGTTTCTATTCAAACATTTTATTATAGAAAATATAACTGACAATAACTTACAATACCAGTTAGAGAATCCTTGTAATAATTATTGTGTCAAAGTAGTGATCAAATGGATCTGTATAATCATAATTTCATATACATGCTACTGCCAATTGGAGCAACGTTTCTGCTAATAACACTAATATCAAATGATGTACCCTTTGTGATTCCTTATGATAGTTTCAAGTTTACTTAGTGATATAAGCAAGTATAATTCATGATGGTTACAGAAATCACTGATTTCCGTTTGAAATCTACTCAGTAGCAAAAAATCAAAATCAAACACATTGATTCTTTCAGTTATGTGAATTATTTTATTACTATAACATTGAAATTAGGATTTAGCAAACTTAGTTAGACCTTCATGCCTTCAAAAAAAAAAAAGTGTCAAAAGATTTTTTAAATTAACACAGCTATTATTTTAACTTCCTTTACTCCTTGATAATGTTTATTGTTTTAAAAGTGATCATTAGAATTGTAATGAGACCTAAACATATAATGAATATGAATTTCTTACAATATTTACATTATTCAAACTGTTATCATCTTCATTGCCATATTCACAACATTTTGGCCGTTGTATGCTCCAGCCTTCTTCAGATGATTGGAATTTCAAACCAAAACCTTTATTTTGTCCACTGGGGTAGATTTTTCTAGTTCCACATGCCATGCCTCTTCCGAATGTCTCAGTTATTTCCCTTTAACTCAGCTTTCAAGTTTTGGTTTACCACTGCTGTAACCTGGTACTGAACTCACAACTCTTTGGGTTTAGTCACTGGATCTAACCAACAACTTTATCCACTGGGAAATGTTGTGAATATGGCAATGAAGATGAGGATAACAGTTCAAATAATGTAAATCAAGTAAGCAATCATAATACCTTATCTCAGAGATATAGACAGATATTGAAAGTGAATTTATACATTTTTTTTGCTGTTTAGAATTTATACCAAAAATAATAAACACTATTTATTTATTAGATTGTTTATTTACAAGAATAATTTTATATTTACATTCAAAAAACTAGTACAATTTATAAAGAAATAAATATGCAAACAATTTTTTTCATAAATTTAGAAACATTTACTAGATTATTAAAATATGTTAACCAACTGTAAATAAATCCTTATTATTTACCACTTTATAAAGTTTGAATCAATTAGCAATTAGCTAACCATTCCAATAAACAGTGTAAAAAATAGTGTTTATTATTTTTGTTGTAAATTCTCAAGAACAAAGAAAATGCATAAATTCACTTTCATCATGTTTAGGTTTTATTACAATTCTAATCAAACATTTCCAAGGAGTGAAGGTAGTTAAAATAATAGCAGTGTTAATGAAAAACCCGTCCTTTTGATACTCAGTTTTTTGTGAGCATGAAGGTCCAAGTTCACCTAGGATTTTTCAGTAAGACTGCACTGAAAATGTTTGAATATTTGTCTGCAATAAGATTTGATCTAAGTGCATTAATTCATGACGTTCTTACTGATCTAACAGTTTATCTTTCTTAATTTGAAAAGTATCTTCATGCAGGACTTAAATGGAGTTTTCTGTTTAATTTTTTTTACCAAGGCTGATGTTACAGATACACTTGTAAATATATAAATCACCATTAATAACTATTAATAATATGAATGCCAGTGTTTTTAGAAGCATTACTGATTCAAGTGAAATTGATCTTCTAAAACTGAATAAAATAGGTACATTGCTTTTATGTATTTAAATGTATATGTGTGCTTTTAAAGATGAACACACTAACAATAATGACCTGTAAACTTTCAAAAAATAAAAGCATATTTGTTTGCATGTGTTCCATTCACCCACTTCACACGATTTCTCTTTCATGTTTTTGCATGTGTCTTCTTAAACTTGCACTCACTGAAAATGCTGTTCTACACACTTCACATGAATATGGTTTCTCACCAGTGTGTGTTCGTATGTGTTCTTTCAATTTGGATCTCTGTGCAAAAGCTGATCCACACACTTCACAAGGAAAAGGTTTTTCACCAGTGTGTGTCATTATGTGTCTTTTTAAATATGCATTCTGTGCAAATGCTGAACTACACATTTTGCAGCAATAAGGCTTCTCATTTGTGTGTGTTCGCATGTGCTTTTTTAAATAGGAACTTGTTGAAAATGCTGATCCACACACTTCACAAGGATATGGCCTCTCCCCAGTGTGTATGCGCATGTGTTCTGTCAAGTGGGAACTCTGCGAAAAAACTGATGTACAAACTTCACATGAGTAAGGTTTCTCTTTAGTGTGTGTTCGCATGTGTCTATTTAAACTCGCTCTCACAGAAAATGTTGCAATACAAATTTCACAAGAATATGGTTTCTCACCCGTGTGTGTTCGTATATGTTCTTTCAACTGAGTTCTCTGCGAAAATGCAGATCCACACACTTCACAAAAGTAAGGTTTCTCCCCAATATGTGTTTGCTTGTGCTTTTTTAAATATGAAATTTGAGAAAATTTTGAGCCACATATTTTACAAGAATAAGATTTCTCTTTTGTATGTGTTTGTAAGTGTCTTTTAAATTTGGAACTGGCTGAAAATGTTGATGTACAAATGTCACAAGAATATAGTGTTTCTTCAGTGTGTGTTTCCATGTGCTTTTTTAATAAAGAATCTTCTGAAAATGACAACCCACACACTCTGCAATAAGGATTCTCTTTTGCATGTGATTGCATGTGAGTTTTCAAACATAAACTGAGAGAAAATGCAGCCCCACAATCCTCGCAAGCAAATGGTTTCTCCCCAGTGTGTATTCTCATATGTTCTTTCAATTTAAAACTTTGAGAAAAAGCTGATGCACACACTTCACAAGAGTAGGGTTTCTCTCCAGTGTGTGTTCGCACATGCCTTTTTAACTCAGAACTTTGTGGAAATGCTGAACCACACACTTTGCATAAATAAGGTTTCTCTCCAGTATGTGTTCGCATGTGTATTTTTAAATTATCACTCTTTGAAAATGCTGATCCACACACTTCACAAGAATATGGCTTTTCTCCTGTATGTGTTCGCATATGTCCTGTCAAGTGGGAATTTTGTGAAAATGCCAGTCCACACACTTCACAAGAGAAAGGTTTTTCTTTGGTATGCGTTCGCATGTGTCTCCTTAAACTTGCATTCACTGAAAATGCTGTTCTACACACTTCACATGAATATGGTTTCTCACCAGTGTGTGTTCGTATGTGTTCTTTCAGTTTGGATCTCTGTGCAAATGTTGATCCACACACTTCACAAGGAAAAGGTTTTTCACCAGTGTGTATCTGCATGTGTCTTTCTAAATAAGACTGCAAAAATGTTGATTCACACATTTTGCAACAATGTTTCTTGTTTGTATGTATTCCCATGTGTTATTTTAAAAATGAGAACTCATATACTGATCCACAGATTTCACTAGAGCATGGTTTCTCTTCAGCAAGTGTTCCCATGTCTTTTTAAACTAAAACATTTTTGAAAATATATTAAATATATATTTTTCAAGAATAGGCCTTTTCACTGCTGTCATTTCAAATGTGTTTTTAAAATGTCAAATTATAAAACTTACAATATGTCTACTCACCAATACCAATTTATGTGTTTACCTTCAAATGAAAACTTAAAAATAGCATTGATATCCTGCCAGCAAAAATAATTTATCTTCAGTGCATTTTTGAAAATATCATTTTATTCACAAAATCTTTAAAATACCATCATCCAATTTCCCAAGCGTGTATTTTTTCTTTATTTTTCCATTGTGATATTTTCTTTATACAATATTTATTTATGGCCATTGGACAAGTTCATTTGTTCTCTCCTGCAACTGATACCTGTGAATGAAGAAAAAGCTTTATTAAAGAAACCAATAGATTCAGGCATTATTTGCAATGATAAAATAATAATACAATTTGTGTTTCAAAAATTTCAAGTTAAAAATAGAATTTTAATAAAATTATTTTTCTAAAATGTATGATTAAATGAAATAATTATTTAAATGCTTTGCATTTTTATGTTTTTCATGTGTTTTTATCTGAAACAAAAGACAATTATTTAGACTGGTAAAAAAAGAGAAGAAAAACTTTTCACATAATTTTCACATTTAATCAAAGAATGTAATTGAAAAAGAGTTTAAACATAAAAAGAATAGATACATTTTCATCTAGACAATTACTATGTGTTAAAAAGCAGTCAAACATATTTCTTATGAAATGGATTTATTTTTGTTCAGAATTTAATTTTCTTAATTTTATGACATTTGTATTATGAAGATCACTTTTGAAAGAAGCAGGCTGAGGAAATTCCATAATAGTGCTAGTTTAAATTGTGGGGTCTAAGAAATAACCTGTTTTGTACAATATCAGGTTAACTGTATTTCTGGATAAAATTTTGATCCAATTCAATTTTTCTTATGAAATTGCAAATTTAAAGTTGTCTTGAATGGCCACTCTTCAAGATCTTTTTGCATTAATGCAGGTGTCTCCCAGGGCTCTATCCTTGGACTTACATTGTTCCTAATTTTCATCAATAAACTTAATGGAAAGTGGGATATATTCAATATGGTTAAACTGGCAGATGATCTTGAAAATGATCTTAACTGGAGTAATAAATGGCTTGTTAATTTTAACACCTATAAAGTGAAACTGATCTCTTTAAATCATCTGAGAGAACCTTTTTTGCCTTCCATCAGCGTGGCTAATGCTAACTTCCAAGAAAGTGAATCATTGCACCTCAAGCTAATGTTTTTCACTGACATAAAGTGGAAAGATTATATTGAATCAATTGCTAGGTCTGCTGCTAGGAAAGTTATGTTCATTATGTCATGCCAGACAATTTTTCTCATCAGAATCTATCTTAAACATTTGTATGTCTACCTTTCATCCATGCTTTGAACATTACTGCAACATTTGATCTGGTGATTCTGTTATATGTTTAGAAATTCTTGACAAAATACAAAGAAGAATCTGCAATGTTGGATCTGACCTGGCATCCCTGCTTCAGTTACTTTCCCATCACCATAATGTAGCTTCCCTGTTCCTTTTTCTGTAAATATTTTCATGGTAATTGTTCTGATGAGCTTTCCTCTTTGGTACATTGACTTCAAAAATTTAAGTGCAGTACTAGATTAGCAGCAAGATCTCATCATTTTTCAGTTGAAATAGCTAGATGTAGCCATAAGTTCTATACTAACAGTTTCTTCTCTTGCACTTCTCATTTGTGAAACTATCTTATGGCTTCTTGCCTTTCAGTCAAGTTTGATCTTCAAAATTTAAATGCAAAATCAATCATTATCTTCTGTCTTCTTAATTCCTATTCTTTTATTGTTTTCTATCTTTAATAATGTTTTCTTATTATTTCACACTTGGAAACCATTAGTATCTTAGTGGTTTCATTGCCTTGCTTGAGGTAAAAAGATAATAAAGAAACAAATAAACCTTAGTGGATTCATAATTTTTGTTTTTGGGAACCAGTTGTAATGACAAATGTATTATCACAACTACTAATCATATGTGACAATTAAGAATACATTTAAAGTATGAGGGTGGACTGAAAAGTTCATAGACTATGAAGGAGTGATACTAGAACTGTGAAATACTGCATGCATTAATTTCAACTCTTATTAATAAATGCATTGTTTCTTTCCAGGTACACTGACATCTGACTGTTCACCCTGTTGGTCAAAAAAAGTCATCAACAGCAGATATGACATAATTATCACTGTGACTCCCAGCAAAGTGTGTGTTTTATGTTGGGGAACAGATGATAGTCAGATGGGGCCAAATCAGAAGAATAGGGAAAGTGATTGACCAGTTCAATGCTACAGTCATGCACAGCAGCTGTTGAAATCTGGAGCATTGTCTTGATAAAATGAGACCATTTTTGTTAGTTTTCCTGGGTGTTTTTTTTTTTCTTTTGATAGCCTTTTGTAACTTCGTCAGAAAGTTGGCATAGTACTTTCCATTGATGGTGTAGCCATTTTGAAGATAGTCAATATACACAAAGCCTTTTTGCATACCACAAAACATAGGCCATCACATTCCCTGCAGATCATATAACCTTGGCCTTCTTTAGAGCAGATGAGGAGAGGCATTACCACTGCATTTGTCTGGTTCAAAGTGATGAACACAACACTCATCTTGGGTTATGAAATGTTCAATGTAACCAGCTGGATCTGCCTCACTGTTAGATTTTCCTGTGATATGATCAGCCTAATGAGCTTTTCTGAACAGCTGTCAGAAAAGAATGGCACCCACCAAGCAGAGACCTTCATCATGCCATGTTCATTGCACAGAATATTCTCAACTCTCACACAGGATATGCTAATAGTATTGGCTATTTTATTTATAGCCAATCCTCTGTCATCCATCACCATATACTCTACACGATCAATATTTTCCTTGGTGGTGGCAAGTGCAGGATATCCAGACTTTGGGTCATCTTCAAAACTCTCCCTTACCCTTCTAAATTCAGCTGCTCACTTTTGCACTGTTTATAAAGTTGGGGTGTCATCTCCTGACGTAGTAATCATGTCAGTATGAATGTCCTTAAGAGCGAAACCCTTTTTCTGCATGTTCTTGATAATATACCACAATGCCAAGTTTTGTTTAATTTCAAGAGAATTCACAACTTTTGAAGTCTTCTTTGAGCAGTCAGATGTTAGTATACCTGGAAAAAAAACAATGCAGTTATTAAGAGGTGAAATTAATGAATGCAAGATTTCAGAGCTAGCATCACTCCTTCATAGTCAGCCTTTGAACTTTTCAGCTCATCCTCATACAACAAAGTTTATTGCGAAAGGCAACAGAATAAAAAGGATAAATCTCGTAAAACTGATCCCAAAAGCTAAGCTCCATGGAAGAAAGGTAATACTGTGCAGGATATGGAATTATTGAAGTATTATTCTTTTAGAGTTCTTAAAATTAAATAAAACACTATATACATCTTTATAACTCCAGCAGGTGCAATATCTCCATCAAAGTTTGGTTGAAAAGTGCACAGAAGCTTGTCAATAGTGTTAAGCTTCACTGCAGTGAGATCTCTTTTTGATTCATTCTGTATGTCAGCTGGATGTGAATGCCAAGAAGGTAGAACACAAAATCAAAAAGTAATTTTCTGTACACAGGCTCTGAGCATCATGTCTAGTCCACAAAGCAAGCCCCCGTAATTAAAGATTCAGTGGTCAATCACGAACATTCATGCCAGAAGAGGAGATCTAACAGTTACAGAATGAACCCAAATACATTGGATCAACTCCTTTGATCAATCAGACTTCATGCATATGATCCGTTATTGTATATAATTAGATTACAATAAAATTTGTATTCTATATGAATACTACACCTTATGAAAATTGAGATGTAGTCGAGTGGGGACCCCTTATCATAGATTGGGGAGCACGAGACCCTTGCACCACCCCTGCCTTCAACTATAAAAAAATCTGTGATTTGGGGTTTTTTATATAAAATTTTGTTCAGCATTTATCATTGAATTCATTAACACTCAGGTGGTAGCAGCTCTGCTTTAAGAGTTGAATCAGCATTAAAATTCTTATCATTAATACCTGATTTCACACTGTCCCTTCTGTTTTCATTCCCTGGTGTCCAAGAATCTAGATAAATGTTGTCAATAGTTCTTTCTTTAAGTGATAAGACAAAGTATTATTGTGCCACAGTAGCTGTTCTGTTCACTCATACTTGGCAGGAGAAATCCTGTTCACTTCTAGCATAATTCTTCAAGGTCAAATATCTTTGGCAGTTGGTAAATAGATCTTTAGATCATTGGTGATAAGTATGCACAACAACTGTACTCCACTAGTTATAACATTTCAGAAAAGCTCTGACATAGTTTTCTATCCATTAAAATTTTGCCTTTATCAACGTCACTCAAATCTTTGGGTCTATAATACTTGCATTCAATACACCAAGATTAAATATTTGAGGCCAGTTTTTATACATATGGCCCTGACATGTACAACTGCTACATATGTAGTTGTCATTCATATGTTCATAATATTTTGTTTCAGTGTATTTCAGCTAGTGTTCATATATTTCTGAGTTCCAAGAACAAAATTCCTTTTCAGTTTCAAATGCCAACAATTTTGTTTATAATTGCAATGTTTTTAGGGATTTTTGTATCAAATAACAGATTCTTCTTCAACACTAATAATTTTTATTTATTGTCCTGCATTGTCATGAAACCATTTTTTCAAGAGATAATTACAGGATTTACAACAATGTTACATTGAAAGCTCATGTAAGATCATATAATATCATATCAAAATTAATTTTATGAACTGATACTCTTACTTATTACATCAAGTCACTCTATGAGTGCCAGTGATACCATGTAACCTAGTACTACCTACCAAATAGTTGGATCATTGGGGATTAAACCAATTCTCCAACCAGGTTTTCCTGGTGAGGAGGGTGACCAGACAACCAGCAGGATTAAAACCTGTCAAAGAGCAGATAAACCTGCTTGGTGGGTCAACAGCCATATAGCACAATGTGGGACATACTTCAATTGAATAATCATGGTATTTCATTTGTCATTAAATTATAAAATTAATTGGAGAAAATTTTATAGTATTTTAATTTTTTTATTTTTGCATCTTCGAAAGGTAAATAAAAGTCAATAAAATATTAAATAATTGCAGAAAATATGTTCATTTGTAAAAATTACTAGGTAGTTAAAAACCAAAAATATGCGTTCACTTAGAATTTTGATAATTGGGGTCATCCATAGTAGCTGTCATCGCCTTGTCTATCAGCAATCCATCAAATGTTGGATCAAATGAACAAGACCAATCGTTAATAATTGGTTGTATTTTTTTTTTATGCTATAAGTAAGTAATATTTATTTCAAATCAGATTAATCTAACTTTAAATTTTCTAATTTTACTAAAATAACGTGTCAGAAATATATATTTATTTTTTAAATGAATTTTAAAATAGAAAAACTTGTTTTGTTTACAAATTTCTTAAAATTAAGAAAATGGCCGCTTTTAAGAAAAGTTTAAGAAATCAAAATTAAATTTGACATTCCAATCTATATAATTTCTATCTGAAATACACCAGAATATTTTACTTAATGGAAATATTACATTTAATTATTAAACTTTCAATTAAAGCTAAAATGAAATATTCAAGAAAGATTTTTCATTTTTTAAATTTAATTTTAAACCTTAGGTATCGAAAATTTATGCCAAAAAGTGGAGGTCCCTACTAAGTAACTCCACGAAATCACTAAAAAAATGGCATAGCATGATAAAAAAGACACCAAACTTGACAAAAACAAAATTTTATCGTCTTTATGTTATTATGAAAACTAAAGACCAAAGATTTTTTTAATTATTTTAAAAAATTTTTACTTCTTTTTAGAACATTCTAAATTTTGATTAAAAAAACCTTGTTTTTCTTTGTATCACTGGAACTACTAAAATAACATATACAATTTTTAGCACATTTTTTTTTTTTTAACACATATTAATTTGGAAAATCTTGCAAAAATAAAAATAATTGTCGGAAGTTAATGAAACTTTCAGAAACTATTCATAGATAATGGCAATTATTATAAATATAATTTTTTTATTAAAGTCATGGCAGAAATATTTTTTTTTATATTTATTACACCCACATAACTAATTTTATGAAAACTCTAGAAATTCGATTGCATCGGCTCTAGTGATTACAATACTTAAAAGCACAAGACTTTGAGGAATGCAAATCATGTTTTTTTAATTGGACCCCACCTACCTGAAAATCAGCTCTGAATTGTAACATACAAAACTCAATAAAACAAAGATATTATTTAATTTCAAATGCTTTTATTTGCTTTTAGTTGTTTTTATGAATATGAGCAATATTTTCTGAAAGCAAAAAATTTTTTGATGAAAAATGAAATTTTAATACAATTATTTGTTATTTCTTTAATTATAATAGATTTTTACATTTAAGTTGTTAAAATATTATAAAATTAGTTAAAAGCCACATCAGGTTTCGTAAATGTCCTTATGAGATAGATCTTTTTTAACGCATTGTAAACTGTATCGTTTTGACTAATCAGAAGATCCACAGTAATTAAGAAATGTAATTTTGTGTTTATAATCGGGCTGTATAAAGTATGGAAGACCAACCAGAACACAATTAAGTTGCGCTATTTGAGTTAAGCATTGTTCTCCACTGTTAAGGCCTTTACTTTTGTGAAAAACAAGTTAATTTGATTTTACAATTTCAACTGAGAAGGGTACCTACAAGTATCAGTATCATCTTATGAAATTTATATGATCTTATTTTTATATTAATCTCAGTTATGACATTTTTCCATAAATGAAATATCAAAATTAATAATAAAATGAATGGAAATACAAATAACACAGTAAAATGTAATAGATGTACATAAATTATAGTATTTTATGTACACTTCTGATAAAATTTCATAAGAAAGGTACCTATAAATTAATTAGACACCTTTCTTATGAAATTTAATCTCACTCTTAACAGACTTATTTTTTTCATTTCTTCATAATATATTTTCCATAAAGCATCGTAAACGTAAAGGTGAAAGCTAAGTACAAAAAAAAAATTAGAGCGCTGAAAGTTTTCCTTAAAAATAACGAGGTAAAGAATTTGTTCACTTAAATCTAAATAATTTCACTTCACTCCATCCTCAGAAAGAATTATCCTCCCATAAGCTATCTAAACGTCATGAAAATATCTTTCGTCACCTGTCAAGTGTTGCAAAAGGTTATGACCTGCTTTGTTTTATTTTAAAATTACATCTTTTCGGCGCAGAAGTTAAGTCAACCTTGGTTCAAAATATTTTAAATAAACATTATAATTTCTGATTTTTATTAAAATAAGTTTTGAAAAAATGGTAATTGATTTCTAAAAGAATTTCAAATTGAGATTTTCATCTTCTTTATAAAATGGAAAAAAATGATTGAATGAAAATGATTGATTATCATCTGTCAGTTTTGATGACCAAAAAAAAAACAAGATTTTTAACGAAAATTTCGGACGTGCTAGGAACGATTTTTTTAAAAAATGTAAAAAAAATACCCCCAAAATACTTTGATCTTTCCTCTTTAATAATATGAACATTTAGACGATAAAATTTTGTTTTCGTTAAGTTTGGCGTATTTTTTCATCATGCTATGCTCTTTTTTAGCGATCTCATGGAGGTACCAAAAAAACCATATATATTCGTTTGTTCTTTATTTAAATTAAATTTCTTTTTTTTAAAAAGAAAAATGTTTTCATACATAGAACAGCTAAGTCCTGATAAATGTAAAAGTTAGGGGTCAATTTTACACTGGGCCCCTCGCACTTCTAAAATAATTAAAAAAAAAAAAAATCAATATTTTTCGATCCTGACAAATGTTGCGCCAGAGGATAGTCCAAGAAAGGAATGCTAATCGACTCTATTTTTTTCTCTAAAAAACATTTTTTTCCCTCCGTGTGGAGCTGTTAACTGAAGTAGTGACGAACTTTATCCTTTCACTCTTCTTTCAAACGACATAAGTTTATTTCGATAAAATTTACAAGTTTCTACATTGACGCCTCACTTTCACATGTGCATGCATAAGTGATGGCGGCACTGTCTTTATTCAATATTCAATGTTTACCGCTTCGGCTTACCAATTGTAGAACATATGGGTGTGAACGTGACAATAAAAAGCTTCAAACAAAAAACTAAAAAGTCATACGAAACAAAACTAACCAATAATAATGATGACAATGCTTCATTTAAGAAATTCGAACAATAAGGGTTAGAGAACAATCAATGATGAAGCTAATGCAAAATATTAGGTGACCTTTGACCTAAAAAGACAACAACATTTTCATCCACAAATTCAAACGTGTTAATGAGTGAATGATGAGTATTGGACATTTGGTGATGGAGATAAGCCGGTCATCAACAACAAAAAAAACAAATGATTATATTTGGATTAATTAAAAATATTACACACTCACGTGATTACCATAAACGTAAAGCTTTGTGAATTCTATATCATAAAAAATAGATGAATTTTGATGTACTGCAATAAAATATTCGAAGTTTGAGGCAATGTCAATTACCTTGCACCTAGCGAGAACTTTCTCACCTTTTTTTCTGAAGAGCGCCCTTAGATAAGAAAATGACACCAGCCGTTGACAGTGGAAAAAGTTTATATTTTAATTATTTATTTTATAATAATTTTATTTTTATATCTCCCAGTGTTCTTTTCGCTATTCCAAACAAAACGATAGCGGAAAGTACGGAAGTAGAAATAATCAAAAATGGGTTCCGTTTTTTTTTTTAATATTATTTAAAAAAAAAAAGAATTAATTTTTAGTGACGCCACGTCTTAGCGTTTCCTCTCAGCAGTACATAAGCGTCATTTTCGTTTATATTCCCCCTCCCTAATTGAATGAATGAACAATAATAAAAACAGTACTTTTTTAGACTAATGAACACGTTATTTTTTCCATTTTCCCATTCAATTATCCAACATGTAGGTACCACCAAAAATCCAGAATGAAATTCGTTTTTTTTCAGAAAATGAAAGCAAAAATACGCTAGATCCCATTTTAAAATATTTTTGCCAAACAGGGAATTCCAATTATCCGATTCAAACGAAATTTTCAGTACTTTTAGTACTCATTAATAATGAATGAAATTGAAATTGTATACTGGATAGGTTATTTTATTGGAAATTTTTGTGAAACTGTTGGAGGGATCTGTTTCGGTCACCCTTTTCATCTAGTGTGTATTTTTTAATTATGGGTGTGGGGTCAGGATTTTTTTTTTACAAACCGGTTCACACTCCTCCCTGCTTTTTGGACAGGAATAGAGGTTTATCTTTTGTTTCCTATTTAGGATTGGATTTCTCCTTCCTTCAAAAAAATCATTTCATTCTCTTTCACTCCCAGTAACCCTCTTGCGTCTTAGTGGCATTATCGCCTTGCTTGGGGTGAATTGATTAAATAGATAAAAATAAAATCCCTAAAGATGTTTTTTCAATAAAAAAAAATATACAATTAATATCAAGTGTGAACATATGGAAAATTTGCCCCGAACTTTACTAGAAAATAATTCAATAAAAGTAAAACACGGATATATTACACTTACATATTTTTTAAATACTTGTACTTTTGCTGTTCGTAAGAGTTGATTTTATTAAATAAACATTATTAGAATTTAATTTGAGAACCACAACTACAATATTTTACATTAAGTCCACATTCTAGCCTCTATTTTAATCCTCATCCCAACGTTTTTCCCTTGCTTTCAAATCCGGCTCCCAAAGCTTTGTTACTTCTCAGAGATAAAGATAGATTTTCTGACGAGGAAAATATAAAAAGGAGTTTGAACACCATTATCCTGCCCATGGTGCCCTTAAGTCCAAGGCAGGCGCTCGCAGCTTGTCGGACCCTTGCCGGCTTCCAAAGCCTTGTCTTGTTCCTTATCAGAGATAAGGATATATTTTCTAACGAATAAAAGGGCTAGGAAATTTGTATAGCAATTTTGGAGGGAAAAGTTCCCGATATTTCTGAGCCTCCTAATCTCCATGTATACGGAGAATCTTCGCCTATTTGGTAGTGAGTACTCGAAAACCATCCGTGATAACATCAGGTCGGCGATAGAACACCAGTTATCTTCGGAGTCAGCTTCAAGAAAGAACTACCTACTGGGCTGTAAAGACAGAACATCGACCCACTACTAAAAACTAATTGAGATCTGCCTCCTTGCAAGTAGAAGATTTCTGTCGCCGTCCTACGAACTCACTCAACTACAAAATTTGTATCTTCCGACAGTTTCCTCCTCTACAAGAACTGTGAAGAAATCTGTGAGTGTTTTAACCCTTCAACAATTTACTCGCTTAAAGAACTTTTTAGACGTTCAGAGAAATATTTTGAGCAAGCCTTTTCTTATGAACATTTTTTCTTCCTTTAAAGTTAACGGAATTTTCTTTTCCCTTTCTTTCTCTCGTAATTGTATATTCTTTTACACCATTTTTTGTATATGTATTTCTTCTTTTATTGTTACACCCCGAGCAGAAGTTTAATCTTCTGCCTAAAAGAGAGAATTGTCCGCTCTAATCTTTCAAGCCGTTATTGCTTTTTTTCAATTTTGTCGCATTTTTAACCTCAACCCTTTCATGTGGGAAAGCCGGGACAAATTTCCTACAACCTATGTTTGAAGAATCGAAAAAATATATAGTTTAATGCATTTTCGCGTGTGAACCATTTGTATTAGAATTTTTATTTTATTTTAGAGAGTATGAGATTATTTTTGGGTATGAATGTTCAAAAAATTCTGAATTGCCGCTATTTGATTACCGATTTTTCCCTATCGGAAGAGTAATATCATATATGATAATTCAATAACTCTTAAATTCAGAAGAAAAAAACACATATCAAGTGCAATATTTTATGATATCAAACAGTTTAGAAAATAAAAACAATGTATTAAAAATTAATTAAACCCAACAAAAATATCATTTAACAAAAAAGCTACCTCAAATATAGTATAAAAAATAAAATTACTCTAAATTTCATAAAATGGCATCGAATTAAAAAAAATGATATTCTGAAACTATTGGTTATATAAGGTTAAATATGATTTATAAATACCAATTTCTTGATTATTGTAGTGGTAGTGTTCCATATCTCTATTTTTTTAAAATTTATTCGTGCGCTTTTTGAGAGAGGGATTGAAAGAGATATCTATAGTTCTTGACTTCTGACCTCACAGGCTACACTATACAAACGTTATTTTCATTTAAACAAAAAGTTAACATTACGTTTACAAAATCCAGTTAAAATCCTTAAATTTACTAAATATCTTCGAAACACATTTTTAGGATAAATATTGGATTCTAAATAGATTTTTAAATCTATATTGGCAGTACGTATAGATCAATGAGTGAAAATACCAATGCTTTAAAAAGGCATAAAAACTTTATTTATAGACGGAAATTAATTATTCTATTAATTTAGATAAAAAAAAAATCAAAATGTAACATCCAAGACGGCATTTAAATTATTTAAAGGCAGTACCTCAAAAGCCTTTTCAAAAGGTTTTTCTTTTCTTTTTTTTTACAGGCTTTTATCTTTCAAATAAAATTAAAATTCTTTTTCTGCTACTAATAGGATAAAAAATTAATCTTCTTTGGTGGTGGATACCCTTTTTTTTTTCACCCCCATTTGTGGAAAATCCGGAAATGTAGCTATTTAATCAAGCACTGCATTTTTATTTGGCCCATTTTAACATCAAAATAGAGCATTGGTTCTCACCCTCTTTTGGGCCATGCCCCACTTAAGCATCTCTAAAGTTCTGATGCACCCATGTAACATATAATTCTTATTATTCAAAAAATGACCTCCTATTCACGTCAAGCAAGCCTAAAAAGCCATTAACTTAACTTTCCTTAAGAACTTGAGACTTGCAATGCAATAGTATTATCATTTAATTTTAGAATTTTACAGCATTTATAAAAATATTGTGTTACTAATCTATATAATAAATGCAAATGTCAGTGTGTCACTGTGTTACACTTTTTCAATTAAAGGGACGCAACTGTTTTGCAATAGACGCTTCTGTCCAAGCCTTTTTTTCTGGTTAATGTAAATTATATTTATAGTAAGAGATTTTTTTTTTTTTTTTTCCCATGTCAACAATATAGTTAAATTCCCAGATCAACTCTGTGGACAAGACATATTGTCCATAAATAAAACATAACAAACAAGACATAAAAAAAATAAAATCTCTTACTATAAATATAATTTACATTAACCAGAAAAAAAAGGCTTGGACAGAAGCGTCTATGTTTTTAAATTTGGATTTTAATGTAACAACAGAGATATTTCGATTTCATTTTTGCCTTGAAAAAGTCGGAAGACGAAACACGTCGGCAAAATCCAAGATTTTTCCAATTGTCATTTTATACCAATATGTCTTGTCCACAGAGTTGATCTGGGAATTTAACTATATTGTCGACATGGAAAAAAAAAAAAATCTCTTACTATAAATATAATTTACATTAACCAGAAAAAAAGGCTTGGACAGAAGCGTCTATGTTTTTAAATTTGGATTTTAATGTAACAACAGAGATATTTCGATTTCATTTTTGCCTTGAAAAAGTCGGAAGACGAAACACGTCGGCAAAATCCAAGATTTTTCCAATTGTCATTTTATACCAATATGTCTTGTCCACAGAGTTGATCTGGGAATTTAACTAAATTGTCGACATGGAAAAAAAAAAAAATCTCTTACTATAAATATAATTTACATTAACCAGAAAAAAAGGCTTGGACAGAAGCGTCTATGTTTTTAAATTTGGATTTTAATGTAACAACAGAGATATTTCGATTTCATTTTTGCCTCGAAAAAGTCGGAAGATGAAATGCGTCGGCAAAATCCAAGATTTTTCCAATTGTCATTTTATACATATATATATATATATATATATATATATATATATACACACAACAATTTTTTCTCTTTCAAAAAGTCATATATCAATATTTCAGCACTGGTCACAAAATCAGTGAAGGAATTTGTTATCTTAGTAACTTAAAAACTGATGAGAAAAATATTTTAATAAAGAATATTAATGTAATATCACCACGAATACTTGGGACAAAACATTAGATTCTAATATTCTTCTTAGGACATCTGAGTATTTTGTTACATCTTAGTCATTATATAACAGACTTCAGGATAAAATTAAGTTACCCATTACCAGCTCTGATGTCAGAAGTTTCAAAATTAGATGACTTTAATTTTCTTGGTGATATTCTAGTGAAATCTTTGAAAATCAGAAAAAAGTGTATTCTTTTAGTTGATGAAGTATATGCCAAGATTGCTCTACAATATCATGGGGGAAATTTATTTGGTTTGGATGAACATTTTGAGAGATTAGCAAAAAAACAGTATTGGGTATTATGGTAAAATGTTTAAAGAGAGGATAAAACATTTTACTTAAGTTGCAAAATTAGAGACAACTTTTTTATATGAAAAAATTTGATATATTATTAATGCAACCAAATGGTTAAGTAATTGCAAATGTAACAATAACAGGACCCATCAATCTTTTTTCCAAAAATTTGACATTGTTTTTAATAAGCTTTAGATAACTAAAAATAGCTTGTACTTACTTATTGATTATTTATACCTTTATTAAAAATATTTCGAATAATTATATTACTGAACCTACTTCTGAATTACTTTTTTTTTCTGAAGGTAATAGATGACAGCAAAATTGTAAAAGGTCTTTTTGAGTAAGAAATGACTCAATTCGTTAAGCTAACTGATGTAGCAGTTTACCCAAAGCCTGTTGATCAACAAAATGTTTCCCATTGTTTAAAAGACTTTTGTGATCAAACTGTAGCTGTCATTAAAACACACCCATTATTAAATGGGGAGGATACTGCAGAAACAGTTAATTTCATTGAAAAAGTTTTAAATTTTGGAAAATTGTTTGTATCAAAGGAATATATGGTGACACTAAGAAGAATGATCCACTGAAAAAGGAGATATCAAATTTAGATGATGAACATCTGTTATTTCTTTCTAATTCTGGAAAAATGACAAAAAGAATGTGAGGAAAAAGAATGAAATCATTAATAAGAGATAGTAGTTTAACCATTGAACATACATGCAATGGCTTAATTGATACTCGTAGATATTTGCTAAGTAGTGGGTTTAATTTTGTTGTGCTTGGTGAATTTACCACCAACTATTTAGAAAATGAATTTGGAAAATTAAGACAAAGTTCTGAAGGTCCATATTTTATAGCAGTTCAAAATGTTATTGAAAGATTTCATATTGAAAAAACTAAAACTATTTAAATGTTAATGTCAAATAATGCAACTTTGATCCAGGCTATAATTGCTCAAAATGTGAACAATTTGCTGGATGAAATGGGATGCCACACATTTGATAACTTACCAGACCTTGACACTAGGATCCCTAAAGATATTAAAATGTCACTTTTGTATATAGCAGGCTATGTTACAAGAAAAGATTCTTCCACAGAAGAGGAAATATTTAATAATATTAGTTTTTATTTTTAAGAATATGAATATTTTTTAAATAAATTGAGGTAATTTCAAAATTCCACTGGACACCAGATATTTTTTATTTTCAGTTCCCCACTTTTTATATATATTTAATTAGTTAACTCCCAAAATTACCCTATTAATTAATTTTGTGTTCTTGTTAATGTAAATTGATTTTAATTATTAAAACTATGTATACTGGTAATATCTATTATTGTATCTTAGTGAAATAAGTATTTTCTTCATCTTCTGTGAAATAAATTGTACATGTAATAAAACATACAATAAATTTTGTAAATATTTTTAAAATTATTGTTTTTCTGAAATTCACATTTTTGTAAAGTATTTTCAGACTTTCTCGATACATGATTTTGTAAAATGCTGAAATTGCTTTCTGATTATATTATACAATTTTATATTTTCTGTACTCAATTGGCATAAACAAATTCAGTCATTATTTTTGCAATATCATCTAAAAATATCTAATTTAAGGCAAATAAAGTGATTTTGTGCATTTAGTTATTTCATGCCAATTTTGTTCTTTCTTTGTACATTTGAATTCATGGAAATAAGTCAATAATTATAAGAAAATGTTTCATAATTTTTATATACAATTGCTCATTAACTAATTACTGGGTATCATTGACAAGTTCCTTGCTAAAAATGTTCTCAGTAATTGTTATTTAGGTCTTCACATGACTACCACAATTGTAGACCCCAGTCGCATGATTGCCAGACCTGGTATAAGGATTGCTTTGGTTTGAATCAAAATATATTGTTGTTTTATCATTCTCTAAAGCAGGGGGTACTGTTCATAATATAAATATAGTGTCAAATTGATCCCTGATTTTTTTTTTTAAGGAGTTGTCTTTACTTTGTTTTTTTTTTACAAATTTAAAACTTTCCCTATCATTGCTAAATGTGTACTAGTAATGCCTTTTTTTTGCATTTCAAGATTTTCATTTTTTAAATATTTTTTGTGAATTTGGTGATGTTTGTGGAATCTTTTATTTAGTCATATAAAGAAAAAATCCCGAAAATGTTAATTCAGTAAAAATGATTACTCAGTATTAACCAAGGACACACTAAAAATAATTTTTGTTGAGTTGGTGCTTGCATAATTAAAATAAATCTTTATTTTATTATTTTCTTTTGTGTTTGACAGGAAAACTACATTTAATTACTTATAATTTTTCAGTGCGATTTTGAAATTTGTCCAGTTGCTGTTGGCAACAAGAGATTTTTTATTAAATAAAAACATGTTTGAAGAATTGAAAAATGTACGGTTTATTTTCAAGTGAGAATATTTTAAAAAATATTTTATTAAAATTTTTGTAACTGTTATTTTATTTTTTGTACAGATGTTCAAAAATGAAATAATTCTGAATGACCACCTTTGACTATTCTTCCCTATCAGAAGTTCAGTAATTCTGTGAAAGTAAATAATGAACAGCAGTATCAATAAGTCTTTATCAATTTCCTCACTTTTTATAGCACTTTCCTTAATCATATCTAAAATCAGAATAATTAAAAATATTCTTTGTTGGGTACAATTAAAAAAAGTACATCAACTAGACAGGAGAATTAAAGAAAATGTAATCAACAAGAGTCAAAATTATCATTTATCTATTTTAAAATTAATTTCTCGTTTTATAGTTATTGTAGTATAAAACAAAATTTATTCATTACCAAGTTTAAAAGCCTATAGAATAAAAAATATATATTTATAAAATGTTTAAACTTATACAGTTTTAAAATTAAAACGTAAACAATACCAGTGTCTATATGCTAGTTGTTTTGGTCCTCCGTACTTAATTCAATTTTACGTGCGTTTTATTTTAAATTTTTTTAAGGTGGTGACAGTAGAAAACTACTGTTGTAGACTAAAAAAACGTTGGTGACAGTTCAGTGACTACCGCGCTTAAACGTTATTTTCGCTATTATTTAAGATTTTTAAACAAGAAGTTATTAATTAATCTTTATTCCTTATATCAATTTCCTATGAAACAAATCTCTAGAATAAATACTGAATTTTAAAGATTTTTTTAAAAATTTGTTCTTCCACCAATGGCGATTCGATAAAAATGGATGACCGTGCCAATATTTTATTTACAAAAAAACATTACTTCAATACGGAAAAATATTTTTTACGCATTAGCTTTGTTAGCTTATAATCTTTCAAATAAAACTAAAATTTAACTTCAAAGAAAACACTCCATAATTTTAATAAATTATTAATGCGTTTATTTATTTTGATATGGTAAAGAAGACCGTAAGGATACTGTAGTCTTCCTGTATTTTTTGCTTATTGATCAGCCGTTCTTCACTTAAAAATTGCGTATCGTCCTCTTCAAAAATCAAAAATGTTTTTTCTTCTTATTTTACTTATGGTTAGTTTCAATTAAAAAAAAAAAAACAAGTTACATCTTGGAAAATCTGACAATCGCTCACAGAGGTTCAGTTCGCTTAACAAAAGCGCTGACATTATTACACAAGGAACATATTATCGTTCCACACCGTTTAGCAATTTCTTTTATTTTTACGCTTATATCTGGTTTTTACGGATTTTTTTGTACTGTTCTTACCAGCATTATTATGTTATTAATTGGACGAACAATGCAGAAAGTACATAAATTAGCTTAAAATGAGAAAAATTTTTGACATTCAAGATATAATGCATTTTTATGATGATCTTTCTCATCTAAGATAAGAAGGTAAGTAGAAAACTACAACTAATTATGAACATTAAAAAACTGCCTCTCTACCTCTTTTTCTTTTTAACTCTGTGTTTAAATGATTTTTCTTTTTGTGTGTGTGTATCATCGTTTTTGACTTTTTAGTCATAAATATCAAATCTTTTCAAAAGTATTGTTTTATACGCAGTAACTGTTGTAATTGATCAGTTAAAAAACAACGTAAATATTTCGTTTTTTAACCGCTCAACCACTCAGACTAACCAAGTTACGTAAGGTACTAATGCCCCACGTGAACACTGCGTTTAAAGTGTGAACAGTTTCTGTTTTATTCAGACAAACCATCTTCGAATAGCGAAAAAAATATTCTTCAGACGTATGATCCGTCTACTCTTAGATTGTCAATAATTATTATGATGTAAAAATAAAAAAAAAATTAAAACAAAACAAAACAAAAAACACACGGGTGAAGGCACCACCGCCCAGTTGCGTACTTCCATAATTACTCTGCACAACTGGGTGGACCTGGACGCGTATTGAAAAATCGACGAAAACGAAATATGAGATGATACGTGATTACTTTGCAGTGTTTATATCTGGAAAAAGAAGATCGTTTTAGGCATTATAAATCATTGTGGATGTATCCTATTATTTGATTATTGTTTCTTGAATTTGTATTAAATTGGAAGCACTTTGATGTTGATTTTCTTTGTTGAAAGCATAATCTCCAGGAGTTCAATTTAAATGTCATAGTAATGCAAATTTTAATGTGCAACAAGTAAAGGATAAAGATAATTCTGCTTTTGAGGATATGGACTGCAAAAGTAAAAGAGCACTAACTTTGTTCTCCTGAGTGTAGAAAAGAGTAGAAATAAAAAAAGCACCTGCTTTCAGTGCATCAGGGACCAAATTTGTATCAGTGAAGATGCAAAGATGTAATTGTAATTAACGAGTTTGATTTGGTATTGAACATTTGATAAGGTATTGAACATATATACCAACCATAATAAGTTTTGTCATCATTTTTGAATCTGGACCTTCATAAAAATTGAAATAATGTCCCAATTTTTCTGTGGACCATCAAAATTTTTGCATGGATCACTGGTTGATGACCACTGGTTTAGACTAAGTTAATGGCCTTTTTTAGGCTTCCTCCATTTGAATAGTTCACTTTTTGAATAATAAGAATTATGTGATGCAGGTGGGAAGCATTTTAGAGAGGCTCAGGTGGGGCATGTTCAAAAAGTTTGGGAACCTTCTGATCTAGGTGTTAGTCACTGAGGCAGGCATAGTGTCAATGGCAAGCATTGAATTTGTGCCCCTCTAAACATCTGACATGGTGACAGCTATTATTTAAATAACTTGATATAATAGTAAATATCAACTCAAAAATACTCAGTATCTGTCTATATTTCTGAGATGAGGTATTATGTACATTATTTACATTATTCAAACTATTGTCCTCATTTTTGTCGCCATATTTATTACAACATTTCTCCAAGTTCTTCACTGTCTTAACCGGGTATTGAACTCATACTCTTTGGATCCTGTCACTCAGTGAGTTCAATACCCGATTAAGGTAGTGAAAAATTTGGAGAGGGGAATTAACAGGAGATAACTGACAACTGACATCCATTAAACATGCCACGTGGAACTAGAACAGTCTACCCCAGTGAGCGAAATAAAGGGTTCAGTTCGACATTCCAACCACCTGAAGAAGGCTGGAGCGTACAACGGCTGAAACGTTGTAATAAATATGGCAACGAAGATGAGGACAATAGTCTGAATAATGTAAATAGTGTACAAATCAAACTCATTAATTGCAATTACCAATAATTAAAAAATGGGTTATACATCTACAATAATTTATAATGCCAAAAACGATTTAGTGGTGCATGAAGTTCAAAAGTTTGGCAACTGCTGGTCTAAACAAGCTTCCAAAGAACATGATATCCATGAAAGAGAAAAATAAAGTTGAAGTACTGAGGAAGAAAATACTAAGAAATTGTTAATATATATATTACATACAGTTCATACATAATTGCACAAATGTATGCATACTATATATGCATCGTATGTATTAGTTCTCAGACAGACTAACTTGAAAGAAAATTCACTGTTAATAACTCATTCTCAAATTGCTCTCCTGTGGGGCATGCACCCCATGTTGGGAATCATGGATGTCGATGCTTATGGCCATATCACACATTGAAACACTGATTCTTGCATGATCACCAAAGTTAAACAATATCGAGCCTAGTTAGTACCTAGATGGGTGACTGCGTGCAAATACCAGGTGCTGTAAGCTTGTATGTGTGGGAAGCATAAAAGATATCAGCTCAGATTTGGAAATTGGAGAGTCAAGTTCCATTTCCAGTTGGGTTCATTATTTTCACTTACACACAAATCCTCCTATTCTCCCCCCCCACCTATGGGTTAATTAGAAAGACTTGTATCAGTAAATCATCATTATCTCCAAAAAAATTCTTATAATCTAAAAAATATTTTCTGGCTTTAAATAACTTACAAAAGGTTGATAATCTGTAAAAAAACAAAGTAATCAATCAATACTTTAATGAATATTCCATCAGAAAATTATCTACAGATGAACAATCTGTAGATAATTTTCTATATTCTTAGCATTTGTTGTGTCCTTGTCTTTTCAGAAATTATTTGAACACAATTTACTCAATTATTGTTGGCCATAATTTTCTTTTTAACTACCCAGTGATATTTGTTTGTTAGATTTTTGAGGTGAGGTATAGATGTTATGATAGACACAACATTGTTTTGTGTGAAAACAAATGTCAAACCATTTATCATTGGAATTATGATGTCTGTTTGAGAAATAACAGGACTGGTGTCACAAGCAATTTCTTTCAAATCTAAACAAGCTACATGGTTTCCCCTTCTAAGTAGCCCCCTTGAGTCTTAATGCACTTTTCCATCCTTCTCTGTCATGCTTCTATGCACTGCTGGAAAGATTCATCTTGGATGCCCCTCAGCTCAGTTGTTACAACCCACTTGATGGCCTCTACACTTTCAAAACAAGTCCCCTTGAGCTTGGGTAAAAGAAAAAAAGTCACACAGAGAAAGATCAGTTGAATAGTGGGGTTGTTCCAATATGGTGATGTTCTTTTCATCCAAGAAGTGATGCATGCTCAGGATATTGTGAGCAGGTGCATTGTCGTGGTGAAGCAGCCATGATTTGTTCTGCCACAACATTCTCGCACACTGAGTGAAGCAAACACTATAGGATCTCTTTGCAGACTTGCTGATTGATCATCTAGCCCTGTGGCAAGAACGGAGTGGACAATGTACATAGCTTACAAAGCACATCCAGTCTCATTACCTTTCAGACAGACCTCATAAAACATCTCCAAAATACAAATGATGTTCTTTGGGATAGTGCCTTAGTCGAAATGAACATTGATTAAAAAGTGTTGCAGTCATCTGGTGGTTGTGAGTTCAATCCTTGTATCAAGTAAAGAAATTCATATACCCCAGTTCAGCAGGAACAAGCAAGATTGATTGTCTTTTATGACTTATCAACCCTTTATAGGTTATTTAAAGCTGAGACATATTTTCAGAGATTGTAAAAATAATTCTTTAATATTGCATTGACAATTTTTTTTTAAGATGACTTTTCCAGAGACAATTTCTACTATTTAACCCATAGCTGGGGGAAAAGAGATGAATTCATATCTTTACCAAGGATATTTGCACGTAAGTAATGAATTCAAATGGAATTTGAACTCAGCACTCTGTTTTCTCATTCCAAGCTGCTATCCTTACACCACATCCACAACTGAACTGTTTCCTGTTTAGGATTGGATTTCTGGTTCCTTCTAAAGTCTTCTCATTCTCTTTTACTCCCAGTAGCTCCATGAGTTTGTTGCATTATGACCTTGCTTGGGGTTAACTGATTTTAAAAATGAAAAGTAGATCAGTAAAATTTCATACAGGCATTTTTGGCAAAGAATCACATCACCCTTCAGTCCAAATAATGCTTCCTGTGACTTCTGGCTTTTTCCAAATCTTTTAAAATTTTATTCTGGGGATGAGATTAGGGAGAATTTGACTAGACAGTTGATAGCAATTCCAAAAAGTCATTTTTCATATTATTTTCAAAAGTAGAATGAACATAAGGATAAGTGTGCACAATTTCAACAGAGGTACTTTGACGAGATCTAAGGAGACAATACCTTAGATAGATTACTTTTTACATTAACATTAAATATTTTCCAGGCAGACATTGTACATTATACAAAACACTATTGTATATTTTTTACTTACAAGTCATTGTTAGAAATAAAGCAGATATGCATGAATCTACTGTTTTAATATAAATGTTTTGAATTGCTAAATTATAAAATCTTAACCATTTCTCATTTTTGTTTTCGTTACAGATTTTCCAGCATCAGAGACAATACTTAGTATTTCTATAACAATCATTTCCATTCTTCATTGAATGGAAGGAATTCCTAAAGTTCATGTTTCCTGGCAAATTTGGCTATATTTAAAAGCTATTAAGAATGTGGATGTAAATTTTCATAAAGTCAAAAGTTACACACGCTCCCAGACATACAAAAAATAAAGTAGCTCTGTCATTTATAATTCTTCCTTTTCAAAGAAGTCTTTTTAGGTACAAAACATGAAAACAAAAGCTGGAGAGAAAGCATTTTCTTGTCAAGTGTGTGATGCTTCTTTTTCAAGAAAGTCACATTTGGTACAACATGTTCAAACACACACTGAGGCAACATTTTCTTGTGAATGGTGTGGCTCTTCCTTTTCAAGGAAGTTTGGCTTGGTAAGACACATGCGAACACACACAGGAGAGAAACCCTTTTCATGTGAAGTGTGTGCAGTTTCATTTTCACAAAAGTCAGTTTTGGTACGGCATATGCGAAAACACACAGGAGAAAAACCATTTCCTTGTGAAGTGTGTAAATCATCTTTCTCAAGTAAGACTGATTTAGTGCGACATACAAGAACACACACTGGAGAAAAACCATATTCTTGTGAAATATGTAAACGTGCATTTGCACTCAATTCAACTTTAAAGAGTCACATGCTGATTCACACTGGAGAGAAACCATTTTCCTGTGAGGAGTGTGGATCTTCCTTTTTAAAGAAATCTGTTTTGGTTCAACATAAACGAATACACTCTGGAGAGAAACCATTTACTTGTGAAGCATGTGGGTCTTCCTTTGTAAGAAAGTCACATTTGAAGCAACATATGAAAACACACAGTGGAAAGCATTTTCTTGTGAAAATTAGAAAAACATTTGATGAAACCTCATAGAAAATATTCCTTGTTAATGCCTGAATATATCTACAGAAAATGGGAAAAATATTTTTGTGATGAGTAACTCTTCAACCAGAATCCCCTATTCTGTATACAAACATTGGGAGGGACATGAGGGAACATGTTTTGAGGAAGTTTTTTTGACTGTACTATTTCATATAGAAAATGTGTGAAAATCATAGGGTCTTAAATATTAAATTTATGTTATTGCGAATTATAAAAAGTTTTTTTTTAAATTATTTTTTAAACTCTCAAAAGCTGATTTTTAATACTTATGTAATGCTTTACTATATTTAATGATTATGACTCTTCTGACAGTTTTAACTGTGCTAGTGGTTTGGCTATCTTGTGTTTTAAATTATCATAATTGGCAATAGATGTTCATCCGCTTTTGGACTTTATTTCATGTGTCAAGCTACCATTTTAAAAATATCTAAATAAGTTTTGTGTAGTATGGTTAAACATTATTTAATTTCTTTGACTTCCTAATTTTTCCAAGCAGCTTTTAATGGCTTTCATGCCCAGTTGAAATTAATCTCTAATAATAATCTGTCAGAATCTCAATATTGTATCCAGTATTAGAGAACATTTGAAACAAAAAGTACGGCTGAATACTATTGATATTATATTTCTTATTATTGTATTATATTTAGTGGGGGGGGTACCTAAATGTGATATAATGGTTAGCAAGCTTGTCTTGCTAGATCCATTACAAATAAATAGTGAGTTCGATCCTCACTGGATGTACCATACTTTCAGCCTTATGCCACATCTAAGCTATGCTTAGAAAACCACCATTATTTAGACACTTCAGTGTGGTGTAATGGTTAACAAGCTTGTCTCACTAGATCAATTATGAATGAGACTACTCATTCATAATTGATCTAGTGAGATCCTCACTGGGTGCTCCACACCTTTGGCCTTATGCTTAGAAAATTCCTATATTACATTTAGTGGATACATGTGTAGACACATCTGTTTTTAAACAATATATTTTCATCTCCAAGCCAAAGTTTTTCATGATTCTTTAATAATGAAAGCCAGAGTGGTAAACAGTATACTTTCCTGCTTAAACAACAGCGATATCCACTCAAATATTAGAGCAGGTTGATTTTTTTAACTTTTTTAGAAAATAAACATTGCACTCGGTTTGATGTGATAAGTACTGACACCAAAAATTAGATTCATAGCTTTTAGCAATTTTTGAGCATTTAGTTCTAAAGATCATCTGAAAAAATGTACAGAAATACCTAATTTCCGTATGTTTTTGCTTACAAACTGACTTCAAAATTTCACTATTTCAAGAATAAATCCAAAGAATGTTGATATCCTTTCTATTAGATACATTGAATGGAAAATATATTAAAACCAGAAATTTAATTATGAATCACCACAAGCAAAATATGCAATTTTCTTTTTACTGTATTTGTTAAATAAAAACTGTAAAAAAAGAAATTCTAAAAGATTACAAAAAGGCTACTCAATGAATAAGATTTGTTAGATCATAATTAATAAAAACAAAAAATGGATAAAAGTGCATACAACAATATAAAACCGCTGTGCACAAATTATAATACAAAATGTTTTAAATTTGCATTATTTTAAATCACACTAAAATTACTGTGCTGTATAACATATTACATCACAATATAAATAAATTTTTCAGTATAATTTCCCTTTGCAATAAATGAAGGTCTTATTTGATGGCACAATGGCTTAGTAATAATGTCCTTGTGCCTTGCATCTTGCCTATGTACAATTTGTAAAGTTTCAGTAAATTTTATAAGGCTTTCATTGACCACTTGAATGAAATTCCAATGCTACAATTTTGAACCTAAACTTAATCTTTAAACTCATTTCCTTAAAAAATAGTAATGATTTGGAAAAAATATCTTCTGTTATTATTTATCATGTCAAACCCCAACTTTCAAATTGAATGCAATACCACAATTCTAAAATCAACCGGCCATACTCAAACATGTGTATCTACTAAATATAATGTATATAGTAATAAGAAATACTATTAGATTATAAATGAAAACCTACTAATTCCTTAAAAATGACTTTGTTTATGCTTCAGGTACAAAAATAAAAGTTAGAAGACATAAGCTTTGAAAGATCTTAATAACAGATGTGCTTTCCTTCCTAAGGTTGGCTTTGCCATAAAGACTTTGTGGCAGATTCAGATTAGTGATAAAAATGTATTAATTCCTTAAAAATTACACGCACATAATTTTAACACTATAGTGGTATCAAATGTGTACATGAAATAAGCTTTAGAGCAAAGGTCTGCATAAAACAAAAAATATATTTGATATACCCTAATAATATGTTATTTGATTCATATTATAAAATTCATGCCTTTTTGATACTATTTTTTTTTTTTTTTTTTTTTCCTTTTTTCTCTCTTTTTCTGACACTAAATTTGCACTGATTTTAATAATCGGCTTATGTTATATGAAAATTTAAATCTCTGGTGGGGTGGGGTAGATTTACAGTTTGTAACATGAAATGTTAAGCAGTTTTCTTAATCCTTCACTGAACCCTGTAAAAACTGAAATAGCAAAACATATCTTCCTTAAGCATGACTGAAAAGTTTAAGAACTTTTTCCTACTTCAAATATGATTATTTACTTCATTATTAAAATGATGTGGTCTTGCTTGTTTGTTTTTCTTACATGTTTTATACATCTATAATAAATAACTGAAAGTCTCTGATTTAGTTAAATTTTCCTTCATAACTCTCATGTGATAAACCAAGAAATTGTATTTGATTTTATTGAAACCCATGTGTTGTTGATGTTCAAGGTTGAAAATAAAAGTAAAAACTATAAGTCCAAAATAATCTTTTTAAATAAAATAGTCAAATATCTTACAGTTAATATGTTGCATATGATTCATGTTTGCTTTATTACTATTTGATTATTTTTTCTACAAAGTTTATGGCCTCTTTAAATAAATTTCAACTGCTATCCTATTGTATAATGACAAAAAGAAAGTTACTATTTTATGGCTGAACATTTTCCCCCTAAGTTTTACATTGTTTTTTTATGGCTTATCAACCCTTTGCAGGTTATTTAAAGTTAGAAAATATTTTTAGAATGTAAGAATCTATTGGAGATAATAATGATTTACTGATACAAGTCCTACTAATTAACTCAGAGATGAGGAGGAGAAGAGTTTGACTCATACCTCTCTCAAGGATAGTCGCATGTAAGTGAAGATAACAAACTTGACTGGAATTGGAACTTGGTTTTCCAATTCCCAACAATTATCCATTACACCACCCACATATTCACGCTTACAGTGTTTAGTATTCCCAAGAAGTCACCCATTTAAGTACTGACCAGGATCAGCATTGCTTAACATCATTGATCATATGAGAACCTGTGTTTCAATGACATATGGCTGCAAGCCCTATTACATTGTGCTATAAAAGTAACAATTTGGGTGTATTATGTAATCTTTTTGTGAGAGATGGGCGTGTTTGTCCTAGGTAATGTTGAAAAAATAATTTCCTTGTAAAATAGTTAAAATTTCACTTATATTCACTCAATTAAATTAACATGTAACTAGGTGCATTTCTTAAAAATCATTTCACCCCAAGCAAGGCAATAAAGCCACTAAGATGCAAGGTGTTACTAAATGTAAGGAGAGAGAATAAAGAAAACAGAAGATAATGATTGACACTGCATTTAAATATTTAAAGATCAAGGTTGAGTGGAAAGCAGGATGTTGGAAGAGAGATCCACATGCAAGACATGAGATAGAAGAAATTATTAGCATAAAACTTATGATTACATCTAGCCATTTCATCTGTAAAAGGAGGAGACTTTGCTGCCAATCTAGTACTGGGCTTAAATTCATAAAGTCAAGGCAGCATAGAAGAAAGTTCACAGGGAAGACTTGATAAAAATAGAAACAGGACAAATAAGTCTGATATAAAGGAAAATTTTCATATGATTTTACGAGTTGGGAAAAGTTGTTATAAAATCTTCATAAAAATGAAAAATAAATTTCACTCTGCTTGTTTAAAGTAAGAAATAAAGCTTTACTTACCTCATAGATTTTTTTTATTTGTTCTGTCATATTTCATTGAGTGACTATTTAACCAAATCAATGTCATTTTTCAATTAATACTTAAATTCATTTACAAACATACTACCTATTTCATGTAGAAAGAATGCTTAAGTGAAAACCTAACAAAAAAACGAGTTTGATGCAAATGAAGAATTTTCATACTGAAAGCAAACAAGATTGAAAAACTTGACAAGATTGAAAAACTTGACAAGATTGAAATACAGAAAGCAAACAAGATTGAAAAACTTGACAAAAATTATGGGATGTAAAGTTTTCAGTTATTTCTTCATTATTTCCTTTTCATAATTTATTCAGTATCTGATTATCCATGTTCCAGGTGAAAAAAAAATTGAGTTAATTTCATTTGTTAAATTTGTGACTAACTAGATACATACTAAGCAGAGGAATGCTCAATAAAAAAAGTATATTAAAAGGAATTTAACATAACTGAAAAATTTCAATATTGTCTGAAAAAATAGTAAAGAGAAAAAGCAGACATGTTTGAAAAAAAAAGAATGGTGTCAAAAGGATGGCTGTTTCTCTTGACACCACTCTTACTATATATGCCCTTGACAACTTTTATTCTTCTAAAAAACTATTTTTAGAATTTTAATAAAATTCAAACAACTGAAACTGGTTTTACACATTCTCTGCCCTTTTTTTAACACTCAATAGGCGTGCCATTATTGTCCTAAAGAAATATGAAAATATGCTACAGTTTCATATATTTCACAAATATTAGAGTTACATAAAATATATATTTCTGGGCTATTTTCTAGTTAAGTTTACCTTTTTCAATGTTTCTTTCATCTTTGCATTCTAAATTCCATACCTGTGATAGAATATTTGCACTGTCAATTGCTTGTTGTTCGGCTATTAACCTCTGCACCTCTTACATCTGTAACAATATGGCATCTGAGAATATTGCAGGTTTGGGAAGACTATAAAACTAGGCTGAATCTTTTGAAAGCGTTAAAAGGAAAATATCAATTCCCACAGCTAGAAAAGCATATGCCCTCACAGTTGTAAGGCCGAGAGAAAAGAAGAAACTATAACGAAGATTTGAAAGAATGGGTATTTTAATTAAGCAGTGGACAGGGTGAAAAGGTTAAGAATCGTCAAGGTTACGATGTTGCTGGCATCATAATCACAGGACTCAGTAAATGTGTGTGTGCAGGAAATTAGGGAATCCTCAAACTGCATGTATCCCAAAATTGGAAGGTCCTAGGTGTAAAGTAAGACTGTCTCTGGAGGATCACGTGATCAGAATTAACTAGTCAGGCTGAATTATGGCTGGAAGGAGAAATTTGGCAGAAACCTTATTTATTATTATTTAGGTGTGTGAAGCCATCAGGCAGCTGGAATGAGCCAGGGCCAGTCATTCTGAAGAGAGTCATCAAAAGTCGTTGAAAGAATTGCCAGTGAAAGTCACTAAGAATTGAAACAGTCTCCAGCAATAATTACTTTGTCAGATAGATGGTGAGAGAACTTAACTGAATCAGTGATTCTATATTGCTGTTCCTAATATTTAGCCTCACAGCACTAATATTGATGAATATTGCTGACATCAAATTAAAACAACTTGTTATTGTTTATAAGAAAGACCATTAACTGGCAGATGTTATTTATAATGCTGTTATTATCTGACTAATGTGGTCAATTTTGTTCTGTTCTAGATGTCTGGCAGATTGTCAGATAGATCTATTCCAGCATCTGAGTAAGACTGATAGAAAATAGTCAATTTGACTATCAGCTATAACAAAGAACAAGCAATGGCCAGAAGTGATAAGATCCTAGTGGCCATGGGTTGCAGAGAAGAAGGGGTATTATAAGTTGGTTGCCATGACCACAATACGACCCCAATTGGTACCTTGACCAGCAATAATCCTCCAGGCAATGGTGTTATATGTTTTTATGATATATTTTGATCTTGATTGTTTTATTATCAAAATAATTGTTAACATAATATTCACTCACAAAAAAGAATTATTCTTGCAATCCAAAATATATTTCTGCTTTAAATAATCCACAAAGGGTTGAGAAACCATAAAAAACAAATCAACTACTCAATCAATTCTCACCACTCCACCATTGATGCTCTTTTTTGTTTGAACATCATCCTATTGAGGATAATATGAATGTTTCTATATATATTCTATATAGGATATGTATAATGTTTATATACATACATTATACAGAGTGCGATGTATAAATTGTCACCATTTTATATTTTTAATTTCATACAGTGTTTGTTTTTGACCTTGTCAGTGGCACAGTATAGTAGGGTCAGTTGGGCACCATCTGTGAAAAAAAAGAACACCATGAAGCAATTCACTCTGCCAGAAATTTGGAAACGGCATGCTGTGTGACACTATGTGACACTGGTAAAAAGAAAAAGAAAGTGTTAATTTGGAATATGACTTGAAACAGACAGAGAGGGTTAAAAGCACGAGATGACATATAGATTTATGTCTGCTTGCCTAAAAGTGCAAGTGACAAGACCATGTTTCATGATTACCAGGAAGAAAGAAGGTGTCAATTGAGTATAATATTTGATCATTTTGAGGATAAAGGCAGAATGAAGAGACCCATTAAAAAGATAATTACAACTCATGACTAAAAGTTGAAACTGCCTTTCTATCCATGCAGTTTGAAAGTCAGAGTTGTCAAAGAAATAGCTGAGGTGACAGGCTTAGATGAAATACTAAGGGAGATGGAGAAACTATCTCTGCTTATTTGGAAATAATGCTGTGAGACATAGATAAGAGAAGGAATTAGTTATATGGGTAGGCCAATACCTGCAACCACTACTCTTAGGAAGAGGGGATCTCCCAAATTTGGAGAAGTAATTAATATTACAAACCAAATAACAAAGGACCTTTGTTGTAACTATTACAGAAACGTGAGGAAACCCCAAATTCCCAAACACAGTCAGCCTCCACTCCAATTTTGAATCAAAATCAATATAAGTAAAGCGCTTGAGCAACCCAGGCAGTTGGAGTTAGAGTTGCAGACAGAAGATGAGATGAGACAGCAGCAAAGAAGCTGCTGAAATCCACATGACCTACTGCTGAGAGAATTTCCAATTTTGAGCACTGTTCCAAGAAATTTGCACCAATAAGCAAAAGTGTCACTAAAGAGATTTTAGTGGGAAGGATTAATTCTTGTTATAGCAAGAATTACATAAGCCAAATCAAAAATTAACCTGAAGACATTGTTTTTATTACATCTGCAAAAAGACATTTCTATTTGTTTTTCATCATAGCACAGCTCACCATGGTTTGAATCAGTGCTATGATACTGATGATTAATCGATCCCTACTAGTTCTGTAATCAAGAAATGCAGTGTGCGTGGAGCAGGGTGATGACCAAAGTGGACAGCGATTAACTACCATTGAACCATGACAGTATCAAACAGTGTTAGATTGACCATGCAATCAATTCCTCGTCCCACGACCCCGAGGACTAAGACATCTTCTGGTATAGGCAGCATGTGGTAAGGACCGGAATGTCTGGTCACTGCTGACCAGGGTGACCCAGAATCGACCACTGGGTTAAGTGTTATAGCTGTACAGCTTGGCATTCACTCTGGAAGCTCCAATACAAACATTTCAGTGTGTTTTTGGGTGTCAATCTAAGGACAGTGCAGAGGTTTTGAGGAGACCATCCACAAGAGTTGCAGGAGATTCCAAAGTCATCTGGAGGCTGTGGTAGAAACCAATGGTGATTTTATTGGATAAATTTAATCTTTAGTATTTCAAGATATTTTTTTTGTAATTTTGGTAAATATATCTGTTAAAATGAGATATCAGTGTTATTTTCATTTTTGTGTAATTTAGACAACATTTATCGATCACGCCCTGTATATGTCCAAAATGTTGCCATAACCAGGGGTGATAGTGGGGTCAAGCTTCTGTGGCATGCATCTCAAATAGTCTCTGACAACTAAGTTCAGTTCCAAGCCAGGGAATGGGTGAAGACAAACAATTGGTGCTTCATAACCTGCTGCTTCCGGTAGATGGAGTTCAACAGCTCAAGAAGGAAGTCTATCTAAGAGTAGGAAAACCCTGATTTTAAACCTCCACTGCCTTGCAGTCATATCCAAAAATGGAAAAGGCTATGGAAGTAAATCCACACAGGAAAGTGGAACCCCAAAGACAGATGGCTCTCAACACTGGCAACTCCTGCAGCCAAGCTGTCACCAAATGTAATGTCCTGTATTCCTTTGGATCTTGTTGGTACAACCAAGAAGGAGGCCATGTTGTCTGGGCAACACACAGTGTCCATATACCATTGCCCAGATCTGTACCCTGAAGAGGTCACTATAGTCTCACCACCAAAAGACTGAATTTTGACCAAACAGAGCACTGCCTTTATCTCACAAGATAAACAGATACCTACAACATGGACAATAGGGAGAAAACAAAGATAAACATCAGCAAATTTTAAGAAATCTTTTTTTTTAAATATCTTTGTTGTATACATATAAGTTTAGATTCAATGGTTATAATGTTTTTGTTACAGATTTTGAAAAACATTAATAAATATAAAAAGACAAAAGTTTACATCTGTCACATAATTCTGCTTTCAAAATCAGAAATCTAAATTCAATTTAAATTTAACAGAAATTTACATTCAAAATCAGAAATTTGAAATACACACAGTTTTGTTTTCATTATTGACATCAGCAATGATATCAAGGAAGCCAAGGGCTGATGAACCTCCCCCAGTTTGGGTTTTTCTCCAATGACTTATTTCATTCTTAGTTTTTATGGCATATTCACTTTTTGCCACGACACATATAGCAAATAATATTTCATTATAGTTGGTTCACAAGTTTTTATAATCTTGTAAATATAAAATTATTCTTTTAAATAAGCAATCTAATAAATAAATAGTGTTTAATATATTTCTTATTAATTCTCAAGAACAAACGTATAAATCTACTTTAATATGTTTGGGTTTTATTAAAATTCTAATCATTGCTTGTTAAAATAATAAAATATTACTAAGTGTGTCAAAAGTGTATACAGTAATAGCAGTGTCAAAGGGGTAACCGTCCTTTTGACACACCATTTTTTGCAGACACAAAGGTCAAACATTACCAATATATTTTTTTTGGTAATGATATCTGACATAATTTTTTTTTAAATACCTTTTTATTAAAATGAATATTTGTATTGTGGGCACGTGGTTATAATATTAGCAGTCTGACCATGAACCCCAGGTTCCAATCTTACCATGGTCATTTTTTCTTTTACCCCAAAAGCAATTCACCCCCAAGAGCAAGGTGATAATGCCACTAAGATGCAAGGGGCTACTGGGAGTGAAAAAGAACGAGAAAACTTTAGAAGAAACCCAACTCTAAACTGGAAACAAGAGATAAGCCTCTATTCTTCTTCAAAAGATCTGAGAGGCATGTGAACCAGATGACAAGTGAACCTATCTATACCTATCAATTTCTCAAGGAAGTGACTTCTTGTTAATATTAGCCTGGGGAGTAGGTGACACCACTGAGAAGTGCCTGGAAATCACATCACAGGTTAACCTAAGATTTGTGAGTGACATTAGGTAAATGGAATTATTCAGAATCTGTTGGTGACTATGGTAGCACAAAGTCACATGTCATCATGACTGAGTGTTTTAAGCATACTGGATTTGTTTAGAACTGTAGATCATGCCAGATTGCGAGCTCTCTCTGTCTGTCTGTCTCTCTCTCTCTCTCTCTCTAAACTTTATTGAAGTTCTGTGAAGTATAGTTCCAGTATGAAGCAGAGGTTAGCTCTGTGGATGTTGAAGAAACACAAATGTGCCAGAGCGGGTGTTTGCAACAGGGATGAGCTAGCCAACCAGACAAACATACTTTTAGTTTTGTTTTAGTAAAGGTGCAGTACTTATTGTAATATTTGCAAAGTGAAACAAATTTTTCTCTCCCGAATCTATCTTGCATATCTATAAGTCTACCATTTATCCATGCTTAGAATATTGCTGCCACATATAGTCTGATGCTCCTGCCATAATATCTAGAGATCCTTGTGTAATAAACAATCAAATTCACAGAGCTGTAAGTCCAAATAGCTGCAAATCCACTTCTCCACCTCATCAGCTTCTCTCTCTTGTTCACTGCCACTGACTTTATATGCATTCAAAAGTAATCTGTAGCCAGAACATCTGGGTTATTCTATCCACCCTGTAGGTAGCACATTCGGGCTATTCTGTTAACCATTTGCTTTTATAAAGGACACAATGAGTTTACCCTAGTTTTTATTTGTAGTAATGGCATCGGCATATACATGCCCTCTGTCTTTTTGAAGATAAGTGAATTTCTTCCACATAACTTGATAAAAAGCAAAAAAGTATCAGCAATATTATTGGTCCTGATCTGGCATCTTGACTTTCCCACCACCATGAAGTTGCCTCTCTGTGCCTTTTCTATAAATACTTCCATAGCAACTGTTCGGATGAGCTCTTTGCCATGGTACCTAGACTTTATGAATTTAAGCACAGTACTAGATTGGTGACAAGGTTTTCACCAATATACAGTTGAATTGGCTAGATGTAACCATAAGTTCTATGCTATAAAACATACTGTTACATTTAGCCATCAACTGTAAAATGATGAGACTGAACTGCCAATCTAGTACTGCACTTAAATTTGTAAAGTCGGAGTACCAAAAAGAAAAGCTTATCAGAACAATTAGCATTAAAATATTTATAGAAAAGACAGGGAAGCTAACTCTTTTCAAACACATCTGTGACCACCTAGATGGCGTCCATAAAAAACATACCCAAGTGCCACCTATCAATACACCAACTCCATTCTGTTCAAAAGTTATTTCGCACTGATGTCTGCAATTGGAAATACATTAATCTTACTGTATCAGCATAACTTCTCATTTCCTTCTTCCAATTTCTCGTCCGGGGTTCATGCCCTCCTGAAGTCATAGTTGAATTTGTCAAATCATGTTTTAATTTTCTGTTTATTTAAATTTTTAACTCTCAAACATCATTTTTACATTTCTGCTTATGAAATGCTGGTTTCATGATCATTACCCTGTTACAATATATCAGGTTGTCCTGTAAGTAATGCCTGAATTTAGCATCAACAATGAATACAGGTTCCATCAGTCTTAATTATTTTCTACAAAAAATGCAGAGAAGGTAGCTCCATCTTTGTGTTCTAAGAACACATTTATCAATTTGGTCTTTGAAATAGCATTTCAGATAGAGCAAGGTCAGGGAAGGTCAGGGAAAATAAGGATGGTATGAAATATTTTTCTAGATGAAGTTTTCAGCCTTTGAGCTTCAGGGCTATGTATTATTATGATGGAACACTACACTTCTGTGCTTCAAATTTAAAAGTAGTGTTTAAATGGTTCAACTACTTATGATAAACATCTGTTGTCAACATTAAATGTCCACTGGAGTTTGCCATTTAAGACATTGCATTTGTTTTTAACATAATTCACTCCAATCAAGGTGATAATGCCACTAGGATGAAAGGATCTACTGGAAGTGAAAGAAAATGAAAAGACTTTAGAAGGAACTGGAAACTAAATCCTAAACAGAAAACAAGGAATAAACCTCTACACCTGTTCAAAAGACCGGAGTGGAGTGTGAACTGGTTGATAGGCAAACCTATCTACTCCTACATATTTGTTTAAAATATCTTTTCTCTTCCTCTCCTTTTCTCTCTCATTTTTCTATTTACCAAGGCCACCTTGGTCAAAACCATAATTCTATCCACCAATACTGATATTGTTTCTAAAAAGGTTTCTGCTGGCTCCATCATGCTTGAGAAGCTCCCAAACAGGGTGCTTATTTCTATTTCATCACACCATGGCATTTTTCTCTTGCCTAAAAATCCTCCATGCCACTCAGGAGAAAGACACTATGTGACCATATGCCTGTACAATCACATCCACATCTGATAGATTGTATATGTGGGACTTCTTTCTGACAGGATCAATCTAGGGCCTCAACTCAACTGCTCTTTTGAGACTGATACATTCCAGTTTACCATCAATTTCTGGTGGTTTGCATATGATATCCTCTCACTCTGTCATACCTATGTGATCATTATCAAAGATAAAATGAAGTGCAAGGAAGCAAAAAAAAAAACAAAAAAAAAAACAAGTGAATCCACAATGTCACACAATCAGATAGGAAAAATCAAAAAATATAGGAACAGAAGAAAATGAATTTTCTTACCTACTTTAACCGCCTATGTCCATCTCGTCGTCAGCTTTTTCCCCACTGTTTTTCTCTCTCCTCACCACAATGCCAGTCATTTAACTGTCTAGGGTGTGTTCAATTTACTGTTCTTTTTTTTCTCTCTCTCTCCCTTTGTGAGTTATTTGGTAGTTTACTGCTGTTCAATTTTTTCCCAGCCTTTCACTTCAGTCCATTGTTGCCAAGTGATTCATTCCTCTCCCAGAATCGGTTAATCCTGCTATTAATGGTACCAAATATAGTAATCTACTCAATCCAGGGTCCAAATATACACATGCTCTTGTCTGTGGTACTAATTATATACAGGCGCCTGGTCATAGTAACAGGTTTTAACTTCTTTTGGTCCTGGGTATGACAATAAACTTGATCCAGCCTCTGATCAACAGAGGAGCATGGAACCACTTCCCAGGTTGACCCTGACCAAGTGGGTTAGCACTCATTAGAGTTCCAGCTATGGACAAATAGTAAACCCCCAAACAAAAAACAAAACACTATGAAAGTATAAAAATACATTTTTATAGTAAAAATACCAGGAATACATTTTTATATTAAAAAAAAAATTACCAATACATTTTATCTGTAGTTGAAAACATACAATTGCATTTAAAATATATTTAGTTGAAGCAATAAAATTGTGTTCAAAATATTTAGATTTTGGCATTAAATAGCCTAGCAAGGTTTATAGGCCACTAAACAAAATCAACCAACTGACCAACTGACAGACCTCTGTCATTAGCACTCTACATCCAGTGGAGAATAGATATTGCAAGCAGGTGTGCTTTTTGTCCATTTAGCATTTCCACCTGCTGCTTCCCAAATGAAGTCATCTAGTGTTGATTTGTTGTATACTTCCCAAAACACACCTCTTGAAACATTCTTTTGTATAAGTTGGCAAACTGTGGGCTTTGGTTTACTGGAAGCTTGCTCGAAAGGTGAACAGATTATAAACAAAGTAGTAAAACAGATGCCAGTGAAACAATCACCAACAATTTAATAACATAGGCTGTCCAAAAAGATTACACTTGGTTAAATTTCTACTAAGATCTTGAGATATTGAGAAAGAGTTAATTTCTATATCGGACATATGTGTTTGTGAGTTGGTATTACTTTTGACCTGAGAAGGGAGGAAACGTAAGACACAGTGACAAAGATCTCTTGCCGTGAGAAATTATATGAACAGGTGCATGGTCTCCTGCCAAAGTGGACGGACTCTTGTGTAATATTGTGACCAACACTGAACAAACTAAGTACAGGACCACGTGCTTTGGTTTATATACACTTCCTCCTAGCAGATGACATTGATGGATACTATCCCCAAACAAAGAACTTCCTATTATCACTGCATGTGACCCATGCTTCTAAAGTACCCAGAACAATGATATTTTGGTAAAAATTCAATGCAAGTCTGCTAGGTAGGATGCTAAAATAACATTTCTAAATTTTGTCTGAATTTTGCAGAATTTTGATAAAAATATTAATCTTGTAACTACAACTTCCTCGGGTATAAGAGGTGGAGCAGTTATACTGAATTCACTAAATCTTACTAGATTTATTTTGGGTTCAAATCCTACCAATGCCATTCTCCTCAGTATTTCATATCTTCTGGTTAACATTTTTGAAACAAACATTTTTTCCATCAAGTTCCAATCTGATTAACTAGTCCGTTTTATTTATTTTTTTCCTTGACATTTTTTTCCCTTCACCTAGTATTCTAGGCTCTCTCAAATCACTAAACGATATTTCATGCACTATTATGATTATAAGGGTCACTGCCCTGTTACAGGAACTGAAATGAAAGAAGACACTTCCATCAAGAACAGAGAAATTTATGTTATAATCGTTCTGGAAAAGACAAGTATCTCCATTTTGAAAAGCATCACATTGAATATACATTGGCAAAAAACCATGAATAAAAGATAAAATAACAAAGCAATATGCAGTGACAAATTATGTGAATTTTGGTCCACTTCCCACTGAAATCCCTGTATAACTCGGGGCAAACTAAACATGGACAAACCCTGTACACATTCCTTGTCAACTTGTTACCAACTAGCTACATAATAATGTGCTTTGGTTTATATACACTTCCTCCTGGTGGATGACATTGATAAATAAGAGCTTCCTATTAACATTCTCAAGAACCCAGGACAAGGACATTTTGGTAAGATTTCAAATTAAGTCTGCTAGGGAGGATGCTAAAATAAAATTTCTAAATTTCATCTGGATTTTGTAGAATTTTGGTAAGCACATTAAACTTGTCACTGCAACTTCATCAGGTATGAGAAGTTGGGTAGGGAAAATTCAGTTGTACTGAATAAACTAAATCTTACCAGGTTTATACTCTCTAATGATACTCTCCTAAACATTTTATAGATTCTGGCTAAGATTTTAAACCAAACGTTTTTGTATCAGGTTCTAATTTACTATAAATTTTTTCCACTCGGTATTTTTATTTCTTCACATAGTATTCTAGGCTCTCTCAATAACTGAAGTTACTAAATTGCATTTCATTCTCTAATATGGCTCCATCAAGGTCACTGACCTGTTACACTGTCATTCCACAGTCATTTTCATTTCATAATAAATCACTCAAGTAATTCATTTTTTAACAAAGTTCATTTAAATTGTATTTCGAAAAGAGACCATTCCTTTACATTTATTGAGTAAGAAATGCAGCAAGCAATATGAAAATAATCAATCTCTTCTGACAGATTATACACACATGTATGCGTCAACTTTTCTATGAAAATTCTTTATAAATATCACATGTTGAATAGATTGTAAGTTTAACAGTTTTGTTTGTTTGTTTAATGGCATATCAACTCTTTATGGGCCATTTAATGCTGAAATTTAATTTTCTTGGGAGTTTTGAAGTAATAAAAATATGTCCTTCTACTTTCACAGTTGAATACATGGTAGATGATACTCAGCTTTTGTGCATATACATGTTTGTGTAGGCATAATTACTAGAAGCAGTGATGTGTGTTTTATGTTGTAGTTTTATTAAAGTAATATTTTGGAATACAGTTTGATTTAAGAAATTGCAGGATATTATATGGATTAATGTCATGAAAGAGTTCTTTCATGTCAGTTTTTTTATTTTGATTATTAGCATATCAACCTCTATGGGTTAACTAATGCCAAAATCTAAATATATTGAATGCAGTGGTATGTCTTCAACTACAGATAAAATGTATTACTGGTAATTTTACTATAAATAGGAAATGTTGGTAAATTTGTTTTTAGAAAAATGTATTACTGGTATTTTTATACTTTCATAGGATTTTTCTTTAGTTTGGCATATTCCCGTAGCTGAGATCCTAACAGGTGCTACCACCCCGGATCAGGATGGACCTGGGCACAACAGCAATTAAGAGGTGGTTCCACACTCCTCAAAAGCTCCAATCAGAGGCCTTGCTGCCGGATATAGTTTATTGTCATACCCAGGACAGTTTAACAGTTTTATTTTACTCGATATTTCAAAGCAATTACAGACAAAGCAATCATGCAGATAAATTTTTTTTAAATCTTATTGATTGGATATTTACAAAGATTATCCTATGATACAAATGAATGGGAATATAGTCATATTATTGCCTACATTAAGTGCAGGATTTGTACCAGGAGAAACATTGGTGCAGATTTTCATGGAAAAGAGAAAATAGGAGTACAGTGGAACCTCGGTTCACGAATTTGTTCCTGAAACTCGTTCGTAAATTGAAACTATTGCTCCAATAGGAATCAATGTAAAATGGATTAATCTATTCCTGTCCCAAGATGGTTGCTTATTTAAATTTTAACAACAGTATTTTGTACACAAGTTTATACACAAAACTAATGAAAATCATTAAATCTAAGAAAATAAATCAATAAACCCAATACTAAACAGATAAAATATAGACTTTAATTTTACCGTAGCTATATGTAGCAGAGTTGATGGTGTAAGGGGAAGGAAAGACATGATTGTCTCTTTATTTATAAGAATAGAATAGATCATTGATTTTGGCATACAAAACCAAGTAGGAAGAGACAATATCATCAACAATTGTTTTTCTCTCAATTTTTCTTTTCTTTACCAGTATCACTGCTAGCTTTAATTGGAGCCATGACTGAGGACTAATGAAGAGAAAAAAAAAAAGGCACAGTACAATAAAATTGCAAAATAAAAGGACAGCACAACACACGAATGTATACAACATGGTGGTTGACTAAGAAATGATTCCGTTCAAGTTAACTCCATTTGGCTCTGTTCGTCAATGTTGTTCGAGAAACTAAATTTTGTTCAATAACTGAGGCATTTTCATCTTGAATATTCTGTTTGAAAACCGATATGTTAGACATGTGAGATGTTCAATAACTGAGGTTGCTCTGTATTTGTAATTTTTTCTCTTAAATGAGAATGAAAATGAATTTGAAATTTTATTTTAACATTTTTTTATACTTGATGTTAAAGTAGCTGACTTTTGCTATATGAATTTTTATTTGCTTATAAGCATTAAAAAATTATTCCTAATAAAAAATGGCAAATTGATAATTCAGAATAAAAACCCATGTGAGGTAAGTTCCAGTGGTTAAGCACAATATTTGATAAAGTTCCTCTTTGATTGTGCATTGAAAAATTAAGCTTTCTAAGTGTGTGATGCTTACCAGGAAGTATGTTAGGGTGTGGACTCGTCCACGACAACCAGTTTACCTTCTGCTAGGAAATGCACTCTTCCTGTTACATTATTACCAGCATCATACTTACAAATAATCAACAGGCATTCATTGGTTAATCACAGTCAATCTAGCTCACTGATTGGTCCTTCTCGACCAATCAAGTCACCCGCACGTGCACAAGCAATTTTTGGCGCAATTCTTCCCGGAGCCTGTCACGTGACTATGACCATATATAAACCCAACATGTGTGATTCTTTCTCAGTAGCAGCAGAAGAATTCTTTGTTTTGACGTGGACTCTCAGAGAACTCCCGTCTTGACTAATGCAGTCAGATATTAAAGAACTTTGTACTCTCAAAGAACTCCTGTCTTGACTAACGCAGTCAGACGTTAAAGAAGTTTACAACATTTCACGCAAGTACAATCTCTGAACTTTTACCAACTTGTCCAATAGACAATCTCTAACATGCAACATACTCAATCTTCTAAACTGCATTTTAATAATCAACTCTTTCGTTATGAGTCTAGGTACAAATAATTACCTAATCAAAGGTACGCAACTCAGTCTCACTTTTCAGTTTTCATGCATGTAATTTCAATACTTAATAAATTCAATTGTTATGCTTTTAACTCCATGTTCCTTTTTGTATTTCACCATTGCTAATGATTTCCACACCTTTCCTAACAAAAATAAATAATTGTGGGGAACAGCCCTTCAACACGCAACTAACATGGCTAACGAAAACACACGCCATCTCACACAGGGCCTGTTCCACTACAAGGGCAAATTTCATAAGAAAAAGCTTTGGTGAACATATATAAATGTACCCGCGATAAGACAGAGTGTCAAAAGAACAGTTTTACCCATAACACCACTTTTTTAATTACCTTCACTTTTCCGTAATGTTTATTGTTTTAAAAAGTGATGAGAATTGACATAAAACCTAAACATACAATGAAAATGAATTTATACATTTTCTTGAGAATTTACAATAAAAATATTAAACACTATTAGGTTGTTTATTTACAAGAATAATTTTAAAATGCAGATGTTAAAGCAATTTTTTTATTCATAAATTTATAATCATTTACTAAATTAATAAAATATGTGAACCAACTATAAGGAAATTCTTATTTTGCATTTTATAAAGTTTGAATCAATTGGTAATTAGCTTATGTTTTGCCAACCCTTCCAATAAATAATATAGTAAATAGTATAAATAAACAATCTAATAAATAAATAGCATTTATTATTTTTGTTGTCAGCCAACCCTCACATAACCAGCATGAAGAAATGTTTGCAAATCTCTGAAGTAAAAAATATTATATTTTTCATTTTTGTATAAGTTTATTGAAATAAAATTATAAATTTTCATAATTATATTTAATCAATATATTATTGTGATAATATTAATAAATTAAAGTGTATTTTATTTTTAATGCTATTTCCACTTTTATCTGTGTAATTAGTTTCAGAGAAAAAAATTCAGAATACCTGATTTTTAATTAAACATTAAAATATTTTATGTCATAATTTAAGATAACTTTAAGATCAAGCAAAAAAGGCTAAAAATGTCGAAAAACTTTATGCAATTAAAAATACAAAATTAAACTTTACAGTCAAGAGAGATAATTAAATCATTGCAATACTTTTTAAAGTTTTACTAATAAGTCCATGAACATCTCAAAATTCAACTAATTGAAAAAAAAACAAATGTGAATTATGAATAAAAACTAAATACGAAATAGGGCACTATTTATATAAAAAAATTACAAACAGATCTGAATTTATAAGCTTGACTTTCCTTAATCATAAAATTAGTTTCTTTATCCAAATTTGAAATGATATAAATTATTTTGAGAAAGAAACAAGTAAAAACATAATGTTTTTAAAAAAGAAAAGAAAAAAAAAACTATGGTAGGTAGTGGCCACCCTAAAGCAAAACATCCATACTTGTTACTTACACAATGAACTGTTGGAGCAAATTCCTACCCAATAATTTATAATAAAAAAAGGGAAAAAAATTATAAGAAAAACAAAAAAAAATAAAGTATTATCTCTATAAAAAAAAATATGATAAAAATGTGTTAACTGTTTTCTTTATAACCCTGATAAAGAAACTAGAGGATGTTGCAAAAGGGTGTCTTTATGCATATGTCAGGAACACATCTTTCCTCTATAGTGTCTATGAAATCTGTTTCTCTGTAAAAACAGAAGGAAATTTATCCCAACAACTGAGAGATTTTAAAATATGCAGTAATAAAAAGGGTTGAGATAATATAAAATCTTGTATTAAAAAGGGAGATTAATGAATGGAATGGTAGTATAAACATATGAGCTTGTACTTCTTGGTTATTATTTAATAAGAGACTCCTTGACACAGAAGAGGCTTGACTCAACTTCAAAATAACCCTGGTCAGAGTGAAAGAAGAAATTTGGCCTTTTAGTAATGTATACAGATGAAGTAAGAAAACAATTTGACAAGAATCAAGATCTGCTCAGATCAATAATCACAATGTAGGTGAGTAGGTCCTTGGTTGAATTCAAGATGCACTCCAAAGCCACCTTGCCAGAGAGATATACAGGGTAAGAAATATGAAGAATGATGATAACTTTCTCTTAGACAGAAATATTATTTTTCTACTTTCCTTATGTTTTATTATCAAGGAAGACAAACGGGAATAAAGTTTATGAGACTTACTCAAGTTCTGTATGTTCCAGTTTGTCAGCATTTACTGGCAAATCTACACAATTCCTGTAGGGTTCGTTCAATTCATAGCAATATTCAAGATGGAATGGATGACACAAAGAGAATAAGAAAGGAAAACATTCAAGAAAAAAACATATGTGTGTGTATATTTTTAAATCTTTAATAGTGTTTTGTATCCACCACAGAACAGAGAAAATAGATGTTTGTTATTTTTAATCATTTCACCCCATGCAAGGCAATAAAGATCACTAAGAGGCAAGGGGGTGACTGAGTATCAAAGAACATAAGAAAAAGAATAACATTATTAAGGAGAGAGCAGCAAAAGCTGGAAGAGAGCTCGACAAACAAGAAGTGCAAGAGAAGAAACCATAATCACAGAACTTACAGTTACATCAAGAAATATCAACAGTAAAATGACAAGACCTAGTTGCCAATCTAGTACTGCACTTAAATTTAAGATACCAAAGAGGAACAGTTATTATGAAAATATTTATAGAAAAGACATGGGGAAGCTATGTTAGTGGAGCAGCAGAGATACCAGGTCAGGATATTGCAGATTCTTCTTTTGATTTTATCAAGAGTCTGTAAAAACATAGCAGAAGCACCAGATTAAATGTGGCAGCAATATTTAATACATGGACAAGTGGTAATGTTATAAATGTCTAAGATAAATTCTGGTGAGAAAAACTGTCTAGCATAACAGAGTGAACCAACTTTCCCAGCAATAAACCTAGTAATTGATTCCATATGATCTTTCCACTTCATGTCAGCTGAAAATGTTCACTTGAGAAGGTACAATGAGTAACTCTCTTGGAGGTTAGCATCAGCCATGGAAAGCAAAAACTGTTATTAACACGCCATTTCTTGCACTAGAGTTGAGAACTGATGACATCAGGAAAGACATTTATGAAAATTAGGAACAATGTAGGTCCAAGGATAGAGGTCTGGGGGAACACCTGTATTAATGCAAAAAGATCTAGAAAAGTGACCATTCATGACAACTTTCATTTTGTGATTTAATAAGAAAGATTGAACCAGATGAAAAATTTATCTAGAAATACCTTTCAACTTTTGAAGAAGATCTGCATGCCAAATCCTGTCAAATGCTTTTGATATATTCAAAGCAACAGCCCAAACTTCACCATTCTTATCTAAAGATTGAGAGAGACACTTTCACAAAATGCAAAGTATAACAAATACATGAAATGGAAAAATCCAAAAAAGATCCTCCAATGGGCACCTCTTAGATTTTGCTGAAATGTGGTTGTTAGATAAATTCTGACCCCAAAAGACAACTTCTGAAGATTTAGCACAATATGACCAATGGTTCGAAATCTTGTAGTCAAGCTGCTTTTTGGGCTTTTCTTTCATTTTGAAATCGTTGTAACTTTTAAAAATTTTCTTTTTTGTAAGATCAAAACAAAATTTTTATTGATAAATGAATACTTGCAGTCAATATTTGACCACTTGGATATTTTACTGAAAAATTAATTTGTGATGAAAATATTCCCCCTAACCTTTCTTTATTATAAGCTTTAAAACTTTTGACTATAATTCTGTGTAAATCATTTTAGTCGCATTAAGTATACAATTTTTTTAATGTAGTGTAATTCTATATAAAATTACTATTTTAGATTTCTCTGGGATTTGACTGAAACATTGTCTTTACTTCATAATCTATGATGTAAACAACACAGTTGATTGATTTATTATTATTATTTTCACTTTTGGATCATGCATGGTTTAAAACATTAATGTACTAATATTTATTTTCTGATCAATCTGTAAAAAATGTGCACACTGATATTTGGAGTGAATCTGGTCAAATTTTTAAAGATTGCATAAGAAAAAAACGTGGATAATATTTAAAAAAAATCTTGACAGGGTTGTGATCCACAGATTACGATGGGCAGGAGGAGAAAGTCAGAGATGTTACTGGCTAAAGGGAAGATCTAGTCCATTAGTTAAAAGAGAAATAGCAGATGTCCCAATTGATTAACGGATTAGTTTTCTACAGCTTATTCAACCTTTTGCAGGTTACTTAAAGACAGACAATACTTTTAGATTGCAAGAAGTATTTTGAGATAATGATTTAGCTGGGAGTAGAATAGGTGGATTCATACCTTTCACAATGTATGAACAAAATGAAAATTGGAACTTGGCTCTCCAATTAAAAAAATCCAAGCCATTATCCATTAAGCCAGCCGCACATCCAAGCTTACAGCAACTGGTATTCCCAAATGGTCATCCATCTAGGTACTGAGCAGGTTTGCCATTGCTTAATTTCAGGGATCATACAGGAACTAGTGTTTCAATGTGATGTGGCCTTAAGCCAGAAGATGTTTCAAGTGTCACCTACATAAGACCCCCCCCCAGATGTTTTTAGGTAAATCACTAAATAAACCACCAAATATTTTGGAAACAGGATTTTCATTTTTGTTTCTTGCTAAGGCATTAATATCACTTTCATTTGTGAATGTGCAATGGGCCTTTCCCAGTTTTTGTGCAAACAAGAACTGAAACATGTGACATGATTTATCCTGTCAGCAAAAAGGCTGAGGGAGTACCTGGGTATATAGATTTCAATGGCAGAAATGTTTTCCCCCACCTACAGAATAGCAGGTTCAACATTGCAAATGATTAGTTGTTTCTAAACTTATGAAAGAGGAGTGAAATTGAAGTCATTGCAGTGCAATAAAAAGAATACATTAAGGGATGTTTTTGATTATGTAAGTGAAAGTAAGGAGAGATTTAAAAAAATAAAAAAAGAATTGAGTTGTAGATATGAGTACAGTTTGCTCTGCTTAAGTAGGACTTTTGTTAAGTGGAATGATTTATGATTTCCACAGGTTTTGCTTTAATTTCCCCATTTAAGTGGGAGTTTCTTTAAGTGGGATGAGTATTTTGGACTGATAACAAAATATATGTGTTTAAGTAGGACATCAAGAAAACTTTTAGTTTTGAATATAAAAAAGTCCCCTACTCAATCACATTCTCTAGCAAGGCAAACCATCATCTGTGTTAAAGCCCAAAATTAAAGAATAGAAAATTATAAAGGGAAAAAAGTAATAGTGATCTAACAGTTGTTGCCATATCAAAGCAGACATTGTTACACTAGGTGCAAAAGAACCAAAATACAGTATGTAAATAAACATATTTGGTTTCACTACATGATATTTATTTCCTTAGATGTGTTTAGCTGTTGGCCAGATTCAAATCATGTGGCTTTATTGAATCTAAGTATGCTTTTTTTCATGCATTCAATAAGTGAAACTTCTTCATTTGAGCCCAGAAGTCCCACTCATATGAAACCTCCTCTTAAGCAATAATTATACATTTCAATTTAAGAAAAATAGACCAATTTCTGCTAATTCAGTTTTCAATGATGCAAACCAACAGAATTGAAAAAAAATATATCCTTAAGAATCCTAATGCCTAAAAAAGACTTAAGAAATTTTAAATACCCAACTTTTTTTTTAGATCAGTACCTCCCCTTCTCTACTAAAATTCTTTCATAATTGATTCCTTGTTAGTGTGTTGTTTAATGCTTATACTCTTTCTTTGTGAGAAATAAGCAATCTGAACACTGCATATTTTTAGTGGTTAATGTGTTTACTTGAAGTTTAAGAATCTTCCCTTAAAGAAGGCCTAACAATAATGAAATCAAGAAATTTGTTTTGTTCCATAGCAGAAGCAATTTATATCTTAAAGACAAGTTTCCAGTCTTGAAATAATACATTCAGCAAGTAAAATACAGGACATTAACTTGATGTTGGTAGGCCTAGACATTTATAAATATCATAACTTTGAATTAAAAAAAAAAAAAAAATCAGGCAAATATTTCAGTATTTATTTTTTCATTTATTGTACTGAATCTTCTTTATTTCAAATTTCTGGACAAAAAGCAACAAAAATGAATGAGAAAAAAATCTGTCAAAATAACTGTAATGCCAAATTCGAATCCTTTAAAAACCAGTGATGGGTGACACCAAAGATTTTTTTAAATTAATAAATTCAATACAAAACAGTATTTATACTTAACCATAGTTCAATTAAACTATATTTTTTGAGAATTATGACAGCAAAGATATTTTTTAAAATGAGAGAATAAAATTTAATTTTAAGATTAATTGGATGTACTGACCTACTCTAACTACTCACCGGTTAGAAATACGAAATTGACAAGTTACAGTGAAGATCAGAGAGGAAGAGGAAATAGAATAAGTGGAGAATACATTTTTATTACCTGGCAGATAGTCAAACATTAAAAATTTGCTTATTTTTAAAATGGGTTGGTTTTGTGAAATGTATAGCTTTTCATGGGAAACTTTGTGTCCCTGGGATGCACAGATTGGGAAGTTACTGTGCCCTTTAAAATTTTTAGGCATCAAGGGTGCAGGACATGCAACTATTAGGATCTCTGAAGAATGCTTTCTCCCTTTTTTTTCACATGTAGGTAAATTATGACTTGTATGAAAATTAACAATAATCTTTCCTGGTGACATGCTTTCCAATGAGTTGTTAATGTTGAGTCACATATCCACAGAATAATGATTGCTCTCTTGTGTGGGATTCCTTTATATTTTTTTTAATAGGAAATCTGTGTGAAAAACTCTATACACTGACTACAAATGTGGCTGCAGATGATCTTTTAGAGATGTAATCTTGGAAAATATTGGACATAATTTATTAAAAAAAGGTTTGTAAATGTTTGTATTTTTTAACTCAAAACCTAGATCTACATACTTGACAAATGTAGGAATCCTTCTAGAGTGTGCATTTCAACATGGATTTTTCAACTGTGAACATATTGCTTTACATATTTCATATTCAGTATATTTTCACATCTATTCAAAATGGAACTATCTGAAAATACTGATCCAATATTTTACAGGAAAATGTTTTTCCTGTGTCATCAAGTGTTTTCTTAAGACTTCTATGAAAATTCTGGGCTATATAGAAGACAAGAGTAAGGTTTCTCGCCACGGTGTGTGTAGATTTTTTAAAGCTTGAACTATAAGAAAATGCTAATTCAGATACATTTCAATAAAATGACTTCTCTCCAATGTGTTTGCATATGCATTTTTATATGGGTCTCTGTGAAAATACAGATCCACACACTTGACAGGAAAACGGTTTCTCTCCTTTGTGTATTTGCACATGCTTTTTTAAAATTGGAACTGTTTGAAAATCCTGATCCACACACATTACAAGAAAATGGTTTCTCACCAGTGTGTATTTGCATGATTTTTTCAAGTTGGAACTATCTGAAAATGCTAACCAACATTCTGTACATGAAAAAGACTTTTTTACAATGTGTCTGCACATGTTTTTTTTTAAATTTGAACTCTGTGAAAATGCAGACCCACATGTGTCACAAGAATATGCTTTCTCCTTTGTTTGCATCTGTTTTTTCAATTGTGAATTCTGTTAAGACACTGATTTGGACACTTGAGAAGTGGAGAGTTTGTTCCAGTGTGAGTTTGTGAGTGCTCTTTTTAAGTGTGAATTTATTGAAGGTGCTTTAGAAGAATAAAGATTCTCTCAAATGTTTGCACTTCATCACATATAAACAGTGTCAAAATGCAGATCCACACACTTTGTAAGAATATCTTTCTTCTTCCACACATATTTCCATGTGTTGTTTCAAATTAGAAAATGTTTTTTTTCCATTAGAATTGATATCTGTGAATGAAGAAGAATTATTAAAGAAATCAGTGGACTCATAATTTGTAATTATAGATTTATAATAACTCATTTTGTGTTTTAGATGTTACCCAACACTGTAGTCATATCAAAAAGGTGAACCAACAAAATTTACACAATTTAAATTGTTTGTTGCTTTACTAGTTTACATATTTTGTTGCATAAATTGAGCTTTTCTTTATCATCAGTTTTTAGTTACTCAGTATTTTTAAATACAAATAAAATCTGTTCATTCTAACAAACAGAAATTTTCCCCCAAAATATGTTATTTATTTTGTATACAAAAGACTGTCTCTTGTTCAATACTAACCTTTAGCAATATTCTTTAGAGTTGATAAACTATCTCTTATTTTCTTCAATTACAATATTTACATCTGTTTATATTTCTGAGATGAGGTGTTGCAACTATTTACACTATTTACATTATTTGGACTGTTGTCCTCATCTTTGTCACATTCACGTTTTGACCATTGTACACTCTGGCCTTCTTTAATACTTGGTCACAGCAGAGGTGAATAAAAACTTGGAGTGTTGAGTTACTAAAGGGCATTAAATGAATCTGAGATAGCTAGAAAAGGCATGGCACATGGAACCCAATCTACCCCCGTGGACTATATATAGGCTTCAGTTCAAAATTCCAATGTATATCACCCGAAGAAGGCCAGAGTATACAACAGCCAAAACGTTGTGAATATGACAATAAAGATGAGTCTGAATAATGTAAATACACAATATTTACAATTGGACATTTACATTTAATATCCTCATCTTTGTTGTTGTTGTTATTACAATGTTTTGACTGTTTTTCTCTCCGGTCTTCTTCAGGTGTATATCGATCTGTATAACCTTCAGGGAATTTCAAATAGAACCCTACAGAGAGTAGAGTGTTCTAATGCTGCTGTCCACATCTAGAGATATCTTATTATTTAATTCTACTCATTACTTGTTAGTTGTGAGCAGTACTAAAGAGATCAAGGTAAGATATCCCTAGAAATGGACAGCAAAACAATCTACTCCCTGAATATTAAATAAAGGATTCAATTCAACATTCTGTGAAAGTTACTTGGGCTGACATAGACCTAAAAAGACCAGAGAACACAATGGCCGAAATATTGTGATAACAATATTGATGAGGATATTAGTCCAAATGTAAATAATTATAACACTCCATTCCAAAAAATCAGAGATAAATTATTTTCTGAAGTTGAAAAAGAAGAAATTTTAACTAAAGATAATTTTATGCATTTAACCGAATTTGTCAAGAAGAATTTTTCAATCCACAGAAGAAAAAAAAAGAAGTATTTCAAATTCCACAGTTAACTTTTGATTTCTGTTTATAAAGATAAAATTAGTCATTTGTGACTCCAAAAGAATTTATTTACCAAAAATTTAAAATTATTACATGTGAAATGAATAAATTTTAAAAGCTTTACTCCCATGCACTGGGGCTATGATCCTGGAGAAAGATGACAACTTGAATAAAACAGTTGATGAAATGGAACTGATAAACACATGTACAGTTCTGATAATTATGGTAGCAAAGAATGAACTCAAAGAAAACAACTAACAATTTAAATAAAATACCCCCACCTATTAAGCACTAAATGTGCCTGCAATAAGCTGTTATATTCAACCTAATTATAATTAACAGGAAATAAAATAATAACAGTAGTTCAATTATGGTGAATCAAGTGTTCAATGTGGTCCAAGGCATACTTGCTAAAATATTATGATGAGATTGCATCATTATTTTAGTTAAATTAGACTTATTCCATTTCGTCAACAGTTTTAGTGAAGTCATTATCTACCTCCAGGATTGTATACGTGGTAAGTGGTAGTCAAGCCATTTTAAATTATTGAAGATTATCATTTTGTGTTGGAACCAATAGTGACACCTATTTTATGTTAAACAATTTCAATATTTCAGATGTTTTACAAAAGAAATATTCCCAAGTAGCTTTCTATAATCAGAGCAAAAATAATTTAACTACAAATGCATAAACCTTTGTAAACATCATGTGTCTTTCAAGTATTTTAACAGATAAGATAACACGTTAGAATTTTTTCAGATAATCAACTTTTTTCTCAAAAGAAAACAGCATTAAGCAAAAAGTTCACTTTAGACTTCATGGAACCCATATGATCCTTTGCTACAGAAGCTGGAAAAATGATTGGCTCATTCTATTGCTCCAGGAAGTAGCTAACTCCTATCATGCTTTATCTTTACAAGAGTCAGATTAGACCAAAAATGAAGTATTGCTGCCATATCTGGGTTCAAGTTCAAAATCGTTTATGTAATCTTGTGGAGGAAGATTTATTCTCTTCTCTGTAGTCTTTCCTAAAGATGTAATATTGCAAGCTTATCACTACTGTATCATGGTAAGTATTCAAATGAGCTTCCCACTTTAATGTGACCAGTTCAGACCTTTACTGCTAGGACAAGCCTTGCTACTTCCATGGAGTTGAATCACCCTCATTTCTTTCATATTCCAAATATAAAGAGAAAGTTTCACTCAAGTCAGTTGTCATATTCAGAAGAGCTAAATCCAGATAACTCTGTAAAAATCATGGCCTGATTTTGCTCTATCAATATTATGAATAGGACCACCTTCTAAATTGATAAAAATTAGGTACCTCAAAAAAGAAAAAAAAACAATATTGCCCTACAAATTTTATATTAGTTACCATTCAGTATATTTTAACACCTGTTCAAAACAGAACTGTCTGAAAATGCTGATCCAATGCTTTACAAGAAAATGGTTTCTGTCCAGAGTGTGTTAGCAAGTGTTTTTTTAAATAAGACTTCTGTGAAAATGCTGAGCCACATATAACACAAGAGTAAGGTTTCTCTCCGGTGTGTGTATGTTTGTGTTTTTTTAAACTTAAACTATTAGCAAATGCTGATCCACACACATTACAAGAAAATGGCTTCTCCCCAGTGTGCATTCTCAGGTGCATTTTTAAATGGGGACTCTGTGAAAATGCTAACCCACACACTTGACAGGAAAATGGTTTTTCCCCCGTATGTATTTGTGTGTGCCTTTTCAAACTGAAGCTATCTGAAAATGCTGATCCACACACTTGACAAGAAAATGGTTTTTCTCCTGTATGTATTCGCATGTGTTTTTTTAAATTAGAACTATTTGAAAATGCTGATCCACACTCTGTACAAGAAAAAGGTTTCTCTCTAGTGTGTATTCTCATATGTCCTTTCAAATGTGAATTTCTTGAAAATGACGAACCACACACATCACAAGAAAATGGTTTCTCACCAGTGTGTATTCGCATATGTTTTTTCAAACTGGAACTATATGAAAATGCTGATCCACACACTGTGCATGAATACGGTTTCTCCCCAGTATGTGTTCGCATATGTTTTTTTAGATAAGAACTTTTTGAAAATGTTGAACCACATGTAATACAAGAGTAAGGTTTCTCTCCAGAGTGTGTTTGCATATGATTTTTTAAACTTAACTTGTTAGAAAATGCTGATTCACATATATGACAAGAAAATGAACTTTCTCTGGAGTGCATTCTCATATGCATCTTTAATTGAGAACTCTGTGAAAATGCTGAGCCACACACTTTACAGGAAAACAATTTTTCCCCAGTATGATTTTGACAAGAAAATGGTTTCTCTCCAGTATGAATTTGCAAGTGTTTTTTTAAATTATAACTTTTTGAAAATGCTGAATCACACATTGTATAAGAAAAAGATTTCTCTCTGGTGTGTATTCTCATATGTACTTTCAAATGTGAAATTCCTGAAAATGCTGATCCACATAGATGACAAGAAAATGGTTTCTCCCCTGTGTGTGTTCTCATGTGTATTTTTAAATGGGAACTTTGTGAAAAAGCTGATCCACACACTTTACAGGAAAATGGTTTCTCCCCAGTGTGCGTTTGCATGTGTCTTTTCAAACTGAAATTATTTGAAAATGCTGATCCACATACTTGACAAGAAAATGGTTTCTCTCCAGTGTGTATTCGCATGTGCCTTTTCAAGTTGGAACTATCTGAAAATGCTGACCCACATTCTGTACATGAAAAAGGCTTTTCTCCAGTGTGTCTCCGCATATGTTTTTTAAAATTTGAACTCTGTGAAAATGCTGACCCACATGAATCACAAGAATATGCTTTTTCCTCAGTATTTGTTTGCATCTGTCTTTTCAATTGAATTCTGAGAAGATACTGATTTGTATACTTGAGAAGTGGAGTGTTCTTTTAAATTTATTGAAGATACTGATGTATCCACTTTGTAAGAATAAAAATTCTTTCAAATGCTTGTATTTAATCAAATATGAAGACTGTCAAAATGTAGATTCACACACTTTGTAAAAATGTTTTCTTCCAAATGCATTTTCATGTGCTGTTTCAAATTAGAAAATGCTTGTTTTCCACTAGAATTGATATCTGTGAATGAAGAAGAATTATTAAAATATCAACAGGCTCCTGAATTATTTGCAATTATAAATTTATAATAACTGAGTTTTTGTTATGAAAAATTTTCCAACACTGTAGTAATATTAAAAGCTGAATCAACAAAACTTACTCATCAAATTGTCTCTTGGCTTGCCAGATGTAAATATTATTTTTCATGCTTTTGTTGTGTAAATTAAACTACCTTATTAAAAGGTATGTTAGCATGTAGAGATTTTATATCTAAACTAGCCATGATCTATCTGTATTTTTATCTATGTATTTTAGTCTTTTGACCACATTAAAAGGATTTTTTTATATGAAGTGCTAATTGTTCCAAGAAGTGGTGTTACAATTTTTGTTACAGTTAAAACAGTCCAATCTTAATAGCTTAAACAAAATGAACTGTTGATGAATCAAATGAAGCAAGTTTTATTATTTAAATTTTCAGTCAAAAACTTGTGTCTACAGTTTTGTATATTATGGAAGTAGGTACCTCCAAAATCATGTACACTTTTGACAAGCAAAAAGAAAAAAAGATACCACCTGTTTTTAAAAATTTACCAAAACATCAGGGAATTATCCAATTCCATTGAAATTTTCAGCATTTTTTAACGTTATTTACAAGCCTCCTATACTTAAACCATAGCTAATCCATACTCTAGTGAATTCTGAATGTTTGTAATTTTTACATTTCTATAAAGTTAAAACATATTCATTAATAAATGAACTATTGAATCCTTGCCTTTTTATTTAACTCATGGTCAATCCATACTAGTGAATTTTGGATGTTCCTAATATTTACATTTTTATAATATTTTTTATTAAAAAAAATTGTTTTGACCACAAACACATTGAAAATATGGTCCAAAAGATTAAGAAAAGAATTCAAGAAAATTCAGAAATTATTTTTCAGAGAAAATTGCTGATACATTTTTTCTTACTTATTTCACTCCAAGCAAAAAAAATAATGCATGGGGTCCCATTGATGCATACTGATATTGCTATCGAAGAGGCTTCATATATATAATATGCCACATATATCTTCAAGAATACTTTGCTCAATTTTAGAAATTCATTTTAAACTTTAAAAATTATTAAAAAAAAAAAGGGGGAATAATTCTTGTGATAATTCATTAGTCATCAAAAGAGTTTTTTTTATTCACACTATATGTTTCATTTATATTATTTATGATAGCAAATAAAGGCTTATACAATTAAATAATTAGTTTTAATTCTGTTTTTATGATTTAGAGCATATCTTGTGGAATTTGGTAATAGTTTGAGAAAAAAAATTTAATTTTGGTTGTAAATATGTAACATTTATGAGGATAATATATGGATATCTTTCCTTAGGTGTTTATAAATTGTACACTGTTCAACTATTAATGTTAAAAAAGAAATATTTTGAATTAAAAAATTATACTTGGATTAAACAAAAATTACTTACAATATATATTACTCCTGATACATTCCTTCTTGCAGTCAATTTTGATGGATTTGATATATGGCATGATGTTTTGAAAGTAGGGGGAAGCTAAATGTAAGTAATATTTTTACAAAATGTAGTTAATTAATCAATAAATTTACTACTTTTCTTTGAAACAAATGTCTGGGTCGGTCAGATATTGGATATTTTTAATTTTTTTAAAGTGTTTTAGTTTCTCTTTTGTCAGTATGCATTAAATTAGTTAACAAAAGTAGAGGGGGAAGTGCATTTGTTTTTTATTTATTTATTTTTGCTGTTTTAAAATTGTCTAAAACCTTTATTTAAATACAAACTTATTTTTCTTCTTTTTTTTACAGATAAACTGTAGACTATTATCTTCTAAATAAAAACAAATTTTAACTTCAAAAAGACAAGTTAAATTATTCTGATTTTTAATCTGATTTGAAACAAATATTACTTATTTTTAGTTTAAAATATTGTAGAAATGCATTTTAACTACTCAGTAATCTTAAAAATTTAGGAAAATATTTTGCTTATTGGAAATATTAAATTTAATCAATTAGCTTGAAATTAAAATCTTAGGTATCACTTTGCTTTTCCTTTTCTTTTTAGATTAACCTACTTTAAATTAGGTAGCACCACTTTAAATTAGGAAAGACCAAAAGATTTTTTGATTATTAAATTATATTTTTGATCCTTTTTAGAATGTTCAAAATTTTGTTTGTTTTTTGTTTTTTTTGCATTAGTGAATTAATATAGGAAATTTTCATTTTTTTTCCAGTGAAAAATTTGTTGATTTTGAAATCCTTGCAAAAATCAAATAATTACCAGATTTTAATGAAACCTTCATAACTTATTAACAAAGATAGCAAAAAAAAAAAAAAAAAAAAAAAAAAAAAAAGATTCTTAATCAAAATTTCTAATGAATGGATCAAAAAATATAATTTAATAATCAAAAAATCATTTTTTTTTTTTTAATAATAATCTTTGTTTTTATTAAGTTTGGGACATTTTTTCATCATGGTATGATCATTTTTTAGTGAATCTGTAGAGGCATCTTAGGTATCACTTTTCTTTGGAGGTACCTAATTAGTTTGAATTTACCTGCGACATGCTAACAAAGTCACATATTGTCTAAAAAAAGTATAAATGTGGAAGTCCCGAAAAAATATGAAAGTACAACTTTATGTTGCTTTCTTGAAATTAACACAAAAGTTAAAAATTCTAAGAAGACATAAATCAAATTACTACATACACCTTAAAACTTTTATTAACAAATCATGGTCATTCTTCCATTAAATACATTTTTCATTATATATTGAAGAAAAAAAACCTGCACCAAGGATAAAAATTGCAATGTGAAGAGCAAACTCTCTTCAGGTTAGATAATTAAAAAAAGAAAAAAAAGGCTACACTTACATTTAATTATACTTTTAGTTTCCCTTAAGCCTAAAAACAAATTTACAAGTTGCATTTATTCTGAGGAGGAAACAAGCAAAAAAATGTATATGCATTTTCTACTTGGTATGGATTGTGGTCACGCCCAAATAAAACTCTTACTTAATTTTTGGTAACAAAAAATGCAGAATAACGGTTCACCTATATGCATTTGGATATTTAAGTACCACCACTAAGTCAGTATATGTAAGGTTTAAAATGAAATTTTAAAAATGAAAAAGCTTTCTTAAAGCTTTCGTGGCGGTACCTATATGATTGAATTTAAAAGGGGGATTGAAGCTAATCTTAACCTGCTTTTTCTTTTTTTTAATCTTAAATATAATTTGAACACTTTGAGGGAAAGTTGAAAAAATTATCCGCATTTTCGCCATTTTTTTTTGTGACTGACTCTCTTTACTCTCTTATATAAAAGCTAAGTCCCCCCAGAGAAATCAAATAGATTGAAAATTTCACTTAAAGCTGCGTAAATTTATGTTCTGAATCGGATGTGTTTGCTGCCACAATTAAAATAATTATGAAAGGTATCCATTCTAATCTTTTATTCTATATTCACGGGAGGGGGTCCTCACTTCGCATTTTTATCGAAAAAACTAGAGAATATAAAACAAGGAAAATACGAAAAAGACTTAACACAAATATTCGTATTTTACTTACCATCCTACGTGTAATTGATACGAACGACAATCGATAATAACGTAGATGACTTCTTTTTTTTTTTTTTAAATTTTATCAATTCGTATTCGGTTGTTTTAAGATTTCTCAGTCAGGTTAATGCACAGAATTTCTTTAAGTTTATAACAATAACGTTGAAATAAATGACACAAAGAAAGCAACATTAAAACAGGCTGCACTCTTCCAGAAAATTGAAAACAGAGTATTGCTCAAAACGGTGTAAAATGACATCGCATCCCTTGTGTAAATATGTCTTGGAAAAAAAAACAAAAAAAAAACTAAACAGAACTATAAAATAATAAACGAAGAAAAAACGATTAAAAAAATAATTAAAGTAAATTTTAAAATGAATAAAAATTAAAAACGAATGAAATCAAAATATATTTTTTGCCACATATTTTCTACATGTCTGAAGAGTGAAGATCCTGTGACAGAAGTTTCATTTTGGGGACAAACTACTATTTCAGGTTAAAACATTTTTTTCAAATTTGTTTCTCATGCTAAAATCATAGTTTTGTCGATTTTGGCAGCTCAAAAATTTGCTACTTAAGAAAATATGAAAATGAAACAGAAATTTGGTGCCCCCATAAATGCAAATAGCATATTTTTGGTTTCATTTTACTTTAGTTTTTTTTACCTTTGTTCCTAATAGTTTAGAAGCTATGGCCTTTTATGTTGGGTTTTCATATAAAAACGAAATTTAACGGAAAAATTGTATTGATTTTGATTAACATTCTTCTAGTAACTAGTTGCTAATGACTTTTTGTTTGTTGTTTATAGACACTTTGTTTCAATAAATTCATTTTGTTTTTTGCCTTGAAAAAGTCCACATTGGATGAAACGTGTCGGCTTAAACTACAGTTTTATTGAAAAATAAAGTAGGTGAAACAGAAACTTGTTTAAATTATTAAATGAGATATATATATATATATATATATATATATATATATATGTGTGTGTGTATTGGAGAAACAAACAGAGATTTAAAAAAACACATCTATGAGCACAAAAGTGACCTCACAAAAAACAACTAATGCATTAGTCATACATAGAAATAAATTCAACCCTAATTTTGATTTTAAAAATGCTACACTTATAAAAAAAGAAAATAACTCACTCAGAAGGAAAATCCTCAAGAGTGACACCATATATATATATATATATATATATATATATATATATATATCACAGCTGTTTGAGGTTTCCTATAGCCCCACTGAACTTAAATAAAGTCAATTCAGGTTTGCTATGGTAAAAACTTTCTATCCCAAGTAAAAACCAACACAAAAGTGGTAAAAGTCATTTTGTCACAGCTTATTTTCTCTCAAAAAATGGATCTTCATACTTTTATAGGGGTAAAATATTGAAAAATGACTGTTTTATCATCACCTAAAGAAATATCAAGGAAACTTTTGGTTTGAACCCCATGAAACTGGATATTTTCTGAAAGCAAAGGATATATTATTTCATGTAAATGTAAAATTGGCTCGCGTAAATGACACAAAATTTTTTTCAGGGGGTAAAATGTGAAAATTTTGAATTTTTTCTAGTTCTAAACAAGAATTTTTGCCATTAATGGGAAATTAATAATTTTTTTTTTTTAAATCAGAAAGCCTAAAATATTTCAGGCATAAAATTGAGAGTTTTGAAGGAAACCAACATTCCTAGTGGTTTGAAATGCGACAAAGTCCATTGGTAATTTTCAATTATATGACTGCCAGGTGTTAAAAACAATTGACACCCGGCCACGGAAATCTTTAGCAAAAGGCAAAAGATTTATCTCCAATTCCTGACCACCAAAAACCAAAAGTTTTTTTCTCCAAAAAATAGCAGCGATAAGGAAAATTAAACCAAAATGACTTTGACATCTCTAGGTCAAAGTTCAGCCAGCCAGCCAGCCAGCCAGCAATAAATGTTTAGAACAAGTTGTAATAAAACCCACCACTCCCAGATAAGAGCAAAGAGTGAAAAAAAGGGTCAACATTAGTAGGGCTTGATATAACGTATGTTTGAACAATGGCTTGATGTGTTTTGTTTTGTTTTTAACACCCCATGACCAGGGTGATGACAACAACACTTAGCAGAAGACATTGTTTTTTTCGCCGCATGTCTTTCATATTTCCCATCGCCGGGCCATTTAGCCGTTCCTTTTATTCAATGATGTTCATGCCAAATTAAGGAGAAAGGGATGAAGTTTGAATGATATTACTTTGAAGTGAAAATAAATATTTTTTCATAAAAAAAGGTGATTTTTCTCAGAAAATTGGGCATTTCTTAATGCTAACCGCCGAGTGACATTTTCCACAGCCAAATTGAACATTAATTACCAGTGAATAATTCCATGTGCAAACAATAGCCGTCTGGATCCTACAACGTCATCCGAAAAGGTCCAGGTTACTGATTGATCGAAAACTTGTTTCGCATAATTGTTTTTCATGGTCAGTTTCCATTATTTCATCTTGATGTTGTCATTTTCAGAGAGCCAAGTCATCAAGGATTCAGGAAAACAATTTGGCATAGGTTTGCTTTAAGAACTTTACATTTTATGAGGAGTTTAAAATGTTAATGAGAAATGGGATTTTTCGCCGTATATTTCGTTTACGCGCCATTTTAGATTTTCCTATATGACAAAAACAATCTTTTAAACAGCCGTGATATACACACACACGGTCTGATCAAAAAGCATCAGAACTGGTATTATAAAAAGAAAACTACAACACATTAATTCCACATTTAATCTCCTTTGAAGTAGTCCCCTTCTGAGGCCACATACATTATCCAGTATCATCTACATTCATGGAAGCATTCCTGGAACTCCTTTTTTGGGATAACAAGCCACTGCTTCATTGCATTCTCTTGGATTTTCTCAACATTTTGAAATCTTGTTCCTTTTCACATGAGATTTGATTTTTGGAAAGAGGAAAAAGTTGCAAGTGGTGGGATCTGGGGATTGTGGTGGTTGTCAGATCTGGAGAATGTTGAGCTTAGTGAAAAACTGCTGCACAGATTGTGCTGAATGGGCATGTCTGTTGTTATGATGGACTTCTCATTCACCAGATACATGTAATTCTGTCCTTTTATGATGAACAGCATCCTGCAAATACTGCAACATGTCACAGTAGCACTTCTTGTTTACTGTCTGACCAGGTGGAGCATGCTCATGATGACCAATGCCCCTCTAGTTGAAAAAAAAACTGTCAATGGTGTCTTCACATTGCTTTGACTCATTCATGCTTTTTTTGGGATCGGAGAGATTGGGGTCTTCCTCTGCAAAGACTGAGTGCTGGTTTTCAGGTCACAGCCATCTGTTATGACCATTTTCAAAAAGTTTTCTGTGGTATGGTGAGATGACCACACACTCGACTCTTTGCTTCCAAGCACTGCTATAAACAACAAAAGATAGCAAGACCATTATAAATTAAAGAACATAGACAACAGATTTCAAAGTGACTCTGTACTAAGCGGTTTCCCTTTGTATACTTTAGTACCATTACTATTGCAACAGTCCTGATACCTTTTGACCAGACCTCATATATGAATTTGAGAACAGCTCACTACTGCAAGTGCTGCTCTCAATGCTTCTGGTACCAGACACTAGAAGGTTCTTGGGGCCATCAGGAGAGAATACATTTCATCTAAAATTATTTTAAAAGGAAGTTAATTGTAGTTTGTGCTAAAAGAGTTGCAATATTGATGAAAAATTATTATGGAAGTTTTGTTTGTTTTGATTTTTAAATGATAACGCTAGATCAAATATTTTTGTCTATATTTGAATTTAGATCTCAATATAATATAATTGTATATTTTATAGTGTGTTTGTTCATCATCTAATTAGCATTAATTTGGCATGGATTGTATATGTTACATAAATATTTTTATTATGAAGTTTTAATACATTATATCTACTAATTTGTTTATATATTTAACATAAGCGAATGATTTTTGCACAACCATATTATGGTTGTGTAGAAAATAAATAGCATGTGAACATAGAAATTGTTATAATAAGAATTTTGTAGTAATTTCTGTAGGTAAATGAGATTCCTCAGATGCTGCTTGTACATCACTGAATGCTCCTTCTCAAGACAGCATTCTCAAATTCGTACACATGTCACCAACGTAAAAATCACCACCACCTTCTCACTGCTTCACCCCTTTTTATTATGTCAAAACCTTGGCCAACTGACCAATCAGCATTCTTGGCTTTGTCTTCAGTCACAGTCAAATATCATCCTCCAATCCAGCCAATCTGCATGCGGATTGCTATTGGTCGAACTGCGCTAAGATGTATAAAAGCCAATGTTTCAGAACCATACACTTTGGGAATAACTAAGGGGTGGGAAGATTCATACCATTTTCAAAGGAGCAAAACGTCGCTGTTACATGTCATGTATTGAGAGAAGGAATTTATTATTTTCCTTTACACTAGATGCAAACCACTCTGACTCATTTACTTCTACATAATTCTTCACTACAGAAATACTATTATTATTATTATTATCAATTATAATATTAATTTATTACAGATATTAATGCACTATATTAATATATTATTATATTTGCTAATTTATTGATACATTGAAAATTCTGTTTTATTTATGCATTGGCACAAATGACTGCCTTTGATTGTTTCAGTATCAATTTATTTTTAAGGAAGGCAAGGTGATTTTGAATATATGGGTAAATATTTCCATTCATAATGTTTATTTTGCATCATTTATTTTTTACTTTTTGTTCTGTATAATTTAACATTTTTAAAACTTTATTTTATATATGCTAATGAAAAGGAAGATATACTTTTCACCTTTGTAAAAGTGGTGTTCCAAATTTTAACACTTTTTTTCAAGTTGATTTTTCCAAGGTTTTTATAAAGTTTATTAGAACCACTTTTTAAAAACCTTTACTTTATTTCTTGAATTTATATACCACTAAACAATTAATGCTATGATAATAATAATAATAGAGTAGGAACAAATAAATACTGTTATTATTCTGGATTATTATATTATTACAAATATTAATACACTATATTAATATAAAATAATTAATACGTTTAAATTGTTATTTTATTCATAAATTGGCACAAATGACTGATTTTGGTTATTTAAGTATCAATGTAACATTTTTAAGGAAGACAAAGTATTTTTGAATTTATAGGTAAGCATTTTCATTTCTAACATTTATTTTTAAAGATGATTATCTGTATAATTGATTAGTGTCTATTAATTAACATTCAAATATCTTTGAAGAAAAACCAAAAAATTGGGATTATATATATTATTTTATTTTGTTATTAATAATAAAATATAATCGGTATATCATTTGGATTTAATTACATCCATTAAAATGATTATCGGACTAACATTCTTGGCAAAGAATTGTGTTCCATCAATTGCTAGGTCTGCTTGCGAAGAAAGTTGGTTCATTGTGTTGTGCTAGATAATTTTCCTCCCCTAAATCTATCTTACTCATTTATAAATCTACCATTCAGCCATGCTTTGAATATTGCTGCCATATATGGTCTAGTGCTCTTGCTCTGTATTTGTAGATTCTTGATAAAATCCAAAGAAGAATCAATAGTATTGGTCCTGATCAGGCATTTTGGCTTCACTCACTTTCCAACCATCATAATATATCTTCCCCATGCCTTCCCTATAAATACTTTCATGGTAATTGTTCGGCTGAACTCTTTGTTATGATACATAGAATTTATGAATTTAACCGCAATAATAGATTGATGGCAAGATCTCATCAGTTCACTGTTGAACTGGTGAGATATGTCTGTAAGTTCCAGTACTTCTCACCTGTGGAACTCTCTTCCGGCTTCATGCTTTCCAGCCAACTTTGGTCTTAAAAAATTTAAATGCAATGTCAATTGTTATCTATTGTCTTCTTGATTACTCTTCTATTGTTGTCACTCCTTAATATTTTTCTTTCACACTCAGTAACCCCTTGTATAAAAGTGGATTTACTGCCTTACATGGGGTGAAATGTTTAAATATATATATGGGTAAAAATCCATGGGTAAATAATCCAAGTGAATCCTAATCATATAAATATTAAAATTGATCCACAAAGAGAGCTCAATATATTTATTATAGAGCAATAGATAATTTACATATAGTGAAACTCAATACCATATATTGATTAATATTGTATATAATGTCAGATCAACCTTGCCAAAAATCAGACATCACTTTTGAATTCCTTATGGTAGTGTTTCTCAACCTTTTTTATTTCAGGGTGCACTTGTAGAATAACTAAAACTCTGGGAAATACTTTAAATTATAATAAGGAAAATTTGAAATATTAAATGACAAAGATTAACTTAGACATGAAAGCCATGGTACTTGGTGCATCTAGTTTTTTAAAAATAAAGATTTTTAAATATAAAAATAATTCATAAATTCTTTTTCTGTTGACTTGGGACACACCTGGTGACTTTCAGGGCACATTACTGCCCTTAGCATACCAGTTACAAAACACTGCCTTAAGATATGAAGACTTTTCATGAAAGTTTTCAATGAAAATAGAAATTAATAACTTCCTTATGAGGGTGGAATTCCTTAATTTTCTCGTTTCTTTGACTTAAGTTAATACATTAATTTTAACTTGAATCTTATAACTGGAATTCTGTGATCTACTTTAATGTTAATATTCCTTAGATTTCAAATCTGGGGGTTATCTCTAGAGACCTTTTAATAATTTAGTAATTCTCCTTGGCCTCGAAGGGGTCTAGAGGCTTGTTTGATTTGGTTTGGTTTGGTTGGTTTTTCTTTCACAGCATATCAACCTCTATGGATTAAATCTAAATATTTTGTATGTAATTGTATAGATTCAGCTACATGCTTTGAATCAAATTTCATGCCTTTAAATACTGATATTTTGTACATAATATTATACTTTCTAGGTAAACACATTTTTTTTAAATATCTAGTTCACAGATCATAAAAATGTATTGCTGATAATTTTACTATAAAAATGTATTTTTATACTTTTCAGTGTTGCATTGTTGGTCATTTTACTAAGAAAATGTATTGCTGGTAATTTATTTTCTAAAAATGTACTACTGCTATTTTCATTATAAAAATGTATTTTTATACTCCCCTAGTGTTTTTAAAAGACTATTTGCCCATAGCTGGGACCCTAACAAGTGTTACCACCCCGGGTCAGACAACTTCAATTAAAAGGTTCCATGCTCCTCAAATTCTCCAATCTCCTGATCAGAGGCCTTGGAGCTGCACTCATACAAGAAGGCAAACCCACAACGTTTGCAGATGAATCCCTCACAGAAACAGAGCAGCACTATGCCAACAGAGAATGGGAGGTATTAGCAGTGGTTTTCCGATGAGAGAAATTCCAAATGTACATATATGGCCTCTCATTTATCATTGAGAGTGATCAAAACGTGCCTGGAGATGATATTCCTAAAAAAATCTCACTATAGCTCCTCCCCACTTTCAATGAATACTGCTTCACCTGCAAGAGTGGTCATCATGTATCAACAAGGGAAGGACACGACTCTCACAGATGGACTATCATGGCTCCCAAACAAGAGATTAAACGAAGCCATAGACCTGGACATAGTTAAACTTTGTACAATTCTCAACAGAAAAATTGACACAGATACACCATAATACAATATTATGTAAATTGAGAGACATGATCCTTCAAGGATGGCCCAACTTGAGATGAGAGATTAGCCAAGATTTGCAGCCCTATTGGTTTTACTGTGATGAACTTGCATTTGAAAATTCTGGTCAAATAATAATCGTCTGCAGCCAGAAATTATACAAAAGATGCACTATGCTTATCAAGGGATGGAAAAATGCAAATTGGGAATAAAAAGCTGTGTGTGTTTGCATGTCATCGACAACAACACTGCCAAAACTGTTCAACAATGCAGCATTTGCCAAGAGTATTGTTATGATGTTGGTTTGGGGTTTGTAGAGACAAACGCCAAATAACACGTAACAATAAAAAGGGTTTTAATAGGTTGGTAAAAAAGGTACAGAAATCGCCTGAGTAGTCAATAACTAGCTCAGCCAAGAACTTCTCGGTCTTCAGATGGACTATCATGGCTCCCAAACAAGAGATTAAACGAAGCCATAGACCTGGACATAGTTAAACTTTGTACAATTCTCAACAGAAAAATTGACACAGATACACCATAATACAATATTATGTAAATTGAGAGACATGATCCTTCAAGGATGGCCCAACTTGAGATGAGAGATTAGCCAAGATTTGCAGCCCTATTGGTTTTACTGTGATGAACTTGCATTTGAAAATTCTGGTCAAATAATAATCGTCTGCAGCCAGAAATTATACAAAAGATGCACTATGCTTATCAAGGGATGGAAAAATGCAAATTGGGAATAAAAAGCTGTGTGTGTTTGCATGTCATCGACAACAACACTGCCAAAACTGTTCAACAATGCAGCATTTGCCAAGAGTATTGTTATGATGTTGGTTTGGGGTTTGTAGAGACAAACGCCAAATAACACGTAACAATAAAAAGGGTTTTAATAGGTTGGTAAAAAAGGTACAGAAATCGCCTGAGTAGTCAATAACTAGCTCAGCCAAGAACTTCTCGGTCTTCTGTCTCTCGATGTGCCACTATTTAAAGTCTTTGTTCACAGACACAGACAAGTTCATCTTCAAGAGGGGTGGTAGGTTTCCGACACAACAAGTATCAAAAAGAGCAGCATGCCAAACCACTCCTACAGTATGAGATCCCAGTAAGACCATGACAAATTGTAGCTACTGATCTCTTCCACTTTTGCGACCAGAACTACCTACTACTTCAAATACCCATTTGTACACAGACTGAGAGAGTTCTCCAGTCAAGAAGTAGTCAATGTGGCCAAACAAATATCTGGAGAACAGGGAGTACCTGAAAGGGTTATCAGCATTAATAGGCCCCATTATAGCTCCAGTCTGTTCCAAGAGTTTGCAAAAGAGTGGAAGTTTGAACACCATACATTATCCACAAGGTACCCACAATCAAATGAGATGGCAGAGTGGTGCATACAATCTGTGAAGTCTGCCATGAAGAAAGCAGCCCAGTGCAAATGCAACATCAACATGGTTTTACTATACCTTAGAGCCACACAAATAAATGACTTTATTCCTTCACCAGGTGAGCTCTTATACAATCAAAAACTTGCTAGCAGCTTATCAGTCAAATGCACACACCATCAGTTAAGGAAATACAAAATATCAAACTGCCTATACCAAAGGCAATCAACAAAAAAAAATGATATCATGACCAAAACACTAGGGAGATTCCCATACTCCATTTGCGACAACCTGTCTGTGCAAAAACAGGACATTGGTAAATGAACTCCTGCAACTGAATAATGGACATGCGTGGAACCAAGATCCTATATAGTACAGACTCCCATTGAACAGGTTACCTGCTACAACCAATGACACCTAAAGGAAGACCATTCCAGACCAGAAACAACACTGCAGTTAGCCAACTGAGGTCCCTTCTAGCTCCACACCAGAGGTCATCTCCAATGAGATCAACCCGGAAGCCAGTCACTTACCAGTCACCATGAACTTACATACTCAGAGACCAGACACTGTGAACACAAGGTCAGGTCAATTCATAAGACCACCCCACCAAATACAACTTACAGCCAGACATTATGCAAAACTCCAGATGGAAAGAGGGATGTCATGTTTTGGAATTGTCTCTCTTGTAGAATTCTTCCTTAAAAAATAAAGTGGACAATTCAAACATGGCTGGCTAGCATCATACATCTGTCTTCATATTCTATCAATCTGTTTACACACCCCAGTAACACAACTACATACACATTTGTAAAGTGGATATACTGTTATTCAGAACTTACTATGGTATACCAGAGCTGTATATGTGTAAGCTTAAAATAAATGGAATAACTTGCCTTATGGAAATTGATACTGGGTATTCACTGTCTCTAATAAGCAAAAACTAATTTCTCAAACTACCTAACATCATTTTGTCAAGATAAAGCTCAACACAAAAGTTGTATATGTATTCAGGTGGAATCATTATAATATATACAAGGTCTAATCAAAAAGTATTGGGAATGTTGCTATGGTAATGGCGCTAATCTACACAGAGTGAGACTGCCTGGCACAGATTGACATTAAACTCTGTTACACATGCACAGTAAGTTATAACATTCTCACCCACTTTTGTTGTTTACAGCAGTGCTTGGAAGGGAATTGTGTAGAGGTTCCATCCATGACCAAGGCCTGTGCAGCAGTTTTCGGACAAGGACAACATTCCCAAGACTGACAAGCTCCATATTTCCCAGATCTCAGCCTTTGTGATGTTTACCTCTTTGCAAAAATTAAATTCCACTTGAAAGGAACACGATTTCAAGACATCAACGAAATGCAAGAGAATGTGATGAGGCAGTTGCTCGCTATCCCAAAAAAGGAGTTCTAGGAATGCTTCCATTAATGGAAACAATGATGGATAAAATGTGTAGCTTCAAGAAGGGGACTACTACAAAGGAAATTAAATGCTGAATTGATAAGTGTTGTAGTTTTATTTTTATAGCACCAGTTTTATTCTTTTTTATTAGCTCTTATAAAATATATGGAATCGTCTGTTAAAGTTTGTTATGAAAGGAATGAGCAAAGAGAACTGTCACCACATTTTTTAAGGATTTTATACATGAAAAATGTAGTAAAAAGTATCATTACAAGTGTAATTACCACAATAATTGCAAGATAGTTTTCAAAATATTAACAATAATGACTAGAGGAATTTGTGGTGGAAGAAAAGGTCAAATTTAATCTCAATAAGATGGAGTCCAAATAATAGATAGGAACATTGTACAAAGTAGAAAATATTACACTAATATAAGTCAGGATTAATTTCATTCCTGAGCAGAGGAGGAATTGGAGAGATTTCTTGCCTATGTATGGGAATACCTGTGTTTCACTGTTTTCAGAAAATGGAATCATGTGTTGCTTTGGAATGGAGCTGAGTCAATTAGTATATTTGCCAATATATATTGAAATAGGTGACTCATCTACTTCCTTACTTATTAGTCACCTGAAGAAAGCCATAGAAAGGATTGGCTAAAGCATAGTGGAAACAGAAAAGAAGTTCAGTGTAGATAGAAACCCAAGTGATTAATCAAAGAATTTTGATCAATATTCATTCCTTTTTGAAAACTCAATGTCTTAAAGGAGTCAAATGTAAATTTATTTTGTCATTGACACTGGGGGGGAAAAAGAATAGTTATAAAAGTCTTATTTATATGCTCACAATAAAAAGGACTGGTTTTCCTTTTGACACTGCTATTACTGTATCTTCCCTCAACTCCTTCAGCAATATTTATTATTTTAAAAAAATTATAAAAAGATTACTTGGTTATTAATTTTAGTGCATCATTTTACTTACAACTGAATATCAGTGTGAGATTTCATGTGATTTATCAAAACTGATTTCATTAAATGGAAGAATTAGGTGCTTCAGATGTTTTCTCTCCAGTATGTGTTTGCTTATGCCGCAACAAACTAGATAGCTGTGCAAAGGAAGAATCACAAACTTCACAAGAATATGGTTTTTCTCCAGTATGAGTTCGCTTATGCCGCAACAAACTAGATAGCTGTGCAAAAGAAGAGCCACATTCTTCACAAGAATATGGTTTCTCACCAGTATGTGTTCGCTTATGCTGCTTCAAAACAGATAGCTGTGCAAAGGAAGAATTGCAAACATCGCAAGAGTATGGTTTTTCTCCAGTATGTGTTCGCACATGCCCCTTCAAAGTAGACTTTACAGAAAAAGAAGAGCCACACACCTCACAAGAATATGGTTTTTCTCCTGTATGTGTTCGTTTATGCTCTCTCAAACGTGACCTCTGTGAAAAGGAAGATCCACACACCTCACAGGAATATGGTTTCTCTCCAGTATGTGTTCGTTCATGCTGTCTCAAATGGTACTGCACTGAAAAGGAAGAATCACACATATCACAGGAATATGGTTTCTCCCCAGTATGAGTTCGCTTATGTTGATTCAAATGTGCTTTCTGTGAAAAGGAAGAGCCACACACATCACAAGAATATGGCTTCTCTCCAGTATGTGTCCGTTTGTGCTGTTTCAAATGTGTCTTCAGGGAAAATGACGAACCACATTCTTCACAAGAATATGGCTTCTCTCCAGTATGTGTTAGTTTATGCTGTTTCAAAATTGACTGCTGTGAAAAGGAAGAGCCACACACTTCACAAGAGTATGGTTTTTCTCCAGTATGTATTCGTCCATGCTGATTCAAAAGTGACTTATTGGAAAAGGCAGAGCCACAGATTTCACAAGGGTATGGTTTCTCTCCAGTATGTGTACGTTTATGCTGAATCATATGGGCCTTCTTTGAAAATGAAGAGCCACATATATCACAAGAATATGGTTTCTCTCCAGTATGTGTCCACTTGTGCTGTCTCAAACTTGACTGATGTGAAAAGGAAGAGCTACAAATTTCACAAGAATACGGTTTCTCTCCAGTATGTGTTCGCATATGCTGAATCAAATGTGCTTTCTTTGAAAATGAAGAGCCACACACTTCACAAGAATATGGTTTATCTCTTGTATGAGTCTTTAAATGTCTTTTAAAAATTGAAATATTAGACAGAGCAAATTCATAGGTTTCAGAAAAATCATTTTTTTCTGTGTAGTTTTCCATATTTCCTGTATTTCAAGTCAGTATAGAAATAATGAGCCATTCAATTTCACCAATATTTTGAGTTGGAAAACTGTAAAAAAACAAAAACAAAGATTATATTGAAAAATATTCAAAATTCACAACAATAGATTATATTATCTGATTTTCTATATCAGCTCATTTCTATCAGCAATAATGTTGTTTAATTCTAAACTTTCTATATTATATTTCATTACAGTATTTCTAATTTTTCCAATGACTAAATGTTATATACTGTACATATGAACACTAATTGAAATTCAGTCTTTTAAAAAGGTGGTTGCATGAGATGTTGTTAAGTTCTATGTGCAGCCCACTACTCAAAATGTGACTAAACATCAGAAATGTTTGGTACTGTTTCTTGATTGGGGCAAAAATTGTTCAGCATATACATATTCCTAATTCATTTTCTATGTGATGTTCTTGCTTTTAAATTTAAAAACAAAGTTTAACATTTGCAAAAAAAAAAAATTGATACATCAAGAGAATGGACTGTCTGTTGACACTGCATAAAACCAGTTTCAAATGTATACTTTTTATTAAAATCCTAAAAACAGCTTTTGAAAATAAAAACTGCTGGGGTTTTATACAGTAATTGTGGTGTCAAGAGAAAAATAAACGCCCTTTTAACACAGTTTTCTTGTGGGTACAAATGTTAAATTTCACTGATCCTGTTTTAATGTAAGAAAATTTTTATATCAGAATTTTCTCAAATTCCTTACAATGATACAAATTTTATAGAAACTGACGAAGCCTTTATAAATGACAGAATCTTTGAGAAAACTTCATAGTACTTATTTTGTGTTTTTTCTATGAGTAGTCAATTTAAATTATTTTTTTTTGTTTAAGGATTTTTCATTAAGTATTTATTTTAAACTCGGTACCACCACAGAAACGCGATTTAAAATGAATTTGTAGCTTTTATTTTAGATTTAATTTCAAGCTAATAGATTAAATTTAATATTTCCAATAAGTAAAATACTTTGCTGTATTTCAAAACGAAATTAAATTGATTGGAAGTTTACGTTTTGAACTTGCTAAAATGTCTGATTTTATCGCCATTTTTTTTAATTTTTTTTTTTAAAAGCACGATTTTTAACCAAAATTTCGGACGTTCTAAAAAGGATGAAAAAATATAATTTAAATTTAGTAATAAAAAATCCTTTGGTCTTTCTTTTGAATAATAACAACTTTCTTTTTATGAATTTTTGATTCGCTAAAAATTAAAATGTCCCAAGTATTTTTTTAGTGAATCAGGTGGTACCTAAAACCTTCACGTTTCTTTGGAGGTACCTAAAAAAAGTAAAATATTTCCAAAATAAATATTCATTGTAGATTTTTTTTATCTTGTCAGATATGACAGAAAATAACTAATTATTTGTTAGAGTTTTATTATTTTTGTAAGGTTTCAGGACAAATTTTCAATATGTTCACAGAATGCCAAATATTAAAGCTAAAATGTATATCAACGTTATGTTGAAATGAGAATGAGGGTGGTAACAGACCCCCCCTTTACACACCCACAAACACACACACTCAAAAAAAAGTTTCCTGATAAAATAACTTTTACATTCATTACAAAATTCATTAACGAATAGGTGGTAAAAATAAAAATGTCATTTCATTTTGATTTAACTCAAGATATTTCCATGTTTTTTGGTTATGTTTTTAAAAATTGTGACAGTAGATAAGCGACAACGATGAAAACATTTTTTAGCCCGACTGTAAATAATGATAAAAATAACTCATCACATAATCTCAGATACAAATAATCTTCTTCTCCTTCTTACCTTTTTAATGTTGAATTACAAATAAAAACTGTGTAAAATTACAATAAAAGATGACGACAGCCTCTCCTTTTTCTACCCTTTCCAATTTAGTCGGTTTGTCAAGTTACACCATATCTGCATCGTTCGTTCAATTCATCGTAAACATTGAAGTTAGAATGAATGTCATAAAAAAGTAGCATTAAGAATCGTAAACATAAAAGAAAAGGAAAGAGGTAAATATTTTTCAAGAATGCGTTCATGTGATAACAATAACATTAAAAATAGATGAGTGTTACAGACGGTGTAAGAGAATATATCGTCCCATGTGCAAAGATTGTCTAAAAAATAAAGAACGAAATTTATTAAGAAAAAGATAAAAAACGAATGGAATAAAAAGAAAACCAGAGCGGGGCCTCAATTTAACAGATTAATAGTGGGGAGGATCGTTCGTTAATTTGAAGCACTTTTTCTTGTGGCCTAAAAACACCCAGTACAGCACAAAATTAAATGAATGCAAAATGTGTATTTTAATTTTTAAGTTACTAACTTAAGAAATAAATTACACACACACATATAGAGAGATGCCATAGTGAAGGACTTGACAAAAAACAATACTGTACTGTAGCAAAATGTTTGAGAGACGATGCATGTGTGTACTGTACACTGTACACGAGTGCTCAAGTAACAGCAACTATTCCAGGAACTACCAGTATCTGTCTGTTGATTGCGCCAGTAAATAACAGCGGCCAATTCTGTAACTAACGGACTTTGCTTGCTATGCGAGCACGTATTAAATTCCTGCCGGACACTACCATTTCTGCAGATTTTATCCGTTAAATCCGGAATTCGAGGTTTTACTGTATTCATTTTTCTATTTTTTTATACTATGTAGTCTTCAACATCATTCCTTATTTTACAAAGAGACCAATAGTATTTTTACTTGTAAAACTTCTTTAAGAGATTTGCAATGCCGCTATGACAAAAAGCTAGAATAATATTTTTGTCTGCATTTTTTGGATTGGTGAAAATTTTCTTGTTTACAATCAAATCAATAATCTATATGACATAGCACTTTGCACAGATAACAATAATTTAATAAATTCTATGCACAGTTTTTTCCCTTGACACCACTATTATTTTAACTACCTTCACTCCTCAATAATGTTTATTGTTTTAAAAATTGATGATCAGAATTTTAATAAAACCTAAGCATATGAAAGTGAATTTATCTAGGTACCTCCATTTTGTCACTGAAAAAAAAACAAACAAAAAAAACAGGATAGCACAATGAAAAAAGTCCCCAAACTTAATAAAAACAAAGTTTGATAATCAAAATAAATGTTTATGTTATTATTAAGAGGAAAGACCAAGGTATTTCTTTATTAAATTTTTTAATCCTTTCTAGCACATTTGAAATTTTAGTTAAAAATCTTTTTTTTTGTGTGTCAGTGGTTAACGTAATATTTACAATTAGTGGTCTGCATTTTTTTTCAGGTGAAAAGCACATTGATTTGGAAATTCTTGCAAAAATTAAATAATTGCCAGATTTTAATTAAATTTTCAGAACTTATTCACAAATGAAATTTAAAAAAAATTTTTTTTTAGAAAATCTTGGTAAAAATTTTTTTTTTTTACATATGTTTCTCCTCACCCACTTACTTAATTTCATGAAATTTTGAGAAATTAAATTTTAATCTCAAATTTTGTCTTATTAGTTAAAAGCAGGACTCACTGGAGAATGTAAATCATTTTTTTCAAACTACTGCTTATTTCCCAAAAATCTGCTCTGAATCATAAATTAAAAATGCAATATAAAACTATGACATTATTTAATTAGAACAGCTTTTAATTGCTTTTATAAATAAGATTTATTAAGGACACTATTGTCTGAAGAACAAAAATTTTTTGATGAATAATGAATTTTTACAAGAATTGTTTTCATTTTTTTTTAATGTTAATTATAATAACTTATAAATCGTTTAAAATTCTGCATTACTTCAATCAGGTTAGGTGATATTGTTATTAATTGAAAACTATATTTACTAATCCAAAATTGAAAAGCTTGATACAATGTATTTTGCTCCAAGATTTTAAAAATAATTTAAAAAATTTTTTCATGCATAAAATATTATGTAATGTGCCCCTATTTGAAGACATGGTTGACCATAAATGATATTATCAGAAAATAAAAGTGATGACACTAGTAATATTAAAGTCAGCATTCCTTAAATTAGATTACAGGAAAGATTACTGAGCACAGTAAAACCTTGAATTAATGGTCCTGGAAAAAAACAGACTCTTGATTTAACTTTAAAACTTTATTTAAATGTATATAGTAACTTAAAAATAAAATACACATACATATATACTGTATTTACATTTATTTACAATAATTTTGTACTATAATTTTTGTAATTACATTACTGGGTGTTTTTAGGCTACAAAAAAGTGCTTCAAATGGCTTTAACAGACAACTCTCCCCCTTATTAGTCCATTAAATTGAGTTTCCACTGTACTTAAAAATTATATAAAAAAGGCACTCACCCATCTTTTTCTTAAATTATGTTTTAACAGATAATGTCTCCATAGAACAAGTAAATCTGTCAACACCTTATCAATGCATGTTAGTGTTAAGTGATCTATGGGTGACAAGTGACTGGGACATGTATGTAATCACTGCCACTGATTTAAAAATCCATTTCTTTATTTTAAACTTAAAGTAAATAATATTTTTTTTTAATTTTGTTCTTGAGAATTTATAACAAAAATAATAAACACTATTACTTATTAAGTTATTGTATTGAAATGGATGGTAAAACATTGGCTAAATTGCCAAATGATTTGAACTTTATGAAACATGATAAATAATAAGGATTTCCTTATAGTTGGTTCACATATTTTAATAATGTAATAAATGTTTATAAATTTATGAATAATAACTCGTTTTTATATTTATTTATTTATAAATTGCAGGTAAATGATAAATATTACATTACATTTTTAGTCTTAATTCAAGTTTTAGAAAGTTGTAAATATAAAATTCTTGTAAATAAACAATGTAATAAATAAATAGTGTTTAAACTTTAATATTTTTTATGTAAATTCTCAAGAACAAATGGTATAAATTAACTTTTATCATATGTTTAGGTTTTCTTACAATTCTAATCATTAATTTTTAAAACAAAAGTTAAAATAAAAGTGATGTCATGGGAAAAATAACCCCTTTGATACTGTTTTTTTGTGGGCAAGAACGTCCATGTTTGCCAAAATGTTTTATTGTATATGTTTTGTGAAACTTAGTAGACTGGTCAAAGCAAAGGCAAGAAATCAAAAGTATTTCTCTTTTGTACATCCATATAAAAAATAATCTCGGGTGCTTACAAGAAAAAAATAAAAAATTCTTTTAAAAATAGTTCACACACTCATAAATATCATTAAACTATATTTTTTTATTCTTCAAATATCTCTATTTGATAAAAGAAATGTTTCTGATGGGCAATAATGGGATTAATTTCAAAATTATATTATAAAGTAAGACATTTTTTTTTTAAATTATTAAGTATAGATTTTTTTTCTGTCCATTTTGAAAGAAAATAATGTTTTATCAAATTATGCAAGCACTAATTCTAAAAAAAATTACTTTTTGAGCTTTATTGAATTATTTTTGGTAAGATTTGGGATGAATTTTCAGTATGTTCACACACAATATTGTGTAATTTTTTTTACTGAAATAACATTTTCAGGGATTTTATTTTATGTAACTGTAAAAAAAGATTTCACGGACCCCCCCACCAAATTAGAAACTACACACGAGATATTGAAAAGGGGAGGTGAAACAGACCCCAAAATAATATTTCCAGAAAGTTTTCTAATCAAATAACCATTCAGTATAAATTCATTCATTAATGAAGAAGTGCTAAAAATTTTGTTTGAATCAGATAATTCCCTGATTTTTGGCAAGAGTTTTAAAACAAGGCAGTGATTTTTTACTTTCATATCACCCCCAAAATTATCCATTTAATATATGAGGGTGAGCTGGAAAGTTCATAGGCTGTCTTATTTCAAGGCTGTGCAAGGAGTGATGCTAGAGCTGTGAAATCTTGCATGCATTAATTTCCGCTCTTCTTATTAAAAACTGCAATGTTTCTTTCTAGGTAAACTGACATCTGACTGTTCATCCTGTTGGTCAAAAAGTCATCAATGGCAGTTATGGTGTCTTCATCACTGCAATACTGGTTCCCAGTTAAGTGTTTTTCCATGTTGGGGAACAGATGATAGTCAAATCAGGAGAATAGGGAAGGTGATCAACCAGTTCAAAGCCACAGTCATGCACAACAGGCATTGAAATCAAAGACTTGTGTGCTGGGGCATTATCCTGGTGAAACAAGATCACTTTTCCTGGGTATTTGTTCTTGACAGCCTTTCATACTGCCTCAGCATATTGGCATGGTACTCTCCATTGATGATGTGGCCATTGTTAAAATAGTCAATAAACATAATTCCTTTTGCATCCCAACAAACAGAGGCCATCAACTTTCCTGCAGATGATACAACCATGGCCATCTTTGGAGCAGGTGAGGAAAAGTGTTTCCACTGCATCGATTGTCTTTGTCTCAAAGTGATGAATCCAACACTTATTCTGGGTCAGGAAATGTACAAGGAAACCAGCTGGATCTACCTCAAACAATATCAGATTTTCTCATGATATGATCAGGCTGGTGTGCTTTGGACCAAGTGTCAGAAGATGTTGAACCCACCAAGCAGAAACCTTTGTCATGCCATTTTCATTGTGCAGAATATTCTCAACTCTCTCATAGGTTGTGCTAATAGCATTGGCTATGTGATTTATAGGCAATCACCTGTGGTGAACAGGATCAATGTTTTCTTCAGTGGTGGCAGATGCAGGACATCCAGACTTTGGGTCATCTTCAAGACTCTCCTTTCCCCTACTAAATTCAGCTGCCCACTTTTGCACTGTTGATAAAGCTGGAGCATCATCACATAATGTAGCAACCATATCAGGGGCTAAATTCTTTTTCTGTAATTACTTGATAATACACTACAATGCCAAATTTTGGCCATTTTCAAGAGAAGATGCAACTTATTACTTTTGTAGTTTTCTTTGGACAATTAGATGTCAGTTTACCTGGAAATAAACAATGCAGTTATTAGTAAAAATTGAAATTAATGCATGCAAAATTTGCCAGATTTCCCAGTTCTAGCATCAACCTTTCATAGTCAGCCTATGAAATTTTCAGCCCACTCTCATATTATTGATGAATTTGAATTAAAACATTTTATTCAGATGCTATTTCTAATATTTTTTATATTGCCTTTTCAAATGCTAAACTTCTTAACAAATGGCATAAATTTATTACAAACTTTAAATTTACCTGTGACATGCTATCAAAGATGGTGTAACTGTATAAATTTAGGATAAAACAGTCACAAATTGTCTGAAAAAATTTATAAGTGCAAAAGTCCATAAAAATATATGAAAGTACTACTTTGTGTAGTTTTCTTGAAATTAATACTAAAGTTACACATTCTAAAAAGATATAAATTACTACATACATTTTAAAACTTTTATTGAAAAGTTATGGTCATTTTTCTGTTAAATATATTTTTTATCGGGTAATGAAGAAAAAAAACTGCACCAAGTACAAAGTCAAATTAATGGAAATTCAGTCATATTATTCGATGTGATAAGAGCACATTTTATATCAGGAGAAAAATTGGTGCAGATTGTCATGTGAAAAGTTAAAATATAAAATAGGAAGGTATTTTAAGATTTTTTTTTTCTTAAATAAGGATGAAAATTAATTCTGGTTTATTTTTATTTTTTTATTTGTTTTTTTGTTATCTTTTGTTTTATTCTTGATGCCAGAGTAGCTGACTTTTTATAGGAAACCAGGAGACAGTGTCAGCTGCAGGTTGTAATACATATTTTGATTGCTTCAAAGCTATGGCTATTTTTCCTACTGAAAAATGGCAAAATAAGAATTCAGATTAAAAACTTAGATAAAGCTAGAATAAAGTTACAAGAGTTAAGCAATTTATTAAATGAAGTCCCTCTTTCACTGTACATTACAAATTGAAGTTTTTGTATATAAACTTTTACTTTTATTGCCTTACAATAAGCAAAAACTTTAGTCTTTATCCCAAGAGATGAATTAGTGCCGATTCTTATTAGAAAAACTTAAATATCAAAAGTAAGAAATTTTAAAATATAAATAAAATGAAAAAGAGAATTTTATAATGTTTTTTTTTTATCCTTGCCTTCCAAAAGCTAAGGAAAGTATTAAAAAACAGAAAAAATTTTAGAAACAAAGAAAAAAGTACTGAACTGTTACATAATATCAGTCCTCCTATATGGCAGTGAATGCTAGTCAATTTCTTCACAGATGAAGAAGAGGCATAAAGCAACAGAAATGTGGTTCTACAGAAGGATGCTGAGAATACCATGGATCAAACATGTGAGTAATGACAAAGCCCCATGAATAAAAAGTGTTGGTTGAAGTAATCCAGTGACTTGATCCAAAGAGTTGTGAGTTCAATACCTGGCCACAGCAGAAATGAACAAAAAACATGGAGAATAGTTATTAAAGGAAAATAACTGAAACTGAAATATCCAGAAAAGGCATGGCATGTGGAACAAGAACAATCTATCCTGGTGGATTAAAAAGGGTTTGGTTCGAAATTCTAACGTATATCACCTGAAGGAGGCTGAAACATACAATAGCTGAAACATCATGAATTTGACAATAAAGATGAGGATAACACTCTGAAATATGTAAATAGTGTAATGACAAAGTTTTTGAGAAAAAAGAAGCAAAAAGGACTTATACTTAACATCAGAAAGAGATAGTTAAAATTTCTAAGACACATAATGAGAAAAGAGTGCTTGGAAAATTTGTTACACACAGGACAGATTGAAGGCAAAAGAGACAGAGGAAAGCAATGCATAATCTACCTAGTGAGCCCATGTAAATGGATGGTAGAACAGAGTTTAGGAGAGATAACAAAAGGACAAAATTTATTAAGAGCTAAAAATGACTAGAAGTTGTGGTGAGCCACGATCACCAACGTCCTGAATGGATATGGCACATAAAAAAGGGACACTGCCTATAGAAGTTTATGCTATCAACTTAAAAATATAAACCAGATATGAAAATATTCTATACAATATAAGCAAAATGATGGGTCATCGATCATATTAAATAGTTCATGAAAAGGTGACAATTTCCTGTTATCTGTGCAGAGTATTATTGATAAACAAATCTGAAGGATAAAGTTTTCAAGAAGTAGTTTTGTTCCTCCCATGGCTTGAATTCAGCCATGATCAAATGTAGCTCTGAGTTGGATGAAAAGTCAGGCTAGCTTAAAAAGTGAGATGGGAGTTTACTAAGGTCAATGTAGAAACTTTCAAGCAATATTGTTTCATTAAAATGAAATGAAAGTTCAAAGAAAATGTTAAATTCAGTTGTTTTTTCAAAGAGTTTAAAAGATTAAACAGAAAACAAAAAGAAATATGACTAATTCGAATAATTAGAAACGTTATTAAAATCAACAAACTTTTAACTTTGTATTTTTCAAGTAAATTACAACCTATATTCAAGCAGTTAAATACTGACCTAATGGATATGTCATTTATCCTACTTACCTCCAAGTCAAATGTTCAAATAACCATGAATTTTTCATGGGTTCAGTTACTTATAAAGATGCTTACATTTTAATTAAATCAGTATTTAAACCAAAAGTCATAGATGCAATATGTAAATTAGGGTTATCACTTTTTTATCCCTATGTTCCTGTGTCATAAATTGATGAACTTTTGTTCAAAAGTAATGAAAAATGCATTAATTTGTTTTAGCTCTTGAAAAAAGTCACCCCCAAAACTGAAAATTCAATTTTACCATATACACAATAAGGGTAAAAAATAAAAAATAAAATACTTCAAAAGTTTTATTTTTCAATTTGCTAATGATCTAATTGGATAATACTTATGTATTTTTAATGCATTTAACAGTTTATAGCTATAGCATAACATACTGACTTACAAATAAACAAAAACATTTTCTAGAAGGCTCCAGAAAATCATAGTACTGCTATACATATATACAATTTTAGAAATTTTGTGTTGGGGATAACATTTTTTTTTTAAAATAAACTGAAATAAACCCTTTTTCATCATTTATGAACAAAAGTTCATCGAATTATTATAAATTAAATCAATTATTTTACAAAAAGTCATAACCCTAATGTAGATACATTATCTGTTAAGCAATGAAATTAAATGAACATTTGCCATTTTTATTCATTTTCAAGTAACAGAGAAAAAAAAGTAAAGTAAATATTACAATTAAATCAATATTTTATTTAAAAGTCATGGATAAAAGTAAGAACATCACATGTAAAGCAATAAAGTTAAATGAACATTACATAAATATCTGCTACTTTTATTCATTTTCTAGAAATAAAGAAAATAAACAAAAAAAATCAAATTACAGAATTTTAAATTCAAAGTCACTGCTAAATTATTCTCTTATGAGCTAACAAAAAATATATTTTAAAAAATCAGATTTTAGATTCTTGATACTTGAAAGTAATTAAAGTTATGAAATAGAATTAATTTTCTATTCTTTTCTGTTAATTTCTTTTCAGTCAATAAACCACAATTTTTAATGAAAATCAGAATTGAAATTTAAGTAAGAAAATCAAAGGAAATGAAAAAATTAAAACCTTTATCACTCTGTATTTGACTTCATTTGCTGTACAAAAAGTTTATCCTGCCACTGAAGGTGACTCTGATCCCTGAACAATAGAGTGTTTGAATTTTATAGTTGTGTTGTCATATCCTTCTATAGTAACAGAAAACAACTTTGAGTGAAATTTACAATAAGGGTAGTGCAATTGAGAGGCCTTGAAAAAGAATGCAGTAGAAAGGGAAGTAATATCAATAAGGCAGATTACTAAAGCTAATGAATGTTTTAAATAATATTTTAAGAAAATAGATTATTTTTATACAGGCACAAAAATTCAAAATTTAATGAAATGATAACAAAATAAACTTTTACATAAATATGTTCTCTTCATTGGTTGTCTAATAGATATATAATTTACCTACTTATCTAATGTATGTATCTCATTTACTTATTTATCGCTAGAACAAAGGTGCAAAAAGAAAATCATGGAATTTACATTTATTTATATTTGGACTAATGTTCTCATTTCTGTTTCTTTCACATTTTGGCAGTTGTGCTCTTTGGCCTTCTTCAGTTGTCTGTTGATTCAGGTAACCCTCAAAGAATTTGATCCTTCAAAGTAATTGGTAATGATAATGTTAGCCATTCACTTATAATGAAACATTTGATTGTCATTGGCCAAAAGAAAGATTTTTTTTCAAGCCCAATCACTATTAATGCTCTTCCCAGTACTGATGGGGGGGGGGGTGAAATAAATCAAACAATAAAAAAAATAATAATGAATCATTTAAAAAAAGAAATACATTTTGCTAGCCATAAGGGAACTGTAAATGTTATTACCCCACTTGGGTTTGTCAAACACTCAGTAGGTGGCACTGCTTAAGTCTATAAAAAGACAAACATTCACTTCCTTTCGCTTTTTCTTCCTCTTGCTCCAAGATGTAGCAGATGTGGAAAAAGGCATCATGCTGAGGCATGTTTGTTTCCCTGGTCCACTGACAATTGAACTTTTTTCCAATGCAGAGTGTTTGGTCATGTTTTGCAGCTCTATTCACAAAGTAATTTGGTCATTCTAACTCAGTGCAAAGCTGAGCTGAGCTTAACCATTCTAACCATTCTTATCCTTGCTTATCCTGACTTACTTCTTGACAAGAAAAAGAAAATGGACATACCCAAGAGGCACTGAGAACTTTGTTTCATTACAGTATATAAAAAAACAATAAACAGTTCATAGTAGAAACCAAAGTTTTTGTATGCTTTTTCATTATTTACTTACATGTAAACACACCTGTGACACACCAAGATGCAACCTTTGATTTTCATAGGGACTTTCTTTCCTTGACTTTTGTTTGGAGTAGTGCGGAATGTCAGCATGTTGATTATGCCATTATTCTCTCTTTGAGTTACTCTCGCTATCCATTGTGATTCTGTAGCACCAGTCCACAATGTTCAAAGAAGAATGGTCTTTGCCAAGACCCACTTGCTCAAAGCCATTTTTAATCATTGGTCTGAGAAAGCAGTTGTGTACACCTGAGAGTTTAGATATTTCTGAACAAATTTGGTGCCATGCATGACATCCATATGATCTGTTTTGTAGCAGATTGCAGTGTTGGGCGAAAATAGCCCAAGCCCAACCTAAATATAATTAATTTTCTACTCATTTATATTAATTACTTTTCAGTTGATAAACAGCAATTTTTCAATGAAAATCACAGGTAATCAATATTAAAGCTAATAAACACAAACATTCCAAATAATATTTGAAGAAAATAATTTATTTTTTTTGTTTAACAGGATAAAAATTTTTAAAATTCAACTATTAAATGACCACAAAATAAACATTTACATAAATATGTTTTCTTTTAATGATTGTAATATCAGCCATAATAATATCAGAAAAAAGAAGTAAACAAAATATTAAAGATCAAAATTATGGAATTCAAATATCGTAGCTCATAATATAAGGAATTCCTGTTACAATGGAAGCAAAATATATCCAAATAAGAACCATGAAGATTTGAGATTTTTTTTAGGAAAATATTAGGCTTAAGAAATACAACTATCACTGAATTTAATACTTCACATTATGATAGTATCATAGCAGTAGAAATAGAACTTTCCAAACAATAAACTATAATTTTTTTGCCTTGTTAGTAGCAGCCTGGTAAAATGACATCTGACATGTAAGTGTATATGAATCAGTGGTGTGTCACTGAATTCTTTGATACAAAAAATGTTTACAGAGAGCAAACAATGGACGTGAGCACAGTTTGGTAATGAGTAATATATTGCAGCAGTGGTGATATTTATGTGCATGATATGCCATTTTCTGGACAATGAAAGATGAAATATGTGGACAAAATTTTTCTGATAGCATCATTGCTGCAGTGAAAAGGTGGAAAAATATATGAAGCTGGAAAATGTCATTGAATTTATTTTTAAGTAATATATCAGGACCTCTCATAAATAATGTGAGAATTTAATTCCGGCAAAACACAGGTTTTTCTTAAAATAAACATGATGCTGTGCTTGTCACAAGCTGAAGTTATTAGGTTGGTGCAAAAATAATGTCGTTTTCTCACATGAATTTGAACGTCAAAAAACAACATTATTTTTGCACCAACCTAATACTTCTAAAAGTTTAAAATCATCTTTGGTAGTTTCTTTCATTTATCTGAATGATTTGTTTTTTTTTTCATGGCTTATCAATAGTTTTTAGGTTATTTAAAGCTGAAACATATTTTGTAATTGTAAGAATAATATTTTTTTTTTTGCAAGTGGATATTGCATTTGAGATAATAATGATTTTCAGATAAAAGTCCTACTATTTAACTAATAGATGGATGGGGAAAAGAGGTGGATTTATATCTTTCCCAAAGGTATTTATGTGTAAATAAATGTAACAGATCCAACTAGAATTTGAACTTGGCTCTCCAATTTCTCCTTCTATGATATTATCCATTACACCACACCCACTTAAAAAAATTTAAAGCACCTGGTATTCCCTTCTAAGTACTGACCAGGCTTGACATTGCTTAACTTTGGTGATTGGATGAGAACTTGTGTGTTTCAGTGTGATATATGGCTATGAGCATTCTTTTATTTAAAGTATTTATACCATTAAAAACAATATTTTTTATAGATTGATTCATTTTCTGCAGCTTATCAACCTTTTGCAGGTTATTTAAAGCCAGAAAATATTTTTTTAGTTTGTAAGAAGTTTTTGTCGGGAGGAGATAATAATGATTTAGTGACACTAATTAATGCATAGCTTGGGGGTGGGTGGAAGAGGTGGATTCATACCTTTCCCAAGGGTATTTGCATGTAATTGAATATAACAAACCTGACATGAAATGAAACGTGGCTCTCCAATTTCCAATTCTGAGCCATTATCCATTATACAAGCTGCACATCCAAGCTTACAGTACCTGGTATTTCCAAGTGGTCACCCATCTAGGTAAAAACCAGGCTTGACATTGCTTAACTTCAATGATCATACAGGAACCTGTGTTTCAATGCTATACTGCCTTAAGCCAAGTATATTTTTGATTCCTGATTTAAATAATACTGTTCCACTGTAAGTTACTCACTTAAAACAGCATGAATGTACACTAGCAGGTACTGTTCTCATTTAGGCATTTTAAAAAAAGCTTAGGATATCATTCAAGCTATTGGTTTCAGATATCATTTATTAGATGGCCTGATATTTACAATATCTTTAGCAAAAATATATTTTCAATGAAGTAAAATGGCTTTCATTGAGATTCTTTTCTTTTCCTTTAAATCTGTTCTTATTCAAACATTATTTTTAGTAGATATTTGTAATGGAGTTGAACATCCCGTTTCTTAAACAGTGTATATTTTTCCTACCAGCCTGTATACTCGAGAAAACTTAATAAAGAAAATGTGTCCACCAGCAAGATTCGAACTTGCATCCTTCTTTGTAGGAGAAACTATCATCTAATCTGGTGTGCTTTAAACCACTCAGTCATGAAGTGTCTCATAACCAAGTAAGATTCTGTTTGCCTTAAAGCAACATCTCCATATTGAGATTTTTTGAATGCAGAGAATGGTAGATTAAATAAACACGGTTTAGAAAAAATGGGACATTCTACTCAAATACAAGTATCCCCGGAAAATAATATCTGAAGTAAGAAAAATGTCAGATTAAAAATAAAAATCCATTAACTTTTAAAAAATTGCTTTATGTTTTAGATATGAAACTGAGCAGAAATGGCTTTTGATTGGTTGTTTTGTTTTATGGCTAATCAACTCCTCATGGGTCATTTAAAGCTAAGAGTCTTAAATTGCATAAAATTTAAACTGTTTTTTCTTCTCCCTATGCTATCAACTATTTATTTATTTTTATGCAATCTTATGGTCTTTTTAGAAAAATCTGAATGAGATGTTGCTTCAAGGCAAACAGAACCTTGCTTAGCTATGAGGCTCTTCATAGTCAAGTGGTCTGAAGCATAGAGGATCAGATGGTCATTCCACCTACAAATGAAGACAAAGGTTCAAATCCCGTGAGAAGGTATGTTTTCTTGAATGCACAGATTGGTAGATGAAATAAACATTGTTTAAAAAAATGAGATGTTTTAGGTAGCCACTAAAAATAACATTTGAAGAAAATGTGTCAAATTAGAAATAAAAATACATTATCTCTTTAAATCTATTGTAAATGTGTATCCCCTCCTCAACACCTCTATTATCATCCTGGATCTTGTAGCAGAAATATTTTAGTCAAAAAGGAAGACATGCAGCTGCATATCTGTGTTACAAGTGTTTATTTGAATATGTACATTTCAGGAAGCAGTGTTTCAATAAACAAAACCCACTAGCACCACAGCTTATAAAACACCAGAAATGAACAAGTCCATTTCACTATACAACAGCTTTACATATGTCAAAAATTTCTGAATTTGTTCATCCTTATTGTTTTAAATAAAAATTTAATTCTTCATGTTTCAAAAAAAAAAATCAAAGGAAACAAAGATAACAGAAAGAAAGAAAGAATGAATGAATAAAAGTTAGAGTTGAAAGAAAAAGGAATACAAAAGTAAGGAAAGAAAGAAGAAAAGAAAGAAAGAAAGAAAGAAAGAAATATAAAAAGCAAAACAAATAGACAAAAAGTAAAAAGAAGTACAAATGAAAAAAAAACAATTTAAAAGGAATGAAAGAGAGAAATGAAAAAGAATAAGAAAAGAAAAATTAACAATAGAAAGAAGATAAAAGAAAGATTAAAAACAAAGAAAATACAAACAAGAAATTGGCAGGAAGAAAACTGAAAAACGCAAGAAAGACAACTGGAGGAAAAAGAAAACAAAGGAAAACAAGAGAAATTTCTAAAGATGTAAAAGAAAAAAAACTATAAACAATGATAACATATTTTCTGGTTTTGTCAAAATGTTGCTGATAAAGATTAACATTTCTAGGAAGATGGAAATATGAAGTTGATTGAAAGATGATAGTAAATGAATTGATAAACACATTATTCAAAAGAATTAATGTGGAAATAAAAAAATATGTCTTATATTTGCTTAATAATTTAAACAAACATATTACCTCACCTAGTATATAATCTCAGTTGCCTCACATATTTTGTAAGAAGGAATACTTTTCTTTTAATAACATCATTTATCCAAGCTTTTGTAGTATGCAAATCACGCCAGGAAATAGTAAAGGTTTGAATCAATTTAATGTCAATCAGGAAGGAACCTTTGAACTCAGAGGAATTGATCTGTAGTGCCACTAATGTGTACTGGGTTCACTCTAAGAGATACCTAGCAAAACTTTATACTCACTCATCACCACATCAGAACATTGTTGATCCATTGTCTACAGCTTTTGCAAGTTATTTAAATCCAGAAAATATTTTTAGCTTGTAAGAATTCTTTTTTAAAATAGCAAGCTGTAAGTTCTATGTTAACAGATTCTTCTATTGCACTTCTTGTTAGTGGAACTCTCTTCTGATTTTTTGCTTCTCAGTCAACTTTGATCTTCAAAAATTTAAATGCAATGGTAATCATTATCTTCTGTCTTCTTAATTCTTGTATTATTCTCTTTTCTCAATAGCATGTTTTTCTCATATTCTCTACAACTCAGTAATCCCTTGTGTTTTAGTGGCTTAAAGTCACTGCATGTGCAAGTTACAACTGCTTTTCCTGTTAAGTGAGTTTATAAGTGCATATTGCTGGTCATGTTTCTGTTAACATTTATTTTTCTGTATGTTTAAATATACAGTGTATTTGTGTTTTAAAATTGATACTGACATATAAGATTTTATCATTTCATAACATATAAATTGGTTTGTAGCTCTCTCAACCTTATAAAAGAAAGGTCAGGCTTAAAAATATCTGAGGAGGATGGCAACATTAAGAACTAGATATGTCTCTTGTTCTTACGAATTCCTCTCTTGCCTTTCTTTTAATATTCATTTTGTTATTTTGTGCAATTCATTCTTGTATTCAATTTGATCATTTTTCAATATGAACACCTGAAGGTAAAAGTACAAATTTTGTCATCTAATAACTAATAAATGTTATGACCTCAGAGTATATAGGTAGCAAGAGGTGTACTTGGTTTGCTCAATTGATTTATTTTCTACAGCTTATCAACCCTTTGCAGGTTATTTAAACTCGGAAAATATTTTTGGGTAGTAAGAATTTTTTTTTTTGTAGATAAAAATGATTTAGTGATACAAGTCTTACTAATTAGCCTATAGCTTGGGAGAGAAAAGGTGGATTCATACCTTTCCCTAATGGTATTTGCATGCAAGTGAATTTAATGAACCCGACGAGAACTCAACTCAGCTCTCAGATTAAAAATTTTCGAGCCATTATCCATTACACCAACCACACATCCAAGCTTACAGCACCTGGTATTCCTAAACATCATAAGAGCTAGGCACCTCAGAGGGTTAACATAGAGGGTAACCTCATAGACACCAGAAGCAGAATTGGGCCTCAAAGAATGCCACTACCTGTGCCAACATAAACAAGAAGACAAACCTGCAGAGCTTAGGAGAAAAAAACTGTTGAAAATTCCAACATATAAAATATATGGAATTACCTGTAATAAAGTTTACTATGAATGGAATGAACTGAATTAACTGCTATCATACTTTTTTTCCTTATGGATTTTATAAATGAAAAATATAGTAGAAATTGTCAGCAAAGTCATTTTTACATGCATAGCTGGTTTATCACAATAACTGACAAAATTATCAAAATATTAATCATTTTTACTAAAGAAATTTGTGGAGGAAATCAAGTGTTGTAAAGTTTTGCCTTTTGTCTTGTGTGAGGAAATTAATGAAATATCTGTTAATACAAGAATTGAAAATGTTAAAAATTAATTTTAGAGAAATATCAGTAGGAAGAAATAGTTACATTACTCTTATAAGAGATTATTTAAAAAAAAAAAGGATTTTGGCTGGAAGATAAGAAAACTGAAGGAAATGACTTACAGTAGCCTAAGAGAGAAACATTTATGTAAGGCCAGATATAGTAAAATAGTGAGCATTCTGACATATACAAGGTCTGATCAAGAAGTATTGAGAATGTTGCTACTGTACTGGAGATCAAGTACACAGAGTGAATCTGCTTGGCGCAGATAGACCATGAACACTATCATGCATGCGCACTAAATTATAATGTTCTCACTCACAGCAGTACTTGGAAGAAAAGAATGTAGAGTGTGGTCATCTCACCACACCACAAAGGTTTCATCAGTGACCATGACTTGTGCACAGTAGTTTCTGACCAAGCACAACATTTTCCAGGTCTGATAACCACCATATTCCCCAGATCTTGCCACTTGTAACTTTTTCTTCTTTCTAACAATCAAATCCAAGAGAACGCGATGAGGCAGAACTTGGTATTCCAGAAAAGAAGTTCCAGGAATTCTTCCATGAAACAATGCTGCCTAAAGTGTGTAGCTTCAGAAGGGGACTACTTTGAAGGAGATTAAATGCTGAATTAATATGTGTTGTTGTATTTTTATAACACTTCTCTTATACTTTTTGATAAGCTCTCATAAAATATATGGAATCATCTGTATTAAAATTTGTTAAGAAAGAAATAAAATGAAACTGCCATCATATTTTTTTATGGATTTTATACATGAAAAATGTGGTAAAAAAAATTGAGCAAAACATTTTTACAAATATAGCTAGTTTGCCACAATAGCTGTAAGATAGCTTTCACAATATAAAGAATACTGACTAGAGAAATTTGTGGTGGAAGAAAAGATTTAATTTAATCTCAATAGGATGGTGTCCAAATAATAGATAGGAATATTGCACAAAGTCGCAAATAATACACTAACATAAGTCAGTATTAATTTCATTGCTGAGCAGAGAAGGAATTGGAGAGAGTTCTTGCCTATAAAATGTACGAATTACCTGTGTTACACTGTTTTTTAAAAATGGAATCGTGTTGCCTTGAAATGAACTGAGCCAATTAGTATATTTGCCAACACATATGTGACACATCTTTTTCCATACTTACCTGAAAAAAGGCTGTAGAAAAGACTGGCCATGGCATTGTGGAAACACAGAAAAGTTCAATGTAGAAGAAAACCAAAGTGACTAATCAAAGTCTGTCAAAGAATTTTTATTTGTTGTCATTCTCATTTGAAATTCTTAAAGGAGTCAAATGTAAATTTATTTTTGTCATTTACACTGGTATCATCACTGGAAAAATAAATATTTTCATTCTCAAATTTTTAATCTTTGTATGTGATCTTTTATAAGAATGCTTTTTAGTAAATGCATGTGAAGATATGAATGTGAAAGCTGATTTATTCCATAATAAATATTCAGAGAGTTGAAAATGTTTCTCATGTTAATGAGAAGTGTGACCTACACACTAGAGATGAATATAAATACGGGATTTCATGTGATGTATGTTGTAGTAGTTAAGTCCCTTGTATAACTCGGAAGTGGAGAAGAGTTATTGCCCTTAGTTATGTTGGTAGATTTTCCTGTAATGGTGTTTTAAAAATAAAGCATGTGATTACTCAGCTCTGGCCTTATCCATTCATTATTGCAACCATCCTATCCGATAACCCCCACAACATAACATGGTGTCAGAAGTGGGATCACAAAGACACACTTATACCAAAATGAAACGAATTGGAAATAATGAATAAGTCGTGACATTTGTTTTTTTCTCCTCAAGGATTTAAAAAAAAAAAGACGAACATGTGCGTAGGTGCCAAACACTAAGGTAAGATAATTATCTTTATACCAAAGCAATAAGATTTAGTATGGCAGCTTCATCTCAAGTACCTCCACCAACAATAGATTGGTCCAGCGCAAACTTTGCCAAATCAATGGACAGATTTATTCGGCAAGTCAGGCTCCATTTTGAAGGTACCATGCGTAACGTTGATGACGTCAAGCTTAGATATCTTTTGTTATGGGCTGGTGTCGAGGGACAAGAAATAAGTGACACATTTGTTTTTCGGCATGAAGAAGAAAGGACCGTCGAAACATACATTAAATACTTTAGACAGTATGCGAACCCAAGGTCGAATTTTCACGTGGCAAGACACGAACTGCTGCAGTGCAGACAAAATTAAGACGAATCGGCACGCTCATTCTTGAAACGGCTTTGCCAAATAGCCAAACAATGGGAATACGACCAAATGATGGAAGACACTCTTATAGTCGATCTCTTCATATTTGGCATTTATCTAAAGTCAGCGCAGAAATTCTTAATTAAGGAAGGCAATGATCTGACTATAGCAAAAGCGCTACACATAGTAGAGACAGAGGAGGTGACTTGCAAGCAAGTTGAAGCTATACGCATCCCAGTAGAAGAGAGCAGTGCGCATGCAATTCAGGCTAAGAATAATAAAAAGCCAACACAGTGTGGATATTGTGGCAAAGGACATCCTCGAGGAGAGTGCCCAGCAAAAGGAAAGTCATGCATGAGATGCAACAAAAAGGGACATTTTGCTAATGTTTGCCGCTCCAAGACGGAAGATAAAAAACATGCAAGTAAAAGAGTGACACAGTCATGGTGGCACAAAAACAGGAGAATCCACATGGCAACACAAAATGAAAGTAATGCTAGTGGTTCGAGTGAAGATATATATTTCCACTCCATTCAGCAGTTACCATCAACCACTATAGAGGCATATGCCAAGTTAAAAATTGGCAACAGACAAGTGCAGATAGATGTCGATACAGGTGCTATGAGCTGCAAAATCAGTCACTACTGCTACAGAAAATCATCAGGTACAGAAAAACGATGACCAAGCATCCCAGCAGAATACAAAACCAGTTCCAATGCCAAGATCAAGTTGGAAAGGAAATTTAAATGAAAGAAAGAAAATCATTCAGGAATTCCCTGATGTATTTGATTCTATTGGTTGTCTACCTGGTGAATATACCATTCATGTGAACCCAGAAGTACCACCAGTTGTATACCCACCTTGACGAATCCCGATAGCTCTAAAAGAGAAGTTGAAAATGGAATTGGACTCCTCAGGAGCCCAAGGCATAATATCCCCTGTGACAGAACCAACACCATGGGTGAATTCATTTGTTTGTGTAACCAAAACCAATGGTTCAGTCAGACTATACCTAGACCCTCATGACTTAAACAAAGCAGTGCGCAGACCACATTACGTCACTCCGACATTTGAGGACATCACCGCTGAGGTAAATGGCGCAAGATGGTTCACAACCGTTGACATCAAATCTGGATACTGGCACCTAAACCTGGACGAGAATTCAAGAAGACTTATGACATTTATAACACCATATGGTAGATACATGTTCAACAGGTTTCCCATGGGAGTAAAATGCGCCCAAGATGAATTTCAGAGAGCCATGAAGAAGAATTTTGGTGACCTTAGAAACATACTTTCTATATGTGATGACATAATCGTATATGGATTCAAAGAAGATGGTAGTGATCATGACGAAGCACTGAAGCAACTAATGCTTAGGGCAAGAGAAAAAAACTGCAAGTTCAACTCAGAGAAATTTGTGGTAAAGACATCTGAAATACCCTTTTTCAGTCATATCATCTCGAAACATGGTATCAAACCAGATCCTAAGAAAGTAGAGGCGATTATACAAATGCAACCACCCGAGGATGTAAAAAAGCTCACCAGTTTTCTAGGATTGGTTAATTACCTAAACAAATTCTCACCACGACTTGCAACCTTGACTAAACCCCTTCGTGACTTGATATCTAAAAGAAATGATTTCACGTGGTCATCCCAGCAACAGAAAATATTTGAGGAAATCAAAGAAGAGATCGGAAGAAATACAACACTCCGATATTTTGACCCGAAGGAATCTATCGTGTTACAGGTGGATGCATCAACTGCTGGTTTAGGCGTGGCTCTGCTACAAAAGGGAATGCCAGTGGCATTTGCAAGCAAGACACTGTCAGGCCCAGAAACTCGATACTCAAACATCGAGAGGGAAATGTTAGCCATCGTTTTTGGCTTGGAGAGATTTCACCATTATGTGTGGGGTCACAAAATAACCATCCACACAGATCATAAGCCATTAGAATCGATAGCGCTAAAGAACCTATCACGAGCACCTCCAAGACTTGCAAGAATGCTACTGAAAGTGGAAGGATATGACTTCATTGTGAAATATACCCCAGGAAAAACAGTACCAACTGCAGACTGCCTATCACGAGTATCACCTAGACCTAGCAAGCGCATTGAAGGAATTGACCTCAATGTCCACAGCATGATGACCTATTTTAATTTTTCACCAACCTGAATGGAGATCATCCGAGTTGAGACGTTGCAAGACCCATTACTAAAAGAACTTGTGAATATGGTAATGTCTGGCTGGCCTACCAATTGAGCTGACTGCCCAAGCTACCTCTTACTGTTTTGGAACTTTAGAGATGAGATTGGGGTTCAAGATGGTATTTTGCTTAAGAGCAACAAAATCATAATACCAGCCTCCCTGCAAAGAGGTATATTGGAAGAACTCCATGCATCACATCAAGGAGTTGAGAAAACCAGATTAAGAGCTTGGTCAGTTTTATACTGGGTAGGGATGAATAAAGACATTGAGGATATAGTGCTTAATTGTCACACCTGCCAAAAATATCAGGCAAGTATCCCTGCCGAATCGATACACCAGCATGAGATCCCTACTTACCCTTGGCAATACGTTAGCACAGATTTATTCTCAATGGCTGGGAGGGAATATCTGCTTGTAGCGGACCAGTACAGTTGAAGTCCATTCATACGATGCCTCCACTCCACCTCATCAGCAGCTGTCATCAAAAATATAAAGGTAATATTTGAGGAACAAGGTGTACCGGAAATTCTATACTCGGACAATGGTCCACAGTTCACGAGCAAGGAATTTAAGGTCATTTCCAGATCATACAACTTCCTATACAAGACATTGTCTCCACATTACCCGAAATCTAATGGATTTGCCGAGAGGATGGTCGGAATATGCAAGAGAATACTACTGAAGGCACAAGAAACTGGACAAGACAACTATCTAGTAGATCTACCCCCGAGCCAAGAAGATCCCGAAGATGTATAAAAGCCCCACAGAGACTAGATCTATAAAGCTCCCCATGCTCTTAGACAAACAGACACTATATTCTCCCATTAACATGGAAACATTTTCTTTTTGTTTTTTTGTTAAGTAATTAGATGAGTTCACTCTCAGTTGAAGAAAGGAGATGTTGTAGTAGTTAAGTCCCTTGTATAACTCGAAAGTGGAGAAGAGTTATTGCCCTTACTTATGTTGGTAGATTTTCCTGTAATGGCATTTTAAAAATGAAGCATATGATTACTCAGCTCTCACCTTATGCGTTCATTATCGCAGCCATCCTATCCGATAACCCCCACAACATAACAATGTATCTTAATTGATTTCTTTAAATGGAAGAATCAAGTGTTGCAAGAATATCGTTTCTCTCCAGTATGTGTTTGCTTATGCCTCATCAAAATAGATATCTGTGCAAAAGAAGAACCACAAACTTCACAAGAATATGGTTTCTCACCTGTATGTATTCGTAGATGCTGCTTCAAAATAGACTTCATTGAAAAGGAAGAGCCACACACCTCACAAGAATATGGTTTTTCTCCAGTATGTGTTCGTTTATGCTCTCTCAAACGTGCCATTTGTGCAAACGAAGTACCACACATCTCACAAGAATATGGTTTCTCTCCAGTATGTGTTTGCTTATGCCGCATCAAAATAGATATCTGTGCAAAAGAAGAACCACAAACTTTACAAGAATATGGTTTCTCACCTGTATGTATTCGTACATGCTGCCTCAAAATAGACTTCATTGAAAAGGAAGAGCCACACACCTCACAAGAATATGGTTTTTCTCCAGTATGTGTTCGTTTATGCTCTCTCAAACGTGCCATTTGTGCAAACGAAGTACCACACATCTCACAAGAATATGGTTTCTCTCCAGTATGTGTTCGCTTATGTTTTTGCAAATTACACTGCACTGAAAAGGAAGAGTCACACATTTCACAAGAATATGGTTTCTGTCCTGTATGTGTTCGCTTATGTTGATTCAAATGTACTTTCTGTGAAAAGGAGGATCCACACACATCACAAGAATATAGTTTCTCTCCTGTATGTGTCCGCTTATGTTGCTTCAAGTGTGCTTTCTGTGAAAAGGAAGAGCCACATTCTTCACAAGAATATGGTTTCTCTCCAGTATGTGTTGGCTTATGCTGTTTCAAACTTGACAGCTGTGAAAAGGAAGCACCACACACTTCACAAGAATATGGTCGTTCTCCAGTGTGTATTCTTTCATGCTGCATCAGATGTGCCTTCTTGGAAAAAGCAGAGCCACAGACTTCACAATGGTATGGTTTCTCTCCAGTATGAATTCGTGTATGCTGATTTAAGTGTGCCTGCTTTGAAAATGAAGAGCCACACACTTCACAAGAATATGGTTTCTCTCCAGTATGTATTTGCTTGTGCTGTCTCAAACTTGACTGCTGTGAAAAACAAGAGCCACAGATTTCACAAGAATATGGTTTCTCTCCAGTATGTGTTCGCATATGCTGCTTCAGATTTGACTGATGTGAAAAGGAAGAGCCACACACTTCACAAGAATATGGTTTCTCTCCAGTATGTATTCGCTTGTGCCGTCTCAAACTCGACAGCTGTGAAAAACAAGAGCCACAGATTTCACAAGAATATGGTTTTTCTCCAGTATGTGTTCGCATATGCTGCTTCAGACTTGACTGATGTGAAAAGGAAGAGCCACACACTTCACAAGAATATGATTTATCTTCTGCATCAGTCTTGAGATGTCTTTTAAAGATTGAAATATTAGACAATTTACAACCATTGGTTTCAGAACAAATTTTCTTTTCTGTATATTTTTCCATATTTTCTGGATTTCAAGTCAGTATAGAAATAATATGGCATTCATTTTCACTAATATTTTGAGTTGTAGATCTGAAAAAAAAAGAGAAATTAGATTTTATTACCTCACTTTATATTTCTATCAGTTCATATGGATCCAATTTTTATGCACAAATTCATTTTGTTTGAGACAATGTTATTCAACAAACAATTTCTATTATATACATAGAGATGTCAAGGGATAATCCATTAGTCTCAAGTATATTGCTGGATCTCTCTTCTGTATTGCTTTCATTATATATGATGGCAAAAGATACTTCTACCAGGGTCAGTGCAAGGGTCTCATGGGCCCCAACTGAATCTATTATTCGTTACACAGCACTCTACTACATCTCAATTTTCATATAAAATACAAATTTTATTGTAACCTAATTATATACAATAGTGGATCACATGCAATATAGGTGTACAACTAGAAAAATTGAAAATAAATACAATATATCTAAATAAAAATTAGAGACATGTCATAATAGATCATTCCATCTTAAATAAATAAACAATGCTTTGTGACAATATTTAACATCAACTTGAGAATTTTCTTGTTTGAAAGTTGAATAATTTTAAAAAATCCAACATTACAGATAAAAAGTAGTGTATTTCATATAGATTTTTTTTAGACTTAGCATGGGCAAAACAAATTCATGGATTTGGACAAGAAAAAAAAAAGAACCCAGAATTACATCAAAATTCACAAAATTTTTTCATCCTTTAATAATCAGTTTAATTTGTAACATATGTAAGTATGCACCAGCCCTGACATCTATACTAAGTTAACTGCATTTAAGTGTCAAGCAAATTATTCTTATTCACTAAATATTTCCTTCTTATATTTTTGTCATTTATAGAATCAAGATAAAACTAAAAACAAAATTATGTTTGTGCATAAAGTGGATCATCATTCATTTTCCCAATTACACAAATGTTTAAAAATTGAATTTAATGCAAGTAAAGGAGTAAAGCCACTAAGACACAAGTGGTTAATGTGTGTGAAAGAATTAGAAAGCAGAAACATTACTAAGGAGTGAGAGCAATGGAAGATTAACCAAAAGGACAGTAGAAAATAAGTGACATTACATTTAAATTTTTGAAGATGAAAGTTAACTGGAAAGCATGGAACCAGAAGAGAGTTCCACAAGTGAAAAGTGTGAGAAAAGAAACTGTTAGCATAGAACTTACGGTTAAATCTAGCCAATTCAACTGTGAACTGATGATAACTTGTTGCCAATCTAGTATTGTGCTTAAATTCATAAAGTCAAGGTACCATAGCAAAGAACTCATTTGAACCATGAAAGTATTTACAGAAAAGGTACAGGGAAGCAACTTTATGAAGGTGGGAAAGTGACTGAAGCCAAGATGCCAGGTCAGAACCGATAATATTGCTGATTCTTCTTCATTGGATTTTATAAAGAATCTCCAAATATAGAGCAGAAGCACAGGACCATATGTGGCAGCAATATCCTAAGTATTGGCGAATAGTAGACTTATTGATATGTAAGATAGACTCTGGAGAGAAAAAATCATTTAGCATGACACAGTGAACCAACTTTCTTAGCAGCTGACCTAGCAATGGATTCAATATAGTCTTTCCACTTCATGTCAATAGAGAATGTTAATCCAAAAAGTCACTATCCTGGAGGTCAGCATCATTCATGCTAATGGTTGGCAGAAAAGCGTCTCTTAGATGATGTTATCTCAATTAAGCTGGATCATCATTTTATCTAGATAGAAACACTTTCAAAATTTGTTAAAAATAAAAAAAATAAAATGAAACTATTTGTTTTTTTATTATGCAGAATAAAATTAAAAAAGCTCCAAGTACCAATATGAGTGAACCAGAAAATTTTCCAGGAAATCTAGTTACAATGAAGGCAATAATAAAGGACTTGAAATTAAATCATTTTGTCTTTTTTTAACAAATTTTGGAAGCATTTATGTCTGTGGGCAAATTCATTGAATAGGAGTTCAAATTTTGAAAAGAAAATATCTAAATCACAAGAAAATCTGTCAAGATCAATATATGCTTTACTATTCTTCACCAACACTCATTTAAATCATACATTTCATTTATTGTGTAGAAAAACTGTTTAACCTTCTCTACACAATTATTGAAACATGGACTCAAGAGTAGAAAGTCTGCTCATAGAACAGGGGCAAAAAGTGTCATTATGGCATAGAGACTTCAGTTGCACTGAACTATTATATTCTCAATCCATGTTCTTGTGTAATTAAACCCTTCATGCAACCTTTTGTTTCCAGTGTTTTACTTACATTCTTATGAACCAGCAACTATAAGCATTATACAAACTTTTATAGAGACATAACCTACAAAAAAGTAGTTTTTCATTAGCATTGTGTAAAAAGCGCAACCATGATGTTAACAAAGTCTAAACAATTTCCAGTTGAAATCCACATGTTCATTAGGGCAGTTTGATTTTTCATAAAATCAACATTGCACTTGATGTAAACCTCAGGTTTGATGTGATAAGTACTGACATCAAAAATTAGATTCATAGCTTTTACCAATTTTTGAGCATTTAGTTCTAAAGATCATCTGAAAGTACAGAAATGCCTAATTTCTGCAGGTTTTTGCTTACAAACTGACTTCAAAATTTTACTATTTCAAGAATAAATCCAAATAAAGTTGATATTTTTTGTATTAGATACATCAAATACAAAATATATTAAAATCATTATTCTAATGAATCCCCACAAAGAAAATATGCAATTTTTTTTACTGTATTTGATAAGTGAAAACTGTAAAAATTGTAAGATTGCAACAAAGGTCAATCAGTGAATAAGATCTTACACCATTTGTTAAGTAATCTATATAATGAATGCAAACGTCAGTGTGTCACACTTTTTCAACTTTACTCCTAGAGGCCATAGCCCAACATATCATACAATTTTGGAATCAGGTTAACTGTGAGCAAATTAAAAAAATTCTGGGTTGGAATCCTAAAATTTTGGATTCCCAAGTTTTAATTACTGCAATTGTGATTTTTTGCGAAAGATTTTTTTGTACAATAACAATTTTTATAACTTGGAAATAAATTTGGGAATAATCAAAATTAATTTTGGAATCCAGTGAAACTCACCCATGAAATAAAAATAATTGTTTGTATGGAAAGTAAGGACTTACGTACATCAAATTGTCTTCAAATTAGGTGGCAGCAGAAGAATTATCATTGAACTTTTAGAAGATAAGCTTAAATATCAATGCAATACTTAAATGCAGTGATCAATTTTGAGTTCTTCTGTAGTTTATTGTTGCCTATTGCATCTACTCCTCCCTACCTATTGTTATGAAGGCCCAATCAAGAGCCCTCTGCAGGAGTTAGTTTAAATGCTGCCCTATAAGGCAGCTTTTAAGTTAGTAATTAATGAAAACAAAAAATAAATAAAAGTGTATATAACACGATAATACTGGTGAGCACAAATTATAAGAGAAAATGTTTTAAATTTGCATTGTTTATTGGCAAATTACACTAAAACTACTGCACTGTGTAACATATTACATCATAATATAGCTAAATTGTTTAGTATAATTTCCCTTTGAAGTAAATGAGGGTCTTATTTGATGGGACAATGATTTAGTAATGTGCTTGTACCTTGCTTCTTGTCCATATACAATTCGTGAAGCTTCAGTAGTAAATTTAACAGCTCTTTCCACACCTTGTAAATGTGTAAGTAAATTTGGTAACTCCAACGTTGTTCCATTCTTTATTTGAAAAACTTTCTACAAGTTCAGCTTTACAAATTCCATTTTGTGAGAAGTTAATCAAATTTGACCCGTGTGTCACTTCAGAGTTGATGAATGTTTTTAATCTCTTCTTTGGTGACTCGCTGCTTCTAAAAACAAAAATATATTTTTATTGGAAAATTTACCCATACTTGGTTATATTTTTGTGATGTAGTTTGAATGAAATTTTAAAATTAGTCTTGTAAATTCACATAACTAATTAAGTACACTATTTACATTGTTCAGACTATTGTCCTCATCTTTGTTGCCATGTTTATCACAACATTTTGGCCGTTGTACACTCTGGACTTCTTCAGGTGTTTGGAATATCGAACTAAACCCTTTATTTCACTTGCTGACTTATCAAGCCACCCTTGTATATGAAAAATGGAAACAACAAATTTAAAATTCTCTTTAAGAGCCAATTATTTTTTCTAGAGATATATCTTGGTGTCTATTAGTGAATTTAAGACTTAATTAACTGGATGTTCTAAAAGTAATGCTTAACTATTACTTAAAACAGAGTGAAAATAACCTTTTATTTATACACATTAACCTGTGTGGTCAAAGGATAATATAAAAACACTGTAATTCTACCCCTTTCCAAAAATAATTTTTTATTCTCTATACACTTGTAAACTTAATGAATAATAAATTTGAAGGTGTTAAGGGGCTACTTAAACAAAAATATAGTGTAAATGTTTTTCTTTTGATATTATTAATTTAATAATTTCAAAAGAAAAACATTTATTCCAGAAGTAGATACCTCCACAAAATCACAAAAAAAAATCCAGCATACTGTGATGAAAACATGCCCCAAAACATAATGCAAACATAGTTTTCTCATCAAAATCTTTATTATTAAGAGGAAGAATCAAAGTATTTTTTAGATATTTAATTAAATTTTTACTCCTTTTTAGGACATTCGAAACCTTGCTTTTCTTGCGTAAGCATTTGTACTAACTTTTAGCATAGCAAATTTTAGTCTCTTTTATCTGGTGACAAACACATTAATTGGGAATTTCTTGCAAAAATCAAATAATTGTCAGATTTTAATTCAATTTTCATGATTTATTCACAAATGAATGAAATTATTTAAAAAAAAATTTTTTTAATAGAAAATCTTGGTAAATTTTTCTTGGGGAACACCCACGTTTGTGTGAAAGGATCTGGAAGCAAGCCTGTTCAGGTTGAACTTCATTTCATGATTTTGATTGGATTTAAATCAAACAATCATCCTGTAATACCGTAGCCCCGAAGATTATGTAGAAGACCAGCATGGCAGACCCTGCCAAATGCCTTTTTGATATCTAAAGCCACAGTACAAGTTTCGCTGTTATTATCAAGAGCTTGAAATACATATTCAGTGATGGCCATAAACACATCAGCAGTAGACCAGGCAGAATGGAATCCATATTGCTTGTCAGAGAGTAGGTCATGAGAGGTAAGATGTTTAACCATTTCATCATTGATTAAAGTCTTGAATACTTTGCTGAAAAGTGGTAGGAGACTAATAGGGTGATAGAGTGGTCAGAAGGTTCTCCAGAGTTCTTAAAAACAACAACTACAGAGGAGGACTCTAAGCTAGGAAGCAATAGTGGTAGAATTTGGAGAGAACTGGAGCCAGTTTGGGTGCACATTTCTTTAGGATGATGGCTGGTATCCAGTCACCTCCACTTGCCTTATGGGAGTCTAATTTAGAAATGATGCCCGAGACCAGTGACTGGGTTAAAAAAAAAAGCTCTTAGAATGAACAAAATATTATTAAACTCTTAGTTTAGGTACCTCCATGAGATCGTTAAAAAAAAGAGCATAGCATGATGAAAAAGACGCCAAATTTGATGAAAACGAAATTTTATTATCTAAATGCTTCTGTTATTATTAAGAGAAAAGACCAAAGTTTTTTTAATTATTTAAAAAAAAAATTTACTTCTTTTTAGAACATTCTAAATTTTCATTAAAAAAACCTTGTTTCTCTTTGTATCAGCGGAACTACTAAAATAACATATACAATTTTTAGCACATTTCTTTTGTATGACACACATTAATTTGGAAAATCTTGCAAAAATAAAAATAATTGTCGGATGTTAATGAAACTTTCAGAAACTATTCACAGATGATCGAAATTATTATAAATAAGTTTTCTTTTATTAAAGTCATGGCAGAAATATTTTTTTTTATATTTATTCCCCGCCCTAACTAATTTTACGAAAATGCTAGAAATTCGATCGCATCAGATTTAGTGATTACAATATTTAAAATAGTTAAAAGCATGCTCTAATTTTTTTTTTTGTAATTAGCTTTCACCTTTACATTTACAATGCTTTATGGAAAATATATTATAAAGAAATGACAAAAATAAAACTGTTAAGAGTGAGATTAAATTTCATAAGAAAGGTATCTAATTAATTTATAGATACCTTTCTTATGAAATTTTATCAGAAGTGTACATAAAATACTATAATTTTATGTACATTTATTACATTTTACTGTGTTATTTGTATTTCCATTCATTTTATTATTAATTTTGATATTTCATTTATGGAAAAATATCATAACTGAGATTAATATAAAAATAAGATCATATAAATTTCATAAGATGATACTGATACTTGTAGGTACCCTTCTCAGTTGAAATTGAAAAATCAAATTAACTTCTCCACACATGTTTCGCAAAAGTAGTAAAGACCTTAACAGCGGAGAACAATGCTTAACTCAAATAATGCAACTTAATTGTATTCTGGTTGGTCTTCCGTACTTTATAATTATAACCTGATTATAAACACAAAATTACATTTCTTAATTACTGTGGATCTTCTGATTAGTCAAAATGATACAGTTTACAACGCGCTAAAAAAAGATCTATCTCATAAGGACACTTATGAAACCTGATGCAGCTTTTAACTAATTTTATAATATTTTAACAACTTAAATGTAAAAATCTATTAAAGAAATAACAAATAATTTTATTAAAAATTCATTTTTCATCGAAAAAATTTTTTGCTTTCAGAAAATATTGTCCATATTCATAAAAGCAAATAAAAGCATTTGAAATTAAATAATATTATATTTGTTTTATTGAGTTTTGTATGTTACAATTCAGAGCTGATTTTCAGGTAGGGGGGATCCAATTAAAAAAAAATGATTTACATTCCTCAAAGCCTTGTGCTTTTAACTGTTGTAATCATAAACCTGATGCGATCGAATTACTAGCATTTTCCTAAAATTAGTTGGGGGCGTGTAATAAATATAAAAAAATATTTCTGTCATGACTATTCGATCATATGTGAATAGTTTCTGAAAGATTCAATCACATCCGACAATTATTTTTATTTTTGCAAGATTTTCCAAATTAATTTGTGTCATACAAAAAAAAAAACGTGCTAAAAAATTGTAGTACAGTGTAACCCGGATATAAGAGACCCGGATATAAGAGTGATTTTCTCTGGTCCCAAAATAGAGCCTGTGTTAATGTATATATAATAGACCAAACCCGGATATAAGATAAACCCGGATATAAGAGACTTCGTCTCCGTTCCCGACAACTCTCTTGTATCCGGGTTACACTGTATATGTTATTTTAGTAGTTTCGCTGATACAAAGAGAAACAAGGTTTTTACTTTTTTTTAATCAAAATTTAGAGAATGTTCTAAAAAGAAGTAAAAAATTTTTAAAAATAATTAAAAAAACTTTGGTCTTTCCTAACATAAACATCTAGACGATAAAATTTTGTTTTCGTAAAGTTTGGTGTCTTTTTCATCATGCTATGCTCTTTTTTTTTCAGTGATTTCATGGAGGTATCTAAAAGTAAAAAGATACATTTTTGTTTTCTTTTTTCCTTGTTTTTTTTTTTTAAGTCCGTGATGATACTTAATTTTGTATTTTTTTCTTTTTTGCTGTCTAACGATAAATGTTTCTCGCAGAAATTCAAGAAGAAATATAATTACTTACTGTTGTTTACTTGTAATGTAAAGAAAGACAAAGTAAGAAGTATGATACCCTCCGTTTCTTTAAAAGTTCTGTCCGCTATAATTTTTTTTCTTTCTTTGGTTTGTATGGATTTCTTGGTCAATAAATTAAGTCTACACAATTCTGTTCTATTCATAATAATTATAATGATATTGAAGTTGGATATAATGATACGAAGAAAGTAGCATTGAGAAACGTAAACAAAAAAAGGAACGAGGCAAGCATTCTTCCAAAAAAACGTAGTGTGATAATTAGAAACAGATGATTATTAAATTTAGGCGGTGTAAGCGAAAATATCGTACCATGTGCTAAGATTGTCTAAAAAAAAGAACGAAATATAAGTGGATTTTTCAGCACACTCATGTTGCCATCAAATGTGATACAAGTTTGAGGTTTTAAAGTGGGTTTGAACGTCAACACGGTAGAAAAATTGCTCAAGCTTCCTGGCACTTCTTCTTCAGGGAACGCCTCGGGCACCGGGTATTGACCCGAGCCCCTTCCCAACGAGGAGGTACTTCCTGGGGATTGAGCTTATTTTGAAATTACTCAGATCAAATAATAAAAGAAAAAAACGTCATTTTTCTATTAAATTTCATCTTTATAAGACCGGTGAAAATTTCACGGTTTCCCTACTTGAATTTTCTGATATTTCTCAATTCAAGTTAATGATTGAATAGAAAGAATCTTTGCGAGTTCTACTGCTATATAAACTATCCGTGGAAATTTCCGCTATTGCGTCATTAAATTTTTTTCTTTCTTTTTTTCTCACTGAAACCAAACAGCATTTCTGAAATATGTCTTTCCTCGCGATCAAAACGGAATAGTCCATAACTTTATGAGGTATATTGGCAGGACATAACTTACAAACGAAGGAACAGACTTACAATATGTAGGTACTGCTATAGACTTCTTAAAAACATATCTTAAAATTTAAATAATTTAAATGTCTTCTTTGAAGTTAAATTTTGTTTTTATTTGAAGGATAGTAGCGGAATGGAAACTGAAAAAAAAATACGGAACACCATCAGCGCAATCAAGAAGTTGGTATTTATGTTTAAAAAATAAATTAAACCTTATGTAACCAATATTTTTAAGAATATCATTTTCATTCTATATGCATTTATGAATCTTAGTAGAATTAATAATTTTATTTGTTATAGAAACAAAACAGAAAGTGATCAAAACCTAAAATTATACTTTTGACTTTGAGCTTAATTCATTGCTTTTTATTATTATTATTATTATTATCTCTTTGATGTCATAAAATATTTAATTACACTCAGTGAGGTCTTTTTTTGAATTATCCTGAATATAAGAGTTATTGAAATGTCATTTATATTACTCTTCCAACAGTGAATTGAATTGTTATTTTTATTACTTTTCCAACTGGTAGTTTTGAAAGTGTAGTCAAAGGCAGTAATTCAGAATTATTTTCTTTTTGAACATCCATACAAAAATAATATCACTGTTGCTAAAATAAAAAATAAAATTCTTTGGTTTCAATCGGTCAGTGTATGGCTATTTTAGAGCGTGTGATGGATGGACAGACTAACAGTAGTCACAGAATTTTATATATAGATAAGATTGTTGTTACAGTATTAATGAATTTGAATTAAAACCCAATATATTTAGGTCCAGTCTAAATGTGAGCTTAAAAATAATTTAAACATCTCCTTTTTAGTAAAATTTTGGTTTTATTGGAAAGATAATAATCTGAAGCTAATAAAAAACATGATTTTACATATTTCAATAAGACTTTAAAGCATTGTCACAGTTAATCCACCATTTTAATTGAAAAATGATGACTGAAAATTTGTTATTACATTATCATATGTTTGTACATATATATTGGATCTTGTCATTTCTTTTCCATTTATTTATGTGGACTCATATCCCGAGTCTGCCATGTTTGTTGTGGGCATTTCAGGAGACACGTGTTGATCTCTCAATGAATACACCGGCCCACAACAAATTTTTGTAAAGTTTCAGGACAAATTTTCAAGATGTCCTGATTTGATATTGCATAAATCTTTCACTGAATTAAATCTTCAGTGATTTTGCCTTCTAAAACTATAAAAAAATATTTTTTGCCACCTCCCCTCAATTTTAAAAGTATTCATGATGTATAGAAATGTGGGGTAACTGACTCACAAAATATTTCTACAAAATTGTTCACAATGTATTGAAAAATGAAGGAGGGTGTAACTGACTAAAAATATTTCCATAAAGTTTTCCAGCAAAAAAATTTAATCCCTTCAAGTGCTGAAAATTTCATTTAGATCAGATAATTCCCTGATTTTTGGTAAATGGAGGGTAGTGTTTTATTTTTTTGGCTTTCATTTAGTAAAAAATGAATGTAAAAGATTTAATATATAGTTTTGAGCACCATTCTTAAATGATTTTACAATGTAGCCAATAATTTTTTACTTTATGTTAACAGATTTACAATGAGTTTTTAAAAGAAAAAATGTTAACCAGAATATTTGCGGGGGGGGGGGTACTTTGGATTGGTGTGTAGGGATTACTTTACCTTGTCTGTCTGAACACCTGGAAATCAGTGGTATCAAAATAAAGGATTCTTTCTCTTTTTTTCTGAGATATAGTAGTGACAACAAAGAAAGTCTCCCACTCTGGGGAAACTTCTTAGTCTTCAGCCAAGGCAACTATTTAATTTCACTTAACCACATGGCATACTCACTCTCTCTCTGCCCCCCCACACACACTACAGCTATGTACATAAACTTTTTACTTTCCTTTTTAACTATCTGTATACATGTTAATAATTTTCTCTACTTTTCCTTTTGTGAGATATGTTATTCTTTACATAAATACATATAAAAATTCATCCATGTGTTGAATTTTCTTTTGAAAATGTTGAATTCATGAACTGTATGGAGAGATGTGTTGAAATGTAACCTTATGACAATGCTGTCCTGGATATGATGATAAACTACATCCAGCAGCAAGGCATCTGATTGGGAGGTTTTGAAGACCGTGGAACCACTTAATTGCTGTTGTTCCCAGGAGGGGGCACCTGTTAGGAGGCTCCCATCTATGAGCAAATAATGAACCTCCAAACTGGGGTCAAAACATGAAAATATAATTATTTACATTATTCAGACTATTGTCCTCATCTTTGTCCACGTGCCATGTTTAATGGATGTCAGTTATCAGTTATCTCCAGTTAATTTCCTTTTGAAAGTTCTCCACTGCCTTAACCGGGTATTGAACTCACTCTTTGGGTCCTGTCACTGGATCTAACCAACACCTTTATCCACTGTGCCATGTGTCCTCAAGGACACATGGCACAGTGGATATTTTTTTAATACATACACATTGTATATATTAATGAACATTACATAAACATCTGCCATTTTTATTCATTTTCAAGTAATAGAGAAAAAAAGCAAACTAAATATTAAATTGCAGAATTTAAAATTGATGGTTTAAAAATCACTGACAAGTTATTTTCTTGTGATCTAACCAAAAATATATTTTTAAAAATCTGATTTTAGATTCTTGATACTTCAAAGATTATGAAATAGAATTAATTTTCTATTCTTTTCTGTTAATTTCCTTTCAGTGGTAAGCCACAATTTTTAATGAAAATTGTAACTGAAATTTAAATAAAAAAGAAAAGAAAAAAAAAATATTAAAGCTAATGAACAATAAATAATAAAAAATTGTTTTTATGCTTAACAGGCAAAAAAAATTCAAAATGTTATTATTAAATTACAACAAAATAATCATTTACATAAATATGTTTTCTTCAATGTCTGTCTAATGAATATATCATTTAACTGTTATCACTAGATGAAAGGTGCAAAAAGAATTTACATTATTTACATTTCTGCTTCTATCACAATATTTTAGCTGTTGTGCTCTTTGCTCTTCTCTAGTTGCCTGTCAATCCAGATAACCCTCAAAGAATTTGATATGCGATTTAGCACTCAGAACATTTATTTAGAAAATGTTGTTTGAAGGGAGCACTTCATCGGGGGTGGTAGGTGCTTATTTGAAAGTTGCAATTTTCAGCCATTTTCCTCTTTTATTTATACAACTATGAAAACCGCACAAGACAATATAAAAACAAGAATAACCTGTCACTTTTAACACAAATATGATTGGTTGTTTATTCACTAGAATCTTTTCTCAATATGCTGATGCATGTTAAAATCCTCATAGTATTCAGTATTGTTGAAGTTATAGGTAACATTTTTTATCAAGATTTACAAACTCTGTTTTGTTCAATTTCACAAAGCAACTGATGAAATTTGAATAAGCTGATTTGTTTGTAAAAATACTTTGACAAAAACATTACTTCGTGGTTTAATAATTTCTTTAATCCTATAGGACTTCATGGTAAACAACATATTTTTTTTTAAATTCTGTTTTTCCTTTTTAACAGCAAAGAATGAATTCTTAGGATTTCTTACTCTTTTTTAAGTGTTTGGCTTTGCGATTTGTTTATAGTTCTCATAACCACAGGGCAAACTGGAGACTGGATTCTTTTCCATTTGAATGGATATTTGGATGGTTTACAGATAAACTTTATTTTGGGGATTAATACCACCCATCCTGTTCTAAACATGGTACATTGTAGCAGTCTGTTGTCAAATTTGGTTTTGATTAGTCAATGTATGGCTATTTTAGTGGGTGTGGTGGAGGGATGGACTAACAGAAGACACAGAATTTTATATATAAATTATTCTTTAGTCATTAACATTGTGATACACATTTGGTACATAGAAAAGCTGAATTCATTTCTACTTTTGATGTAACATATCAGAAAATAAGAAAGGAGATCAGGACTAGTTGGGCATGTTCCAACAGAGATTTCCAAATTGATGAATCAATTTAGAGCAGCAATCGTCTCAAAGCAACAGTTGTCAGGAAATGGAAAAGAGAACTGGGCATTATGGTTCCAGTAAAGTATGTGTCAATGACTACCAATAAAGAAAATGAAATTATTCTGGATTTATTGATTTGTTTTCTACAGCGTATCACAATTTTGCAGGTTATTTGAAGCTAGAAAATATTTTTAGTTTGTAAGAATTTATTTTTTTAGATAATAATGATTTACTGATACAAGTCTTACTAATTAACCCATAGCTGGTTGGCGAAAATAGGTGGATTCATACCTTTCCCAAGGGTATTTGAGCATATATATATATATATATATATAAATGAATATAACAAACCCAACTGGATATTTGAACTCAGCTCTCCAATTTCCAATTCTGAGCCGTTACCCACACCACACATCCAAGCACCTGGTAGTGGCATTTCCAAGTGGACACCCATCTAGGTACTGACCAGGCTTGATGTAGCTTAACCTCAGTGATTGTATGATAACCAGTGTTTCAATGTGGTATGCCTTGATTATTCTTAAAAAGAGAAATATGAGCCAGTACATAATGTTCAGCAGAAAGCATATTTTGATTGAATTCATCTTGTCTTTAAACTCCTGATCCAAATAAGTGCCGTCTTTTTCTTTTTACAGTATGCAAAATAACATTTTAGTCATCCCAAAAAGCATTCTCCATAAATCAAAATAATCACCGTATTTACAAAATAATTACTGTATCTTCATTTATAGATTTTTATGTGTTTAAAAAATGTATTAGAACATGCAAAAATGCAAATAAAAAAAATTAGATTAATCTTGAGAATGGGGTTATGAGTGAATTTTCTAAATATCCCATAAAAATAAAAAGAATTCAATTAATTGATGTTTAGCATTTATTTGCACATGCTATTAAGAAAGGATAATATAAAGTTAAGTACACAACATTGCTTTCTTGTTAACAAGAGTACAGAAAATTAAAAAAAGCAAACCGTATAAAAAGATAACCACAAATATATAGAGTATTTTCCTTATTAGATCATTTGCGGATATTTTTTTACCTTGTTGAAAATGTATATCTATATTTTTCTATGACCATAAAATTTTTCTCTATTGTATGTTTTGACGTAATGCAGATAATGAAAATTTAATTAAAAATGATAATATATACATTACAAGAATGAATTCTTTTTACTGTTCATGTTGTCGGTAATACAGAATTGTTACTTAAAAAATCAACAGTCATGAACATGACGCAGCATAATTGCTTTCAGGTAATGTTCATATGTTAGACAAAACTGGACTTTCACAAAGGGAAGATTTAGATATTACAAATGAATATAGTTTTTCTCCATTGTATGTTTGGACAATTGTACTAAATTTTATTTCTGTGCAAAGGAACATTGACAGACTTCCCAAAAATATGATTTCTTTCCAATATGTATTAGCACATGTTGGACAAAATATTACTTCTGTAATAATGAAGTCACACACTTTACAGCAAATTGGTTTCATGCCTGTATGGATCTACACAGGTCCCAGCAAGTGTCTTCATTCAAATAGGAGCACTGCATATTCTTCATCCATATAGTCTTTTTTAGCCGTGCAGATGTTCTAATTAACACTTCATTGAAAAATATTTTTTCATAAGAATATTGTCCAGTGGGTGTATGCATCAACTAAGTTAGACTTCTGTGTAAAAGAATATTTGCACCCAACAAAAGAATGTTTTTCTCCAGTGTGTGCCCTCATATATTGGTCTCCATGTAAAAGAAAAAGTTCACAATTCACAAGAATGTGGATTCTCATCAGTGTTTGTTCATATATGTCACACTAAAAATGAGCTCTGAAAAAAAAAAAGAAGAGACACACACTTATGGTTTCTCTCCAATATAGATTAGAACAATTCTAATAAATATTACTTCTTTGAGAAAGAAGAGCAGTACATTTCACAAGAATATAGATTTTCTCAAGTGTATGTTCATATGTGTCAGACTAAATCTGATTTCTGTAAAAAGGAATAAGCACATACTTCACAACTATATGGTTTCTCTCCAGTACATGTTCTCACATGTCAGAGCAAGTTTGATTTCAATATAAAAGATGATCCGTATACTTCACAAGAATGTGGTTTCTCTCTAATGTGTATTTGCATATGTTTCTATAAAACTGACTTCTAGGAAAAAGAAAAACTTCACATTTCACAAGAATATGGTTTCTCGCCAGTGTGTCTTCGCATATGTCGCACTAAATTTGATTTCCGTGAGAAAGAAGAGCCACACACTTCACAGGAATATGGTTTCTCACCAGTGTGGTTTCGCACATGTTCCAATAAATATGACTTTGATGAAAAAGAAGAGTTGCACATTTCACAAGAATATGGTTTCTCTCCAGTGTGTGTTCTCATATGTCTCCTCATGCTTGATGTCAATGAAAATGAATAGCCACATACTTCACAAGAATATGGTTTTTCTCCTGTGTGAGTTCGCATGTGTCGGACTAGATCTGACTTCTGTAAAAAAGAGAAACCACATACTTCACAGCTATATGGTTTCTCACCACAATGAGTCCATGCATGTTGTAGTAAATTTGATTTCAATATAAAAGACAAACCACATACTTCACAGGAATGTGGTTTCTTTCTAGTGTGTTTTTGTTTATGTTTTCTTAAGGCTGATTTGCATGTGGAAGAAAAGCTACACATTTCACAAGAATATACTTTCTCTCCAGTGTGTCTTTGCATATGTCTCACTAAATTTGATTTCCGTGAGAAAGAAGAGTCACACACTTCACAGGAATATGGTTTTTCACCAGTGTGATTTCGCACATGTTCCAATAAATATGATTTTGATGCAAAAGAAGAGTTGCACATTTCACAAGAATATGGTTTCTCATCAGTGTGTGTTTGCATATGTCTTCTCAAGCTTGACTTAACTGAAAATGAATAGCCACACACTTCACAAGAATATGGTTTTTCTCCAGTGTGTGTTCGCATATGTCGAACTAAATCTGACTTCTGTAAAAAAGAGTAGCCACATACTTCACAGCTATATGGTTTCTCTCCACAATGAGTCCATACATGTTGTAGTAAATTTGATTTCAATATAAAAGATGATCCACATACTTCACAAGAATGTGGTTTCTCTCTAGTGTGTTTTTGTTTATGTTTCCTTAAAGCTGATTTACATGAGGAAGAAAAGCTACACATCTCACAAGAATATAGTTTATCTCCAGTGTGCCTTCGCATATGCCGCATGAGATTTGATTTCCGTGAGAAAGAAGAGCCACACACTTCACAGGAATATGGTTTCTCACCAGTGTGATTTCGCACATGTTCCAATAAATATGACTTTGATGAAAAGGAAGAGTTGCACATTTCACAAGAATATGGTTTCTCTCCTGTGTGAGTTTGCATATGTCTCTTCATGCTTGATTTCAATGAAAATGAGTAACCACATACTTCACAAGAATATGGCTTTTCTCCAGTGTGAGTTCGCATGTGTCGGACTAAATCTGATTTCTGTGAAAAAGAGTAGCCGCATACTTCACAGCTATATGGTTTCTCTCCAGTATGAGTCCATGTATGTTTCAGCAAGTTCGATTTCCATATAAAAGATGATCCACACACTTCACAAGAATGTGGTTTCTCCCTAGTGTGCATTCGTTTATGTTCCCTTAAAGCTGATCTCCATGAAGAAGAAAAGCTACACATATCACACAAATATGGTTTTTCTCCAGTATGTGTTCGCATATGATTGACCAAATCTGACTTTTTTGTAAATGAACAGCCACACACTTCACAAGAACATGGTTTCTCATCAGTGTGTGTTTGCATATGTTGGACCAAATCAAGCTCCTGTGAAAAGGAATGACCACATTCCTCACAAGAGTACTGTTTCTCTCCAGTGCAGCTTTCCATATTTTCCAAAAAATGTGACATTAGTGAAATCAAGAATCACACATTTTCCAATAATATGGTTTCTCTACAGTGTTTTCAGATGATTATTTTAAAATTGAAATTATTAGATAATTTACATCCACAATTTTTATTTTTTGTGAATTTTTCCCATATTCCTTTTTTAAATCCACCATATTAAAATATTATGTTTGAAAATAATCTATTTGAAACATTCCACTTCAAAAAGATTATTTTCAAGGAAGCAGGCATGATTAAGCAGAATTGACAAAATCCACAATAAGAACAGGTCAAAATAATATGAGACCAGACAATGTAAAGCAAGGTGAAGCAAAGCAACTATAAGGCCACAACAAAGTAAAAAAGTTAACAAAATATATAGTGTTCCCACACAAAAGGAATACAGTCAAGTGGTTATAGCCCTCTGGCTTCAAGGCAAGAAAGGAAAATGTCAGTAAGACTGAAAATTGTCCATCTTTATTGACTAGTATGAAATCCCAGCATCCATCTGTAGGATTTGTGTACAAATTTTGGGAAGGGACAGTTTTAACAGTCATTCCCTGAGATTAAAACCAACAAGGAGCATCTGTAAATAGAAAAAAATAAAATAAAATGAACCCTCACCTTATTAAAAATGTTCTGTCAGTGGAGTCTTTGACAAAATCAAGAACATTCATTGTTATATAAAATAACTTTTGGAATGATAAAAAATTTTCATTATGCCCATTTAGCAATATTCATGTTTTCCTACCTCCAAACCCTCCAAACATTTGCTAATCAGTAAAAAATAAAGGAAAATAATTTTTCCCTCCATTCCACAAAGTAAGAAACTTCTTCTTTCTCATGGTGCAAAATTTGTTAAAAGGAATTATTTTATGGCTGACATATGCAATCTTCCAATCAGCATGTTGTGCTTTTTTTCTGTCCTCACATGACATTTCTTTAAAGAACTTCAGTTACTGTGAGATTTTTAGGCCAATATATACTTGCATATCTGCCAGGCTCCTGGGGATGGATGTTTTATTTAATTGAATCACCATCTCTAGATAGATTACCAACCAATGACAAAGAGATTTTATCTGCCCTTTGAGCAAGGACATGGAATTCAAGATGACTTCTTGATAAAAAGGAGATGATCACAACAGGTAGGAAAGTTGGAAAATGCCTAAAAAGCATACTGCTTTGAACAAAAAAAAAAGAACGCATTCATTATATTTTAGACAAAAGGCATGAACTCATCCTATGGTAGGGAATTGTATGAGTCTACAATTGCCATTTTGGGAGCAATCTAGCCTTATTTAGACCCTTTCTGCCATGGATACAGTACTTGTGGTGCCTCTATAACCCTTATGGGTTATGAGACTCCCAAATTATTTAATGTAAATAACAGTATTTAACACAAATTATCATTAATTTATTAAATCCAATGAAGTCATTTTTTAAATTTCACCTAATACAAGGCTTGAGAGCTATGTAGACAGTTACTGAATAGGTGGGTAGGCTTTGTTAAAAGGAATTATTTTATATAAAACTTCATTTAAAAGGTATTCTAACTTTGAGAAGAGTCATTAAGATATCAGATACTGAGTGGACACTAATCTCTTCTTTGTATAGTTACTGCTGTTAAAACATTTTGCATGTTCTAATCTTCAGCTCATATCAGATATCATCTGTGCAAACAAAAGAAACCACTTTACAAAAAAATCAAAATCAAACTGTGATGTACAGGGTGCAGTTGAAATGCCCCCACATAATGGTAAGACATTAGTGGCAATGGTGTCTTCATCTTGCTGTTTTACCATTATGTGGGAGGTATTTCTGTTGCACTCTGTAGAAACTAGACTAGTACATTTCCAGTTTCAGATACCCCAAGTATGAAGTAATTTCAAGTTATGCCAAAGAATTAGGAGTTGAGAGAAAAAAAAAATAGAACAAAATTTTGAAATCTGTACAAGCCTGTCTTATGCATGTCATTGACAGACTGATATCTACCATCTACCAGTTTTCTTACTACCCAACAATGCTCTCTGTCAATTATCCAGTCCTAATCTTATATAGGATAACATGTTCACTTCTCTTCCTATACACGATCTACCATACCAGACTCCCCACTCACATTGATTGTGTTCTCATATTCTTATCTGATCTTGTTTTATATAGTTTATCATATATGCATATTCTTTTAGAATCTTATTCATAGCACAGAATTTTATTCTGGCAATAAGAGTGGACATAATTAAAAAACAAAAAATGCCAAGCACAGAAAAACCACAAAGGTAAAAAAAAAAAAACAAGAAAAAAAAAGGAGGGCAAAAGAATGAGTTAACTGGTTTCAAGTCTCATTCATCAGAACTCAATCATGGTAAATAAAATTACTGATTAAAATAGACATGCACAGTAATTTTATTTATCTTGATCGATCTCTGATGAATGAGGTGTGAAACTGGTCACCTTATTATATTCTTTTTTCTTGCTTCTGTGCGTTTCTATTTTTTGTACAGTAGTTGTAGTATTTCTCTCTTTGAATATTTTTAATTACATCTGTTTTTTATTGCCAGCATATTATTTTATAAATCCAGTATTTATTTAGACTTTTCTTTTGTAAGGGATCAACTCTAGTAAGACGTTTGCAAATCCACCTTATTGCTGTTGCACCATCTCTTTTCTATTAGGAATGTTTGTTGACACACTATCATTGTACTGAAAGTGTTCCTCCTGATAGAAGCAATTCAGGATAGTAGTTATTTTGGAGGGTGCTGCCAGTGTCCTTTAATTCTTTTTATTCTTTCATTGCATCATTGCTAATGACTTGTGTCAAATGTTGATGACAATAAATTATTCGCACAGATTAGATAGGCTCAAAGCTCATATATAACTCAGTGTAAATAGTTTTTGTACACATTAGGACTATATCATCTCTTCAATGATACCACCCAATGATGTGGCACAGAAATTCTGGTCTATGAAATCTAGCTATGATATAGAAGGAAAACTTGCTAAGATGAAATTTAAAGGGAAACACCATAGTGCAAGAGCCTATTCTCAGTGAGTTTCCCCAACATGTTTGATAAAATCATCTGTTTGTGTTGTATCATTGAGGTGAACGATACATAGAGAAGAATGAGTGCTTAATACATTTATTCAGCACCAGTATCCGATGCTAATGGATGCATACAAAAAACACAGAACAATAAGTTACAAACAATCAACAAGACAAACTTACAAGGAATAGAGAAGAGTCAAATACTGTATAGCCAAACAAAGATCAGTCCGAATATTAATCAGCTTAGTATCAACATATTAATGAACTTATTAATCAACAGTTGAAGTCCTTAGTTGTAGACTATTTAAGGCTATGAGCCAGGCTATCTGGTAGAGTGCTGAAGGGATGCTAGTTACTCTACAACAGTTTGCCAAAGAGTTATCTTATGGCTGGTATCCAAGGATGCCTATTAGGGCGGATAGACAATCCCTGATACAGACACCTGTTCAGGTACATTTGTGTTTGTTCAATACCAACAGATGTGGTTTATACTGCAACTATGCTGAGCAGACTTTAGTCACAGTTTCTGGGGGAGAGAGAGAGCGCATTATCTGGCATGATCAATAGCCTGAACAAGGCCAGCATACCCAAGCCCTTGCACAACCACTGACATAGTTCCATCTATCAAATTTTATTTACAAAGCTTGAGTCAACCTGTGGTATGGTTTTCAGGCACTTTCCAAGGGTGCCATATGCTAAGGTCACCCCCTGCCCAGACTGATAACATCAAGAGGTCACCTTCCTGACAAACTGATCATGATGAAATTCAAACCTGGGTTGCATGGTCAGAAAGCAAATGTTCTAACCACTCAGCCATGTGCCCATATTGCCTGTATACTATAAATATAGATTTAAGAGTAACTCCAGTTGTATATCCAACCTGATGAGTCCCAGAAGCCTTAATGGAGAAGATCAATGCTTAGCTAAACTACAACTTTATAAATTCTTTAGGGATTCAAAGCATCATATCTCTGGGTGACAAAACCACCCACAGGTCATGAGAACAAATAGATTGTTTAGATTAGACCTCAAGCCCCAGTTTGTAATTCAAATATTTGAAGATGTAATCTCAAGATTACCTGATGCTGGGCATAATAAAATCTCCAAGTATTATAAAGACTGTAGAAAAGCTGCAACATTTATGCATAGCCTACCTTTATTTCAGGTCGAGGATCATAGCACGTTACTGACTGATACAGTTATACAGAGAATACTCTTGTGATCACAGTAAGTTACTGTCTTGGGTTGAGCCAGGACTGTGTATATTGAAAACTTTCCAGTTTTTTGTTTTATTCTTTATTTGGAGATTACACCATCTCGGCTACCAGGATGGCCATTAGGTGGCATTCTATTCAGAGCTGTAAAAGGAAGGATATAAATCCCTCTCTTTCTCTTTTCAGTCTCTAGAATGTGGTAGGTACAGGATGTATTTTTGTAATGCTTAATGTTTATATTAGTTACAAGGACAAGATCTAGGAGATTTAAATCATCAAATGTTTTTGTTCAAACAGGACCCCCAATTACAGAAATCTGCTCTGAATTGTAAAATGTAAAATGCAATAAAACTAGATAATTAAAAATGCTTTTAATTGTTTTCATGAATCATAAAATAAAAATACAATAAAACTAAGACTGTGTAGTTAAAAAGTTATCTAAAAAAAGGTTGTTTACATTGTATTCATCATGTAATTGTACTACACGTATTTCCCCATAAATCTTGCCAACAGGTTATAGGTAGATGTGTCAACAGCTCATAAAAACACTAACTTCCATGTTAAAAAAATGCTTTTCTGTGATAGTGATATTTTAAATTAAAAGTAAATTGTTTTAATTCAAATTAATTAAATTTTAAACCAGTTAATCTTCCTCAAATAAAGTTTCAGAAAAGTCTATTTTATTTTTGAAAGAGGTTTTAATAATGAGAATTATGTTGTACTGTCAGATTTTTCAATATGATCAATTTTAGCAATTTTACTGATAATATATATAAAAAGAAATCATCCCAATCAATTTATATTCAAGTTGATGTACAGCAAAATATTTTGCTAATTGGGAATATTAATTTCAATATATTATTGCAATTAAAACTCAAATGAAATCTTCAAGAAAGATTTTTTATTTTTAGAAATAGGTATCACTGTTTTTTTTTATTTGTTGGTAACTATGATAACATTTCTGCAATGTTACATAGATATTACAGAAATATGTTTTCTGTAGACTCCCTACAAAATGCCTACTATTACCTTGTAATGTAAATTATGTACTACCAAAATGAATACATTTTTCTGCAATGAAAGCAAAAAAATTAGCACGCTCTTTTTTTAAATATTTACCAAATATCATAGAATTATCTGATTCAAACAAAATTTTCAGGAGTTATTCTTTAGTAAATATTTTGCTGAATAGGTTATTTTATAAAATAGACTTTTGGGAAATATTGTAGGGGTATATTTTCACCCCAACTTTTTCAATATTTTGTATGTACTTTTTAATTGGGGAGGGGCGTTCAAATTCTTTTACAGTATAAAAATAAATCAGATTCGACAGAAGAAAGTCTAAACTTTGTTTAAAAAAAAAATTACTTATAATTTTTCAGTGCAATTTTGAAATTCATCCTGTTGGTGTTCTTCACCAGAGTTTATTATTAAATAAAGAAAGACAGGTTTGAAGATTTAAAAAATATAAAGTTCAATGTCATTTTCGAGTGTGAACGTTTTTTAAAAGAATTTATTTTTTTCCTTTTAGCAATTGTTAGATTATTTTTGGTATGGATGTGCAAACAAGAAATAATTCTGATATCTCGTATTGACTAACTACTATTCAATATCAGAGGAGTATTCTAATTTCATCCTTTTCATTCCTTTTGTATAAAAAAATTTTAATTATTCATTATTAGTTTAATAAAAGCGGATAAAAAAGATACATTCTTAAACTATTGATTAAAGTTAAAGAAAAATTTAGTTTTAAACATAAATAACAAATTCTTGATTATTGAGCTGATGGTCGTCCGTACTTCTTTAGGTTTCATTTTTAAAAACAATTTTCCAGGCTTTTTTTGGACAGGGTAAAATTACAGTCTTTCTAGCTCGTCCTTTGACCTCACAGGCGAATGTGATTAAAAGGTTATTTTCATCCTGTTTTAAAGTAAAGTGTAAGCATTACTTTTTGGTTTTAGAAAATCCAGTTAATCCTTAAATTTTCTGAAAGACTTTGAAACACATTGGAGAGGAACGGTCAATTCGTGGTAAGGAAAACAGTTGATTGCAACGTCACATTAACATCGCCAAAATAAAAAGTCACATTACCCCCCACACACACCTAAAATATATGCATGAAATTGAAATGCTGCACTGTCGTTCCGTATTAGCTGAGTATTTTGCTTCCTTTCACTAAATCGAATTATTTTCAATACATATTGCAATTGCATTACTTTTACACAAAATAAATTACAAATTATATTTAATTTTTACAGAAGAAAAGTAAAAAAAAAAACTAAAAATACTATGAATAATAGCCGTTCTAAAATAAAACCAATTAAAATATTAATAAAATAGTAAAGTAAACTAGTAAACTAATGATGACAGGAAAGAACAAAACACAAAAAAAAACTTATCTTTTTCTTTTTACAAACAAACACAAATATTAATTTTTTTTTTCTCGGCTTACCTTTCATTTTTCATATCACATGGAATTGTAAAAAGAAAGGCGAAACAAAAGAACGTAAAATTCGGTTCATTTGAAGTTAGTTCGATCAGGTCAATTTACACAAGTTTTGTGTTGTTTGCTCAATTCGTATCAATAATATTGAAATGAACGACACAAAGGCGAAAGGAGAAAGACACTTCAAATACGGTGTACAGGAACAATATGTCCCTTGTGTAAAGATTCTAACTTTAAAAATTAGGTAAAAACATAAAATGAAATAAAAAAATACGTCACATAAGGAATGAAATCAAAAAGAAAATGTGATATTTTTCCTGTGTAAAGATCTTGGCATTTATAGTTTTGAAAATCATTCTTAAACGATTTCAAAAATATTAGAAAGTTTAACATGACGCAAAAAAGAAAAAAAAAAAAAAACGAAAACTAAAACCACAAAAAAGCAAAAACGGTGCTTCAGAAGAACGGCTTTCTGTTGACACCGCTATTACTGTATACGACCTCTACTCCCTCGGCAATGTTTATTTACATTTTACAAGATTATAAAAATATATGAATGAATGAATACAATGCGGTATTTATTATTTACCATTTTATTTTATCGTCTAATTACAAAAGTAACCTTTTTATTCAACATTTTTTTAAAAATTATTAAATTTTAGTAATTTTCTTTTTAATTTTTAAAAAGAAAAGAAAAATTATAAAATAAAATATTTGTATAAAATATCTATAAATTATAGAACAAGAAAATTTAAATGAACACAAGTTTTTCCTGACATAATATATTTTCTTCTCAAATTATTTTGTTTTATTCCCAAATTATTTGTTTGAATTTTTTTTAATTTGTTTTTATAATCATGATCTAGGATCAGCAAATTTCCAATCAATTTGAACTTTAAAAAAATGGTAAATAATAATTTTTTTATTTTAGTTGGTTTATAGATTTTTATAATTTAGTAAATATTTATAAATTTATAAATAAAACAATTGTTTTCATACTTATTTCTTTATGAATTGGTAAATGATAAACATTGCATTGTACTAATTAGTTGGTACGCATATCTTTATATAATGTAAATTTAAAATTATTCTTGTAAATAAACAATATGACTAATAGTGATTAATATTTTCATTGTAAATTCTCAAGAACAAAGAAAATGAATAAATTCATTTTTATATGTTTGAGTTTTATTAAAATTCTAATCATTGCTGTTTCAAACAATTAAGATTGACAAGGGAGTCAGGTAGTCGTGGTTTGTAGGGAAAAAATATCCATTTTGACACAAGTCTTTTTGCAGGTAGGAAAATTAAATTTTGCTGAGTTCCAATATTGCTAGTAAAAACGGAAGGTTTCTTTTTTGAGATGTTCATTAGCTTACTGCCATATCAAGTTAAGCAATGTTGAGCCTAGATGGCTGACTATTTGGCAATACCATGTACTGTAAGTTGATGTGTGGATGGTGTAATGAGAAATTGGAGAGCTGAGATTGAATTCCAGTTGGGTTCATTGCATTCACTTACATGCAAATACTCTTGGGCAGTCATACCTCTTTTTGATTCTTGATCACCCAAGTGTATCACAACCTCTCCTACCAACATGCATTGGGCCAGCGTGGTAGTGTAATGGCCCATTCCTCCCCATGAATGAAATCTGGGGAAGACCTATGTCCAACAAAGAACCTTCATTAGCTGAGATGATTAATTTGTTTTTATGGCTTATTGACTCTTTGTGGGTTATTTAAAATGGAAACATATTTTTGATTGTAAGAATAATTCTTTTTTGCAAGTGAATATGGCTGTAACAAATTTTTTAAGAAAACAGTGGTTTTTCCAGGTACAAGTCCTACTATTTAAACCATAGTTTGGGTTAAAAGAGAAAACAAAGCTTGTCTAATATCCTAATTACTTCATATTTAATGTGAGACAAAAAGCTCTCCACCTATGAATCAGACTGAGATCTGGGGTAGCTGTTATACTCCATCATAATTAGATTTCTTTCTGATTCATATTGCAGGTTAGTTGGATGTGAATTCCAAGAAGGTAGAATGCAAAATACAAAAAGTTGTTTTCTGTGCATAGGCTCTGAGCATCATGTCCGGTCCATGGGGCAAATCCCTGTAATGAAAGCAATACAGTGGCCAATCACAAACATTTGCACCAGAAAAGTAGATGACATTGAGGACAGACAGATCTGCTTAAAAGCAGGCCTCTCATAACGACCAGCACAGTTGCCAGCTGAAAGGTCACCTGTGAACATGCAGTGCTGGCGATGTCACTGACATAACCAGTTCTCTCAACACAACTGTTACCACTCCCAATCTCACCCGACACTTCACACACAGAATGTAGCTGACAATCCAGCTTCAACACTGCTAGGCTCCTGATGCCAGCTGCCATGATTTATAACACATCGATGTCATCACCACCCATCTACAAGCCTTCGTCATTGTCACCACTGTGCCTCACAATGAATCAGCCCACTTTACCACAGAGTAGCCTGCTGAAACGCAACCTGCCGACAAACAGGTGCGCTATTGCCGCCATCATCGCTTCTCTCAGCACAAGCATTACCACTCCCAAGCTTCACTAAGCTCACTAGATTCCTCACACAGAGACAGTTTTGACACCACCATGCCCCCCAAAACTAACAGCCATGATTTATACCTTGATGTTATCACCACAGCTTCATTAATCTCATCTGACTCTTCACACATGGAATCCAACGGAGACCAACTTTGACATCGCCAGGCTCCCGAAGCCAACCACCATGATTTATAACATCTTGAAGTTGTCACACATAACTCCAGGCATCCCTTGTCATCACTGCCATCACATCAGCAATCAGACTCATTACAGGAATACCCTTGCAGTCACCTTTGCGACCCTGTTTCATTGAGACACCTACTGAAACATTCTACTCCAGGCCTACCAGCTTCATCTCATTCCTCATTGCCACCGTCATCACCTCAGCAACCCAACTTGCTACAGGCATAACTTCGCAGTCACCATTTCCTTGATACAGCCAACCAAATCAAACTGAAACATTCCACACCAAGCCTACCAGCTACACCTAATCTCTCACTGCCACCACCATCACCTGATGCACTCTACCACAAATCAATCCATCACCATGACCTCAATCGATCAACACATGTATCAGACCCATCAAACAACTAAATCCACTTTGGACGTATCCTGTGACCGCAGCCAAACCAACCCAAGAAATCGGTCAACTCATGGCACTACCTTTACACTTAATCACTTTCCTAATGATCAGCAACTGAAAGCTGACATTTTCTCCAATTTTCAAAAAACTGTAAATATATAATGTATATTAAATGAATACATGCTGTTTGAAAATCTAATCCCTGTCATTCTTTTCCTTTTGCAATCAAATGTTCATTATAACATTAGTAAATAGTTTTAATTTAATAACAATATTAATTGGCTGTTACAAATTAATAAAGAATTTTAAAAGATTAAAAAGTTTATAAATTATTCTAATTGAGATTTAAAAAAATGAAAACAATTCTTGTAAAAATTTATTATTCATTGAAAAAAAAATTCTTTTTTAAGTCAATAGTGTCCATACTTCATTCATAAAAGCAAGTAAAAGCATTTGTAATTAAAAAAAATTACCTTAGTCATTGTATTTTTATTTTAATATTCAGGGGAAATTATCTACAAGTGGGTTTCCTGTTTGATCAAACTGATATAATTCAAATTCTCCAAGGAAAAAATGAATTTCTCGAAATTTCACAAAAATTAAATGTATATAGGGTAACAGATGTAAAATATATATATATTTTTTTTACAGGTGCACCATAAATCATCATGATTTAAAATTCAGAGAATTGTTTTAAAAACCTTTTGATGACAGAAATTTCTAACATCAGGCGAGGTGCTAAATTGGAAGGTTTATTTTAAAGATTACCATCATTTGTGATATCATTGTTAATCTTATAGTTATTAATTTCTTATCTTAATTTTTGCACACAACTCACTCAGCAGTATTTGATTGGTCAGTGGAAAATATCATGTAATCACTGATCAATCAAAGAAGCCTAAATAAAGATCTCTCTCCTTCCTTTATGAAAATGATACCGAGCAAAGGATAATGGAATGGCCAAACCCACTGCTGGTTGGGAATGAACTTGGTGCCAACTATAATCAGTCAAAGTCTAGAAACCAGTAGTGTAGCTAGAGGAGGCGGTCCTCCTTGGGTGGCACTTTTATGAGGAGCAGCACTTATGGATCTGCTGTATAAGTTGTATTGAAATGAAAGTGGTTTTAATGTCAGGGCACTACTCACAGTGAAAGGGCCGTTTCAATTTAGTTACTAAACTATGGCATATATATTTAAGCAATTGTTATCTTGTCTGAACAATTATCCAGTGATGTATTCAGAGCCGTTTTATCACTTGGCAATTTAAAACCTGTGAACAGATACAGGGTGTGCTCTTTTATGTCGCATCACAGCTGTGTGAGGGAGACACATTTTGGTTGTTATCATATAAAAATTCAATTATTTTCCTTGAAAGAAGTTCATTTGAGGTTATATGTTGCTCTGTTTTTTGCCTTATAGATAGAATTAATACGAATATAAAAATTGTCACTTAGCTGATTGGTGTTACCTTCAGCATCCTGAGTGCAGACCTTCCAGCAATCACCCTGCCCACTTGTCAGGGGGTATCAGCAAATGACTGTTTATATTTCTCATTTTTTATATATCCACTTTTCATTGGGGCAAGGTTGATTTTTTTTCATAGTTTGTGTATGTGCCCACCTGCATGTAGTGATTTTCTAAACACGGCTTAAATGTGGCACAAGGCCGAAATTATGGGGCACTCAGTGAGGATCAAACTCACTACTCGGTCGTAACTGATCTAGCAAGACAAGCTTTCTAACCATTACACCACATTGAAGTGCCCTGGTTATTTTCTAAGCGTAGCTTACATGTGGCACAAGGCTGAAAGATTGAAGCACTTAGTGAGGATTGAACTCACTTTTCAGTCATAACTGATCTAGTGAGACAAGCTTGCTAACCATTACACCATGCCGAGATGCCCAAGCGCCCGCCTGCATGTATGTGATGAATGTTATAGTTATTTCTGCTTTTTATACACATTATATGTGTATATATATATATATATAACAAAAATATAGTTTTAAGGCATATTTCAGAGTTAAAGTGTTCAATATCAAGGATAGAGCATATGTAAATATAAAAGTGGACATTGAGGTTAGCACCCCGCAGTGACAGTCTGTTTCATGCCTAAATGCAATCTGCAGCTCATGTTATTCTACTTATATGCATATAGTTATGTATTTATGGCTTTATTTGATCTCAGTTAGATGGATGCTTTCCTCCCGCCAGGTGAGCTTGTTTGCTGTGAGCATTATATGTATGCACCAACCATATTTTTTTCATCTTTGACTTACATGGGGGAATAAAGGTTTCCATTTTTGCACTATAGCTGCCAACTGCCTGACAATTGTGTGAAAGTATGAAACTGACAGTAGTAGTCAGTCACTGTGTGCCAGAAATTTTTTATAATCAGTATCACTGCAAGCAAGCCATTAAAGCCACTAACACGCAAGGGGTTACAGGTTGACCCAAGAAGAAACCTCAGTGGCACAATTTTCAATTGGGAGGGAGGAGAATCCCAAAATGAGCCCCAATCTGCATTCTGATAACAGAAAGAGATCTTATGGATAGGTGGTTCCTGTTTAATGGATGCTTGGAAGGTGATATCATTAGCTACCATAGAGTAGTCCAAGTTACCAAGAAGGCAGTATTGTGAAACTCAGCAAGAGCAAAGAGAGGAGGTATGAAATAGATCCAGTAGAGAAGCCTGTTGCTCAGTTTGACTAGGAAAATGAGTAGGTAAGTCCACAATTTGAGTGAGGGATTGAGCAATGGAAACATTTAATGTCTGTATTCTGGCAACATCGATATCTCTGGAATGTTTCAACCATGTGTTGTAGTGAGCATTAAAGTCACCGAAGACAAAGATGTTTGCAAATGGATGGAGAGAAATTTCCTTTTCTATACTGTGAGCTATTGTGTCTGATATACTGCAGTCTCTGGAAGAGGTGGAGAAGAGATGGAAGAGTTGCAGGAGATTCCAGTGTCATCTGGAGGCTGTGGTTGAAGCCAATGATGATCTTATTGAATAAATTTACTCTCGTATTTCAAGATATTTTTGTGTAATTTTTGTAAATATATCTGTTAAAATGAGATGTCAATGTTATTTTCATTTTTGTGCAATTTAGTTGACAATTTGTCCATCGCACTTTGCATATGAGAAGTGTTTTACAAGAGGATGGAAAATGCAACACTGAAACCTGAACATGCATTGGACTAGTGACAGAGTTAAAGCTAAGCAAAGTGCTGAAAAATGGAAAGATTTTGTTAGAAACAAAGCAACGAGTGCTAGATTGTTATGCGATATCCATCCTCTTATATGGCAGTGAATGCTAGACAATCACCCAGATATGAGGAGAAAACTGGAAGCAACAGAAATGTGGTTCTACAGAAGGATACTGAGAATTCCATGTATAGAGGGAATGAACAATGAGAAATTTTTAAACAAAATTTTAAATAAAAGTTTAAATAAAATAGTAACAAAAAGAGCACTTATGCTCAGAATTAGGAATAGAGTAGAAATTCCTTGGACACATAATGAGGAAGAAGGGATTGGAAAAATTAACCCTCACAAGGCATATTGAGGGCAAGAGAGATAAAGGAAGGTAGAGAGTCACCTACCAGACAAGCTTGAGTGAATAGATGAGGGGAAGGCTTAGCAAAAGCAGAAATACTGCTCAAGGCCACATGGGATAGGAAGTTTGGGAGAGCCATGATCGTTATGCTCTCAAAGGATGCGGTTCTCATTTCACTACCCATATCTAGGGATATTTCATCTGCTCAGTTATTGCTCACCCTAAAAATAAGAACTAGATATCCCTAAACAGGAACAGTCAAGCCCCATTGATTAAATAAAGGGTTCAGTTTGGAATTCCTTGTAGCTTACCTTGATCAATATATACCTGATGTAGAACTTCTTAATTTAGGCCAGCTGTTATTAATCTCACTTTTTAATAAAATAAAAATAAAAACTAGGGGTAACAACTCATGTCCCTACTAAAAATAACATTTATAGTACTGGTTGAGAATCCTTTATCTGAAATTCTTGTGACCAGAAGTGCTTCAGTTTTCAAATTTTGGAATACAATTTGTATATGCATCTATAAAATAGGACAGTTTGCCAATTAAACCCAAGCATAAACAATATATCTTTTCATTTCATAACACAGCTTATACACTGAAGATAGTTTTATATAAAATTTAATAAATTTTGTGTGTATACATGTAATGACACTAGTCATGTAATGCTCACACGGATTTTTAAGTGGTGAAATTAAGATTTCATGTAAAAATAATGTTTTGTATTTTCTGTAAATCTACAAAAAACATGATCACTACTTACAGAAAATATTTAAATGCAGGACTTTTTGAATAGTATCTTTACAGAGCATGAAACAACTGTTATGTAATCCACAAACAAAGGTGTTCCTGTGATGATTGTTAACAAAATCCTGTTGGCATTTATTCACAGAGCAGCCAGTGCTACCACTGGTTGAAGTTTATAAAATCTTTTCCTTAAAACGATTAGGTTTCTCAAGTTTACTGTTATTGCTCTTTCCATCACTGATAAGGGGTTATCTTTCTAACCTTGAAGTTGTGTGCGATGTCAAAATCTGTGCTAATCATTTTAGTTCTTTCTGTTGTTGAAAGTCCTCAAGTAATGTGGTTTCTGTTATTTGGTCCAGTTCTTTGATTCTGTAGCACCAGTCTACAAGGTTCAAAGAAGGATGGTTCTCACTAAAACCTACAGGTTTCATTCATGTGAAGCTATTTTTAACCCTCAATCTGATACAGCTGACAACTTAGATATTTCTGAATGAGTTTGGCATAATGCAGGACATTCATACAAAAGTCTCAAGCTGATGAGGCTATTTTATAAGTACTATATATCATCATTTTATGAAAAAATGTCATTAGAAAATGCAGATTTCCATGTATAAAAATGGAATTCATCGTGAGAGTAGATTTACAGGCAAATTTCCACAAAATAAATTTTTAATTTATAAAAATGCAATTTATGGGTAAAGTTCATTTTAAAAAGGTCATTTTCTAAGGATAAGAGATCTAAGCCCAAAATTATGGTTTCACACCAACATAATTTCCAAATAATTTCAAAGACTGAACAATATAAGAAAAGGTTATTACAAAAATATGCAGAGCATTTATAATTTTGACTGTCCTTGCAGGTGTCTTTTTAAGCATTACTTTGTTGAAAATACATATATAAATTTGTTCACAAATTATTTTTCTCCATTGAATTTTCTGATATAATGCTTCAAATCAGGCTTCCTGAACATTTTTTTTTAATCATTTCACTCTAAGCAAGGCAATAATGTTACTAAGATGTGAGGAGTTACTGGAAGTGAAAGAGAATGAGAAGACTTTAGGAGAAAGAACAGGAAACCCAATCCTAAACAAGAAACAAGGGATAAACCTCTACCTCTGTTCAAAAGACAAGAAAGTAGTGTGAACCAGGTAATAGGTGAACCTATCTAATCTTATTTTACAAGAATATAACTTTTCTTCAGTATATTTACAGATAGGTGTTGACATTATAGAATCATTTAAAAAATGAACATTAACATACTTGCAACAGCATAGTTACTTCCAAGTAATGTTCACACGTGAAAACAAGTTGCTTTCTAGATATACAAATAAACGTTTTTCTCCAGTTTACAAATGTTGTAATAAATAATTCTATGAAATGGAAATTGTACAGACTTCACAAGAATATGGTTTGTGTGCATTGTCACATTTTTGTGATTTTGCTGAATAAGATCTGCCCCTTTCACAAGAAAATTGGTTCACTCAATTATGTTTTCTCACATGACAGATTAAATTTGACTTTGGTGTAAAAAAAAGCATCCACACACTTGGCAAGGATAGGGTTTCTCTCCAGTATGTATTCATGTATGCTTGACCAGACCGGACTTCTGTAAAAAGAAGATCCACATACTTCACAAGTATATGGTTTCTCACCATTATAAGTTTGCATATGTTGGATGAAATTTGACTTCACTGAAATGGAAGATCAACATGCTTGGCAAGAATAGGGTTTCTCTCCAGTGTGTGTTCCCATACATTCAACCAAATGTGATTTTTGTAAAAAACAAAGATCCACATATTTCACAAGCACATGGTTTCTCTCTAGTGTGTTCACATGTGTTTTTTCTAAAGCTGACTTCCATAAAGAAAACCCACATTTTTCACATGAATATGGTCTCTCTCTAGTGTATGTTCACATATGCTTAACCAAATATGACTTTCTTGTAAATAAAGAGCCACCTGTTTCAAAACTATATGGTTTTTCTCCAGTATGATTTTGCATATCTTCTACTTAATTCAATGGAAAACAATGATCACACACTTTGCAAGTCTGAATGTTCAAATGTCTTTTAAATTTAAACTTTTACAAAGTTTACATCTACAAGTTTTACAAAGTTTGTTTATTTTGTAATTTGCTTACCAAAATATTTTTTTTATGGAATCACCATGAAAATTGTTTCATTCACACTTATCATGTTAAAGAAATTATCTAAGGGAATAATGTTTTTGAAGCAAGAACATCTGCAAAGAAATATGTAAATACATAGATATATGTAAAAAATTCAGTCAGGGTATATCTGTAAAAGGACAATATGAATAAAGACAAAAGGAAAACTTATTTCGTCCTTTAAGGGACATTATCAAGGCAAATGCAAGGATTTTATTTTGAAACAAGTATTCATATACAAGAGCAAAAATTTTACTGTTTTTTTTTTTTTCAATATATATATATATATATATATCGGTTGACCTCTTTGGTTTGAGGTGTGAGTTTGTAAACAGTGACTATTTAAGCTAATATAGCATGACTCTTCGGTAGAATTGAGTCACTGTCAGTCACTGTGTGTTTATCTAAAATCTAAAAATAAACACGCTAAAATTCACCTTCATCCCTGCCGGGAGCCAACAGCTTAGTGGTAGAAGTTCCGACTGACGCCAATTCAGTCGGGTTTCAATCCTGGCTAGAGGCAACCAGACGTCTAGCCACACTGATGAGCTGTGAAACAGCGAAACAGTCTGTCTGTGGATGACAAAAATATATATATATATATATATATATATATATATATATATATATATATATCAAACATAAAAACAAATATTTCATATCTTAAGATCATTTGCAAAGTGTAAAACATTTATTGATATTTAAAATTATTGTAACACTATATTCATAGATATTAACTTCAAATATTTTTTTTCAGTAAATGAGAAAGAAACACAATCATTCATTTTCCACATCAATTAAATCTTTTTTCTCTTTGTAACAGTGTAATTTAATGAAATAATTTTTTTTTTTTTTTAGATAAAATGTGTTTCTTATAAGTTTTATTTCATGTTATTTTTTTTATTGAGCATACCAACTTTATACATTCTTTCTTTATATATCTTTTTACATCTTTCTTTATACATTTTAGCTAACAAAAATCAAAACACTGGATCATAACATTTTAACTATATATAACAAACTATGTCAGAGAAATACATTTTTTACTTAAATATTCTTTTTAGCTTAAATGAATCCTTATTGCATTTAAGCTAAAAACATTATTCTGAATCATAATTTTAAAAATGTAATCAATGTCTATTATAATAATGGCAAAATAAAGTAAACCAAAATAACTTTCTATATTAAAACAAACTGGAACACAGTTATTATACAAGTTAAAGGTTGTCAGATTTTGTTAAAACCAGAAAATATCTATGAAGGATATTTTTTACATGGAGAGATTTGATAAGATAAAGAACAAATAGAAAATGACTATCAATCTAACATGTTTCACTTTTATTAAAGCTTCATCAGAGAATAAGGTATGAAGAATAAGAAGAAAGAAATTCTGGTATTTTTACTTTTTTGTTGTATGAATTTCACAAGTCAATCATGTTTCACATACAGTTGACTCTTTAAACCAATATTAGTATAATTTGTGGCATTCTGAATTCAAGAAGAGACGACATATCCATCTGAAGTTTCAAGAAATTAATGGATTCCAAGCCTACCTGAAAAACTAAATGTTACTATATGTAAGTGCATAAAAATTCTAGTTTGTCCATGTAGGATACAGATGATAATGTGTGTGTCTACGAAACATCATGTTTGTTGGTTTTACTAATGCTACCCGACTAAAAAAAGAACAATTCTTCACGAAGAAAGTACCTTGGGGATCTACTAATAACAATATTACCAACTCTAAACTCACATCAAAAACATTAGATTACATCACCAATCTTTATTGAATCTATTCTTAAAGAATCTAACATGTTTATCACAAATGTTATGTACATAAAAATGTTCCCAAATCAACATGCAAAAAATCATACACACACTTATGAATATACATTATCATCTGAATCCCACATAGATTAACTAAAATGTGTATACACTTACATACTTATAGCAGTAGTTATGGTTTTTCAGGTAGGTTTGGAATCTTAATTTCTTGAAACTTCAGATGGATGTATCGCGTCTCCTAGAATTTGGAACAGCACAAATCATACGAACATTGGTAAATGGGAACAAGGACAGAAGCAAGGACACCAGAAAGTAAGAAAAAGTTTCTTTGTTCAGTTAAAAGTTTTGTAGACCATCCCAAAAACATTCTGACGGGCCCATAGCATCTGAACTATTAGAAACAAAGGTAAAATTAAGCTGAAAATAGCTTATTTGCATAGAAAATTATAGAAGTAGCAACGTTCAGCTTCATATTTTCTTAAGTATCAAATCTATAATGTGCCAAAATCAATAAAAACCAAGATTTTCGAATGACAAGTTGTTATAGAGAAACATGTTTTAGCCCTAGTTAGATGTTTTTCCACATAATAAAACTTCTGTGACAAGATTTTCAGATATGTAACAATATGTGGTAAAAATATAAAAATTTTCTTAAACTGCTTAATTGGTCTGCTGATCTGTCTATATTTCTAAAATAAGGTATTATGTACATTATTCAGACTATTGTCCTCATCTTTGTCACCATATTTATTATAACGTTTTGGCCGTTGTACCCTACAGTCTTCTTCAGGTGCTTGGAATGTCAAAATGAACCCTTTATTTCGCTCACTGGGGTAGACTGTTCTAGTTCCATGTGCCATGTTTAATGGATGTCAGTTATCAGTTATCTCCTGTTAATTTCCCTCTGAAAGTTCTCCACTACCTTAGCCGGGTATTGAACTCACAGTCTTTGGGTCCTGTCACTGGATCTAACTAACACCTTTATCCACTATGCTATGTGTCAAACTTTCAGAGGGAAATTAACAGGAGATAACTGATGACATCCATTAAACATGGCACGTGGAACTAGAACAGTCTACCCCAGTGAGTGAAATAAAGTGTTCAGTTCAACATTCCAACCACCTGAAGAAGGCTGGAGCGTACAACGGCCAAAATGTTGTAATAAATATGGCAACAAAGATGAAGACAATAGTTTGAATAATGTAAATAATGGTCTGCTGATATCAAGAAAATAGGTAATTTTAAGGATGCTGAATTAAAAAAACAAAAAAATCAAATCAAGCAATTTTTAAACAGTAATACTGATATTCCTGTAACAGGGGTGAATACGGTTCAGTCAGTTATGTGCCATATATGATACACACTTGAATGTTGCCGTTTCTTTCTACGGTAGATTGATTGCCAACCAAGGCTATAGGGTCCAGTCTGTCCTGCTAGTCAAACTGAATCCATAGCTGAGAGGGAGAAAAAATGGATTCATACCTTTCCCAAGGGTATTTCTGTGTAATGAATCTGACTGGAATTCGAACTCGTTTCTCTGATCCAAGCCATTATCCATTACACCACACTGCATAGAAATAATCTATTAGGTCATAAATGACAGGAAAATTAATTTGGATGCTGTATCTGACATACTTTGTAAATGAGAAGCTCTCAAATTGGAGTGTCTTTTTGTATTTTGGCATTTCAGTCATTTTCAGGAGGTCCTTATAAAAATAGAAATAAATAAGACAAACCTAAGCTGTTTATAATTTTGTAACATACACTAGATATACACTATTGTCACCAAGTTTCAAATCTGTATATGCAGTATCTTTGGAGTTATGAATGTCAGAAGTTTATTGAAAACCTTATTTAGTGAAAAAAAAATGCAGGTTTCAAGATTCTAATTTTAAAATTATTAAAAGATACAAATTTAATATTTGGAATTTATCAATCAATTTGATCAGGGAACATCTGTAAATTTTGCCAGATTTTTCTGAGAGGGTTACCTGTGGTCATTGGTTGATTTAAATTGGAATGACCCATAAATAAATTTTGGTGTATCTTATACTTAACATTTCAGCTTCCAGCTCAAGTATTAGTATACTTATTACTTTGTATTTTATATTTCCTTATGGTTTCTAAAAGAGGTGGTAAACTAACAACTAGTTCCAGATTTACATATGGGCTAGTATAGGCTGCAGATCTGGGGCCCTAAGACAAAAAAGGAGACACTACAGACACTGGTCTTGGACCCCTGATTAAGCAAAACGAAAAAACATATAAGAACAGAGGAGTTGTGTTTATTTTCAGATTTAATGGGACTCCTTTGAACTAATTTGAAACAAGAGTATTTGGGTCACTCTAGTTGGCCCTTTAAATTCAATAGGACCATTTGGAGATTTTGCTGCATATTTTTTTATATTTACATATAGATTTTTTTAGTCTTTAGTAATTTTGTCTACTTTGCTCAAGTTTACACTTCATTGTACACAGATATGTAATAAGTGCACAATTGCTCAATATCAAAAAAGCATCATCTAAAAATATACCTTTTTTTTACAGACTAGGCGTGGGGGCAACATCTTTAATGAAGGAATTCCCAAATTTTATTAGCTCAGGGGCTTCTTAAGGCCTAAATCCAGCCCTACTGACAGTCATTACAATTAGTTACAAAAGTAATTTTAGAAAAAAAAGTAGCATCTGAAATAAAATATATTTTAATTCGTCAATAAAAATTACCATATTTCTAAACAAAGATTTATAACTAGCAGGTTATTAATAATTCTGAACACAATTTTCTGGTCCACATGATGTGGATGCATGCATGCAATCTATTGTATCTCTGTGGAGAGGAAGGAAAACAAATGTATGAAAGTGGTGCATGTGGAGGGAAGGAATTTGAAATCTCTAAAGAAAGATATTTGTCATGCTTATTGGACTCGGTTTTCAATTGGCAAACTTTTACAAATGTTTTTGAATTTTTTTATGAGACTTTCATATATATATTATAATTTTGATTGTTCCTCTATTTATAAGCTAGCACACGTGTTATGCCCTGCCATTACTTTAGATAAATAATAGATTATTCCATTCTGATTGCAAGGAAAAAAATGTAAGAAAATGCTATAGAGTAGGACACAGCATACTTTCTGCTCTTCCCTACTATTGTGACAATGGGCTGCTTTTACTTACAAATATGGCAAGTAGCCACATTAGAGGAGGATTGAGTAGTATCTAATTTATTCAAGTATTTCTGTTTTATGTATGAGTAATTAATAAAGCTCTTTTTCTTTGTTTCCTCTACCTAGTCTTCTGTTCCTTCAATACTCTAACTACAGCCTTCCTAATTCTCAGCCATTTTGTACAAAGACAGCATTACAACAGAAAAATATATAAAAGGCTGTAAGGTGTTTGTGAGAAAGAGGAAAACATAAATAACAATAAAAATAAAGAGGAGCTGATAATACTCTCATGCATGTAATGTTTGCTTCTGTGAATTGAAAAACCATGTCAATTTTTTTTATCTTTTTCTTTGGACCCTCTTACTTCTTGAAATAATGATCTGCATTCTTGTTTATAATTGCAACTGTAATATTTTGTTAAAGATGTTAAGCTGAAATATTTAACAATGCAATAGGGGAATTTCCATGGGGATTTTGTGATTGTGGAAGTTGGAAAGAGCTTATTCAATTAGTAGATTAAAAATTATAAATCATCAGAAAATACAAATAGTAAAACCATAGTTTCATTTTTATTTTTTTTTAACTAGGAGAGTGTCGTAACTTAGGAAAAGGTTACTGAATAAGAATAACCAAAATGAAGGTTGGAAATGGAATGATAATATTTATAACAGGAACAACATACAAAATTCGCCAGCAGCGTGTAGTAAGTAATCAACTGCTAAAATTGAATCAAGGTGAATTGCAAATGAATCATGGTGAAACCCAAGTGAATCCAGTGAATCAACATACTGTATATTCCACTGTATTTATAAGGATTGGGACATACCTGTTATAGTCCATAGGTATGGTATAACAGAGAGACAAATATTTCAACATTTATTATTATATGAAGAAGCAATTATGATTATTGACAAAAATTAACAACTGATTATTAATATATTTTCTTGGGAAGTTTATACCCAATTAATATTAAAAGGGAGACATGGTGGAGTAATGATCAGCATATTGGATTGGTGAGCTGAGTTCAAATTCCAATTGAGTCCATTACATTCAGGTATGTGCTAATACATTTGGAAAAGGTATGAATCCATCTCTTCTACCCCAACTATGGCTAAAATAGCAAGTCACAGAGTCCTATAGCCTTGAGTAGCAACCAGTATAGGAGAAGGAGACTGAATTTAAACCAGCCTTCTACCTTATAGGCCCTGCTTCTTTGGACTAGAAGCAAGTAACTCCAAAAGCAAATCCACCTCAAAGAGAGGAGGAATGGAGTAACCTTAACATCCTCAGTGCAAAAGGAGCCAACAAGTCATTGTACTACTTTGCCTTGAATGTCACCATGAACCACAATTGTCAGTGGTGACCACAGCAATACAAGAAATTTTCTAAATAAAATGAATGATTAAAATGATAAAGAGTAGAATTATAGCATTTTTTTTTTGTAATTTTTACTAACTGTTCACACTCTCTGTTGATTGTATGAAATATTTTCTTTACATACATTTGAACCAAATAAATTATGTGAAATAATAAATAATTAATAAAGTAAATATGGGAGGAAAAAAAGGCAATTAGCGAAACTTTCAAAAGCAGTCTTATTTTTGTTTCAATAAAAGAATACAAAATAATTTTTTCTATTTTTCCTATAAACATGTAATTACAACAAAATTAAATTTTACTAAAAACTGAGATATAGGAAAATAACCATCTTAGAATTAAAAACAAATTAAAAAAATCTAATTTCTATGTTTTTCAAATAACAAGCATATGATAAATTAGTCTAAAAATATGTGAGATATATAATTTATTTCATACATTTTCAAACTAATTAATACAATTTATAACTTTTAGATAATTTATACTATAAAAAATAGGTACAACCAAAGACTTACTAAAAAATATTAAAAACACATTTTAAATGTCTTTTTAAGTTAAATTTTGGTTTTATTTGAAAGATAACTTTAATTCATAAAAAAAGAAAAATAATTTTTCATATTTAAAATATTGCTTGTCACCCATCACTCAACAACTCTTCAAACCTCCATTATAGACAAAAAACAATAAAAAGAATGAGACAACAAATTTAGAAATTTCTTAAAATTTCAATCTGTCCTAGAGATTAATTTCAAAGTAAATTAGTAAATTTAAGGATTGACTAGATTTTGTAAAAGTAGCACTTATTTTCTGCTTAAAACAGCAAAAATAACATTTCTACATAGTAGCCTCTGAGATGAGATGTTATCAAGGTCATAGGTCAACAACTGTTGCCTTCTATCACATCCAACTTTTAAAAAGCATACATAAAATTTAAATAAATACGGAGGACCAAAACTACTACAATGTAGAAATTGGTATTGTTTACTTTTAAAAAGAAATTATCATTAACTTTATATAACAAATAGCTTAAGAATTCTATAGGCTTTCATAAAACTTAGAATGAATTTTATTGTTTTATGCTACATTAGGAGAGTTTCTAAAATTATGTTATATTCGTTGATTATGTCATAAACATTAATATTATGGAGTAATAATTTAATTTTCTCATTGTATATATTCCTATATGATAACAATTTCATCCCCTTTTTCTCAAGAGGTGATAGAAAATTCTTCATTTTTTGCCATGTTTCCCAATACTTTTGTGTGTCTCTGTCTATTTCTTTGCAATGACGAGGTGCGTAGCACGATGCTATCAAGGAGGTGGCCTGACTTGTCCAGAATCAGGTAGGGGTTGCTGTTTGAGCTGATATGATGCAAAACCTGAAATCATTGATGAGGACAGTGTATCACTGAAGACCACACTTGATGTATCTGAAATGTTTTATGCAACTATAAAACCTGGTATTATCAGTGACGGCTGGGGACAGACCAGTTGGCAACTTGGTGACGGTTGGAGAGACAATTGGCAGCCCGGAAATATGGGTAGTGGAACAGGACTGGTTAGCTACCCATCTTGTATGCTCAACAAGGAGCAACCCAAAAATGCTACAAAGTACCTAAATGCATCATACTTCCAGGGGATCCTGAGAGGTGGGGAGCAGAAGAGGTCCCCAACAGGATGAATTTATTAGAATTGGATGGAAATGCACAATCGACTATGAACAGATGCATATGCGGTAAGACTTGCGAAAATCTGAGAGATTTGAAGATACATCAAAGCCGGATAAAATGCCTTGAGAGGGGAAACCAGGAGCAATGTGCAGGTACAATCCCTGGTAAAACGGAGGGGTGTAGGACCAGGAGTCAAACCACAGAGTCCAGTCTTTCCAAGCTACAGTTCCTCTCACTCAGGGCACGGAGTCCTGAAAGAAAACAAAGCGGCTCCCAGCAAACAACAAGGGAGCCTGGCAGGATTTTGACACTGACATTTGCGAGATACTTCAGTCAGCTACAAAGGGAGATGTGGATAGATGCCTAAAGTTCATGACCACAATAATTACTAGCATGGCGTCAGAGACATTTGGTTGCATCAAGCCCCAACAGCCAAAGATGCCCTACACTGTCAACCATAGGACGAACAGTATTAAAGTATTAAGGAAAAAAATAAGATCCCTTAAGAAGCTTTTTAAAAGGGCAAGGATAGAGGAGCATCAACTCCTCGGGGAGCTCTGAGGAATACTCAGAGGGAAATTAAAAACCATATGGCATGCTGAGTGGCATAGGAGGGGAAGAAAAGAAAGATAAAAATAGCGAGCAAATTTCCTGTCCAATCCTTTTGGCTTCACAAGAACATTGCTAGGAGATAAATGCAGTGGACAATGGGAAGCATCGCAGGAAGAAATTAACAACTACCTTCAAAATTCCATGAGTGACTCTGCAAAAGAACAAAAACTAGGTATAAATACCCGTTTGATTCCTCAGGAGCCACAAGTGTTCCAATTTGTCACCTGATTGCCCACCTGGAAAGAGATGCAAGAAGTTGTGAGAGCAATCAGATCTGTCTCAGCACCAGGACTGAGTGGGGCACCTTACATTGTGTACAAGCAGTGTAAGCGAACTCTCCAAAGGTTGTGGAAAATATTAAGAGTAATCTGGAGAAGAGGCAGGATCATAGAGCAGTGGAGATTCACTGAGGAGGTATGGGTCCTGAAGGAAGAGAGATCAAAGTCTCTGGACCAATTTCACATTATCTCCTTGTTGAATACAGAGAGTAAGATATTTTTCAGGTTATTGTCAAGATACCTTTCGAACTTCATTCTTAGAAATGGCTGCATTGACAAATTGGTCCAGAAAGGCAGGGTCGCCGGGATGCCAGGTTGTCAGGTTGCCTTGAGCATAAAGAAGTCCTGACACAGCATCTGAGAGAGGCTAAGGAAAGCAAAGGGGACCTGATTGTATTTTGGTTGCATATCGCCAAGGCCTATGGATCCATGCACACAAACTAGTGGAAGAAACCTTAAAGAAAACATCACATACCTCCATTAGTAAGTGATCTCATAGTAAACTACTATGAGAATTTCTGGCTGAGAGTAGGTTGAGGTACAACAGTGTCAGAATGGCAGACACAAGAAAAAGGTATTATCACAGGTTGTACAATATCTGCTGTCTTATTGTCATTGACCACGAACATGATGGTAAAGGCAGCAGAGGTTGAATGTCGAGGTCCTGTGTCTAAATCAGGTGTCTTCCAGGCACTGATAAGGGCTTGCATGGACGATTTAATCGTGACAACAACATCTGTCATGGGAGGCAGATGGCTTTTAAAGGGTCTCAAAGAAAATAGGACTTGGGCCAGAATGAATTTCAAGCCAGCTAAATCTAGGTCCCTAGTATTGAAAAAAGACAAGGTCATGGAGAAAGGCTGGTTTTCAGTCACAGGAGCAACAATTCCTACCCGGAGCAAAAAGCCTGTGAAGAGCAAGGGCAAGACTTTCAACTGTAGTCTGAAGGACACAGTCGCAATCCAATAGACTATAAAGGATCTTGAGGAGTGGCTGACCAAGAGCAACAAATCAAGATTACTAGGCCGTTTCAAGGCATGGCTTTTCCAGCATGCAGTATTGCCCCGGGTATTGTGGCCATTGCTCATCTATGATGTTTTGATTACCACTGTGGAAATGTTAGAGAGAGCAATTAGTAATCGGTTGAGAAAGTGGCTGGGTTTGCCGAGATGCTTAAGTGGTGTGGCTTTCTATGATAACCGCAACACATTGCACCTCCACTTTAGCAGCCTTGTGGAAGAGTTCAAAGTCAAGTGAACAAGAGAACAGCTGCTGTATGCAGAATCCAAAGATCCAAAAGTGGCAGCAGCTGGAATTCAGACAAGATCTGGCAGTCAATAGCTAAAGGCAAAGCAGGGTTGGGGTTTTTCCCCAGCCCACAAACCAACGTTGCCAAAGGCAAAAGAAAGGTGCCAACTCATCCAAGATGAAGTCCGTGTGGGCATAGAAATAGCACGATACTGTAGGATGGTCAGTCTAAGTCAGCAGGGACCCTGGACATAATGAGAGAATGTTGAACAGAAAAGAATTACCTGGTCAGAGTGCTGGCGGTCAGATTTTAGCGAGGTTCAATTTCTGATCAAACTGGTATATGATGTCCTACTGAGCCCAACTAAACTGCATATATTGGGGAAGAGCGATACCTCAACTATATGCAAGGAAAGGATCATTACAATACATCCCGAGTAGTTGCCCAAAAGCTTTCGGTAATTGTTGGTACTGTTGGCGCCACGGCCAAGCCCTTAAAGTAATTGCAAATGAGGTGACTAAAGCTATAAGCATCAGAGCTGGAGTAAAGATACAGAAAGAGAGGGGGGAGAGAACAAGCCTGTTATCTTCAGCAGACGATTGGCAGTTGATAGTGGACTTAGAGACCCAGCTGAAGTCCCCCAGACACATAGCTGTAACATCACTCAGACCAGATCTGGTATTGCACTCCAAGAACATGAAGCAGTGCATTATTTGGGAACTGTCTGTGAGGTGGGAGGAGTTTATCACACTGACAAATAAGAGAAAGAGGTTTAAATACCAAGAACTTGTCGAACAATGTCAGCGAAAGTTATGGAGAATATATTATGACTATATTTAGCTGTTGATTGCAGGGGCTTTGCAGGACAGTCATTGTGCAAAGCCCAAGCAAAAAATAGGCATAGTGAGGACATCAAGGGTGAGTGTGCTGAAGGACATTACCAATGCAGTTTTAACTGCTTCCAAGTGGATTTGGCTTAAGAGATCAGAGCAAAGGAAGAACTAGTGAAAAAAAAAAAAACAAAAAAAAAACGCACAAACATACTTAGGGAAACAGAGGGGAGGGGTTTCAAGTTATAAGGGAATATTGAGACAATAGTAATTCAGGCTAGTTCAACTGTTATGGATGGGGTTTGAGAAGTGTTGGTGCATGTCAGAAGGGGGTCAATGGATGGAAATTTTTCATTTTATTTTTTCTTGGTTATCAGTTGCCATTATCACTGTGTTTTATTTTTCCATTTCCATACCTAATTCTTATGAATGTAAAGTCAGATGACAGAGATGTAAAGTAGTATCATAGTAATCATAGTTTTGAAAATTGTTGAGTGGTGATTCTAGTATTAATTGGCTAGATTCAGTTTGAGTAATATTTAACAGATAGTAAATGTGAATAGGTTAAATAATTGAGTAGTTAACATTTTTTTTTAGTTATTTAGGTTTTTTGATTTTTTTTTACTTAGATTAGGCCATCAAATTATTTTAATGAATAGATGACAAAACTGGGAAGGAATTTCAAATAGGACAAGTTAATTTTGCAATGAATGGTTTCTTAAAAGTAAATTAATGTAAATGGGGGATAGAATGTATGTAAGTCTGTGCATGTGAGTGTGAGTACATTTACTACATTTATATGGAGAGGCATGAACGTATATGTTTTTTTTTTGTTGAATTTCGTTTGGTTAAGAGTATAAGGTTAGACTTAAAGATTTATATAATAGTAAGAATAATGAATAATTTTTTTTTTAGAAACAGTAATATAAGTAGTAAGTAAGGTTTAGTTGATGATATTTAAAACGTAGAAACATTGGATGAAACTATGCAAGAACAAATCAAGCTTATCTAGTTATAGATTCCGGGGGAAATAGCTTGAATCAAAACTGGATGGAGCAAAAAACAATACTATATAGGAGGGAAGCCTTTATTTCCTTGACTGACGTATGTCAATAAGAACAGTCAGACTCCTAGCCATAGCTGAATTTTTCTTTGCAATGTTGAGGTGTACAGCATGACACTATCAAGAAGGCGGCCTGACCCTTCTGGAATCAGGTCAGGGTTGCTGTTTGAGTCGATATGATGCAAAAGAGGACAATGAGGACAGTGCGTCACTTAAGACGCCATTATCACTGCGGTTTTTATTTCCATTTCCATACCTGAAATGCATTATGCAACTAACATGTTTAATTTATTTTCCTGTCAATCATAAATGGTTCACATTTGATTTTGACATAACATTCATGTGGCGAAGTTCCAGTTCAGCTTTTTCAAAAATTAATTTTTCTTCTGCTCCAATTTTTTCAACAGGTGATTTTAAGTAATCATATGCATAAGTTGTCAGTAAAAATGTGGTGGGACTTTTCCAAGTTATACCATATGATTTCCTAAATTACTGAATTATTTCCATTTTGAGCTTCTGTACAAAAAATAATCTAACAGTTGCAAAAATTAAAACAATATTCAAAATTTAAAAAAAATTCTTTTAACAATGTTCACACTCAAAAATAGCATTATTTAAATTTTACATTTTTTCGATTAATTAATTTATTTAACAAGAAATCTCTTATTTCCTATCTGGAGGAATTTCAAAATAGCACTGAAAAATGGCAAGTATTTTTTAAAAAATATATTGAAAGTGAAAGTAAATTTTTTTCTGTCAAGTGGATAAAGGCACACAGTGGATAAAGGCCATAGTTAGATCCAGTGACAGGACCCAAAGAGTGTGAGTTCAATACTTGGTTAAGGCAGTAGAGAACTTGGAGAGGGGAATTAATAGGAGATAACTGATAACTGACATCCATTAGACATGGCACATAGAACTAGTACCCCAGCAAGCAAAATAAAGGGTTCAGTTCAACATTCCAACCACCTGAAGAAGGCCAGAGTGTACAACGGCCAAAACATTGTGATAAATATGGCAACAAAGATGAGGACAATAGTCCGAATAATGTAAATAGTGTACATAATACCTCATCTCAGAAATATAGACAGATACTAAAGTCTGTCAAAGTTTTATTTAAATTATACATGCACTAAACATTTTTTTAGTTTTATTGAATACGGTTAGGGACAAATTTCAATATGTTCATAGTTGATATTGCATATATTTTTTTTTTTTTACTCAAATAAAATTTCAGGGATTTTCTTTATATAACTCAAACAGAGTAAAAAGATTTCTAACACCTCCTGAATTTAAAAGTGCACACAAATGGTGTGTCAAACAGAAACCCCACCAATATATTTTCATAAAGTAATTTTTTATAAAATAATCTTTTTCAACATGAAATTAAAATTCCTCAATGAATAAGTACTGACAATTTCATTTAAATCAAACAATTTCCTGATTTAGGCAATTTTTTTTTAAACTCGAGGTAGTGTTTTTATCTTTGTTTCTTTGTTTTCATTATTAAAAATACGCACACATTTTGCCTTTGGTAATATTTTTAAAAAGTATCATTGAATGATTGATACTAGAAATTATAATAACAATAACATGGTTATATAAAAGAAAAGAGAAAATCTGTATACAATTTCCGTATTGCTTGTATATAATGTCGAAGTTGAAATAAATGACATACAGAAAGCAGCAATAAGGAACCAGAAAGGCACAGGGCAAACTTTCATTGAAGTATGTTGCAATATGATATGGTGTAAGTGAACAACTTGTCCGTTGTGGAAAAATTACATCTTAAAAAAATAAAACAGCGATACCTATGTTTAAATGCATATATAAAAATGAAAAATCTTTCTTGGAACTTTTATTTTAGCTTTAATTCTAAGTTAAATTTAATATTTCCAATGAGCAAAAATTGTTGAAATAAAAAGCATTTTGTTGCAAAATACTTTTTATTTTAACAAATCGAATTTAAATTGATTGGAATCATCTTTTTCTGCTTATTTGTAAAAATTAAAATCTATAAATTCATTCGCAGTGACATGACTTTTTTATTTTTAATCAGTTCACCCCAAGCAAAGCGATAATGTCACTCAGATGCAATGGCCCACTCAGTGAAAGAGAATGAGAAGACTTTAGAAGGAACCAGAAACCCAATCCTAAACGGGAAACAAGGAATAAACCTCTAATCCTGGTCAAAAGGCTAGAGAGTATAATTATCTGATTTAAAGTTTAATTATGGATATGACATGTAGTGATTTATTGACAGTCTGATGTTTGGGAAATTTAGTTAAGGGAAAAGAACTGTAAAGAAAATTCTACAATATGTCTCTACATTCTGAAACTGTCTATTGTATTTATTTTTCATTTTAAGAAATTAGCATTTATACCTTGAAAATGTATTCCTGATTCTAAAATCTAAAGACATAACAAAACATCTGCTTAATTACTGACTGCCAATGTACACACATTTCTTCCTAAATGAAACCAAAAACTATCTGCTGTTTCTTTTTTTTTTTTAAATTACCAAAATCCAGGGAATAATAATTGGTGATACTTAAGTATGTGATCTACTTTCTGAGTCTGTCAAATTTGTTAATTGAACTGGGTGAATGGACCTTTGTTTTTTGGTTTAAAAAAATCTTTATATAAGGATGTAAACATTTTTCTATTTTTTTTACAGTATAACTAGGCTATTTCAAATAAAACCAATATTTAACTCATTTAAACTTGCTTTTTGTTTTTCTTAGAAAGTCTGTGGAGGTAACAAGGTTTAATTTTTTACCTTAAATTTTATGAGGACCTCCTTACAATGACTGAGTGACATTGGTATTTGGTAGATATTTGACTATGGCATAGATCTCGTAGATTAAGTATGAGCAGTGAAACGAGAAAAGTCTACCCTCACAAATTAAATAAAGGATTCAGTTCAGAATTCCTTGTAGGTTACCTGGATCAATATACACCTGATAAAAGCCAGAGGGCACAATGACTAAAATGCTGTGATAACAAAAACAACAACGATTAGGACAATAGTCTGTATATAAATAATGATAACTCCTCATCCCCAAATTCAGATAGATGGCTGAATGTACCTGAAAACTGACATTACACTTCTATGGTGTCGAATTCATCTTGCTGTTCTGAATTCATTTAATAATTATGATGAGATAAAATCCAGATTCAGTACATTATACATTTAATTTCTATTCTTATTAACAACTCATCCAAAAGAGTAAAAGGAGACAGTGACACATCAACACAGCTATTTAGACAAAGAAATAATTGCATGTGATCTATTTATTTTTAAAGCAGTTGAGAAGGACCACAGCATAATTCATCAGATATTAAATGACAAAATCTTAATTTTTACAATGAAAGGAAGATATTCAAAAATTATCAAATTGAATAAAGTATTGCACAATATGGCAAAATGAAACTTGATGTGAAAGATTTAATAAGTATAACACTCATAGGATAACTACTGTAGAATTCTTTATATTGTCATCCTCTTTGGACATTGTAAGTTTTCTTAAAATAACCCAAGATGTCTACCAAGAGGAAATTGTCTTTGTCTAATCCTCAACATGCCAAGAAGGAAAGAAAGGCCATTGATCTAGACACAAAAATGATGGTAATTAAACAGTACGAAGAAAGAAAATGAATATATGTGATCTGAAGTTATCACACTCTGTCAATGATTTTGAAGGACAGAGAAAGAATTTGTAAAGCTGTGAATGGTTCTGCATCTATACGATCTACAGTTATAATGAAGCAACAGACCAGACCCACCCATGAAATAGAGAAATAGTGCATATGTGGATGGAAGATCAGATCCCAAAAAGGTTCCATTGAGTCTTTTTTACTGTGCAGACAAAGGCTAGAAGTCTATTTTAGATTTTGAAGGAGCACGTTGGAGAAGATTACAGTCAAGAATTTGAACTGGCTGGTTCAAGAGAATCAAGAAGAGTTTCCAAATTTGTAGCGTTTGAGTGATTGGAGAAGCAGCGAGTACAGATGAGGAAGCAGCTCATAAGTTTGTTGCCAGTCTGGATAAAGTCATTATGGATAAGGGGTATCTAGCAGAACAAATTTTTAATGTGGATGAAACAGGATTGTTTTGGAAATGAATGCCAGCACGCACTTACATAATAAAATCAACTATACTGTAGTATGGAGTGTTTGACTTAAATCTGACAAACATAAAAATATAAAACAAAACAATGTGTAGAGAGATGACACAGATTGTTTAAAATGTAAAGAAACCATAAAAACAATAAAAAATACAATAATGCCTAAAGAAAGATAAAAAGATTGCAAAATTAATTACAGGCCGATTTATGACCTGTCAGTTGTAACCAAAAGTTGAAAAAGACCTATATTATATATGGAGTTAACTCTGCTACACTTGCAGAAAATGCAGGCACCAGTTATAGGTTTACTTTGGAATGAACTGAGATGATTATATTTGAACACCACATATTGAAATAGGCAACACATATTTTTCATTTATGGATTGGTCTCTTGCAGGACACTATAAAGAATTGGCCAAAGCATTGTGATATCAAATGTAATATATTCAATACTCTGAACAACACAGAATTACAATGATTCTTTTCAAAATTATGCAAAGTAATCAGAAAGTTTTTCAAGGTCTTTCATAGAGTTTTGATCAATATTCTTTACTATTATATTAAAGCAATCATAAATGCAATTAGTTTTGTCATTTAGATTGGTATTGTCATTGAGGAAAGTGAATATATTGTACTCGTTCTGACAGCTTCATCTTTAATTTGATATTTGATTGTTGATATATTAATGTGAAAACTGAATTACTCAGTAACTGAAATCAACAAAGTTGATTAAAAGAAATGCTTGATATGCTACAGATAAATATCAATGTGGGATTTCATATGCCGTATCAATCATGATTTCTCTGTAAAGGAAGAAGCAGATGCTTCAGAACAACAGTTTCTATCTAGTATGTATCCGCTTATGCTGATTCAAACTTGACTTTTGTGAAAAGGAAGAACCACACACTTCACAGGAATATGGTTTCTCCCCAGTATGTGTTCGCACATGTAGCTGCAAAATAGACTTCCTTGAAAAGGAAGAACCACACACTTCACAAGAATATGGTTTCTCTCCAGTATGTGTTAGTTTATGCTCTCTCAAATTTGACAACTGTGAAAAGGAAGTGCTACATATTTCACAAGAATATGGTTTCTCTCCAGTATGTGTTCGCTTATGCCGATTCAAGGATGTCTTCCTTGAAAAGGAAGATCCACATACTTCACAATTATACGGTTTCTCTCCAGTATGTGTTCGCTTATGCTGGTTCAAATGTGAATGTTCTGAAAAGGAAAAACCACACACTTCACAAGAATATGGTTTCTCTCCAGTATGTATTCGCATATGCTTTATCAAATGTGACAGTTGTGAAAAGGAAGAGCCACACACTTCACAATGATATGGCTTCTCTCCTGTATGAATCCAGTTATGCTTCTTCAAATATGATTTTGTTGAAAAGGAAGAGCCACACACTTCACATGAATATGGTTTTTCTCCAGTATGTGTTCTCATATGCTGCTTCAAAGTTCCATTTCTTAAAAAGAAAGCACCGCAGATTTCACAACAGTATGATTTTTCTCCAGTATGTGTTAGCATATGCTGATTCAAATACGCCCTTTTTGAAAAGGAAGAATCACATTCTTCACAGGAATATGGTTTCTCTCCAATGTGCATTTGCTTATGCTCTTTCAAACTTGACTGTTGGGGAAATGAGGCATCACAAACTTCACATGAATATACATTCTCTTCAGAATTGGTCTGTAAATTTCTTTTTAAAACTGAACAGTTAGATAATTTATATCCACTGTTTTCCAACCTATGTTCTGCTGCATTGTTTTCCATATTTTCTCTGTTTCAGTTCAGCAAAGAAAGAATGATCCATTCAAATACCCCAATATGTCCATATATCTTTTTCACTGGAGAATATATAAAAAAAAAAAAGAAAAAAAAGAAAAACAACTTTATTACATTTAAAATACAAGTAAAAAATCCATTAAAAGAATTAGATTATATTACCCTATTTTATATATTTATTGACTCATGTTATTACCATTTTTTTTTTTACACAGATTCCTTTATATTCTTCACAAAATATTTTCCCATATGCATCTTTTGATGTTGCTAAGAACTGTAGATCCCACTTCTAGAAATCCCACTGCCCCTGTTGTGCAGAAATTCATTTGACAGGCACAATTAGGCTATTTTTCAGTGAAGAATTCAGTCAAGAAATCCAATAAATTAACTGCATTGATGTAATGTAATTTCTTTTTATGTACCTAAAAATTATTTCTTTCATGTTTTTTGTAATAAAAGAATAGAAAAGGTCATTTTCTATAAATGAAATTGTTTGTTACTGAATGAAGGACTTAATTATTTATTTCCCTAAAGCAGACAACTGTTATCTTAATTGGGCTGGATTATCAATGCAAAAGAAAATATATTTATAAAGAAAACCAGTAATAATTTTAAATTTAACAAATAAAAGCAAACCATATGCTGATTTCCCCAATAACTTTGACTACTAAGAAATAAAACATCAGTCTAATAAGAAAGGTTTAAACTGGAGAAGAAAACCAGAACATTTATAGATGCAACAGTGTGGTGATGTCAATAGATCGCAAGCTTGATGCAGTTATTGTAAGCAAGACTTATGCAATCAAATATTAAATGTTATTTACTATCTGTTCCTTTACTTTTGCTCACCTAAAAATGGGGCGATCTGTTATAAATGGTAGTATGTCCTTTGCTGTTTAACACATCTAAATTTAAATCCAAGAAAATAAAAGCTAAAATTCTGAACTCTTGTCTCATATTCATCTTTTGATCTTAAACCTAATTGTCTTCAGTGAACAAAAGAATTGGCCTTGCCATTCCAATACTTTTAGAAGGGACTGTATATATAATAAAAGAGAGTTCTCCCCCATATATTGTTTGCATAAAATTTAATTCACAAGAATACATAAAAATATTTAAAGGAAACAAATTGCGAAATATGTGGTAGACAATATTTTTGGTTAATTCTCACACTGTTATACTATAAGTAATGACAAATGACAAATTTGAGATGAACAGACATTTGTACTGAAATACACCACCTCGTCAGTTTGAACAACAATAAACTAGAACAAATTGGAGACCAGACAAATAAAGACCAAAAACTGCAGATATGCCCACAGCAGGTTTTACAATGGTGAACAGAAAAACAATGTCAGATACAACCTGAGATACAGTATTATTATTGGTCTAGAGACAAACTATCATTAGAGAATGGCGTTCAGAACTGCAACCGGAAATCCTTCCAATGTGAATAATCCAACAAGATCACACATGCTAACAAAAAAATGCAAACTGTCGGCAAATTCTGCATTGTACTGGATACATACATACATACATATAAAGACATCAAGAAGATGCATTCAGAATGTAAGATATACACAAAAAAATAAAGAGAATTTACGACCAAAAGAAGTCATGCTTTCTCAATGAAATACCAAGCTGACCATACACACAGTTGGAAAAGAAACTCATTTGTTATAAACCAAGAATGGCACCTAATAATTTGTTGGTAAAATGAGAAATCAGAGTGCTAAAAAAACCGTCAGGTCAACAATCCAAGGAATATTTGCAGAACAGGGAATACATGAAAAACTTATGTGATAAAATAAACGGTACTCAATGCCTATGGACCCCTTCAAGGATATGTACAAGCAATAAAGAAAACTATCATGAAATACTGAGAAACAAAGACTTCCTTTTACTTTCATCAAAAACAACACTCATCAAAGTAGACAAAATCCCAAGTGAAGCTGTTACATGCAAAGAAGCAACCTTGTCAAGTGACACCCAAACACCAACATCATAAACAAAAACTCAAGAAACATCCCCAGTGAGTCTTTTTACAAGACGGAGAAACTACACTACATCATAATACTTGTGCGATTACGATTAATAAAATGACAAGAATGTATAAATTTTGAAAATAAAAAAAAATCATGTATTTCAGAGAAAAAGATATATTTCTAAACAAATAAACGAAATATCAAAATAAATAAATCTCCTCTAAACAAGAAAGGTCTAGTGTGGTAGTGATATGAACATGCGTGAGAACACAATGACTAAAAAAAGGCAAGTGTAAGTTACGAATGAAAATAACTTAAAAGAAAATGTATTATTATTAACAAATTATGACACGAAACATAAACAGCTATTTTTATTTCTGAAATAAATTACTGAAGTGAAGTTTATTCGCTAAACTTCATACAAATTGATTTAATTACAAATTTTAACTTCACTTACTTTTTAGTTTATTGTCATCACATGGGATGGGACAAATTTAGAATACTGAATTTTAAAAAAGTCGGTACAAATTTAATTTATGTACGAAAAGTAAAACCTATTTTTAGATGATTAACTTTATTATTACTTTTCAAAAATTAAAACTTCAATGAATTAAATTATTGTAATTAAAATTAATACTAACATGTCCATTTATAAAAGAAGTTTGTGGTCATTCAGCTAAAGTAAAACTAAAAACATCAACAAAAAAGAAAATAGTAACTGAACACCATGCCATAAAGTAACTAAGACGCCAAGGGGAATTTAAATAACATTAAAAAAAATACCAACAGGCTACGATTAAAAACACAACTTACGTTTGGTTTCCTAGATTCTTTCTCCAAATTTCAAATGAAATTACTTTGAGAAAGAACAAAAAATAATTCTTGTGAGTTGTCGTCGCTACCAAATAAAACTTACATAAACAGTAAACAAACACTTATTACTTTAGAGAACAATGGATGACAATAATTAAGAAAAGACAAACACTGCAGTGCAAAGAATAAAAAAATACAACGAACGTTGAATATTTTTCTGCAGAAAGAGAATTTTTCTATTTACCTTTCATACCTAAAAAAAAAATATGATGACTTCGACTGCTATTCTTTTTTCAAATTCGTTCAGCAGCCTCTAAGCATTTCATGGGAAATCGACAAAATTGTTTTCTTGTTTGTTCAATTCATACGAATAATATTGAAGTTGAAATGAATGACAAACTGAACGCAGAAAGAAATGAAAAACGCAAACATTTTTAGAAGGAAATTTTTTCAAGTGTTAAGAAATTATTGCTACAAACGGTGTAAGAGATCATCACGTCCCTTTTGTAAAAACTTGGTATTTCAATTAGGATTATTAATTTAATTAATATATTAAGGATAAACAAAACCAAGGATATAAATGAAGAAAAACAAAAGAACACTAGTCTTTTATGAGATACCACCACGAAAAGTCTAAAAAAAAAAAAAATAAAATAAAAAAAATTATCAACATACCGTTTTGAAAACCTGTTTCAGTTTCAAACGTAAAAACTTTAATGACTAAAAGTTATTATTTATAAAAGCATTTTTTTCTTCAGACAATATTGTCTGAAGAAAAACAATTTTTCTACGAAAAATGAATTTTTACAAGATTTGTTTTCATTTCCTTACAATTTTGTATTGAATTATAATTTTTTTAAATCTTTTAAAATTCATTTTCAATGAAATAATTCTTAGGAAATATTGTTAAGTAAAAAAACTATATTTACTAATCTAATCATAAAGCTTATTACAATCTGACGACCTAGAATATTTTTAAAAGAATTTCGATTTGTTTTTGAATGCCTGCAGAATTTATGAAGTATGTACAAACCGATAAATGTAGCACTTAAAGGTCACGTATTTTAACGTTTGCCCCCCTTTACGGCGAAAAAAAACCCCAAAAAAACCTTTATCGTCTGTTTCACCATACTTCACTATGTACACGTTCGGCTGTCAGTTGAATGTAAATAAATCAATTAACACGCCAGAAAAACAAGACCCGTAGTTAAGAAATGTTTGTACACAACATTTTTTGCTATAAGTAATATTTGTTTCAAAACTGATTAATTTGATTTTAAATTTGCTAATTTTCCTCAAATAACGTTTCAGAAATATATATATTTTATTTTTGCAAGATTTTTAAAACCGAGAATGAACTTTTGTTTAGAAAGGTGTCAAAAATGGCCGTTTTAATCGATTTTAATGAAAAAAAAAAAAAAAAATGATTCTGGTCAATATAATTGATGTTTGAAATACACCAGACTACTTTGATTACTGGAAACAGTAAATTTTAAATCCTTTAGCTCTCAATTTAAGTTAAAATGAAAGGAAGCTTTCATTTTAGCTTTTTCCTTTTAAAAAATTCATTTTAAACCTTACATATACCAAATTAGTAGAGGTACCTAAAGGAAAAGAGAATAGAAAAAACAACACTGTCCTTACATATGTAACTTATTTGACTTTAAAAAACAGTATAAATTTCTTCAATATACATATAAAAAATATTAAATTGTAGCATGAATAAAAATAGATACCTCCACGAGATCGCTAAACAAAGAGCATAGCATGATGAAAAAGACGCCAAACTTGACTAAAACAAAATTTTATTGTCTAAATGTTTATATTATTATGAAGAGGAAAGACCAAAGTTTATTTTTAAAAATTTTCCTTCTTTTTAGAACATTCTAAATTTTGATTAAAAAAACCTTGTTTCTCTTTGTATCACCGGAACTAGTAAAATAACATATACAATTTTTAGCACGTTTTTTTTTTTTATATGACAGACATTAATTTAGAAAATCTTGCAAAAATAAAAATAACTGTCGGATGTTAATGAAACTTTCAGAAACTATTCACAGATGACCAAAATTATTATGCTTTTTTTTTTATTAAATTCATGGCAGAAATATTTTTTTTATTACCCCCCAACCTCCACCATAAATAATTTTTTGAAAACTCTAGAAATTTGATCGAGTCCACTTTAGTGATTACAATAGTTAAAAGCACAAGGCTTTGAAGAATGCAAATCATGTTTTTTTTGTTTTTAATTGGATCCCCCCTACCTGAAAATCAGCTCTGAATTGTAACATACAAAACTCAATAAAATAAAGATATTATTTAATTTCAAATGCTTTTATTTGCTTTTAGTTGTTTTTATGAATATGGACAATGTTTTCTGAAAGCAAAAAATTGTTTTTATGAAAAATGAATTTTTAATACAATTATTTGTTATTTCTTTAATTATAATAGATTTTTACATTTAAGTTGTTAAAATATAAAATTAGTTAAAAGCCGCATCCGCTTTCGTAAATGTCCTTATGAGATAGATCTTTTTTTAGCACGTTGTAAATTGTATCTTATTTACATTATTCGGACTACTGTCCTCATCTTTGTCGCCATATTTATTAGAACGTTTTGGCCATTGTACACTCCGGCCTTCTTCAGGTGGTTGGAATGTTGAACTGAACCCTTTATTTTGCTCACTGGGGTAGACTGTTTTAGTTCCACGTGCCATGTTTAATGGATGTCAGTTATCAGTTATCTCCTGTTAATTTTCGCTCTGAAAGTTCTCCACTGCCTTAACCAGGTATTGAACTCACACTCTTTGGGTCCTGTCACTGGATCTAACCAACACCTTTATCCACTGTGCCATGTGTTCTTGTAAATAATGTACATAATACCTCATCTCAGAAATATAGATGTAAATTGTATTGTTTTGACTAATCAGACGACCCGCAGTAATTAAGAAATGTAATTTTGTGGGCTGTAATTATAAAGTACGGAAGACCAACCAAGTTGCATTATTTGAGTTAAGCATTGTTCTCCGCTGTTAAGGCCTTTACTTTTGTGAAACACATGTGGAGAAGTTAATTTGATTTTTCAATTTCAACTGAGAAGGGTACCTACAAGTATCATCTTATGAAATTTATATGATCTTATTTTTATATTAATCTTAGTTATGACATTTTTCCATAAATGAAATATCAAAATTAACAATAAAATAAATGGAAATACAATAACAGTAAAATTTAGTAAATGTACATAAAATTATTGTATTTTATGTACACTTATGAAAAAATTTCATAAGAAAGGTACATATAAATTAATTAGATACCTTTCTTATGAAATTTAATCTCACTCTTAACAGTTTTATTTCAATTTCTTTATAATATATTTTCCATAAAGCATTGTAAATGTAAAGGTGAAAGAGCGCTGAAAGTTTTCCTTAAAAATAATGAGGTAAATAATTTGTTCACTAAAATCTAAATAACTTCACTTCTCTCCTTCCATGGAAGGAATTATCCTCACGTAATTCGTCAACATATCATTCATCACTTGTCAAGTGATGTGAAAGTTTATGACCTGCTTTGTTTTATTTTCAAATTAAATCTTTTCGGCGCAGAAGCTAAGTTAAGCTTGGTTCAAAATATTTTAAATAAACATAATCATTTCTGATTTTCTTAAAATAAGTTTTCAAAAAATGATAATTGATTTTTAAAAGAATTTCAAACAGAGATTTTCATTTTTTTAATAAAATGGAAAAAAAATGATTGCCATGATCAATTTTGTCTGACTCAAAAAAACAAGATTTTTAACAAAAATTTCAGACATGCTAGGAACGATTAAAAAATGTAAAAAGTACCCCCAAAATATTTTGATCTTTCCTCTTAATAACAAACATTTAGATGATAAATTTTGTTTTCATCAAGTTTAGCATCTTTTTCATCATGCTATGCTCTTTCTTTAGTGATCTCGTGGAGGTACCTAAAGAAAAATCACAAGAATTTCTTGGGATATAAATCTAAAATATGAAAGAGTTTCCAAGCTTAATTTAATTATGTTTAAAACTACAAATTTCAAGAACACAATTTACCTTGGTAAAGATGTAATTATAATCCCATGATGTTGAATAACCAGAATGTAACATGCGTTTTAAATAATAAATGCAATATCTTTTCTGAATTTAAATTTTGGTTTGATATGAAAGATAATAGCTTAAAGCAATGGTAATTCATAACAAAAGAAAAATAATTTCAGGTATTTAAATAAAGATGCAAGTTTTCAGAAAAAAAAAAATATATATATATATATATATATATATATATATATATATATATATATATATATATATATATATATAATCGCTACCCACTGTTTCTAAAGACTTGCCTAAAATCAGAGAATTATCTGATTTAAATGAATTTTTATGTACTTATTTGTTGATGGATGGATTGTATGTTGAATAAGTAGATACCTCTAAACATTCATGAAAAAAATGCCCAACTTAATAAAAAACAAAATTTTTTTTTCTAATCCTTTTAGAACTGTTGAAATTTTTGTTAAATTTTGTTTTTCTAGTGTCAAAGAGGGACTATAAATTTGTATGTGAAATTTGAGGGTTTTTTGTGGTGAAAAACACTGATTTGGAAATGTTTACAAAAATCAAATAATTGTCAGATATTAATGTAACTTTAGGACTTAAACATAAATGATTGAAGTTATTTTTTAAGCATTTCTTTTTTTTTCTTAAAAAGAAATCTTTCTTTTCTTTTTGTTATCACCCTTGACTAGCAAATCTTGGCAAAAAAAATCATCAAGGTTTTACTTTATCACCAAGATTTGCAAGTTGATATCCTGCAAAAAAATTGACAGGTATTGACTATGTAGATGACTGAGGTATCACCACAGACTCCATTACCAATGCCACAGTATACCTGCATCATCTAGAAAACACTACCAATGTCAATGCCTCTAAAACAGAATTCATAAGCTTCAACCAGCACGACTCAATATAAACTGTCTCAGGTGAGTCAATAAAATCTGTTGAATCTTTTACATACCTAGGAAGCGAGATAAATTCTACTGAAAAGGATGTGAAATTTTGCATGGCTAAAGCGTGGAACGCTGTGAATAAAATGGATGTAATCTGGAAATTTGATCTACCAGACAACATCAAGAAGAAATCCTTTTGAGCCATTGTAGACTTTTGGTGTAAATGTATGGCGACACTGGTTTGACATTAACTAAAACCCTACAGTCTAAGTTTGATGGAATCTACACTCAAATGCCAAGAGCTATAGTTAACATCTCCTGGAGACAACATCCAACTAAGTCACAGCTCTATGGAACCCTCCCTGACATTTCTAAGATGTTATGCGAACACAGAATGCACTTTGTAGGATACTGCTGATGAGCAAAACAATAATCTTTGAGTGATCTACTGTTCTGGACACTTAGCCATGGAGCAAGAAAGGTTGGTCGCCCAGCAACCACCTACATTGACCAGTTATGTTATGATTCAGAATGTCTCCCTCATGATCTTCCAACCTTGATGCAGGAATGTGACAGTTGGGGTGATAGACTCATGAATATCTAACTTGACTGAATAAATAAATAAAAATATAAAATCAGAGAATTCCTGATTTTTGGTAAATTTTTAAAAACTGGGGATAGCATTTTTTTTGTTTTGTTTTCATTATCAAAAATGTGCATGCATTTTGGTGATGCCTATTATTATTATATCCAGAATATAAAATTCAAGTGGTGTTAAAGACAAAAGGAACTTTTCAAAATAGACGTTTTACCAAAAATATTGTATATTTTATAAAGGTTAGAGAACTTCTATTACTGCTTAATTTTCTCTGTTCATAGGTGTTTGGTTAGTAAAGAAAAATTCCTGAAGATATTATTTAAGTAAAAAAATTTATGCAAAATCAAGTTTGAAAAATCTTGAAAATTTGTCCTTAAATCTTACAAAATTAATTCAATAAAACTAAAAAATATTTTTGTGGAGTGTTGGTGCTTCCATAATTTAATAAAATGTTACATTTCAGATGACAGGAAATATCTATAATGTACATTTAATTTTGAAAAATTTGTAATTTTTCAGTGTGATTTTGAAATTCATCCAGTTGTTGATAAAAGATTTTTTTTATTGAATAAAGATGTGGCTGAAGAATTGAAAAATGTAGTGTAAAGTCATTTTTTTCATGCAAACTACTTTTTAAAGATTTTTTTAACAGTTGTTAGATTATTTTTTGTACAGATCAAATAGGAAATGATTCAACTTAGATAACACTGAATAATGAAAGTGGGTAGCAACTGACCTGAAAAGTTTAACTTAGTAAGGTTTATTTTTTCACTATTTCTCCCACTCCATATTCTGCAATCACAAGCTCATTAGGTAATTTACTCACTGCTTCTGTCTTTTATGCCTTTCAATATATCCTTTGAGGGTCAAATTCTCCAAACCTCTGTCCTCATTGTATCCAAGAAATTTCAACTCTTTCTTATTCTAAGTGTCCTTTTTGTTTCCATTATCATAAAAACTTCATTACTCACATGTTCAGTCCATGGTTTTCTCACCATCCTTCTGTAGAACCACATCTCTCTTGCCTCAAGTCCCCTCTTCATCAGTAAGGAGATTTTCCAGTATTCACTGCCATATAGAAGGGCTGCAATTACATAATAGTACAACATACTCTTTGTTTCTCAGGAAATTTTCCCCATTTCTTAATACTTTGTTTAGCTTCTGGAAGGCATCTTTTGATATTCCAATGCGCTTTTGGATTTCAGTATTACAATAAAATTTACTAAAATATATCACTTTTCGTACATCAGACACATGTCCATTTCTATATACAGTTGAAAACATATCCTAACATATAAAAAACCTATAAAAATAAAATAAATTAGTTTTATATTTGTGTAAATTATTGGAAATCTATGTTATATTGTAACTGACAAATTACCAACACAGCTGTAAAATAGTGATTCTATTAAAGAGAATTTTAAATGGAATCTTTCTGATAAGGCATATTTGTTTCAGCAAATTAATTTTTTAAAATCCCATATACTTTAGTAACCATACAATGTGATCCTCACCCAAGCTTTCCACTGACCAGACAATGATTATCCCACATTGTGTCTCCTTTCTAGTTTGCATCAACGCGCACTGAAAGCTGGGAAAGGGCCTGCTGCATATTTCACAAGCTAATGAAGATGAAAACAAATGCCACATTGAGAAATGGGAATACAAACCCTGTTTCCAATATTATAAAATAGGTGTGTTTATTCAAGGCTTCACTTGTTTGTTAGGTAGATGAAACTTGGATAACTTCTGCTCCATGTCTGGTTTTGTTGCCACTTGGTTTCAAAAAGCCTCCATCCACTCATTTACTCTTCTGTTCCCCTTCAACTAGAGTGGATGCTGCAGAGGAAATTTTAAAGAACTTATTTTCTGGCTATAAAACAGAAATATTTGACTCTGAAATAATATCACACTTTTCTCTTCTATGTGGTTGTCCAAATCATATAGTCATGTACCTCCCAACACTATCTGACATTTATAATAATTACAAATGACAAAAAACAATCAGTCCAAAGTCCCTGAAAAGAAAACGATCATTTAACATCAGAGTTCATTATTTTCTTGAGATTAAGATCACACTTTACTCTTCGACATGGGGGTCCCAATCATAGTGTCACACTTGGATGTACCTCTTTAGCATTCATAATTGTAAACTTTCTAATTACAGTATTTTCAACTTTTCCAATTACTGCCCCTGGCAAAAATAATGTAATTCACATTTAGAGGATGTTTACCTTTTTTTTTTTTTGTTTTTTAGCAGTAAATTTCCCCAAGACATTCATGATCTGGGATTGTATATAATTTTTTTTAATCAATTTGCCCCAAAGAAGTCAATAATGCCAGTAAGATACAAAAAGCTACTGGGAGTGAAAGAGCATGAGAAGACTTTAGAAGGAACTGGAAACCCAAACAGAAAATAAGGGATAAACCTCTATTCTTAAAATACCAAGGAAGATGGCAATCATTACCTCAACAATCAATACATGTGTGTTCATTGAAATCCTGGATAAATTTTCACATTCAATCAATGGAAAGTTATTTTTCTGGATAATTATTTCAGAATATTTTCCTCTGCATGGCTTGGGAATAAAACTTACACAATTTATATAATTTTGTTCATTTAAGGCATATTTTACGAAGACAGAATGTTCCGCTATTAAATAAAAATGTTTTGCATACAATCTATGTTAAATCTATTCAGTGCTAAATTAAAAAAAAATAATTGAACATTCTCTCAGTTTGCTAAGTCTATAATTTTTACCAGAAGTTTTAATAACAACAGCATTTTAACATAGAACTTACTGAATTTTCTCAATAAAACTTTATTGGATGATAAATGCACATAAGTTGATATTCCAGTGCAACATATTAAAATTAAATCACTAGAATTTATGAGGACAGCAATGAAGGACTGCTTTTCTATATTTGAGGCAAAATTTTATAACAAATGTATTGGTGCTTCAACAACAAAATTTATCTTCAATTACTGCAAATATTCATTGCAAGAATAAACAAAAAAAAAGTTAAAACAAACTATTTTTGTTTTATAAAAGAACAAAAACACAAAGCCTGTAAAGCTAGACATGCTTATGAAGACAAATACAATCACAGTCTACCAATCAGCTTATTTACAAATGTTATCAATAGCAGATCATATTGTCATCATTGAGGAAATGGATTAATTAATTTCGGCAAGAATTACAATCATCTGGAAGACGTTTCACAAAGTCACTAAGACCTAAACCTTACTCACTTAGCAAATGAAATAATCCTTTTATTGAATAGAATTTAAACAGCCTTCACAAGAATAATTTTCAAAAATATAGTAAAAAATAAAGTGTATCCACAATGGAAAGGATTCAGAGTCAAAATGAGTAAACTTTATTTTTTTTATAAACCAACATTACAGAGCCAAAGAGTCACTCAAGGTAAAGGGTTACTGAATGGGTTGTGTCGTATAGATGTACAAGTAGAAAGGAGGAAGTGAAGATTATGACCATCTTCCTCCAGCTATGTGTTAAATAACAGGGAAGACTGGGCTTGCTTGCCATAAGGTGGCGACTAGTTGAAGAGAAGGAAAACACTAAATTCAAAACTAGCCTAAAGAAGGGCTCTATCAGGCTATTTTGCCCTACAAACACCATTGCTGCTATGGCTGCAGTAAATGTGGTTCCTCTATGACCCTAATGGGTTATGGGACTCATATCATGAATCTTGGTAGGGAACAGAATTGATTTGGACTTGAATCTTATAACAATCTTTTCTTGTGATGAGAATATAAAATGTCAAGGCTAAGTAAATCTGGAAATAGAAATTTCTTGTTTATAAAGATTTTTCTAATGGATTTCCATGGTTGCCGAGGTTATCAATCCTTTCTTAGGCTTCGACTTTCTAACTATTTTTATCATAGCATGTAAAGATAAAATTATGTATGACAATATAACAGAAAAGGTGATTAATTTAGATGTAACTACATCTTCAATTAATTGGTAATGATATTAATCTCCCAGAATTTATGAATGAATTGATAATACTAAAGTGTTAGGTCACCCCCTGAAACCACAAATGGGGAAAACTGTGGAGCTTATCGCAAGACAGATAGAAAGCTATGTTTTAGTTTTTTAGCCAAATTTCTGGAGAAAAATCTAGGCTTACAGCAGTGGCAACTCTAGGTCATCAATGTTCGTCAGGCTCATTACAATCTTTAATAAAATATACTATTGGTATAACTTAGATGCTAAAATGATTCCTTGACTCTAACTAAAATATATAATTTTTAAAAATCTCTGTGCATGAAATAAAAAAAACAAAACAAAAAAACACATTTTGGTATTTTACTATTAATTGTAATAATTCTATAAAAATAAACATTTATTTTAAAACATTTTTCCAGACATGCAAGAAAAAAAGAGTGAAGACAAAGTTAGATATGTTTGTGTTTTTAAAAATAATGTGTATCCATCTTGAGTTTGTATATATGTCTATGCATTAGTGTGTTTATGTATCTCTCTGTGTGAATTTTTTTGTTGTATGTTTATGATCAATTCTGCTTAGTGATACCATACTTCCTTAACACTACTCCAGTTGACAAATTAAGGCTGCCACTTTATTTGATTTTCACTAAATTTAAGATTGAGCTAAATTTAATTTGCCTTTTCTCAAAAGATACATTTCACTAAAAAACTTTATAATGTACAGAATAATTTATTTAAAGTGGATATTTCAAATAAATAAACTGAAATAAAAATGTGTTCTTTGTAAAACAGAGCATACAAGTCATTAGCAATTTCTAAAAGATTTATAAAATTAAAGCAAGAAATGCATTACCTATTAAGTGTGCTTCCAACTTTGATCAGGCTCAGACCAACTCAGCCCAACGAACCATGTTAATTTTATTTAATTCTTTTTTTTTTACTTACTTTCTTTTTTATAATGAATAATAACAAGAAAATGAATTTTGGTCAATATTTTGAGGCACAGAGTTAAAACAATTAAACAATTGATTCCAGCTGAAATCAAGAATGAAAACAATGCAGTATGAAAAATTTTTGTTGCTTTGAAATAGATATACTTTAATGTTGACTAACTCAGACTAAGCCCAACCCCCAGAGTCACCATGGGTTATGGCCATATCATGTTGAAACAGTGATTCTCATATGATCACTGAAATTAAGTAACGTTGAGCCTGGTCAATATCTAGAGGAGTTACTATTTGGAAATACTAGGTGCTGTAATCTGAGAGCTGAGTTCCAATTCCTGATGGGTTCATTATATTCACTTGCATGCAAATACCCTTGGAAAAGGTATGAATGCACCTATTCTCCTTGCCAGGTATAGGTTAATTAGTAGGACTTGTGTCAGTAAAATATTATCTCAAAAAATTCTTACAATCTAAAAATGTTATTTTCCGGTTTGGGTGACTTGCATTTGATAAGCTGTAAGAAAAAAAAATCTAAAGTGGATCAAGCAAAATTTTAAAACCTTTGGTATTTCAGGGTGATATCTCATAAAAATGTGTTTTCAAGATCTGATGATCCTGACTGATGCTGTGATGAGTATCCAACTGATTAGAATCATTAAAAAGTTATTAATATAGCAATATACTGAATATCAATTCATTTCTCTCTAAACTTGTCAATGAATGCGATTTTTCAAAAACCAGCCCAATTTCAGCTTATTAAAATAGAAAAGTACATTTTGATACTGTGTCTAAGATTATCAATAACTAGACCTGGATGATATCAATAAAATTATGTCTTTTGATTTAAAAAAATTCAGCTTCAATATTTCAATGCTTTATGGAGAAAATATTTCCCAATAAGGACTGCGTATTCAGACAATTTAGTTATAAAACAGCATACCATATGTACTTTTGTATAAGATGACTTCAAGTATAAATGGCTCCTGAATTTTAACCCCTCGAGAAAAAATTTACCTGTGTATAGTGCAACCGATCATCAAAAATGCATGATTTTTAACATCTTCAAAAAAATACCTGTGTATAGAGTAAGTCTCCTTTTTTTGCATGAAAGAAAATCATGAAAACTTGCACTATACTTGAGTGTAAACAGTATGCAAATGATTTAAACAGGGCATTGAAATTTTTTAGATGTAAACAGTTCTGACATTTTTTGAAGAATTTACCTTTAATGCTATTAATTTAAAATTTTTGTATTATGAGTGCAGGATTTTTACCCTATGATAAAAAGGTTGATGAAATCTTTTTCATGCACAAAAGATTTAAGTTGGTTTGTAGATTTTTTTTTTCTGATGGTGGGTTTTAATCCAATTATATTGCATACTTGTCATCAATTATACCAAAACTATACACTTTTTTTATCATGTGAGATTATATTCTTTCAAATTATCTGAAACAATGCAAAAGAGTCTTTTAATAATATTGAGGAACAACTTTGTAATTGAGCTCAACCACAAACCTGAATTCTGTATAATGAGGTCATTCAGTAGATTTAGTACACATTAAGTATTTCATTTCTGTCTTTGGTTAAAAATTCAGTTTGTTGCTCAGCCAAAAATCCAAATGGAGACAATGACACATCAATAGAGCTGTTATTTAGAAATACATCTCTAAGATGATTGTGGCCACATCATCAGTGATGTTGCCCTGGGATCCTTAGGAGTTTCAGGTTTATTTAACATTAGTCTCCTTCACTCAGTTTACCCTGTTGGTGGTGATCAAATACCAACATGTGACAAAGCAACAAACCATGTAAAAATATCAGTCACAGAATGCAAATAGCTTTAAAAGAGATTTTGGAACCCTAAAAAACCACAAATCACCTTTCCTACAATCAAATTTGCTCATGAGTACCCCACCCCCATCAGAATGGGAGAATCCAAAATTCAGGCTTCCCCAATCCATAAATGGAGTGGATGAGCCCGCAGGCCAAACTTGGCACACAGAATTGATCAGCAACAGGTAAGTTTCTTCATTCTAAGAAAAAAAATGCTATACACAACTATACACACAAACACTCACTCAAAAATATGCTCTTTTTTAGGAAGAAATCATATATAAAGGAGAAAAACGCCTTCATACTTAATATCAAAGGGTTATCAATTAAGCTGTGGATATTCTAAGAAAAAAAACTTTAGACAAGGAAACAATTGCATGTGATCCATTTATTTTAAAGCAGTTGAGAAGACATAGCACAATTTATTAGCTATTAAATGACAAAATTTGCACTTTTACAATGAGAGGAGAATATTAAAATTATCAAATTGAATAAAGTATTGCACAATATGACAAAATGAAACTTGATATGAAAGACATGAATTAATAAGTATAAGGGTCATAGGATAACTAATGTAGAATTCTTAGTGTTGCCATCCTCTTCAGACATTGTAAAGACTGACCTTACTTTTCAAAGGTTGAAAGGTCTACAGCCCAATTTATTCATTAAAAGATGAAATGTGAACATTAAATAATAATTTTGAAACAAAGAAAGTCACTGAATATTTAAAGCATGCAGAAAAATAAATATTTATATAATATTACACAAGGCTCACAGACAAATGCCTAAGTAAAGCCAGTGTAGATTTCTTTCCTCAACAAAGGAATTGGTGAACAACCTTATATATAAATTATATGAAATCTAGTTTGCTGAGAGGGCAATGAACTGAGCCAATCAGTTTAATGGTCACCATATTTTTGATAGAGTCCCATTCCTTTCATTTTGAATCTATAAAAGATTGTTGCAAAAAGTTCCTGTTAAAACATATTTACTGCCTCAGTAACTGTAAAAAACATTCAAAATATTACAAATTACTATGAGAAATATTTTTTTAAAGGGAGAAAGGTTTACATCAATCTAATTGGGATGAGGACCAAAGAGATAGGGAAACTTGCTGGAAGATGAGGAAACAGATGAAAGTGGTAACTATTACCCTAACAAGCCAGTGGCAAATTCTTTGCAGAGTAGAGAAGGAACTGGAAATATTCCTTGCATAGTTAACTCTGTAAAAATGCAATCATGTGCAATATGTTTTCCTGAGACAATTACATTTGAGACGACCTATTGAAAAAGGCGACATGTCTCTTTTCTTCGTGGATTGTTCTCCCTAGAAAGAAATGGTCAAAGCATCGTGGCAAGACCAAAAGTAATATATTCAATAGTCTGAGCAATACAGACAATTACAATGATTCTTTTCAAAATTATGGAAGATAATTCAAACATTTATCAAAGTCATTCATAGCGTTTTGATCAATATTATTTACTATAAAAGCAAAGCAATTAGTTTTAAATGCAATTAGTTTGGAGTCTGTCTATATTTCTGAGATGAGGTATTACGTACAGTATTTACATTAGTCGGACTATTGTCCTCATCTTTGTTGCCATTTTTGTCACATGGACACATGGCACAGTGGATAAAGGCGTTGGTTAGATCCAGTGACAGACCCAAAGAGTGTGAGTTCAATACCCGGTTAAGGCAGTGGAGAACTTTCAGAGGGAAAATTAGCAGGAGATAACTGACATCCATCAAACATGGCTCGTGGAACTAGAACAGTCTACCCCAGTGATCGAAATAAAGGGTTCGGTTCGAAATTCCAACCACCTGAAGAAGGCCGGAGTGTACAACGGCCGAAACGTTGTGACAAAAATGGCGACAAAGATGAGGACAATAGTCCGACTAATGTAAATACTGCAATTAGTTTGGTTATTTACATTGGTATTGTTATCAAGTATAAAATATTCAGTTTCCCCCAAGTGTCAAGTTTTAATCTTTTATGAGAATGTTTTGTTCATGCATCAGTATTAAAATGGAATTACTCAGTAATTGAAATCAATAAAATTGATTGAAAGGAATGATACAGATAAATATCACTTTGGGATTTCATATGTTGTATCAACCTTGATTTCTCTGTAAAGGAAATATCAGATGCTTTAAAAGAAAAGTTTTTCTCTAGTATGTATCCGCTTATGCTGATTCAAACTTGACTTTTGTGAAAAGGAAGAACCACACACTTCACAGGAATATGGTTTCTCCCCAGTATGTGTTCGCACATGTAACTGCAAATTAGATTTTCTTGAAAAGGAAGAACCACACACTTCACAAGAATATGGTTTCTCTCCAGTATGTGTCCGTTTATGCTTTGTCAAATTTGCAAACTGTGAAAAGGAAGTGCTACATATTTCACAAGAATATGGTTTCTCTCCAGTATGTGTTCGCTTATGCCGATTCAAAGATGTCTTCCTTGAAAAGGAGGATCCGCACACTTCGCAATTATATGGTTTCTCACCAGTATGTGTTCTCTTATGCTGATTTAAACTTGAATCCTCTGTAAAGGAAAAACCACACACTTCACAAGAATATGGTTTCTCTCCAGTATGTGTTCGCATATGCTTTGTCAAATGTGACAGTTGTGAAAAGCAAGTGCCACACACTTCACAATTATATGGCTTCTCTCCTGTATGAATCCATTTATGCGTCTTTAAATATGATTTTGTTGAAAAGGAAGAGCCACACACTTCACATGAATATGGTTTTTCTCCAGTATGCGTTCGCACATGCTGCTTCAAAGTTGCTTTTCTTAAAAAGAAAGAGCCACAGATTTCACAATGGTATGGTTTCTCTCCAGTATGTATTTCTATATGCCGATTCAAATATGCCTTTTTTGAAAAGGAGGAACCACACTCTTTACAAGAATATGGTTTCTCTCCAGTATGTGTTTGCTTATGCTCTTTCAAACTTGACAGGTTTGAAAATGAGGCATTACAGACTTTACAAGAATATACATTCTCTTCAGTATTGGTCTTTAAGTTTCTTTTTAAAATTGAAGTATTAGAAAATTTACATCCATAATTTTCAGACAAATATTTATTTTCTGTGTGGTTTTCCATATTTTCTGTTCAGCAAATAAAGAACGATCCATCCAAATACACCAATATGTCCATGTTTTACACTGGAGAATATATAGAAAAAAAAAAGAGAAAAAAAAGAAAAACAAAAAATAAGTTTATTATATTTCATATACAATAAAAAAATTCAATAAAACAATTAGATTATGCTATTTTATATTTTTAGTGGCTCATGTGGATCCCATTTTTGCACAGATTCCTTTATGTTATAGATCAGGTGTTCCCAACCTTTATCGAGTCATTACCCACTTTCACATGGAAAAATTTTCTACTACCCACCTGGATAGTAAGTATTTAAAACTATACCTAAATTGTTTGGTAAAGTTTGTTACTGGTTCATAAACTTACTTTATGATGTAGCAAAAATAACAAATAATTCTGATTGAGGTGGTTGCTGCTACTGTATTAAATAAGAAATGAAAGTAAACTTTACCATTGAAAACTATATATATAATTTACTTCTATGGTTAAGATTAGCATTGCAAGTGTTGACAAAAAATTGCATGATTTTTGTTCATAAAAGAATATACATGACTAAAAATTCAGTGAATATTTTTTGTTTTTCTTGGTCTTTCTCTTATCTTATTTATATCCGATAAAATGTTAATGTCCCTTCTGAAAAATGATAGAAAATACCAAAATATTTGTTGTTTGCAGGGATATTTATATGTTATCTAGGAATGTGACCCAGCTATTCCCATTTAACCTTCTGCTTATATATATATATATATATATATATATATATATATATATATACACATACATACAGGTTCTTTGCATATCTCCTTTGAATATTTTTTCTTTTTGGGTAGCATATGTTGAAGTACATTTTTAATACTCAAAATCTTATATTGCCCACCATTTTCTGTTCTGCTGTTCAGTAGGCCATATTGCCCAGGTTGGGAAACCCAGTTATAGATCATGTTCTTCAAGACAATAATTTCCCTAACATGCTTGCATGAAGTTTTGGAACTACATGAAATGATTATACAGTTTTATATTATTAAGAAGTTAAGATTGTTTAGTGGTATGATTTTATTGGTAGTATCTTTGATCTTTGAAGATTGGAAAATAAGTTGTTGCATTTTCGCGGATCCCATGTAACAGAAGACACACCTCTTTAAATGGCTAGAAGCTGAAAAAAGCCATGCAAAACTATGAGATGATAAAATCATGAAAATATGCAAATTTTTAAGTAGGAATTGTTTCATCTTATTAACAGGCATGTAATGTGCCTTTGCAGGTCATTGTATTTGAACATTAGCTTTTTTTCTCACTACAATCATGACTAAAATTTCTGTTGAAACAAAGATTAATGTTGTAATTTTGAAGAGGATAATGAGAGATAACCTGGTGGCTTGGAATTTCTAGAAACCGTGTTCAAACCACCCAAAAGCTAATACTGAATTGTATCAAGTGCAAAGAAAATTGGAAGACTATAAAGATTAGACAAGAGAGATGAAAAAAATTGTGAGAGTCTCAGTAGACAATTCAAAAATTACCAGATAAGCAAGGAATGAATGCAGTCTTAACAGTAAGTTTCAGTTGATATAATATGCAAAGTATTACGAAAAAAAAAAAACTAAAACAAAAAACAACTTGAGCAGGCATATAAAAAGCCATCATTAACCAAAAATAGATTAAAATAGAAGACTGAAGTGGTCAAAAGAACATTCAACATGGGATGCTGGTAAGTGGCAAAAACTAATTTTTTAGTGAGCAATGCAAAATAGTTATATTCTAATGCAGGAGAATATTTAAGAACAGCAGAGGGAGAAAGAAACAATGCAAGGTACACCATAAAGTTGATAACATCTGGTGGTGAACACAGAATGTTGTGGTGTTGCATCAAAAGCATTAATAAAAGAAAACTAGTAAAATTTGATAGAAACCTAAACAGCAAAACTATATTGGTTTAGTATGGTGTAATCTTCTGTCAGTCTATGAAGGTGAAGAAAATTTTCAGCATGATGATGTTCCTTGCTACACATCACATGCAGCAAAATGTTTCTTTAGCATGAAGATATTCACTTCTGGAAGACTGGCCAACACAAAATCCTGATCTCAATATAATGGAATCTTTGTGGTGGGAACTGAAGAAACAAGTGCTCCAATGAAAACCACACAATCCCCAAGAGCTTTAGAAGAATGGGAAAAAATGCCCAACAAGAAAATCTGGACCATGTTTCATTCAATGCCACATTGAATTGAGGCAATTATTCAAACCAAAGTCAGCAACACTAATTACCAAACCCATACTTTGATGTTTTGTACTTTCTGCAATAATAAAGATCACTTTTTACAAAAAAAAGATTCTTTTTTTGTTGAAGAAAAAAGCTGAAAGCTGAAATTTTCACTGGTGACCCATTATTTTTGCATGGCTTTTTTTCAGCATCACTATGCTTAAGATGCTCTATCATTCATCATACAGCATTAACAAAAATTCAATAATTTGTTTTCTGGCCCACAAAGTTCATAAAATGTACTGAGAAAAGCATACTGCTAATCACTCTCAATTTTGAGGTGAATTTTTAAAAAATAATCAATTTACCAAGGCACCCAAAAGTTTTACATGCTAGTGTAAACTTCCTGATGTTGCTGTCAGAGAAAATTTCTGTAGATCCCACTTCTATAAATGTTAGATATTTCTTCTATTATGTATACATTCATTTGACAGATGAAATAATGAGGCAGATTTTAGTGAAGAATTCACTAGATACATTCAATAAATTAAGTACACTTATGTAATGCAATTTCTTTTCACATACCTAAAAATTATCTTTTATATGTTTTCGTAATAAAAAATGGCATTTCCTAGAAATTAAATTTTTTGCTACAGAATGAAGAACTGAATTATCATTTCCTTTCCTGAAGCACAAATCTGATATCTCAATGGGGCTGGGTTATCAATGCATATATATATATATATATATACAATAAAAAACTATGGTTTTAAGGTATGCTATATTTATATGTAAAAGAGCTCAATATCAGAAGTATTGTGCATGTGTAAATATGACAATCTGTTTCATGCTTGAATTCAATGTCACTACTCCAGCCTGAAGGAGGCATTCAAGCATCAGACAGACTTTGCTACTAAGTGTTTACCTCAGGTCCACTCTTATGTGTATGTGTGTGTGTGTGTGTGTATATATATATATATATGTGTGTGTGCGTGTATGAATTGGGATCAAATACAGATCAAATATAGATTGGAATTTGACAGAATGATAAGATAAGGAACAAATTGGAAAAATTTACAAATCTAACCTGTTTGCTTTTATTAAAGCTTCATCAGAGAATGAGATGTGTAGAAAAAGAAAGAAAGAAAGAAAATATTCTGGTATTTTTAATTTTTGTATTTGTTTTTCATTGGTTCAACAGACTTCATGTACATTTGTCTTGTCAGGCAGCACTTGTGTATAATTTGTGTGTAAGTATATCATAATTCTAGTTTGTCTATGATAATTTGATTCAGATGATAATGTATGTAGATGTGTGCATGTGTCTAGTAGGCATTTTTGGCATGTTTGGTGGTTATCTACATGTTGATTTGGAGATGTTTTTACATAACACCAGTTGTAGTAGTAGGTAAACATATCTTGGATTCTTTAAGTATAAAGTATAAAGATTTTATAAAAGTTGCTGCTGTAATACCATGTCTTTATAGACAATAAAATATCTATCATAATTCCCTCAAAGTATTTTCTGTATAACAAATTATGTTCTTTTTTTAATTATAGTGGCATTTATAAAATCAAATTTATGGCCAGGTTTGTTCTTGGGTATTATGAGTGAGTTTACTTAAAGAGTTGGACAACCCTTCAAATTCCCTGAGACAACATACTAACATTCCAATGGATAATAGATAATCTTATTTTTGCAAGAATTTCCAAATCTATTTTTCTTTACCACAAAAATGATGCTCAAAGTTCCCGCCAGAAAAAACAAGATTTCCAACATTCTAAAATGAAATAAAAAATAATTATATTATCCTTTGATCTTTCATCTTAATAATAACACAAAGATTTTAATGATAACATTTTGTTTTTATTATGTCTTATACATTTCTTTCATCATCTCACAGCTGGGGACCTTCCCCAAAAAGCAATACCTAACGTTTAAAATGAAAAAAAATTTCTTGAAGCTTTTATCTTAGTTTTGATTTTAAACTAATAGATTAAATTTAATATTTCCAATAAACAAAATACTTTGCTCCATTTTAAAACTGATTTAAATTAACTGGAAGGAGTTTTTTGTTTTGTTTTTTGCTAAAAGAAACTGACTTCAGCACCATTTTTAGCCAATGTAATTTTCTTCATTTAAAAATCTTCCAAAAATAAAATATACTTTTCTGACATTTTATCTGAGGAATATTAGCTGATCTAAAGTTTAATTAATCTGATCTGGAACAAATAATACATAAGTTTAAAATAATGCAGAAAATGTTAACAGTTTGATGACAGATGGTTGTTTACCTAATGTTTTTCTACAGTGGCTATATCTGTAAAAAAATAATTGAAGAATATAACATGAGCACCTTTTTTTATATAATTTTTAAGTATTCAGTAATCTGAAAAATTTTAGGAAAATAATGTGCATGAACATCCATATCTGCAAAACCTGGCATGTTTACACAAATAAAAAAAAAATTCAAAATTCTTTTTAAAATAATTGGGCTCCTTAATAAGCTTTACATTTTATAATTAGTAAATATAGTTTTTACATAACACTATCCCTCACTTTTATACCACTGAATCAGAATTTAAAATCATTATAAATTATTCTAATTAAAATTTTTAAAAAAATATTCTAATTAAAATTTTAAAAAAAAATGTAAAAAAAATTCATCATTTATTGAAAAAAAAATAATTTTCTTAGGAAATATTTCAATATCTTATTCATAAAAGCAATTAAAAAGCTTTTCTAATGAAAATGTCTTGGTTTTACTGAATTTTTTATTATACAATTCAGAGCAGATTTTCGATAAGTCGGGGTCCTGTTTTATGAAACAAATTGATGAACAAAAAAATTATCCAAGGAGTTCTGCTTTTAACCAATATAAACATTGAATTTCTCGAATTATCATTTTTTCTAAATAAAAAAAAATCTAAGATAATTTAATTCATTTGTGAATAAGTACTGAAAATTTAATTAAAATCCGACAATTATTCGATTTTTGAAAGAATTTCCAAATAAATGTGTTTTCCACCATAAAAAAAGTCGCAAAAATGTGCTATGCTAATTTATAGTCCCCCACCACCACTCCCCGGTGACGCAAGAAAAACAAAATTTTTAACCAAAAATTTCGAATTTAAAAAAAAAATGTATTAAAAAATATAATTAAATAATTCAAAAAAAACTTTGGACTTTCCTCGTGTAACAAATATTTTGATTTTTGAGGATTTTGTTTTTACTTTGTTTTTATCAAGTTTGAGGCCTTTTGTCATCATGGTATGCTTTTTTTCGGCGAATTCCTAGAAGTACCTGATGCCGAAACGTTGTGAAAAAAATGACGATTAAGAAGAAAATAGTCAGCATGTAAAATAATGCTAAAACAGTTTTCTGTTTTTACCATTATTTGTTTTGATTTTGAACAAAGTAAGAAATTCAGACAGAAATGAAAATGTTTGTAAAAAAAAAAAAAAAAAAAAAAAAAAAAAAAGCACGCGTCAAATTGCGAATAAAAATACAATAAAAGAAAATTATTGTTAACAAATTATAACAAGAAACAACAGCTATTTATATTTCAGAATTAAATTTCGGACGTTGAACTTCATACGAGCTGATTTTTAATTTTTAAATTAACCTGCGTTATGCCTTCAATATGGCGTAACTGGGTAAATTTGGTGTTTAGAGAATATAATATTGAATTATCTAAAAGTTAATTTTTGTATGAAAGCGTGGTTAAATTTATTATTTTTCAATTGAAATAAAAATTAAAAGTTCAACGAAATTCTTACAATATTCTTTTTTAATTTAATTAAAGTCTGTGGTCATTCATTCATTACTAATACTACATACACTAACAGAAACGAAAATATAACAAAAAAAAAAGCTAAGATGTGAAGCTGACTTTACATAAAGTAAATAACAAGCCACATTTTAGAAATGTTTCTTGATTAAAAACACAAGTTATATTTTTAGAGTAGAATCTTTATCCAAATTTCAAATGATAAATTATTTTGAGAAAGAAACAAGTCGAAATGAATAATACTTACGGTGAGTTGTCGTCGTTACCAAATTAATATTTACGTGAATACCCATTATTACTTAACGAGTGAATGACAAGTTGAGAAAAAAGCTATACAAATTGACGAAGATTGAACATTTTCCGTAGAAAATAAATGTTTTCTACCTTTGATGACTTCGACTGCTATTCTTTTTGTTTTCAAATTCAGTCGGTTTCTAAGCATTTCTTCGACAATCGGCACAATTTTTGTATGAATTGAACATTCATATGAACAATATTAAATTTGGAATGAATGACAGATTGAATGCAGAAAAAAATGAAAAGCACAAACACTTGTGAAGAATTTTGTTCATATAATAACAAAGAAGAAATTATGGCTACAAACGGTGTATGAGATCATCGCGTCCCTTGTGTAAAAATTTGGTAAATATTAAACTAAAGTAAACAATATTTAAATAATAAATTATTTTATTTATATTTAATTAAAACTAGGGAAATAAATTTTTTAAAAATAACACTCTAGTCCTTAACCAAGTAAGTTGTGTTCTTGAAATTTGTAGTTTTTAAATTTAATTCTCAAAACTAAAAGGATATTAACTTGGACTTGGAAGATGATTTGTGTTTTTGGTACCACCAAAAAAGAATAAAGATCGATTCTTTTTTTTCCTAAATGAAAGCAAAAAAAATAATCACTACCCACTGTTTAATGCCAAAAATCAGTGAATTATCCGATTCAAATATAATTTTCAGTAATTATTCATTAATGAATGAATTATATACTGTAGTGTAGGCTGGTTAGAAAACTTTGTGGAAATATTTTTGTGAGTTTGTTTCTTCCCCACCTTTTCAATATCTCGTCTATTTTTTAATTTGGATAGGTGGGTTAGTGATTTTTTTTTTTTTTTTTAGTTATATAAATAAAAAATCCTGAAGATGTTATTTCGATAATAGGTTTTACTTTTAAGCAAGTGCGAACACACAGGAACAAATTTGAGTGTTGACTGTTGATGCTTTCATATGTCATTTTCTTGAACAGTAAAAAAATTTTCACACCTCTTGTAATTTGTCAGTGCGATTTTGAAAGTCATTCCGTTGTGTTCGTAAGAGTTTTTTTTATTAAATAAAGATATGTTTGAAGAATCGAAAAATATGAAGTTTAAGGCGATTTTTGAATGTGAACCTTTTAAAAATTATTTTAATTATATTTTTTCCATTTTAGCAACAGTTAGATTATGGATGTTCAAAGAGGAAATAGTTTTGTTTTTTTTGTTTGAATTACCGCTTTTGATTACTTTTTGAAAAAAATATATTACTCTTAAATCCAGAATAATTTTAAAAAAAGACCACATTGGCAATGCAATTAAATATCTTATGACAAACAGGCAAGAAAATAATTAAAAAAATAAAAGCAATGTAAATTCAAACGTAATCATTTAACTAAAAAAATCTTATTTAAAAATAAAATTATTCATTCTACCAACCTGTTTCATGAAACTTTTATGAAACTTAATGAATGATTAAAAAGCGTAGAATAAAAATATCCTATTCCTATACTATTGATTATAAGGTTAAAAATAATTTTTTTTATTAAAAAAAACAATTTCTTGATCATTATTACAATGATGATGTTCCGTATTTCTTTTGATTTTTTTTTTTTTCGTATGCATTTTTTAAATGATTCCAATCCAAAGGGATATTTAGTTGTTGATGGCCGGTTGCTATGCGTAAATAAACGTAATTTTCATTAAAGCAAAAAGTAAACATTAAATTTATCAAATTCAGTTAAATTGTCTAAATGACTTCGAAAATCATTTCTAGAAATATTGGATTTTTAAATTGGTCGTTTAGGTTCGATTTTTTTTACACAATATTTCTTAATGGGCAATGGCGGTTCGATGAGTCAAGGAGTGACCAGTGAAGCTATTTTAAAAACTTTATTTATATTCAGTATTTTAGTTTTTCTTTTAATACGGATTAGGTTTAGGCTATTATCTTTCAAATTAAATCAATTTAAGTTCAAAGAATGCATTTAATTATTCAAGATGCGATTTGCAGTTTTTTTTCAGGAAGTTGGTTGCGATGCCTAAAAACATTTATGATGTCCCAAACAAAAGTGAAGACTAGTAGAGATTATCCCTGGGCCAGGTAAGAATCAAAGTTAAGACTAGTATGACGATAGTGATTTTTGTTTATTCATTTATTGTATTCCAAGATATGATTGATATTTTTCTCTCTGTGTATATTTGAAGATATTTATCTTGTTTAATAGTCAAATCAGTTACATATGTGATAGGTTAATTTTTTTTTCCATTTTTTTAGTCATGTTATTATATTGAATAATTATAAGTTTGCCTATCACCCAGCTTGTACTCCTTCCATGTTTATTGAACAGGAGTAGAGGTTTATCCCTTTTTTCTGTTTAGCATAGGGTTTTATTGGTTACATTCTTCCATGTCCTTAATGGTTAAACTGTCTTGACAATTTGGTGATCTGACTGATAGATGGCTGCAACTTTTATTTTTGAAAATACTGGGTTGGCAGTTTTCTGGTTGGTGCATCTCAACTGATAGTAAGGAGCTGAACCTCTTTTGTAATATTCAGATTGGCTACTCTGGTCAACAGTTGCATAATATTGGGGTATTTACATTGACATGAACAGGCGTCCCTACATATATTTCCAGTGAGCAACAATAGGGCCATATTGTGCTTTAGTCTTAGCCACCATCCAGCTGGTTTGAATTGCCATAGTATAAAAATTTATAGTAGGGATAGAATGGAGAAAGTGAATACATGCCTCTCTTACCCCTAAAGTTGAATAAGGTACAAACAAATAAAAGCCTGGGTACTAAGGGATTCTTCTGGTTTCAACTGGTTGGTGACATGGGGACTTTTTATATTTTTCCTTTGAGTGAAAGTTTTAACCTTCCTGTTGAGAATTGTGCCACCGAGGTTTCTTTGCATAAAAACCGATATTGATGCTTTAGTGCCTTTTCAGAAATAACAGATGTAACCCCAATCTCGTTCGTTCACACCTGCCTTATTCAGCAGCTATAGCCTGCAGGAACCACTTTTTCTGTCTGTACCAATGTGAAAGTTTTGATCACAACAGACACTTCTTGGCTCGTTGGCTCATAATAATTGTAAACATGTCCTCAAAGAGGTTGTCTTTGTTCACTGACAGATAGAGGCACCTATAGCCTCTAACAAATGTGGTTCTCATGATTACTAGTGACTGTGTAATAGTGTGTTAAATAAGAGTAAGACCTCTCTTCACTCAATGTTTTTCTCATAAATTCTCTTCCAATACTACTCATCTGGTGTACCTTTGCCTGAATCTCTGTGTGGCATGCATATAACTCTGTTCATGGTTTCTGCTATCATCTCTAAACTAGATCTCCTCAAAGCATGTACACTTGATGGTATCCCTGCAATTGTCTTTAAGAAATGTACTCCTGTTTTCTCTAAATTACAATAAATGCATTGCTTTCCTGATTGCTAGAAATCCTCATGAGTTCCAATTTTTAAGAACTCATGCAAACCATCTGATCCTTCTATTAGTAATGGCTCTAATCAACTCTGAATTGGTTACCTCACAGCATCTTTTTTCAGACAGACAATATGACTTTCCCTTCTCTAGGTCAACTACTAATGTGTTAATGTGTTAGGTAGCTGAAAGAGTCTATCAAGATTTAGATAAGAATGGTGAAGCTCAAGCTGTTGCTTTGAATATCTCAAATGTATACCAATTTCTAGATTTTAATAGTTTTGGTCTTCTGTACTTATTTAAATTTTATGCAAACATTTGGGTGAAAGAAGAATATAATAGAGGAATTATTGAATGACAATTGAACGTGTCAATGTTTTACAAATGTTTAAATACATGACATGTAAATTTCTTTTTTGCAAATTAGATTATTTAAATTAGATATTCAAATTATTTAAAATGCATTTTTGATTTGTTTTTTTCTTTCGTTTTTTTTGTGAAGAAATATTTAAAATATTGCCACTCACTGAGCTGCCATCATTGACTTTGTAATTTATTGAACAAAAATTAAAAAGACAAATTTAAAGCTCTCATAAAAATTCAGTATTTGTATTTGGCATTTATATATATAAATTTAACAACACAGAAGTTTAATATCCAAAAGTCTTTGACAAAATGTAAATATTAACACTTCAAACATTTGTCAATCAATGAAAAAGCAACAGTTGTTTATTTTGTGGAATAAAATTAGAAGCCAGTTGACTAAAAATCTTTCTTCATACATTTTAATTCACCAAATCAAAATTGAATGGATTAAGGTATCCCAAACTATTTTTTTATTTTCAATATATCTAAAACCTTTTCATGTAAGCATATAGAGCTTGACAAAACAAAGAAATGGTACCAATTTTATCTTGCTAGCTCAATTAGCAACTGAGTTATGACCATTCTAATTTTGTTAGATTTCCCATCTTGAGTGCAATTAGGTCAGAAGCCCATTTTAACAGTGTATATGTGAAGATGCAGGCTTCAAACAAGTGGAAAATCATTATAATTGTAATGTCATTAAGTAATAAAAGAAAGATAATACTAATGGAATTAATAATTATTAGATAAGAACTGTCTAAATGGTAGTGGGGATCACATTCCATCCTAAAAACAATGCAAAAATACAAGAAGGCAATTTTGACTATTCATATAAATTTCAATTCTACAGTTCATTGAAACTTCTTAATGTTTCATAGTATCTTAGAGATTAAGCTAATTTTTTTTCACAGAAGTACACCACTAGAACAACTCTTATTTCACCATGTAAGTACATTTGGAAGCAAAATTTGATAGTAGGGCAAAAATGGGTAAGATATACCTTCTTGAACTTGCTGTAAAAGTATCCAGTTTGGGTACAAGCTTGAAACTTTGAAATTTTACTATTTGGATGGGGAATTCAAAAAAATAGTTATTTTGTCTATAATATTAAAACTTTTTTTTTAGAAATGTATTTAATTTTTTGAAAATTTTGTAAATTTATACAATTTTTGACTTGACCAAAAAGGACTGACAATATCAAAACTTGTAATACAAAAAGAATCAATGGTCAGTTATTCACACAAATGCTTATTATAAATCCTTAACATTAAATTTTCAAATAAAAATAAAGCAACAATATTGAAATGAGTAAAACTACATTTACTGGAACTGATGAAAAAGACTTTCTTGCAAGTCTGAACAGCCCTACTGCAATTCTTCTCTTAATGGTGATTTGCACTCTGAATTTCTTTATATGTTTCTATAACCAATATTTCTGGAATATTCCAGATTCGACCATCACTTGAAACTGACATTACACCTATGTCCCATATTAAGACAAAAGTTGATTCAACCTGTGCAATGTCACCCATTCTACCCTTGGTTGGAGCTAGAAACTTGATTATTGCACTGGTTGGAGAGGTAATGTCAACAACTTGGCCAATGTAGAAACTGGAATCATAGTATATGGCAACCCATTGGCCTCGTTTCTTATACATGAAGATCACTTAATATGGGTCTTCTTCATCACGGCTATCATAGTTAGTTACTGGGTCTTCAAGTTCCTGTGATAATTTCAATGGCAGTGAGTTCATCAGCTACAAAAAAGCATCAATCTAAAAAGGCTCTTAAGTCATCTTTTCCTTCGGCGGCTAAAAGTTTCTTGGCTGTGTTAAATGTTTGTTGAACTTGCTTCATCACTCTTGTCTGTTCCATCCTTGTATTGGGACAGTTTGCAAAACCAAGTAAAAACATACAATTCTTGTATCACAATAGGAAAAAAAAAATGAATGTTCCTTAATAAAAAATGTTCCTTAAAGATTTTATGAGAAAATCTTTAAGGAGCACTATTCTTTTTGTTTTTTTTGTTAAATTGTCCTCTAAACCTGCAAGCTCTTCGCCTATTTAAATGCTTCCCTCATGGTTCTTAAAGCCATAAAATTTACAGAAGTTGGGCTATAAAACAGATGAGACCTCACCAGAACTGCACTCAGATTAGTGGGTGTTACTGCTATACCATTAAGACCCCCACCCAAACACTGATTTCCATGTTTTTTTCATCACTGTGTTTTTAACTGCATCTGTAACCTTTTTGTACATTGTAAGGATTTTGTGGTCTTCTTTGACATGCCTCTTTCAATTTACAAGAACAAAAATTTTCAGAACGTTTACTTGATCATCCACTGAACAGATTTTAAATATCAATCATTGTAAATTTAAAAACCTAAAGTAATCCCCAGACATGGAAAGCACTAAAAAAAAATTTTGGAAAAAGCAAAAATAAAAAATTCTTTTTTTTACAAAAAAATAAATTTCTTAAATTTTATAAGTTTAGACTTTCACTTCATAAAGAAAAAAATCCAGCAATTGAAAATTTATTAAAAATAAATGAACTGAAAATTTTTAATTTAAAATTTTCTTTCGAATAGCAACGTTTGCTCTTAAATTGTTATCATTGAATTAGGTGTTAGCATGTACTGTTAATTAAAATCTCAAAATATGCTTAAAAGTAAAAAAAATAACATAAAATAAAACCTACTTCAAAGTTAAAAAAAAGTAGTACTAATTACCAAAAATTAATTATTTGAGATAAATTTAGTAGAAAAGTAAAAAATATTTTTCTGATGTTAAAAGTAAAAAAAATATCTTGCAAAAAATATCCATTTAAAATTAAAAAAAAATAATGTATAATTTTAGAAATTATATATGTAATTTTTATGGACTACAATAGTAGTTCAACTGAAAAATATATCTTTTTATTTTTCATAAAATGTATCGAGTATAATTAAAAATAACTTAAATAAATGTTCAATTTAATCTGTGAAATTAGCAGCTAATGCCAAAAATTAGTTAATTAGTAAATATAAAATTTTAAATAGGCATTTTTAAAATTACAATATTTTATGTACACAAATGTGGGATAAGTTGTAAATACACACATTTTAAAATACAATATTTTATTTCTTTTTTTACATACACAAAGTTTCCTTTTGTTTTCCATTGACAAATACTGGATGTACATTTAAAAATTACATTATTTTATGTTCACAAAGTTTCTTTTTTTCCATGGACATATCTTAGTGTGTAAAATTTATTTAAAATATGTATTTCTAGTTTATTTTAATTAGCAGCCATACCCAACTGGTCAATCAGAAAAAGTATTCAATTAGAATGGAACAAAAACAGCATCATGTTTTGATGTAACAGAGTCTATCTTCTTCAACTAAGAACCTATCTCTTACATTGTACAATGTATGTGCAAAGTTTAGCCAAAATTGGTTTGATGGATTTCAAGTGAAAAGGTATCACACAGACAGACAGGCAGACACACAGACATCCTCTGTTTTATATATATAGAAGATGCTTATTTACTTACACAATAAATAATTAAACTTTATACAATTTTAGAATAAATAAGAAATGTGAGAAAAACATTTAAACTTACCTAGAAACGGTGAAATGTCCATTGGTGAAACAAGTATGATTTTCTTAAAAGCTCCGGAGCTTTTAAATTAGATGTTGGTCAGGGCGGCCGGTGAATTCAAATTTTAAAAACACCTCCTTTTATATTTGCTTGCAATTTGATTTAGTTGGACAGAGTGATATGAAACCAACTGATTATAAAAGATAAAACACTGCTCTATAAGATGTAGTTTTCATTTTTTAAGAAGTTAATTTATCTGGTATTTCATCCATTGAAGTTTTCAACTTGAAAAGTTTTTGTGAAAAATAACCTCAAATTATATTTTAATCCCACCAAATTGATGTTATTCCTCTTTTCTTTAAGATGGAACTATTTTGATATGCATAGGAACACACAACTCTGAGCACAAGTTTCAAAACATAAAATTCTCTGATTTTAAAAAGTGGATAAAGCATCACTTGTCACTGAAATGTGACCTTATTTAAAGAAACTTGGAATAAAAACTAATTATCACACAACAGAAAGAATTACATCCTTATAAAGAGAAACAATTAAATTTTAGTTACATACTAATTTTCTCAAAATAATTAAAAAATATACTTGAGGTATTGTCAGATGAACTGGAAGGAAATTTTACTCTTTGACCTATTTTCCACCATAAATTTGGCTGGTTTGGGATACCTAAAATAACATTTTAATTCCATAAATCAAACTGCATCAGAGAAATACATTTTTGTTGGAACAATATTCATTTTAGCTTAAATTAAGCTTTCTTACATTTTTGGCTAGCAAAATTAAATTATTTTTATCATTTTAGAATGTAACCCATGTTCAATACAATAATGGTAAAATGAAGGAAGTAAAAATGATATATTACTCTCAGATCTTTCATTGCATACAAAATATACAACATATTTGAAGAAATTAGAGTCTTTCTGTTGCAAACAGTGTTATTAAATATAGTCCTTCCAAAACTCTTATTTTCTTAATGTACTTAAATTTATAGTTCTTCCTAATACTTCTTACTCTTGAAATAATCAACCTAACCTACATTTGTAGCAGAAATGACTGTCATGTACTTTCTTAAAAAATCTTTCAATATCTGAAATAATGCTTTTAGGATTTTACTAAAAGTATTACTTCATTCTATTTGTATCAAATGAGTAATTTGGAATGGCAGCAGTAAGTCTTATGAAGCACAAACTTTCCTCTGCAAATAATTATTAGAAGATAAAAAATAATTATTTTTGAACATAAATGAAACCAGTTTCTGCATTTAGGTAGGTTTAGTTTACTAAATTTAATTAAATTTGAGGCAGGTGTTTTAAAAGTGGATGTCACAGGAGTAGACTATAGACTTTTCTCTGGAAACGATTATTGCAGTAGTTTTTACAGATTGCCCTGTGGGTAGAGTTTAGAAAATAGGCAATGAAATGAGCACACAACTTTTACCTTCTGATAAAAATGCTAATGAAATCTTGGCAAACATGGACTTTTGTGCCCACAAAGTAATGGAGCGTCAAAAGGATGGTTCTAGAGCTGCAATTAAAACTAACCCATTATTAAATAGTGATGTGACAAGAAAACATGTTACTTTCATTAAGGAAGATTATAAATTTTGCATAGTTTTACCGTTGCATGATTTGGAGAAAAAATTATGCAATTAATTTAAATGACTTAATCTAGTTTTTGTAAGGTCGTTTTTAGGAAGCCAGAATATTCAACTATTAAATAAAAAATGTTTTGTATCTTATCTGTGATTAATTTATTTACTGCTAAATAAAAAAAAAAATAAAATGAACATACTCAAAATGTCCTAATTCCATAATTTTTATCAAGGGTAGTATAGCTCCACTTGGCAGTATCATTGTTTCTAAGTTTTTGTTGTAACCTAGGGAAGGTTACTGAATAGAATAATCACACGAAGATTGGTAATGAACGATAATACTTTGGGCAAGAACAACACATATAAGGTTCGCCAGCGGTGCGTAGTAGAAGTAGTCAACTGCTATCAATGAGTCAAGTGAATTCCACAATGAATCTCCAACTGCAGACCAACATACAGTATTTACTACTGTATTTATGCGAACGTGGACATACCCATTATCGTCCATAGGTATGCTACAACAGTTTTGTTTCACCACAGTCCCAGTGACTTTCATGTCAGTCACCCATACCTGATTCCTGGGTGAGAGACTGCTAAGATCAGACTCTTCATGACATTTATTATAATGTGTCTGATCACTACCACTCTTCTCATTTGATTTGATGATCATGGCTCATAATTGGTTGCTAATGTCTTAGGAACATTGAGTTCAGATAAATTGCAATATCAGCAGAAGTCACTAGGTGCACGATCTCAGAAGTAAAAGAAGTAGCCATTTAACCAAAACCAACTGAGAGACAAAAAGTTTTCCACTATTTAAGATTATTTTATGATACGAGTGTAACTGCAATTAAAACTCGATAATTATTAAATAGTGATGTGACAGGAGAACTTGTTACTTTCATTGAGGAAGCTTAGAAATCTGGGAAAATTGTCAGCAAGAAAGAAGTATATGGAAATGATATGATAAACAATCACCTGAAAAAAGTTGTATCATATATAAATGATGAAAATTTAAAATTTTTAAGTAATTTTGCAAAAATGGTAACACAAATGAGGGGAAAACAAGGGAAAGAGTTAAGTAATTTCAGTGAGATGCCAGTGTAGCTATTGAGCATACATGCAATGGTTGAACTGATATTTGTATATATTTATTCAACAGGGGCTTTAATTTTGTTATGCCAAGGGATTTTACCACAGACAATTTGGAAAATGAATTTGCAAAGTTATAAGGTTTAAGTGGAGCATTATTTTATCAGTTCATATTGAAAAGAAAAAATTACTTCTGAAGCTGAAAGATGATTTTGATGGGAATAACTTTGTTGATCCAGGACATAATTGTTCAACATGTGAATGTTTGCTGGATGAGATGGTATCCCAAATGTTTGATCAATTATCAGATAATGATATTCCCAAAGATATCAAAATATTACTTGTTTATATTGCTAGCAATGTTTCACGTAAAGATTTTCCCAGAGGAGAGGAATTATTGTATGATACAAGTTTTTATTAAAAATTATGTGGATCTTTTGAAAGACATTGATTATTGAAATTAAAACATTCTGTAGGATACTACAATTCGGAGGATGTTTTTACTGTTTCATAATATTCAATGTTGTAAAATTAAATGCTTTTAGAAATTTTTTTGCAAATATCTTTGTTAGTTTATGAAATGCATCATCTCAATCAGATAAAAGTGCACGCAATTATATTGTCAAATATATTTTAAAAAATTATTGTTTCTTTGCTTCTCCTAAGAAAACAAATGAACCAGCAGAAAAAGTTTTGAAGTTGTCTCAAAATTTAAAAGTCTTGAAGTTGGTTTAAAATTTTTATCATATTGAAGTACATAAAGGAAAATAAAATGCAAAAGTTTTTAACTGTGATAAAACCTTGTGAAATAAATCCTATGAATATGAATAAAATTCTTGTTTCTTTGAATTTCTTATTCATTATTTTTATGGAAAACTGATTTTTTCATAAGTATTTTCTTAGAAAAGTTGAAAATATATCCTGATTGATTTCTTGGTACATGTTCTCTACTTTCCAATCAGTAAGAAATAATAATTGATTCCTATTAATAGGTAGGATATGCTAATTAACAAATTACTGGATATCACTAACAAAGTTCTTGTAATTGTAGATTACCATATATACACACGTATAGTTTTTATGATCAGTTTTTTATGCATAAAATAGGAGATCACACTATACATAGCTACATTTTTGAAGAGGTTAAAAATCATTCATTTTTGGTGACCGTTTACATTATACACAGGTGAACTTTTTCTGGGAAGAGTTAAAATTCATGTAAAAAAAAATCAGAGTTCACAAAGTACATTAAGTTAGCTTAGATATAAGTATATATGGTAGTAGTATTTTAGACCACCTCCAGTGACAAACTTCAACATTAAAACTGCCAAGCCTGTTATATGAATGGCCTTGAGTAAAACTTAATTCATCATCATCTATATTGGTATATTGATACACTGTAATGTATTTTTCTTGTCCCTCTTCTATAAATATTTTCATGGTAATTGTTCTGATGAACATTATGGTACATGAACTTTATGGATTTAAGTGCAGTACTAGATTAGTGGCAAGGCCTCATCATTTTACAGTTGAGATGGCTAGATGTAACCATAAGTACTTTACTGACAGTTTCTTCTATTGCACTTTTTGCTTGTGGAAGTCTATTCTGGATTCTTACTTCCCAATTAAATTTGATCTTCAAAAATTTAAATGCAATGTCAATAGTCATCTTCTGTTTTCTAAATTCCTGTTCTTTTATTGTTTTCTTGCTAAGAGAACAGACATTAACAGCAGAGTCAAGGGAGAAAGCATCCTTTTAACACATATTATTCAGGTATGAAATGTTAAATGTTGCAGAAAAATGACAGCAAAAATTAATGAATATATATTTATTAATAAAGCATTTGAAACTTTTGCTGTTTTAAAATTTATTTTAATAAAAGTAAATATTAACAATTGCTATCAAAGAAACATTTGCAGGAATAATATTCCCAAGAGTGATTGGGAATGTTAATGGAAAGTGAGAAAACTCAAGGCAATGGCTGACAGAAAAAATTCTTTACTCAACAAAAAAAGAATTGGTAAGCAACTTCATATATAAGTTTATATGGAATTTCATATATTACACAGTTGAGAATGGAATGAATAGAGACAATCAATTTAACTGAGGCTATATTTCACAAAAAGTTGCCTGCATTCAGTTGGTTTTGGATCATATACAAGAAGAATGTTGCAAAATTTGCAAACTTAGCCGAAAGAAAATATTAAGAATTTCAATTACATAAATTTGTGGAAGATGTAAGATTCTAATTATTACAAAAGAGGAGGACCAAATAGATGAGGAACATTTATGGAACATGAGAAAATTGAAGGGAGTGGCAAATATTATTCTATGGCATAAGTGTCAAGTTGTTAGAACTGGAAAGGGTCTTTCCATATAAGATGGATAGATTTACCTGTATCATATTTTTTGCTGAGAATGCAATGATGTACAATAATTCTTCCTTGGAATGTTTCAAGATGATCATATTTTGAAATATATGATGTGCATTTATGGATTAGTAACTTGGAAAATTTTACAAACAAGTATCCAAATCTTTGTGGTAGTTGTACAAAATCTGACAAAGTTTTAATAAATATACTTCATTATTAACTTTAAGGAGTCATAAACGAACTAATTTTGTCATTTTTGTTAGTATTTTCATTGAGGAAAGTGAATATTTTTTACTCTCACAAAAATATATTTCCCTAAATACTTGTTCATATATCAATATTAATGCTGAATTTGTTATTAATATCCACAAAATTGATAAAATGAAGATCTACATGCTATAGATAAATATCACTGTGACATTTCATATGTTGTATCAAACTTGACTTCTCTGTAAAGAAAGACAGATGCTACTGAAGAATATAGTTTCTATCCAATATGTCCACTTGTGGCATTTCAAACTGGAGTTTTGTGAAAAGACGAATCACACATTTCACAAGAATTATGTATTTGCTTATGCATATTCAAATGTAACTTATGGGGAAAGGAAGAAGCACAGACTCCACACATGGTTTCTCTCCTGTATCTATAAGTTTCAAATGTGCATTCTGCAAAAATGAAGAGCCACACACTTCACAAGAATAAGGTTTCTCTCCAGTATGTGTTCTGAAATGCTCTCTCAAGAGAAATTTCTTTGAAAAACAAGAGCAGTAGATTTCACATGGTTTATGGTTTCTCTCCAGTGTGTTCGATTGTGTTGATTCAAAGATATCCTATTTGAAAAGGAAGAGCCACACAAATCACAAGGTTTTTCTCCAGTATGTGTATACATGTGTTTCATAAAATCTGAGTGTTATGAAGAAGATGAGTCATATCCTTAGTAAAAATATGGTTACTCTCCAGTATGTGTTTGAATGTGTTGATTCAAGTTTGATTGCACTGAAAAGGAAGAGCCACAAACATCACAAGTATATGATTTCTCTCTACTATGTATTTGTATATGTCTTGTCAAAAATGACTTGGTTGAGAAAGAGGAGCCACACACTTCACAGGCATATGGTTTCTCTCCAGTACAGGGTTGCTTATGTGCATATAAACTTGAGAGTTGTGAGAAAGAAGAGCCACATATTTCACAAGAATATGGTTTCTCTCCAGTATGAGTCCGCTTATGGCATTTCAAGGTTGAGTGCTGTGCAAAGGAAGATCCACAGATTTCACAAGAATATGGTTTCTCTCCAGTATGTGTTAGCTTATGCTGTTTCAAAGTTGACTTTTGTGAAAAAGAAGAACCACATACTTCACAGGAATACGGCTTTTCTCCAGTATGTGTTCGCATATGCAGTCTCAAATTTGCCTTTTGTGAAAAGGAAGAGCCACAGACTTCACAAGAATATGGTTTTTCATTAGTATGTATTCGCTTATGCTCTTTCAAATATGTCAACTGAGAAAAGGAAGAACCACAATCTTCACAAGAATAAGGTTTCTCACCAGTATGTGTTCTGAAATGCTTCTTCAATACAAACTTCCTGGAAAAGGAAGAGCCACACACTTCACAAGAATACGGTCTCTCACCAGTATGTTTTCTCTTATGCACTTTCAAATATGACAACTGTGTAAATGAAGAGCCACAGATTTCACAAGAATAAGGTTTCTCTCCAGTATGTGTTCGTAAATGCTCCTTCAATACAGATTTCTTTGAAAATGAAGAGCCACACACTTCACAGGAAAATATTTTCTCTCCAGTATGTGTTTGTATATGCTCTTTCAAAAGTGACTGTTGTGCAAATGAAGAGTCACACACTTTACAAGAGTATGGTTTCACATCAGTATGTATTTGGAAATGCTGCAACAACAGATATTTCTTTGAAAAAGAAAAGCCACAGATTTCACAAGGGTATGGTTTCAGTCCTGTATGTGTTCGGAAATGCTTCTTCAATCCAAATTTACTGGTGAAGGAAGAGCCACACACATCACAAGAATATGGTCTCTCACCAGTGTGTGTTCTCTTATGCACATTCAAATGTGACAACTGTCTAAATGAAGCACCACAAACATCACAAGAATAAGGCTTCTCTCCAGTATGTGTTCGCATATGCTGTGTCAGAAATGATTGAGTTGAAAAAGAAGAGCCACACTGTTCACAGAAATAGGGTTTCTCTCCAGCATTTGATTGCTCTTGCATCCTCAAGTATAATTTGTCTGAAAATGAAAAGCATGAAACTTCACAAGAATACCATTTCCCATTACTGTAGGAACTTACATATTTTTTTAAAACTGAGCTATTAGAAAATTTATATCCACAGTTTTCCAACCTATGTTCTGATGCGTCATTTTCCATATTTTCTATATTTCAAGTCCGCAAATAATGATCCATTCATATCCATCAAATGCTCATATTTCTTTTACACTGGAGAATATGCAAAACAAAAAAAGGAGAAAAAAGCAAAAGTTATTCATTATAAAATATAAAATTTCAATAAATTAATTATACTACCCTATTTATATATATTTTATTGATTTATGTGATTGTTTTAAGTTATATACCATGTTCTTAAAGAGATCATTTCCTTTACACAGCTGCTGATGTTGATAAGTTTTTAATGTAGTGAGTCCGTGGGACCCACAGGTGGTGATTTGAGTGAATCCCTTTGAAATTCTATGGGTCACAACTAAAGTTTCTTAAAGTGCTGTGTTAAACTGCAGGGCTGCAAACTCTTTTCTTTTCTTTTTTGTACCATAATAATTGTAATCCTGCCAAATCACTTAAATTGACAGAATTTGGATTTTGTAAATTAAATGAATCAATTCAATATAAAAACTGTATTTACACTTAACCACAATTCAATTAAGAAACTATATTTTTTGAGAATTATGATAAAAATTAAATGAATAAATTCAAAACAAAAACTGTATTTACACTTAATCAGTTTAACTAAGAAACTATTTGTTAAGTATTATGACAAAGTGTATTAATATTAACAGAACAAGTTTTTTTTCAAATGATTCAATAAATTTAAAACAAAAATAGTATTTATATTTAATCAAGGTTCAAGTAAAAAAAAATATTTTTGAGAATTATGACAACAAAGTATCTTTAAATTAAATGAATAAATTCAATACAAAAATAGTATTTACATGTAATCATAGTTTAAGAAACTATATTTTATGAGAATTATCACAGCAAAGTTATTTTTAAACTTATAAAACAAAATTTGCTTTTATTTTTAAATCAATGAATTGGATGTGTTGACTTTGGTTTCTTATAAAAAGCAAATTGGATTATGTAAAATTTCCTTAAAAAGATTTAAGTAATTTCCTTTAAATCAGCATGGTCATAGGGGACTTATTTATCACAGATGCACCCAACTTTCACATTTGTTTGACACAAAATTAAAAAATATTTTTTTTCTGTAACAACTTAAATAACACCAAAATAAGTTACCAAATAAAATAGAGCTGGGTCTACTGAATGTAAATGAAACATTGTACCAACTCAAATAAGAACAAAATAATGACTGCAGAGCCTATGTAGCATCAAAATAAATTAATAAGAGTATTGATGTTAACACATGGATAAAACATTCTCATCACCTTGACAGAGTCTACAAACTGTCACCTCGATCTTTTAGCCTGAAAATAATCAACTAAATCAAATGTGAGATTAATTGATGAGAAAATTAAGCCAGTCAATTACCATGAAACATTTAGCACAACAATGAAACTTAATTAAAACAGTGGAAAGTATGTTGAGAAGTATCAAATGATGCTGGTATGTTTGTGTTGTATTACGATCAGATTAATGTGAATAAACTCAATATAATTTGTCAGTGATTAGAAGTACTTCATAATGTACAGCTTTCTCTGATTGAACCCTTTCCATTTGTCCAGTGCCTCTTCAAAAGGGAACTGACCTTTCGAACCCCAGTTTGAGCTTAAGAAACTGCTCTTGATGTTCTGATAACAGCCTGTTCCAGAGAGGGGTGAGAATGAGGTTCTCAAACGAGAACCCTCGTTCACAGTCAGCTGTATGCACAGCCAAGGTGTTGGCCAATTGAGCAAGGATGGTGAGGTTGGGGAAATCTTTTAGGTGATATTTTGTCACCAATGCTCAAAGCTTCCACATGCTGTTTCTGGGGTAGTGCTATGATTTGACAACTTTCTTCAGCAGGTCCGCCTCCAGTTGAGACTGAACAGCATCCTCATTGTTCATGTGTATAGTGGACAATGAGAATTTCCAAGTCCTCTTTTCCATAGATCTTCAACTCTCCCTCATGAAGCAGATGGAATAGAGACTCACACCAGATGCCCACAACAGGAAGGTGTTTGGAAACCTGGAGTGTATGTTATTTATGAAGTTGTTGCTAAATTTATTGTACACTTGTTACAGATTGAATGTGGCCTTTGTGATCTGATGCTCACTCTTGTATATGTTGCCCCAAATGTCTCTGGCTAATAATATCAGGTTGGGAGAGGTCATTTCATTGAGCTTTTCCATATCCTTGATGGCAAAATCTAACTTTATTTTTATTAGACCCACATCCACATTTTCCATTTGCAGGAACTGGGATAAGACTATGTCAGAGGCCATGGCATCCATCATAAGAGCAGTGATGCTAATGAACTACTCTGTTGCATTTTTCAGGCCTTTACTGAGATCCTGAGACACTTCAGCAATGCATGCTATCTATTGTCTTGTGTAGTCTGAAGAGCATTGTAGTATGATAGCCAAAAACAGAATGCATCTCTTTCTAAGTGAGTACTGAGTTTTCCAGCAGTTTATGTATATATTTTATACTGGCTGCTCTTTTGTAATTAGCTCAGAGGTAATAAAACAGATCAGTCAGTATGTGCTGATTTTCTTTGAGATCAGATATTGACTCTTCTACTTGAGATGTGTATAAGGTCAAGAAATGGGGAGATTGGACCTAAGTAGTATGCCAGTGTAGTCTTTTTTTCTGTCATCACTACAGTCCCATCCAATCCCATGTTCATCACTATAGTCCCATCCAATCCCATGTTCATCACTTTAGTTAATGGAGTTTCCAATTCTTACATCACATCTTGGATGCATCTTTCAACTCCTGAACTTGTTGCATCAATGCACTTTTTATTTGCCACAAAATGAATGCTTGGTAGAAATGACTCAGGATCAATAAGTTTGAACATATACAACAATGTGTTTGTTATTATGTCTGTAGATTTATCTATGAGCACAGGATTCCTTTACTTTTTAGAACTGCAAGCGCAGTGTCTGCCATACTAGACAGCAGCTTCTCAGCTGTATATTGGGAAATGTATTTTACTGCTTTTTACTGTAGAGATAAGAACTCTGTGAATCCAATCTCTGTGTAATGACTCACAGTTTGACAATGGGACTCTCTCCTGGGCTATCCAGTGAGTGCTTTTTAAAAGCACCAGCACCGCTTTGTCCTGCTCCCTGTCCAACTTCACCTTACTTTGTTCTAAGTCTTTTTGCAGAGTAGAAAACAAGCTGAGAAAGGGATTCAGAGGTAGAAATGCAGTAATTAAGAAATGTAATTTTGTGTTTATAATTGGGCTGTAATTATAAAGTACGGAAGACCAACCAGAATACAATTAAGTTGCGTTATTTGAGTTAAGCATTGTTCTCCGTTGTTAAGGCCTTCACTTTTGTGAAACACATGTGGAGAAGTTAATTTGATTTTTCAGTTTCAACTGAGAAGGGTACCTACAAGTATCAGTATCATCTTATGAAATTTATATGATCTTATTTTTATATTAATCTCAGTTATGACATTTTTCCAGAAATGAAATATCAAAATTAATAATAAAATGAATGGAAATACAAATAACACAGTAAAATGTAATAAATGTACATAAAATTATAGTATTTTATGTACACTTCCGATAAAATTTCATAAGAAAGGTACCTATAAATTAATTAGATACCTTTCTTATGAAATATGAAATTTAATCTCACTCTTAACAGTCTTATTTTAATTTCTTTATAATATATTTCCCATAAAGCAACGTAAAAGTTAAAGCTAAGTACAAAAAAAAAAAAAAATTAGAGCGCTGAAAGTTTTCCTTAAAAATAACGAGGTAAATAATTTGTTCACTTAAATCTAAATAACTTCACTTTTCGCCTTCCGGAGAACAAATTATAATCATGTAAATCCGTCAATACGTCATTCAGCACCTGTCAAGTGACACGAAAGGTTATGACCTGCTTTGTTTTATTTTCAAATTACATCTTTTCGGTGCAGAAGTTAAGTCAACCTTGGTTCAAAATATTTTAAATAAACATTATAATTTCTGATTTTCTTAAAATAAGTTTTGAAAAAATGATAATTGATTTTTAAAAGAATTTCAAAGTGAGATTTTCATCTTTTTTATAAAATGGAAAAAAATGGATGTCATAATCAATTATCTGTCAATTTTGCTGACTCAAAAAAAAAAGATTTTTAACGAAAATTTCAGACGTGCTCGGAACGATTAAAAAAAATGTAAAAAATAATACCCCCAAAATACTTTGATCTTTCCTCTTTAATAATAACATGAACATTTACACTATACTATAAAATTTTGTTTTCGTCAAATTTGGCGTCTTTTTCATCATGCTATGCTCTTTTTTTAGCGATCTCATGGAGGTACCTAAAACGTCAATTTCGCACCCCCAAAAACAAGTCACCACAGTTAGACATGTTTCTCTTATTTCCAACTAAAAAATTAAGTAATGTTTGTTTCCAATTATCTTTAAATTTTCCTCAAATAACTTTGGAAAGGGTAATTAATTTTTACAAGATTTTTAAACGCATAATTTAATTTTTGTTTACATATTTCTAAAAAATGGTGGACATGAACAATTTTGAGCAAAATTGCTGACTAAAAAAAAACAAGATTTTTGACTAAAATTTCAGATGTGTTAGGACACATTAAAAAATTTAAAAAAATAATCAAAAAATACTTTCGTTTTTCCTAATAATGATCATTTATATTAAATTTTAAATGATAAAAAATTGTTTTCATCAAGTTTGGGGCTTTTTTTTTCATTACAGTAAGGCTTGTAAGCTCTTTTTTTTTTTAGCGTAATGGAGTTTCAGTTACCTATTAAAATCTGACAATTATTTGATTATTACAAGAATTTCTAAAAATCAATACGTTAAATCAAGACGCTAGATTTTCTTATTCTTGGTTCCTCGTTGATTCAAAAAAACAAAACATTTTTAACCAAAATTTTGGACGTTCTAAAGTGGATAAAAATTCCTTTGATCTTTCCTTTTAATAATGACAAAGATTTTGACAATATTATCTTATTTTTATTAAGTTTCGGGCATTTTTTTCATCGTGGTTTTCTCATTTTTTAGCAAATCAGTGTTGGTAGCTAACTCCTCATCTCGGAAATTCAGACAGAAATTAACTTTTTATTTTCTTGCAATTAAAATCAAAATTAAAACTTCATAAAAGATATTCACATCATTGCAACACGTTGTAATTTTTTTTTAACAAGTTTGTGGTCATTCGGTCCATTGACTAAAAAGAAAATTTATTTTAAAGAAAAAAAGTTTTGAACAACACTAACGAACCAATGTGAAGCGGACTTTGAATTAAATCTAAGAACAGCTCATGCTTTAGAAATTTTCTATCTTCGATTAAAAAAACATTAATATATTTCAAAGATTATTCATGTCTCTACATTTCAAAATGATTTATTTTGAGAAATAAACAAGTAATTTGAATTCTTAGTTTAAGTTGAGCATTCGTCGCTACAAAAACTTGCATCAATATTCGTTAAATCTATTTAAATAATAAAAAAAAATAAATAAAAATGAGAAAATACAACGAATAAAAAATGCGGCGAAGAAGGAACATTTTTCTGTAGGTTTGAGTTTGAAATATTTTTCTATTTACCTTTCATGTCGACTGTTATTTTTTTTCAAATTTGATCCGTTTCTCAGCAATCGACACAATTTTTGTCTTGTTCAATTCATAACAATAATAATGAAGTTGTAAGGAATGGCAAACTGAACGCAGAAAGAAATGAAAAAACACGGGAAGAAAATTTTTCATGCGTTAACAATAATATTAACGGACAAATTATTGCAAAAAATGTAAAAACGGTGTAATAGATAATCGCATTCCTTGTGTAAAAGTAGGTTTCCTGTGTCTTAGATGCGAATTTGAAACCTACCGTTATCTAATATGATCTCCAGCTATAATTTTACCTCAGACGGTCACTTCGATGTAGCATGACTCCAAAATATTATTTAATTTACTCAGCAAATGACATTATAACCAGCCAACCACCTATACAGCAAATACGGTGACTACACATTGAAGAGCAATTAAAACACTTTTTGTTTACAAAAAAACATAATTTGACTTCAATTTTGGTTTGGTTTTGAAAAAAATAAGAAACTAAAAAAGAAAATATCTTTTGGTCTTTAAATTTGTTTTTTTAACTCATTTTTTATAAGTTGTTTTCTTTTCTTATAAAAAAGTTTTCTGTCACTAAAAAAGCGATGATGAGTTTGTCAACAAAAAATTAAAATCTGATTTTAAAACATTTCTTAAAATAATTTGGGTCTCTTTGAAACCTGTTTAGTTTCTGTTTACAAACTGAAATTTTTTAAATTATTTTGAAAATAGGCTAAATGCCAAATTATTCGGATTTCGATTATGCAAAATGCAACGAAAACCGCATTTTTAAACAAGTTTTTTCTGTTCTCTTATGAACTTGGGTTAAAAAGGCCACGCGATTGTTGTATGAACATGACCTTCACACTAATGTTAATGGACGCACTTTTACCGCCATGGACTCTAAAAACCGAAAAATATAAACAAATCGAAAACGCATTTTAAATAACTTAAAATGCCTTCTATGGACTTAAATTTTGGTTCTATATTTGAAAGAAAGGCCTAACTTAAATTAAAAGAAAAATTAATTTCCGTACATAAACAGGATTGTAGCAGAGAAATGTTTTTTGGGGGAGAGGGGACACAAAATATAGCCCCTGGACCCTCAATATCCGGTGTTTTTAATCTTTCGTCTTCTTTCTCTTTTTATCTGTGAGAAAAATATATACAATGAAAGAGATAAGGATTTTAAAGCAAATGCTTTGTTTTTTTAATTCTTTTCCATTTGTTTGTGTATTTTTATTTTATTTTATTGAATTGAACCCACCTTCTTTCTATATGCCAGAAATCTGCCCACTAGGAAAAAAATCACATGGGAAAGTGCCCATCAAGACAATTTGCTCATCATATATTTTTCCAGTATAATTTTATAAGTTAGTTCTTTTTTGTTGTTTTTAACTAGTGGCAAAACTTCCAATCAGGACAACATTGAATGTTTTGACTTATAGATGTTCAGCACACATTTTAAATCTGCTGGCTCATGATTTACAAGTTCCCAATGTAAATGAACATGAGATTTATGCAGATAAATACTTTAAGAACAATCATTATGTCTCAGCAAGATATCACCAAGAATCTACAGCTTGTTTTAGTAGTAACTTAAATTTCTATGTTTGGGTCTTCAGGTCTGGCACCAGGTCTTGGTCAGGAGGTCTTGGCGAACAATGTGGATTCCAGTAGCAATAGTATAGGGACTCTGTGTATGTGTCTCTGTCTCTTGTGTGTCCAAGCTTATATGGAGTCCTGCATCCAGTAGGGGTTGTCTAGCGTTTATTTTGGTTGTCTTCTACCCTCAGCATCAACCTTTTCTAAATTTCCATATATAAAAATACATTTACAAGTGGTTTTCCAAATTTGGGGCTTTTCAGCTTCCTTTTGAGAGTGGTCAGAGGGACCAAGCCACCCCTTAACTCTGACTCACTTTACGCCTCACAGCTCCAGATAGGTGGTGCTAATCTCTCTTCCTTCTACCACTTCCTCAGCAGCCAACCTCAGTCCGCTGTTGTGACAAAGAATCCAACTCCCAGATAGCATAGTGAAAACAAAAGGGATTTTTAGTTATTAATCTTTCTTCATCAGCTTGTCCCATGCTGGGATCTCTCAATTGACCAGACCACTCAAGAATTGGAAAAGGAAAGAAAAATTATTTCCACTCTCCTTAAAACAAAAGTTTGTTTTCTCTGTCTATGCATTTTTTTTTTTACAATCAATAGACCACACAGCCTTTTTTGCCCATAGTCATTTCAAAATAGTAATTAATTTTTCCTTACCACTTGTATCCAAATTAATGTTTGGATATAAAATTTTCTCTGGATGAATGTCACCAAATTATAATGATGAATGCATCCAGTTGGTCTCTATCTCTGTGGGGATACTTTTCTTCTACATGGCTAATTTCTAATTCAAAACAGATGATTTTTTTCTGGCCCTTTCTTTCCAGAGGAATTGTGAATGTTATTTATTTCGGCGACCACCCTGGTTTCTTTATCATCAAATTGTTTTTATTTTATCTGACATCATTGTGGACACCTTGATGGTCTCTTTCTTATCAGTGGGAAGTGGGGAAGGATGGGTAGTCATGGCTTTGCTCAATCTTACTGTGAATTCCATCTAGTTAAATTTGGGTTTGATTCTTCTTGGAATTATTTCAAAAACATGATTTTTTCAACGCATTTTGTTTTTAATTTTCTTCTCAAATTTTCCATCCATCTTCGTGCAATTTCAACAATAACCATCCAGTTAGTAGACTCTCTCCTCTTCCTTTTTTCTTTCTCTTTCTGTTTGATCAACCTCCAGAGATCTCAGTATTAATATACAAAGTTTACCTTTGTATGACTTGGGGGGGGGATTACACTATTGAAAATTTTAAAGCTTCCTCAATGAAAATAACAGGTTCTTCTGTCACATAACTATTTAATAATTATTGAGTTTTAATTGCAGCTACAGTCCTATCATAAAATACTTTTCAATAGTGGGAAAGTTTTTGTCTATCAATCGATTTTGAATAAATGACTACTTCTCTTAGTTCTGTGCATTTAACAAATTTACTTTTTTCCTGCTCAAAAAGTCATCTTTTCACAATGTTTCATCTTGCTATTATTTCCTTACATTTTGAATAAAACTAATTCTGAACAAGATTCAGTTAGCCAATTATTATATTTTTTAACCACATGGAATATAAAAAAATATAAACCCTTTTTTTCCTTGTCCACAGTTTATTTTCAAGTGACAAATTTATGGAAAAAAGCTCTGGTTTATATCATTATATCTGTCTGAATTTCTGGGACAAGGAGTTACCATTATTCAGACTATTGTCCTCATCTTTGTTGTTTTTATCATAACATTTTGACATTACTTATTTTTTCCTTTCTCAGGTGCATATCGATCTGGGTAACCTACATGGAATTCTGAACTGCACCCTTTATTTAATCTACATGGGGGAGCATGTTTAGGGATATCGTCTTGTTCTTATTTTTATTTAGTGCTATTCAGTTATGTATCAACCGTTTCCACTGAGTACAAGTTTTCACTGTCTGACCCAAGGATTGAACTCACAATCACTATGTCACCAAATCCATCCAGATTGATATACACCTGAGGAAGGGCGGAGGGCACAATGGCTGAAACATCGTTATATGATTATTATCACATAACTATAATTGTATGCACATTTAATAGTTTTAACTTTTTGCATAAAATTTCTCAATCCAGTTTACCATTTGGATTCATCTTAATCAGGAATTTTGTTCCACCATATAAACCTTTTATCATGATATGCAGAACTACTTTTATTAATTTCTCAGGATCTTCAGCATAACCAAGTAGGCCTCCACCTTGATATTTTCAGTATAATCAAGTATGTCACCTCTTTGGTATTTTCGGCATATCCAAGTATATCTCGTCTTTGGAGGAAGTATGTCTCCTTCTTGGTATTGTTAGCATAACCAAGTATATCTTCACCTTGGTAAATTTAAAATGATGCATTTTTAAAAAAATTTGTGAATTTATTACATATATCTCCAAGTAAAGTCATCGAATTTGGGTACATTTGATATCAAAACACTTAGAGTTCTTATACTGGGTAGCTTGTAATAATTTTTGAGTTTGCAATACAAATGTAACAGCCGTAACACTGATGGAGCCATATTAGTGTATGAAATGTCATTTAGTAATGTGACGTATTGAGAGAGGCTAGAATACTTGGTGAATGAATAAAAATGCCAAGTAGAAAAAAATTATAGCAACTAGTTAATTAAATTGGAACTTGAAAAAAAAAGCTACATTTAAAAGGTATGTCCAATTTTGACCTTTTTAGCGTTTTTTTTTAGTTGTTTTTTTGTCAGTTGAAAGACATATTAATTTCGAAATTCTTGTAAAAATTAACTACTTGTTGGATTTTAATGAAAACTTCAGAACTTATTCAGAAATGAATGAACTTATTTTAGATATGTTTGTCTCTTTGAAAGTCATGGTATAAATATTTTTTTTTTATATCTGTTACCCCCCCTCGAACTTAATTTTATGAAAACACAAAAAAAAATTTATTTGCAACCTCAATTTTTTTTTTTTAATTAAATGCACAAAACTCTGAAAAATCTAAATCATCGATTTTTTTGTTAAAAAAATGTCCGAAATTGTCCAAACTTTTACCTCAATTGTAAAAATACAAAACCCAATAAAACTAAGACAATATTTAATTAAGAAAGTTTTTAATGGCTTTTCTGAATAATATATACGAAGGTAATTATTATCTGAAAGAAAAAAAATTTTTTGATGAACAATAAATTTTTACATTAATTTTCTTTTTTTTTTTCAATTTTAAATACACAATATGACAAAAGGTTGTTATATATTTATACATTAAGTTCTTTCTGCAACCTTATGGAAATGATATATTATGTTCTCTACTTTTTAAAGATCATAAATTTGAAAGCTTATTAAAATCTGACAACCATAATTATTTTAAAAATAATTTTTAATATTCCAAAATTGTATTTAAAATCGTCTACAACGAAAGTACGGATGCACATTGTTGAAATAATGTCACATGAGTAGTTTCCTTTGATAGAAGCAAGTTTTTTTTTTTACTTCAGAAATGGCTTTGATTCGTTCAGTAACAAGAAAACAACGCTTGTCAAGTTTTCTGAATATCGTCGTATTATTTTCAATTTCTTTCTTTTTCTATTCAAATATAATCGAATAGTGGGATAAAAGAAAATATCAACTATTTACAATTACAAAAAAAAAAAAAAACGCCCTTGGAAGTCCACCCAAATTTTCAAGTTTGAAATCGAATGCATAAATTCATTGTACATTACTTTGGAATTATTATCCACACAACAAATTATCAATTAAAACGATTTTTGTAGTTTAAATTTTCTTGAGTTAGCTCGCTACTACTCAAACTAAAAAATACTTGTCGAGTCAAAACAAAACCAACATAGCTGCTATTAGCATGTTAATTTTATTAATAAATAAAATAAAACTCATATTACTGCCATATAATTATTAATAAATAGAAAAAAATCTGCCTTAATAAAAAAGAAATAAAATCTCATTTCATTAAGTTAACCCGTTTCAATTAATGGTGTTTCATGTAATTTTTATATTCTCAGAAAAATATTTCATGACTGAAATAATAAACCTCAATTTAAAAAAATATATTTTTTTTACTGTTTTATTTTTACTTGTAAAATTTGATTTTCTTTCATAATTTAAATGTTATTTTCAGTGCAGAATTCTTCCTCAAACGTAAGGTAAAAAAAAAAAAAAAATTTGAAAGTGAATTTTTTTAAAAAAAATCTACTAACCAGATTCACTTAAAATTAGAACGAATTATATCACTTCTGTGCTACCATCCAATAAATTTCCGTACCGTAAGTTGTGAATATATTGACGTACATCAATCAACGCCTGTCAAAATAGAGCACCCTGGTTGGAAATATCTCTCTTAAAAAATTTTCTGCTAAAAATGTAAGTAATGTTTCTTTCAAATTACATTAAGTATACTTTAATCATTCTAAATTTCCTAAGATAACAAAAGAAAAAGGTGTAATTGATTTTTCATGATTTTTTAACTAACAAACTATGATCTTTCCGACAGAAATGTCGATAAGTTCGATTTTACGAAATTTTTTGACTCAAAAAAAAAACAAGATTTTTAATAAAATTTTTAACATTTATAGGAAGGATTAAAAAATCTGAAAAAATATTCAGAAAATACTTTGGTCTTTCCTCTTTAATAACAACATAAATATTTAAACGTTAAAAATTGTTTTATCAATTTGGGGACCTTTTGTCGTCAAGGTATACCACTTTTTAGCGAAATATTGGACATACCTAGTTTTAACTGAACCTATAAAATGCTTTGGAGAATGGTATGAGTGGGCTTTGAAACCAAAATAAACCTGGTAAAATTTAAGTAAATTCAGTACAACTGAATTTTCCCTACTCCACTTTGCATATCCAAGGAAGTTGCAGTGACAAGATTAATGAGTTTACCAAAATTCTGCTAAATCCAGAAGAAATTCAGAAATGTTTTTTATCATCATTTTTTAAAAAATCATTTCACTCCATGCAAAGCAATAAAGTCCTAAAGATGCAAGGGGCTAAGAAGTGTGGAAGAATATGAGAAATAGAAAACATTATTAAGCAGAGAGGACAATAAAAGAACAGTGATTAAGAAGATAGAAGATATCGATTGACACTGCATTCAAATTTCTGAAGATCAAAGTATACTGGAAAGCAAGAAGTCAAAAGAGAGTGAGAGTAGAAACTGTTACTATAAAACTTATGCTTGCATCGAGCCATTTCAACTGTAAAATGAGGAGACCCTGCTGCCAATCTAGTACTGTGTTTAAATTTGTAAAGTCTGGGTACCAAAGAGGAAAGCTCATCAGAACAATTACTATGAAAATATTTATAGAAAAGGTACAGGAAAGCCATGTTACAATGGTGGGAAAGTGACTGAAGCCAAGATATCAGGTCAGGAACAGCAAAATTGCAGATTCTTTATTAAATTTTATCAAGAATCTCTAAATACATATCAAAAGTGCCAGACCAGATGTAACAGCAATATTTAATGAATGGACAAATAGAAGGCATATAAATGTCTTAGATGGAATCTGGTGCAAAACATATCGTAAAATTACATTGAAACCTTGCCAAAATATCTGGTCCTGAGTACTTTAGAAGAATGGGTCACATGCAATGCTAATAGGAAGTTCTTTGTTAAGGGATAAGATCAATCAGTGCCATGTGTAGGGTGGTAATGGATATAAATTGAGATAAAGTCATGTAGATGGTTGGTAAGGTGGAGCTGGTAATGTGTACAAGGTTTGCCGGAAGGTCACGCTGTTAGTTCATCCATAGTTGGTAGAGGAGCTGCCAGGAATGTACATATTAATTTCAGAGGGAACTGGCCAAAAGTTCACATAATTTCTTGCTATAAGAGAATTGTTGCTCTATCCTTTTCTTCTCTACTCAAGCCAAAAGAAATGCCACCTCAACCCCCCCCCCCCAAATCAAAAACAAAAAACATTCATCTAATGTACCAATTATACTTTTCTTGATACTGCAAGACCTTAGTGGAAAATTTGACCAAATGTATTTTGTAAACTTTATGGATAGTATTTCATTAAATTGTTGGTGATCGTCATGCCAACATTTGTTTTGCTTTTTTGCTTATTATCTTTTCAACAGTTAAGTAAACTTCCAGGAATCCAAAAACCATGGCTGGCTGAATTGTAAAACATAGTGTTTCAAGGGGTATGTTTCTGCAGGTATACAACAAACTGGCACTAGACAACTTTTTCTGGCACTGCTAGCCATGGCTAGAATAGTGATTTGGATGATGCAGATGGAGGAAATCTTGTTATGTGATTGCTATTCTTGTCAGGATTTGATCAGATTCTTTGAGCCTCAGCTCAGGGTGAAGATAAGAACTGATAGAAAGCGTTTGGTATTGACAGATTTTAACGAAAGTGGTGAGCCTGGTTTTTTCATGAATGGGGCTAGCCTTGATTTTCTTTTTTAAGTCTCCCAAGTCACAATGGGGTGGTTTCTGGTGGAACCCTCCCCTGGTTAAGATAGACTCTTCTTGTGTACATACTTAATGTGAGTAAATGTCATTCCCAGCCTGTGCCTGTCTTCTCCCAATGATCCAAGCCGTGATTCCCAACCTCTACAGTTTGTTTTAGCCTACACTTTTCATCTCAACTGCATCAGTATTTTTAATTTTCTAATGCCCATAACTTATGGTATCTTTCAGCCTCCCTTGGAGAGAGAGCCTATTGAATTTTGTCAGAAGACAGAATACAGTAGCAACTTTTCTTTTTTGCATTTGTTTTCGGGGTCATTGCCCACCTCCCCATTATTTCAAAACATTGATATAACTTTTGTATATATTTTTGTATACACAATTGTACATATGATTCTTTTTTTTGGTAGGTGGCCTGAGCTGTGTGCGTGTGTGAGGTATTTTGGTGTATGTTAGAGTGAATAGTGATGGATAGATTCTTATGATGAAGGAGTAAATTATAAAGAATGAATGGGTCATAAATCTGATTACGTAGGTATAGGATAGTGTCGACCTGCCTTGACACATCTCCCTACTTTCTCAGCCTTGTGCTACAATTAATATCTTCAGTTCGTAATGGTGGCCAGATTGAGGTTTATACAAAACCTAGATATTAAAAAATATTCAAATACATAAACAAAAAACATTTTAATTAAAAACTGAAATACCTCCAATAAAAAAAAAATTGCTATATTACTCATCCTGATGTGTGGTTGGCAATATGAATGGATGGAATCAGACTTTTATGATGGGCAAGTTCATCTTCTGACCAGTAGTCACGCTGATCCCAAGCATAACTGTAAGAATAGACATAGCACACAGATACATACTATTTTTTGATTTTGTTGTCACTTAATCAAAAAAAAATTCCCCACATCCACTCCTTTACTTCTGTCAAAGTGGATGCCACTTAGAAAACTAGTCTTCAAAAAGAAATATCTGATGGTATATTAAACAGAAACATTTGAGATTGAGATAAATCTTCATCTTCCACATGGTTGTCGATAGTATCACAGCTGAATGTACCTAAAAACTGACCATACATGTCTATCATGCTAAATCCATCTTGCAGTTCTGAATTCATTTAATTCTTATGACAACAAAAGAATTAAGCATTATTTTATTATATTGTTTATTAGCAAATTTATAAAAATATGTGAACCAATGATAATTCAATATTATTTAGCATATTATAAAGAAATAACTATAAAACAACTCTTTATTCATAAATTTATAAGCTGCAACAAACCTAAAATATAAATTTTGAAATACTGCTTTTTCCAGCCATTTCTTTCTTTTGCTCTCGTCCTATAAATTCACTGAAATAATTTGCGAACATCTCAATTCATATCAGGTTTTTTTTCCTCGAGAAATGACAACAAAAATTTTAAATACTATTTATTAGATTGTTTAATTACAAGAATATGTTTAATATTTTTGTTGTCAATTCTTAAGAACAAAGAGAATGCATAAATCCAGTTTCTGATGTTTAGGTTTCAATAAAATTTTCAACATAGTTTTTTAAAACAATAAAAATAGCTGAGGGAGTAGACAGTCAGAGAAGAAACTGCCCTTTTGACACTACATTATTTCTTTTCAGGTATGAAATGTTGAATGTTGCAGAAAAATGACAGCAAAAACTGATGAATATATATTAAAAAAAAGCATTTGAAACTTTTGCTGTTTTAAGATTTCTCTTAATGAAAATAAATATTAACAATTGCTATTAAAGAAAAAAATATTCCCAGAGTGATTGGGAATGTTATGAAAAGTGAGAAAACTCAAGGCAATGGCTGACAAACAAATTCCTTTACTCAACAAAGAAAGACTTGGTGAGCAACTTCATATAAAAACTTTTATGGAATTTCATAGGTTACAGTTTGTTGAGAATAAAATGAACAGAGACAATTTAACTGAAACTATATTTCATAAAGAGCTGCATGCATTCAGTTGGATTGGGACAAGAAGAATGTTGCAAAATCATCCAGTTAAAATATTAAATATAAAAAATTTGTATTATAGAAATTTGTAGAGAGTGAAAGATTCACATTGTTCTTAGGGAGAGGAGGGCTGAATCCATCAGGAACATTGCTGGAATGTGAGAAAATTAAAGGTAGAGGCAAATATTATTCTAACAAGTTACTGAGATGATTATATCTGCCACCATATTTTGAAATATATGATGCGCATTTATGGACTGGTAACTAATACAAATTAGTGGCCAAATCTTTATGATCACTTTACAAAATCTATCAAGAGTTTTTATGAATATTCTTCATTATTAACTGTAAGGAGTATTAAACTGACTAATTTTGTCATTTTTCTGGTATTTTCCATTGAGAAAAGTGAATATTTTTTTTACTCTCACTGTGACACTATGATTCGGATATATGCGCACACGTGTGTGTGTGTGCACCCGCACATCTGTGTGTGTGTATATATACACCCCCACATCTGTGTGTGCGTGCGCGCGCACACATATGTGTGAGAAGATTAGTTAGATTTGACCTGGGCATCAAACTTCAAGACCAAATGATTAGATTAGGAATCTAGATAAAAACATATGGCGAAAAGGGTAGATAAGTGTTAAGTACTTGTCAAAATACTAAGATAGGAAAAAGACCGGCTCTGGTCAAAACTTAAAAGGGTTTGAATTTAATGTCCCTGAATCGGAGTCAGCTAGGAAATATTTTTATGTCCACTTTCTTCAAAGAGAGAAATGGTCATGAAAAAGTTATGGGTTTATTCGTGGGTGTCCCTTGTCTGGAAATGATGAAAGAGGATTCTCCATATATACGGCAGCGCTTTGGGCCACGGGTAGTTAGACTTAGTTTAGGTTAGAGGAAGGTTGATTTAGGCCGGAGCACGTAACATCGAAGAGCAACCCATTAGCAGCCGAACATTGTTAGTTAAGATATATATTTTTTCCGCCAGCCGAGAATCAACCAAGAGTTATCATCCACAAAAAGGTCACACACCTTCTCTCCTCTTTTCGTCCTACCCAAGTTTGTAGTTGTGTTTTTCTTTTACCTGTGAGCCTACCTCTCGCTCGATCCACCGCACAGAAATTCTACGACGTGGGGTCTATATCTTTGTGCAGCGAGTTGCAGAGGTGGGTAGTCTCACATCACAGTAAAAATATATTTTATTAAATAATTGTTCATGTATCAATGTTAATGCTAAACTGTTGAGTTATGAATATCCACAAAGTTGATAAAAGGAAGATCTACATGCTACAGATGAATATCACTGACATTTCATATACCGATCCATCTTGACTTTTCTGTAAACAACGACAGATTCTACTGAAGAATATAGTTTCTATCCAATATGTGTCCGCTTATGGTGTTTCAAACCAGAGTTTTGTGAAAAGGAAGAGCCACATACTTCACAAGTATACAGTTTCTCTCCAGCATGTATTCGGATATGTTTCTTCAAACATGACTTGGTTGAAAATGAGGAGCCACACACTTCACAGGTATATGGTTTCTCTCCAGTACATGAGAGCTTATGTGTATATAAACTTGATCGTTGTGAGAAAGAAGAGCCACAGATTTCACAAGAATATGGTTTCTCTCCAGTATGAATTCGCTTATGGTATTTCAATGTTGAGTGTTGCGCAAAAGAAGAGCCACAGATTTCACAAGAATATGGTTTCTCTCCCGTATGTATTCGCTTATGCTGTTTCAAAGTTGACTTTTGTGAAAAAGAAGAACCACACACTTCACAGGAATACGGCTTTTCTCCGGTATGTGTCCGCATATGCTGTTTCAAAGTCGACTGCTGAGAGAAGGAAAAGCCACAGACTTCACAAGAATATGGTTTTTCATTAGTATGCGTTCGTTTATGTTTTTTCAAATATGTCAACTGTGAAAAGGAAGTGCCACACTCTTCACAAGAATATAGTCTTTTGTCAATATGTGTCCTCTTATGCACTTTCAAATGTGTAAAATGTGTAAAGGATGAGCCACAGACTTCACAAGAATAAGGTTTCTCTCCAGTATGTATTCGGAAATGCTCCCTCAACTGATATTTCTTGGAAAAAGAAGAGCCACAGATTTCACATGGATATGGTTTTTCTCCGGTATGTGTTCGATGATGCTGATTCAAAGACGTCCTGTTTGAAAAAGAAGAGTTACATAAAGCACAAGAATAAGGTTTTTCTCCAGTATGTGTATACTTATGTTGCATAAAATTTGAGAGTTGCGAAAAGGATGAACCACATTCTTTGCAAAGATATGGTTTCTCTCCAGTATGTATTCGAATGTGCTGCTTCAAAGTTGATTGCACAGAAAAAGAAGAGCCACACACTTCACAAATATATGGTTTCTCTCCAGTATGTATTCGCATATGTTTCTTCAGATATGACTTGGCTGAGAAGGAATAGCCACACACTTCACAGGCATGTGGTTTCTCTCCAGTACATGATAGCTTATGTGCATATAAACTTGATGGTTGTGAGAAAGAAGAACCACAGATTTCACAAGAACATGGTTTCTCTCCTGTATGCATTCGTTTATGGCCTTTCAAAGTTGAAAGATGTGCAAAGGAAGATCCACAGATTTCACAAGAATATGGTTTCTCTCCAGTATGTGTCCGCCAATGCCGTTCCAAACTTGACTTTATTGAAAAGGAAGCACTACACTCATCACAAGAATAAGGTTTCTCACCAGTATGTGTTCTGAAATGCTTCTTCAATGCAAACTTCATGGAAAAGGAAGAGCCACACACTTCACAAGAAAATTGTCTCTCGCCAGTATGTGTTCTCTTATGTACTTTCAAATTTGACAACTGTACAAATGAATAGCCACAGAGTTCACAAGTATAAGGTTTCTCTCCAGTGTGTGATCGCTTATGCAGTTCCAAACTTGACTTTACAGAAAAGGAAGAACCACACACTTCACAGGAATATGGTTTTTCTCCAGTATGTGTTCGCATATGCAGTTTCAAAGTTGACTGTTGTGAAAAGGAAGAGCCACAGACTTTACAGGAATACGGCTTTTCTCCAGTATGTGTCCGCATATGCATTTTCAAACTAGATTGTCGTGAAAAGGAAGAGCCACAAACTTCACAAGAATAAGGTTTTTCCCCAGTATGTATTCTAAAATGTTTGTTCAATATAGATTTTCTGGTAAATGAAGAGTCACACACTTCACAAGAATATGGTCTCTCACCAGTATGTGTTCTCTTATGTGATTTCAAATGTGATGACTGTCGAAATGAAGAGCCACAGACTTCACAAGAATAAGGTTTCTCTCCAGTATGTGTCCGGAAATGCTCCTTCAATATAGATTTGTTTGAAAAGGAAGAGTTGCATACTTCACAAGAAAATGGTTTTTCTCCAGTATGTATTCGCTTATGCTGTTTCAAAACTGACTCTTCTGCAAATGAAGAGCCACAGACATCACAAGAATAAGGCCTTTCTCCGGTATGTGTTCGCATATGCCGCGTCAGATTTGATGGATGTAAAAAAGAAGAGCCACATACTTCACAGAAATATGGTTTCTCTCTAGTATTTGATTGCTCTTGCATCCTTAAATATAACTTCCCTGAAAAGAAAAAGCAACCAACTTCACAAGAATAGCATTTCCCATTAGGTCTTTAGATGTTTATTAAAACTGAGCTATTAGAAAATTTATATCCACAGTTTTCAAACCTATATTCTGCTGCATCGTTTTCCATATTTTCTACATTTCAAGTCAGCAAATAATGATCCATTCATTCATGCCAAATGTTGATATTTCTGTCACACTGGAGGATATACATAAAAAAACAAAAAAAAAGAAAGAAAAAGCAAAAGTTACTTAAAATATAAGATTTCAATAAAGTAATTATATAACACTATTTTATATTTTTATTGACTCATGTGAATCTCATCTTTTATACACATATTGTTCTGTGTTATAGACTATGTTTTTAAAGAAACCATTTCCTTTACACAGCTGTTGATGTTGATATTTTAGGGAAGATCCTTACATATAAGAAAAATTGTGAATCTCACTTCTATCAGTGAGATATATTGCATCCATTAATATTCTAGATAGTTACTGCTTCTTGTAGTAATTAAGATATTTTAAATTCACAATTTTTACCACATATATATATATATATATATATATATATATATATATATATATATATATATATATATATAGGTGTGTGTTTATGCTAGCTATTCATAATTCTCCTACAGATAAAAGCATTTGAATCATTAAGAAAACATTGGAATATTTTCCTTTTAATTTCTAGAAAGAAAAAAATTAGGTACAAATCAAATCATTATTTTTGTTAATATTTGACATTTTCACATTCAGCAATATTTAAAAATTGGAATTAAATTCCCTTGCATGGAGCATAATTAATTGAAACAATTTCTATTTTTTTAATCTTGCAAATATATATAAATTCAATAGCCAAGAATTAAAAACCAAAAGTTTTATCCAATTTGATTAATGGAATTTCAGAATATTTTTTATAAATGGAGTTGAATATGCAAACATTACCAAGTTTCTCTGTAATTTTGTTGTTTCTATTTAAAACAAAAAAAAAGGAAAAAAGAAGCAAACTGTTTCTATAAAATTTGAGAAAAAAGTTAGCATCTGAATTTTCTGCAGTTCTTTTTTACCATGTATATTTCATAAAAACTGATGAAACTTTATATACAAGTGAATAGTTCATTCTGGCAACGAGGATCAAGATTGGGAAAGGTGGATTCCTTCATGTCAACAATTAAATGCAAAAAGATGAAAATACACTGCAATCTTACTTAATCTTAATCTCTTGTCAATAAATGTTATTCAATTATTCAACATGAATAAAAAACAATATAAATTATGAAATTATTGATTAACCAATAACAGTTACAGAGAGCCACTAAAGATTATTTTCTTTTACACTATAGAACCGTGATTCTCAACCACCATGCCAAACATTGAAGAAACTACAAAAAAAAAAAAAAAGAAAGTAAAATCCAGGTACAACTTTCACACTAAATAAGCCACACAAATAATTGAATAGAAACACTGAAATGAAGTAAGTTCATATTTGTGTGTGTATTTTTAAAAAAATACATGGTTTTATTTCATAACATTTAAATGAATACCCTTTAAAAATTTTGCTAAATGCACTGTGATATTTTCATTTGCTCTAAGATGTGCTGTTGCTTAAAAAGGCTAAGAAACACTGCTATAGAATAAGAAATTAAATGAAGAATTTAAATCAATTAAAGCTAATAGTTCAATACTCTTAACATTTAAAAGTGTAATATCAATTTAAGTAACAATTTTTCCTTTTACCAAATTTTTAGTTTTATATATTCAAGTATATTTTAAGTGATGAAGAAAGTACTATTCATCAAATCTCAAAGAAGTGAAATGAGTCATTACTGATGATACTAGAGGAATGCTGCAGGTTAATCAGTTTGTTACCAAAATAAAATACTGGTTCAACTTTTATTTTTGTTAGATGCTTGCAAATTTTACATATTTATGAGATAGAGAAGTAGTTATTCAGTCCTTGTTGGCTACATAATGACAAAAAATGGGTTAAATAGGGTTCCCAAGAGAACACAGATTTTAATATTTTATTTCTGAAATAAATTTTGGGTGCTAAAATTAAGAAGTAGGTACCCCCAAAATGATATATATTATGCCTTTAAATTCCTTTAGAAATATAGGGCTGCAAGATATCATTGAGGTTTCTATAACAAACCAGTTTTTGAGTATGTTGTTAGCCTACTGCATAATCCCCAACCTGGAGGATCAGGTTTTGAATTCAGAGTTGACCTTGTCCTAGACTAGTTGCCACCCAAGGATATAGAACCCAGTCTGTCCTGCTATTTACCCATAGAAAGTAGTAGGAGGGGGATTCCTACATTTCCCAAGGGTATTAACACGTAAGTGAATGTAATGGATTTGAATGGAATTCAAACATTACCCTCCGATTATTCAATCTGAGCTGCTATCCATAACTCCACTGTGCCTCCTGTACCACCAAGATCATTTTTTCCAAAATTGAAAAAAAAAAAAAAAATTTTTTTTCTTTTTTTAAAATTGTTAAAAATCAGGCAATTATCTGATTTAAACAAAATTTTCAGTACTTATTTGTTAATGAATGAATTGTTTACTGAATCATGTTTTTTATCAAAAAGCTTTGTGGAAATATTTTTCTCAGGTTACTTTCATTTGCCACCTTTGTGATATTGCTTTTTAATTTGGTAAGGTGTTTGTGAAATTCTTTTTCCAGTTTTTGCAGTCATTTGTCCCATATTTTAATGTTATTGTATGTAATCTTAACATTAGTTCATGACCCTTTTTAACATAATTATTTTTCATTATGCCACTTTTTCATATAACAATCTATTTGTTTTATAACAAAAATTTAAACAAAATCAAAATAAAATTGTTTATTTTCCATTGAATTCATCAAAATTTCATCACAGATCACACAAATTCTATTGATTTTATGACCATGGTTCTTATGTGAATAAAGATCACTATTAAACAAGCATTCTAAAGATATACAATTTAACCATAATGAGATATATGAAAATATTAGCATAAAATAGTAGATGCCAAAATCTGCCATTTTGAATTTAGCCTAACTCAGTAAAACTCTTGTAGCCCAGGCCACAGTCAAAGTCCACAACAAAATTTTGTATACATCTTGCTATAAAGCAGACAACTTTGTTGTCAAATTAAAAAAAAAAAAAAAATTAAAGATATGGTTTTTGAGAAATTAAATGTCAAAAGGTCAAATTATTTTATATGACATCTACAAAAGATATAGATCACATTCTAGATGTATCCAAATACTTTACAATAGTATATAATTTGTCTTTGTAACTGAGATATTGATATTTAAACTTTGTGACTATTTTCCAAAATTCATTTTTTTGGCAACGATCAAAGGGTTATATCTCCGGAAGAGTTTGACCTAGAGATGTAAAATATGCACCATTCAACTTGTTACCTTGCTACAAGTGAACCAAATTTGAAAAATATCCATGTCAGTGATGGTCAGGCCCCGGAATGACTCGTATACTCTTATTTGAAGAAGATTAACCAATTTAAAGTTTAATTAACCTGAATTAAACAAATACTACTTTTAGTTTAAAATACCACTTTTTTTAGACAGAAGTGGGTGTTGACACATTTATTGATAACCAGATGTTTGTAAGGGAGAAGTTCTTGTAAAATTATATTACAGATCTCAACATTTGTAACATTTCCTCAATAAGTGTTTTCATAAGTAAGATTATAAAAGCCAAAGTACCTAAAATTCAATAAAATTTTAGAACGTTTAAAATTATTTAAGATTACTGAGTAGTTAAAATTTTCTAAAAAGACATTCATATATCTGACATATTTTAAAATCCTCAAGCATATCTTTATTTGATGAATTTCAAAATTGCACTGAAAAACTACAGTTCATTTTTTAAAGGTAATTTTTTTTAATTCTATCCAATCTGAAAAAAAAATAAGGCATTTCATTAAATTATGCAATCACCAAATCTCAAAATAAATTATTTCTTGAGTTTAATAGAATTATTTTTAGTAAGATGTAGGTAGACTTTTCCAGATGTTTCCACTTGATATTGAATAATTTCTTTACTGAAATAATATCTTCAGGGAATTTTCTTTATACAACTGAGAAAAAAAAATTGGACTAACACCCACCAAATTAAGAAGATATTTAAAACAGGGTATGAAAACATTTCCTAGCCACGGGGTCTTGTTTTTTTTCTGACATGTTAATCGATTTATTGACGGTGGATTGACAGCCGAATGTGATCATAAAATTATCTATCGTGTAGCAGACGACCATTTTCATTAGGGCTTTGTGTTTTTACCTCGTAAGGGGGTACCCTTAAAACATGTGACCTTTTATTAATAGATTTATCGGTTTGTACATCCATACTTCAGAAATTCTGCACCGATATAAAAACAAATCGAAATTCTTTTAAAAATAGTCGGAGTCTATTTATCGATGAATTCTTGAAGCTTTCATAAAATTCAGTGGGGGTGAAACACACATAAAAAAAATTTTTTAGCAAGATTTTCTAATAAAAATTTAAAAAAATAATTTAATTCATTGGTGAATAAGTCCTGAAAATTTCATTTATACTCCATAAATTATTTAATTTTTGCAAGAATTTCCAAATTAATGCGTGTCACCGCAAAAAGAGGCGAAAATTTGCGATGTTACAACCGGTGACGCAAGAAAAACAAGATTTTAACCAAAATTTCGAATGTTAAAAAGGAGCAAAAAATTTAATAAAAGGAGCAAAAAATTTAATAAAATAATCAAAAATACTTTGATACTTCCTCTTTAATAATAACGTAAAGATTTTGACGATAAAACTGTTTTCATTACGTTTGGTTTGGAGAATGTTTTCATCACGGTGTGCTGATTTTTAGCGATCTCGTGGAGATAACTAATTTTTTTTTTTTTTTTTTTAACCCTTTCTAACACGTTCGAAACTTTGGCAAAAAATATTGTTTTTCATCCACCAGGCGGGAGACGGGGATTAGAATAGGAAATTTTAGCGTTTTTTTTTTGTTTTTTTTTTTTTCAGTAAATAAAAAACAAAAAAAAAAAACACATCCATTTGGAAATTCTTGCAAAAATCAAATAATCGTTGGATTTTATGAAATTTTCAGATTCACAAATAAAATTAATTTTTTTTGTCTATGAAAGAAATCGTTTTCGAATTTTTTTTTTTTTAGAAATAATTAGTAAATAGCTTTTACAGACTTCATAGGGTGGAAAGTGGAATTAATAATTAATACAGAATTTTAAAAGATTTAAAACTTAATAATACATTATTATTCTAATTAAAATTTTAGAAAAGTTAAAACAATTCTTGTAAAAATTCATTATTCATCGATTTTTTTCCTAAGACAATAAAAAAAGCAATTTAAAATCTTTTCCCGTTATTAAATAATGTCATACTCATAGCTACTGAATTTTTTATTTTATAATTCAGTGATTTTCGGTAAATGCTGTTTCTGTTTTACTACAGTACTAGTTTACAAAAACAAATTATGATTTAGAAATTCCTCAATAAATTATGAAGCGGCTGAAATTTTTTTTAATTTTTCAAAATTCCATAAAATTAATTAAGTGGGGATTAACAGAAAATAAACCAATATTTTCGAAAAAAAAAAAAATTTATTTTTGAATAAGTCCTCAGAATTTGATTAAAATCCGACAATTATTTTATTTTTGCAAGAATTTCCAAAACAATGTTTTTTACCGCAAAATGACGCTAAATTTAGCGTCTTTTTTGCGGTAAACCCCCCCCCCCTAAAAAAAAAACACAATCTTTGGACCACTCACGGACTTAAGAAAAACAAGATTTTTATCTAAAATTTCGAATGTGCTAGAAAGGATTAAAAAATTTATTAAAAATACTTTCGTCTTTCCTCCTTAACAAATATTTTGTTTTGACAATTAATCTTTATTTTTATTGAAGGTGCCTAAAAAACAAATTCAATCTTTTAAGTTCGTGGTCATTCAGTTGACTAAAAATGTCATCCTACAGAAAGGAAAAAAAGTTTAACACTAAATTAATTAATACTTTTAAAATAATTAAGATGCGAGGCATAAAAATAAAAATCTACTAAAAACAGGACATGTTTTAAATTTTAGTTTTATGAATTTTCTTCGATTAAAAACACCTAATAATGATGATGTTTCATTTATTCATAAATTTCAAAATTATGTGAGAAAGAAACAAGTAAAAATGTTTAATTATTAGTTTAAATCTGAGTATTCATCGACACAAAATTGTTCAATTTATAATAAGAAAGAAAGAAAATACAAAAAGAATATGACGAAGAATGAATATTTTTTTTTAATTTTTTCTGTTGATACAGAAATATATTTCTATTTACCTTTCAAGTTGAATTCTGTTCTTTTTTGTTTTCAAATTCGGTCCGTTTCTCAGCAATCATTACAGTTGATTGTCTTGTTTAATTCATAACAATAATAATATTGAAGTTGAAAGGAATGACAAACTGAACGTAGAAAGAAACGAAAAGGGCAACATACGAGAAGAATACTATTACTAAAAACGGTGTAATAGATCATCACGTTCCTTGTGTAAAAATTAGGTTTCCGGTATTTACTGTATAAAAATACAATTGTGGCACAAGGCCGAAAAGGGGAGGGGATGAGGCTGGTCTTCACTAACTATCTTATACATAGCTAATCTGATTCACGACCCATTCACTCATTACAATTTGCCCATTCACCACAAAAACTCATCCATCACCAATCAATCCTTCATACACCATAATTAATACTTCATCCTCTCGAGGGAGACCTACAAAACGCGCCCCATGCCATATAAATTTAATGATAATAAATACTTAAAAATCTGTGATGAAATATGAGAGGGAAGGGAATGAACCCCAAAACAAACTAAACATAGACTCAAAAAAAAGTGAACTAAACGTAACTGATGTTAGTAGGGCCCGTCCAACCCTCAAAACAGAGAGGCCCCTGTATTCTGCCCGTGGGACAAAATCAAGAGACTCTCTCGCTAAGGGAGTGGGAAAAAGATAAAAAAATTATACGACCCTGGGAAAGTATAAAGCTGACGCAGTCGAGATAAAAAGGGGACCAAAAACAAACTGGGGAGGTTGGGAATCTCAACTTGGATCATAACCAAAGATGTAGCCGGGAACAGGCCAGGAACAACATTTACTCATATTAACTAGGTGCACAAAAGCTTGTCTAACCTAACCAAGGGGAGGGCTCCACAGGAAACCACCCCGAAGTGACACAGGTTGACCTAGAAGAGAAAATCAAGGCGAGCCCCGTTCAAACGAACCAAGTTCGCCTCAGTCACCCACCTTTCGCCGAAGACTGTCGAATGCAATCGTTTTCTATCAGTTCTAATCTTCATCTTGAGCTGAAGCTCAAAGAATCGAATTAGATCCTGATGAGAAAGACGGTTGCCTCACAAGACTTCCTCCATCCGCGTCGTCCAAATCATCATTCGAACTGTGGCTAGCAGCGTCAGAAACACCATTCGTTTCACCCCGGAATACAGGGGCGACACATTGTCACACGCGTATGCGCGATCAATGGGCACAAACTTTTCGGGAGCGAGGCGAGCCGTCATCTCGCCGACATGGTACCATAAGGGGCAATGGTAGAAGGCGTGCGAAGCCGTTTCTTCTAAACCAAGGCCACACCGTTCACAGTCTGGCAAATCCGCCAAGCCCCATATGAAGGCTTTGTCATTGAGAGGCAGCCGATTCCGAGTCAATCTCCAGGTAAGCGAAAACTCATTGTTACTGAGGTAATCCACCGCTGGCGCCCAAGACCAGTAAGAGCGAAACTCATCCTCCGACAAGCAGCTGATCACGTAGGGAATCCCTCGCTACCCCCTCCACTAAAAGACGATAGAAGAACTTCCTAGGCCGTGAAAGGTCACTGGACCGAGGAACAGCCAGCAAGGCCGACCGACACCTGCGAAGGAAAGCCGATTGATCCCGGGGCTTACGATGGCGCTCAGTCCGCGAGATGGGGAGGAATGATAGTAAGGAAAAGAAACGCAGCCCTGACAATCCCCGCCATAATCGAATCTCCTCCTGTCAACGCGCGGTGTAGGAAAGCCAACCTTGAGGCACGTTTGTGGCATTCCCAGCCCCCCCCCCCCGACACGGACGTTGTACACAGACTAGTCTGTCGAACCGGTTCCCGCGTCTCCTCCATAAAATGGAGAATAGCGAGCGCTCGAGCGACTTCCTGTGGTCGTCACAGAGAGGAAGTACGGACAATCGATAGAAAATCGGGAAAATGTATGTAGCACACACCTCCGCCCAGCCCTTCACGGACAACCTCCGTCAACGCCAAGTTTGACCGGCAGCGTCGACCTTTGCTCGTACTTCAGACCAATTTTTCTCCAGCTGTCCAAACCACACTCTAACCGTCCAACGAAAGGGCCCCGGAAGATCGACCCTCTTCCAGGCACCTAACCGCAAGCCGGACGACTTGTCGCGGTTAATCTTTGTCCCTGTCACTTTCTCGTACCGGTCAAGCACCTTCAGTACCGCCCCAATGTCGCTGCGGGACGACACGAAAGCAGATACGTCATCGGCGTACACAGAAACCCTGGCTCGAGCCCCTCCAGGAACTGCGATTCCACGTAGGGCCGGACTGCACGCTTCGTCCCTCAGCCGGCGAAGGAGAGGCTCCAACGCCAAAGCATAAAGTAGGTGCGACAGTGGACAACCCTGACGAACCGACCTAGACAGCGCAAAAGCGCCCGACAGCTTCCCGTTCACCTGTACCACTGCACTGGGGGAGCGATGCAGGACGCTAATCCAGCGGCCTGCAGGACAGCAGCAAGGTAGCGATGGTCAACCCTAGCAAATGCCTTGGACTGATCCAAATTGATCAGCGCGGCCTCATCATCGTCTTTTACACCCTCTATGATCGTGCGGATCAGATGCAGGTTGCTCTGAATTGTTCGGCCCCTCACAAAACAAGTCTGCTCCGGACCCAACAGAGAGTCGGCAACTGACTGCAAACACTCCTTCAGGATCTTGGCCAAAATCTTTAACTCTGTGTTTAGCAGAGTTATGGGCCTGTAATCAACTAGTTTCCCACCAACACCCTTGCCCTTTTTCAACAGCGTGATCACACCCCTGGAGAACAGGTCGGGGACCAGTTGTTGAACACCACAGTCAAAATCGGGACAAAGATGTGCGACAGTACAATTCATAGGGCAAACCATCCAGACCGGGCGACTTGCCTCTGCCGACCTTCTTCAATGCCGCGTAGGCCTCGCCTTCCGTGATCTCTCTCTCGCAGCTAACCGCTTCAGTCGGCGAAAGCCGATGAAAGTCATCCAAATAGCTGCGAAACTCGTCCTCACGAAGACCAGGCTCCTTGGTAAACCGGCTCTCGAAATGCCACCGAAACAACTCGCACTTGTCGTCAGTGGCCCGAAGAGTACGTCCTTTCGGGGTATCGACTTCACGAATGTAGCGATCGGAACCTCGACGAATCTCTTCCTTGCGCAGATCTGCGCCCATGTTCACAGCTTCGGAAGACATCTTGCTTAACCTATGTCTAATTACCTGGCCCATGTAGCGCTCGCTATTCGAACGCTCCACGGCCTCCCTAGCTACGGCTATCTCTAGGGGATCCCCCCAGCCACCGCCCGGGAAAGACTAGCCTTAAGCGTCTTCACCTTTTCAGCTCTATCTAGGGCGAGCCGTTTGCTGAAATCCGTGGTGAAAGACCTAATCCTACAGTAAAAACAGATTGAACTTCCAGTAACCAGCTATTCTAGGCCTACGATCTAACGCCACTCGAGCACAAACGAGTTTGTGGTCCGTATAGCCTACCCAGTGGAACGTGGGACAATCTAACAAATCTATGTCGGTTCCTCTAACATTCTGTCAAGGTAGCTAACTACCTTGTCACAAGGCCAACTATTAGCCCATGTCCACATTTTCCTCCCAGGGTGATCGACCCGGTATCTATCAACGAGACCAAAATCGTTGATCAGATCAACCAAGCTACGATCGCACCTTCTCCCGCTAGCACCCCTCCCCCGATCTAACTTGGGGTCCAGGATGGCATTCCAGTCTCCCATTAAGACTAGGCGCGTTGAATCCACTAGGAACGGCCCCAACCGCCGAAAAAACGAAACCCGCTCCTCCTGGTCGTTGGGCGCATAAACCGCAACGACCCGAAACGAACCACTTTTCACGGTAATATCGGCCACGATCAACCGGCCCTCGGCATCGGTATGCACAAGGTCCACCTTCGCATCGAGAGTACGCTTCACCAATAAAGAGACTCCTCTGGCCAGTCGGGTCCCATATGCTGAATAGACGACAAAGTCGTTAGAGAGCACACAAGCATCGACGCTGCAAAGTGGGTCTCCTCGATCGCGGCAACATCCACGCCAAAGGACAAGAGATCCCGGAGCAGGCGGGACGCCTTACTCCGATCCCTCAAGCCCTTCGCATTCAGAGTAGCTATCTTGATAGACATCTTCTAAGCCTGCAAAAATAAAAAGAATAAGAGCAAAAAAATCTACTCACATACCGGGCGGAAATCTGCTTCAGTCAGGACCCCGACGGATTGTCCTAGGCTCCCTACACCTAGCTATGATGTCATTCGTCCTTCTAGGACAATTCCGCCGACATCTGTGGGATGTTATTTTTATACACCTGTATAGGGAGGGGTGGTGGATAACAGGGGCCCTCCAAGCACAATATTGACGTAACTTTTTAACATACGGAGAATCAATGTCCGCAATTCTCATATCGCAAAATGTCTCCTTTGCTTCTGCAACATGTCCCCCAAACTTTTAAATAGGCTCTCGTGTCCCTTATGCAGGTATATGACACCCGGGGCTTTTGGAAAATTACGTGGATCTTTCACTGATTTTCCATCTACGCTGGTCAGTTTGTACAGCAGTCGCAACTGGGCCCTCTTTTGGCTGGACAGGCCTTTCTTGAATTCGTCCCCGTCCACCCTACAAATTGACTCAGGTCCAGAAAATTTTTTTTTCTTTTTCTTTCTTGTAGCCTTTGAGGATTGGGGAGGGGAAGCAGATGACGAGTGAGGGGGTGTGGATAGGGAACTAACGGAAGAGTTTGAGGGAGAGAGGGACGGAGCACGTGAAGGGGGAGAAGGGAGGCTCCTAGTCTTAGTGGTAGCTTCAGATTTTTCTTTCGGGGAAGCAGGGACGGAGAGCGACCTGGTTTTATCTATGTTTCTCTCCGCCCTACTCCGGCCAGAGTGACTTTGTACTGGTTCTTCCTCCTCTTCTTCTCTCGACCTCTTTAAGGATGACGCCAGAGGAGGAGGGATTTTGTCCACTTCCATCGGTGTGTCAGGCTGCTGCTTCTCTCTCTGTTGGTGTTGCTGTGGCTGCTGTTTTTGGTGCGGCTGTTTTTCTTTCTGCTGCCCCTTCTTTTGCGACTGCATCTCCTTTTGGGGCTGCACCTCTATTTGGGGCTGCTTGTTCTTGTCACATTGCTCCTGCTGTATTTGTTGCTGCTTTCTTTGTGCTCCTTCCTGTTTTGAAGGGGACGGCACTTTTGTGTTCTTTCGGTTCTTCTTCACTTCCTTCCAGTCTCCTTCATTATTCTTTGAAGGAGTTTCCTCAACTACTGCTGCTGTTGTTGCTGATGTCTTTGTTGTAAAAATTAGGTTTCCTGCGTCTTCATTGCGAAGTTAAAACTGTCGTAATCTTCAACTATAATTTTACCTTCGACGATCACTTCGGTATAGCACGAACCAAAAATATTATTTGCATAAATGACATTATCGGAAATCACAAAAATGGGTACTTTTTCCCGCAATGAAAGCAAAAAATCGACACCCCTTGTTTTGTATAAAAATATATTTGAAAAACAAAAAATCAGGGAATTATTATCCATTTCAAACGAAATTTTCAGAACGTAATTAATTAGTGAAGTATTATTGTTTATTTTATTTTTTGCTGAATAGGTTATTTTATTAAAAAGAACTTTGAGGAAATATCTTAGAACAAAGAAAATTAACCTTAAAAGTTAGAGGGGTATGTTTCACCTCCCACCCATTTTCGATATGGCGTGTGTACGTTTTAATTGAGAGGTCAGGTTGTTCGTCCAAATTTTTTTGATTACTCAGGAAATTTTATCATTTTTTTGTTATTTTGCATTTTAAAAATACATTGATTTGGAAATTTTTGCAAAAATCAAATAACTGTCGGATTTGAGTGAAACGTTCAGGACTCATTCACAAATGAATTAAATTATTTTAGAAGTGTTTTTTTTTTGTTTTTTTTTAAAGAAGAAAATCTTAGTAAAAATATTATTTTTCACATCTATTACCGCCTACGCCACCACTTAATTTTATAAAATTTCGAGAAATTAAATTTTGTAGAATTTAATGTTTATTAGTTAAAAGCTAAAAGCAGAACCCCTTGGAGAATCGTCAATTTCTTTTTGTAAAACTGGACACCCAGTTAGTTACCAAATATCTGATCAGTATTGACAAGGTCTTAAGAAAAAATATTTTCTGAAGAATAATGAATTTTTACAAGAATTACTTCATTTTTTAAAAATTTCTAGCATAATTTATAAAGTTTTAAATCTTCTAAATTTCTGCATTACTTATTTACTAATCATAAATGGAAAATTTACTATATTTACTAATCATAAATGGAAAAGCTTATTACAATTCATCAAAGTCCAATATTTAAAAAAAAAAATTTTTTGTGTTTAAAATGATGGTGTTGATTTTTGTAAATGTTGATGTCCAGACACGGCATTATAAGAAAATAAGAGCGATTTAAGTAAATTTAAAGCCAAAGTATATAAATTCAATAAAATATTAGAATATGGGGAATCATTTCCTAAATTTTGAAAGATGCTCATGTTATATTCCTCAAATAAATTTTACAGATATAAAATAGTTGACACACTTCTCAATATTTCCTACTGTAAATATGGAAGAATGAAAATGTCAAAATTAAAAAACAAACAAACATATTTTTTTCTTTCTGATTACATTATTACCTTATTAACAACCAAAAACCATGAGTTCTGTTAGTTTCAGAGTTTTTTGTTCTTTTGAGCAGCTCTAGACTTATTGGAAATTAAAAAGAAATGAACAATATAACCCGAAAAAAGTTTTTAAGGGTAACAACTCAAAGTTATATTTTAGACTGTCTTCTGTCAATGCTAAATGTGTATTTGATTATAATCGAAAAAGAAGAGGTGAAAACGATGGGGTGACAGAAGTAATCACCTGTACCTACACTAGCTTTTAAGATGCAGTAGATGTTTTTTGCTACATCTAAAGTGATTTTATAATATAATTAGCATGCTTTAAATATTACATATAAAATAAATGAAAGGCACATTTTTTTATCTATATCTATAAAACAGAAGGTGTGTGTGTGTGTGTGTGTGTGTGTGCGCGCGCGCTATTTATGCACGTTCACATTTATTGACCAATTTTGATGAAATTGTACACAGACGTTGCAAATTTACGAAGGTAGATCAAGACCAACTTTTCAATCTCCAGGCCCCCTATCCCGGGTTTGACAGAAAAATAAATAATACTGAAGGTGATTTCAACTTTGTGCAAAAACCAAGGTAAAGTTACACGCGAACAAAATTTTTACTGGATGAGTGGATTTCTTTGCACTTAATCCAAAACATAGCTCATGTCATGAGGTTTATGTAGAGTGCTTGATAGTATTCCTGCGACATTGGCTTCATACAAAAAATTGCAAAAAACACGAAAAAAAAAAATCAGGTTTTTCATACTTAAAATAAAAACTTGAATAACTTCATTTTTTATCCAATTTTCTTCAAACATGTCGCAAAATTTTGCCATCATATAAGAAATAAGATAGTGTGGTTTTAGTTCTGCTCGCCTCACTGCATATAACAAAAACAAAAAACTGTTCAAAAAGCTTGTTTTTCAGCCATAACTCCTTGGTTTTTCATCCGATGATTTCCAAATTTGACATGTAAATTACATACGACACACAAATTGTCCTTCGTGAATGTTTAGTTTAGATTATTTCAGTCAAGTGGACAAAATCTGCAGTTAAGTCCCAAACTGGCTTTTGCAATTTCGCCAATAGTTTCTTCATATGATTTCATCCTAAATTGGCATTTGAACAACCTTTGATGCAAAGATTGAGAAGAATTGTTGAAGCATTAAACGGAAAAAAACCCGAAGAACGTCTTATTAACCCCAGCTTTACAGTAAACGTGCGAAGAAAGAGGGGAGCATTCATGCATTTACACTTGCAGTTGAATCAAGCTCTGATGCTTCATCCCTGTTTTTGTTTGATTATTAAATTTGTGAACATTGAAACAATTTAACCCTGAGCAATGATAAAATCAAACACTTACAAAGGACATAGCATAAAAAATGAGTTGGGGGAGTAGCTTAGTACACCAAGAGACGATCGTTCTGGACAAAAAGCCAGGAAAAAACTATCTGGTTTGAATTGGCCACCCAGAAGAAAAGTGTCCCTACAAAAATAGATTAACCTGATGGGTTTGTTCATTTTAATTTCTGTGACATTTGTCAAGAAAATTTTGTCATTAATTCAGATGCCTTTGGATACAAGTGATAAAGAAAAACTAATTTTGGAGAAACTGTGGGCAAAAAGGTTATGTGGTCTTGTTGATCAAGAAAACACAAACAGAAGAAAGATAACTTTTTTTAATCTCTAAAGAGATTGAGAATATTTTCTTTCCTTTTCCACCCATGACAATTCTTGAGATTGGATGACAGGGGTGGGGGTTATTTGAATGGGCCCTGAACAAATCCCTGATTTGGGAAATCACAGCATGAGACAAGCTGATGAAGAAAAATGAATTATTGGAAAATTCTTTTTCACCTACGCATTCTGAAAGTTTGAATTCATCACAGGAATGGTATATTGGCTCTTGGAGTGGGCTGAGGTTAGATACTGAGAAAATGGGAGAAGTAAGAGTGAGAGATTTTAGCACCACCTGTATGGAGTGATAGTGCAAGATGAGACATGAAGCGAGTTGGAGTTAAGGTGCAGCTTGATTTCTCTGATAATTCTCAAAAGAGCCTGAGGACCTCCAAATTTGAAAAATCACTTGAGTAAACATATTTTGGAATTTTAGAAAAAGGTTGATTCTAAGGGTGGAGGATAACCAAATCCAAGTCACCCCCACCAGGAATCCATATAAGCTGGAGGTTTGGACAACTTAGGGAGTCCTCACATTACTGCTACAGGGATCCACAATGTCACCAAGACCTCCTAACCATTACTTCCTTGTGCTGGCCCTGAAGACCAGAACCTGGAAATTTAAATTAAATTAAGATAAGTGAAAAACTCCAAAAAGGGGATCTCACCGTCATTTGATTATAACAGTAAGTGGAAAGGGTTAAACCTGCATAAAACAAATTATATATAAACCAAATCATTGTTACATTTTTAACTGAAGTTAATTGTTTATTCAGAAGAATTCCTTTTTGTGTAGCTCCCAGCTGTCAATCTGCCTTCATTGCAGTTTGCTTCATTAGCGATCTTCTCAGCCCCTTGAGATAAAAAACACATGGCAGAATATTGAATCGTGGTGAACAGACAAATGCCAGCTAAGTTGAGTAAAACTGTGCCCATAATCACAATATCAGTGACAAAACAGCCATGTGCTAATGAATAAGGAGTCAGCTAGATGGTAACCATGGTTGTCCAAAGGAATTTGAGTTACACCTCCAGATGAAAGTATTCCCAAGCAGTTACCCATCTAGATACTGACCAGGCTCAACATTGCTAAACTTCAGTGAACATACAAGAACTGGTGTTTCAACATGATATGGCCATAAGCTGACACTTGCAGGAGTATCAAATAAAACTGTTTAATTTAAAAGTAAAATGTACCTACTGATATGCTGGAAATATGCACTGAGGGGGTTTTTAAAAGCAAAAATGTAGCTGCTGATATGTTAAGATCAGCAAGTTTTGCTGATATTACAATTTATCTGAAATCAATGTTCCCAACACATTAGCAACCAATTATGAGTCATGACCATCAAATCAAATGAGATGGTCGTAGTAATCAGACACATTCTGACAAGTGTCATGAAGAGCTTAATCTTAGCAGTCTCCCACCTGGGGAACAGGTATGGATGACTAAGTCACTGGGATTGTGGTGAAACAAAAAACAATAGCATGATAGTACATTGTAGAGGTGCCAACTGGGGCTATACTACCCTGACAAAAAATATGCAATTAGAACATTTGGAGGATGCTCACATTAATTTTTTTTATTATTTAGTACTAATTGAACTAATCAAAGATACGAAACATTTTTTAATAGCTGAATATTCTGGCTTCATAAAAGTGACCTTACAAAAAGTAGATTAAGACATTTAAATTGTGTAATTTTTCCCTTGAGTCATATGAAGGTAAAACTATGGGAAATTTACTGTACAAGATGACAAAACGAATCTTGATGTGAAGGAAAGACATGAATTAATAATAAGTACATAGTGGGATTGGCAAATAAAATTTTACCTATTTGCATATGTTGGTTATAGGATAATGAAAGTGTAAAGAGTCATACAACAGGAAGTTGACTACTGATTATGTATCATAAAACAACACTATACAACAATATGGTGTTGTCAATAGAACGTTCAAGTCACTTGGATGAATCAGAATTTGTCGAGACTTGGATCCAGTGTTTCGCAGGTAACTTATTATGGATGCAAGTGAGTGAGATATGTCAGCAATTTTATTGCAAGATAGCCATCCAATAATTTGATGGCAGCAGAAATAAACTGTTCAAATACTGTAAAAAAAAAAGAAAAGAAAAAAAAACATTGGCCATTGTTGGGAGCACAGACATAACTTGGTAATTTTTATTAGGTAAGAAGTTTTTATTAAAGTTGGACCATAAACCTCTAGAGTTTATTTTAAACCCAAGAAAGGAATTACTAAAAATTACATCTTTCAGAATTCTAAGGTGGGCAATAAAATTAATGGCATATGATTTTTGATATTGAGTATATAAAAAGAAATACAATACCACATGTTAATGCAATGTCGAAGTTACAATTTAATAAGGATCAAAAAGAAAAAAATGGAAATTCCAGATGAAGAAATATTACAGTAGGCTGAAATTGACATATTATCTCTACAAAGATCGTATTGGAAACTTTACATGATCCGATATCAATATGAGAGAATAAGAAGAAACAGGTGGAGTAATTGTTCTAAAACTGAAAGACATTAAAAGCATGGTGTACTATACTCCAGGCCTACTCATGGTGCAACTAAGAGCCAGAACTGGAGGCCTATTGAAAAATATTTGATTTTCAGAAATTTTAGAAGAAAATTAAGTTAACTATTTTTGAAAATACTTAGAATAACATTTTGCCTCATACCTGAGGATAACAGGATGTGTTGAAAGTTAAATGAATGAAAACATATGTTTGTTTTTTTTGTGGACATTGATAAGTATTAAACAAAACAAAGAGGTAGTTAAAATTTCTGGTAAAAGATATCCACTTAAACACTTTGAAACAGAAACATTCACACTATTTACAGGTCTTACCAAATCGTTTATTCAATCTACCCCCATAAAAAGTCCAGTTCAAATTTCCATTGAAGTTACTGGGTTCAACAAGATCAACTGAAATGTGTATATGACAATTATCTCAGAAATACAGAAAGATAAAACAAAATCATTCTAGGAAAGTTTCAAAATATTTAAAGCTGCTTCTTTGTCTGATCTGGGTGTGTAATGTTTGCAAAAGTTTTTTAAAACTATATTTATAAAAATATGAGCATGCTTTCTCTCCATGTTGAAAAACTGAAACTCAAAAATAAGCATAAAAATGTTACTTAATGATTTATAACACACCTTTTCCTTTATTGCATGGAAAAGGGTAAAACAAAAAAATAACCATTGGCAAATGTGGTCAGAAGGAACCTTTAGTTTTCCAGGGTCAATTGAATTGGTATATTTTTCATACATTTTATAATAAAAATAGGTTTCATATTCACTGGGTTGATCATCATTTCTTGTAATATATCCAGCTATGTATATGAGAGCCATTTTTATTTTATCAGAAAGAGATGGTTCTAAATTTTCCAGATTGTCAAATATTTCTGAACCATCCCCATAAAGTTTATAATCACAAGATGTATATTGGTGACCTGGCTTAACATCAAAAGCATCAATATTTATATTTTGATTTAAAAGTAAAGATGTTTGCTTAATATACAGCTTTTCAATACACTGCTGGACATTTATAAAATAGATTCTACCTGATTCTCGACAAAATTTCCTAAATTCTTTTTCTAATGGATCAGTTGTAAATTGCCCAAATAGCACATATTTATGGCTTGTAGCTAAAAGGTGTCGACATAGACTAACAACTCCATTTCAAATATGGTGTATGGTAGTAGCAGTGTGTTTAGATAATTATTTTATATGATTACCTTGACTGCCAGCCATATTAAGATCCATTTGTCCAAACTCAATGATAAAATCAAGTCAGCTGTCATTCAGAGATCCGACTTCAGCTCGGATATGGTCATTGTGTAGTTTATCAATTTGAAGGGTCTTAACATTCCAAATTTTCCATGTTGAAACCTTGTTTATGAAAATGGCAGTATCATTCTTATCCGTATTTATTCCAGACTCAGTGAGAAGTGCATTATATGTTTTTTTGTAAAAACACTCCGAGGCAAGTAGAAACCTGTTGTCTATCTATGGGCTTTGAAGCAGTGAAAATTTCATTTAAATTTGAAAGTTTAACTAGTCTTTCAGATTCAAAACAATGTAACTGTTTAAGATGTGCCCATTTTGCAACTCATTTTACTTCATTATCGTCAAAGATTAGTTCTGTCTTTACTGTGAGACATAAATTGCGAATATTTTTCAACAGATGAACATGATCAAAAAACAAATGTTTCTTATCTCCAGTTAACCGAGGATTTTTCAGGGAGTGTGGGATAGAATTTAACAAAAGCTTGATTTACTCGACTGCCATCACATATTATAGCCTTTACATCAGCTGGTACCGAGGTGATAGCCTGAACTGTTAACTTAATTTGTTTAAATAAAAAGGCTGATGTTAATTTTGAAATTGGAATAAATCTTGTAAGAAATTTTGGACCCCCATTAAGACATATCAACATTATACCAAGGACTTTTTGAGCAAATAGAGCTGGATTGTCAACTGACTTACCAAATAGTTGTTTACCATGATATAGTAACTTTTACTTGATAAATAGTTCATCATTGAGAATTATGGACACCTTTTGACTGGCATTAAGAGTATTCAATACAGATAGCAAGATTATTCATTAAATTTGGAAACTTTTGATGTTATCTTTCCTAATATTGGTAATGATGGAAATTGAAAATCCTGTCTGAATCTATTATACAATGACAGTGATGTTGCATAATATGTATTACTATATCTGAGCTGTATTTCATTACAATCATTTTTGGGGCCATTGCTGAAAAGTGCTGACTCATTATATCCTTCTTGTGATCAAAAGCCATAGAATTCAGCTGTTTTTTTGTTTTTTTACACAGGCTACTAATATAACAACTCCATAATGAAAGATTTCAAACTGCAAAATTTAATAAATTCTCAACATAAAGAGAGAGATGCCACCGATAACTTTTGATGACTGAACAGTTTGAATATTTTCAGCCAAAAATGCCACAACAGGACATACAAAGTCTTTTTTGTTGTTAATTAGACTCTTTTCAAATTTGTATAATTAATCTTATCTAATTTTAAAAAAGCATTCATTTCATCAATTTGATTTCAAGCAGTACTGAAGGTTTTTTTTTATATCCCTTTGAACAGCAGAGAGTGTTGGTATTTGACTCTTTGGCACACCTGGCCATACAGATGGATTTTTGGGGCACATTTTTCCATGAACTTCTATGGTATCAAAATCTGAAGACCAATGTAGTTGATAAATAACTGTATTGTTTGTAACATTCAGATTGGCATTTGGAACTGATTTTCTCCATCACCCTCTCTTATCTTTGTCTTTTGAAAAATGATAAATTGATATTTTATTCATCTCAAACACAGTTTTGTATTGCTGGCTTCTGTAATTTGTTTTGCAAGCAATGACAACACTTCCAGGGCATTGCTGGAAACTAGGTTATATCTGAAATGATTAAGCTTCTTAAGCACAATTATTTCTTTTACTCCTTCAATTTAGGGATAACATTTCAAGTCAAATTAACTATACTCTTAATCCCAATTTCTACCTCCTCCCATACCAATAAGTTAAAACAGAAATTTTAGAGGGTTGCCTTGAAATTGAGAATTCACATTTTAAATTGATTTTTTTTTTTTTTTGGTATATTGGTTTTAGGGTAAATTGTTAACAAAGGTGTGCAAAATGTTACATAATATTTTAATTAATTATGGAGTTAAGTATCTAAATTTCTGCCACCTGTCAACACAAGATCAGCTATTGCCTGGCTCTCTCCCAGACTGCTGCTCCTCCAGGCAACACCTCCCACTTGTTTTAAAGGGGCAGGGACAAGCATAGAAAAATGTCTTTGAAAAGATGTATGTCTGTTAAAAACTAGATATTAATGTTCTGTAATATTATTTACTGTTATTTTTTTCTTTAATAAGTAAATCATTACAGTTCATTCAATAACAAAAAGCAAATGTGGTAAAAAAGAATCATTTTAACTTTTAGAAACAAATATACAGGGTGTAAAAAAAGAAAATTCGTTTTTGAAGAATAACTGTTTGCTTTATTTTTTTTCAAGAACATTGAATAAACTTTTAACAGAAAAATAATGAATAATAAAATTCAACTTTTAACAAAAAAGATTGAGTCAGTGACTACTAAGCTAAATTTTTTACCATACTTTTTAAAAACTTTAGAAGATGCTGGAAAAATGACTGAGCAGCAGCATTAATTTCATTCACACTCACATCGTTTTTACAATATCAAAAATAAATACTGAATTAAATATATAGAATTTAATTATAATTATATATCATTAAATTTTACATAAAAACATTCTTGAATGTTTAAAATAAAAACACAAATTACACATAAAAGAAAGAAATTTTCTCAATAAATAATTCTTATGAATAACAATATCAAAGAAAAATATTAAAATAAATTTGTGAACATTGACAATGACATTTTATTTTAATTTTACATAAATAAATTTCACAGTAAAAACAGAAGCATGTCAGAAACTCTTTGGAAAATCTAAACCTCATGGGAGAAGCAAAGTGCGTTTGCTTTTTTTCTTTTCTTTTTTGAGAAGAACCTTAATAAAGATTAAGTCAAAAATGTTAAACAAACTTAAAAGGAAAATATTTAATAAACTTTAATTTAAAAATGTTAAATAATAAATTTAAGATTCAAAGTAACAAGACCAAGATTCCTAAATAAAATTTTTGAGTAATAAATTACAGACACAAAAGTTTGCTTTTACAATCTAAATACATAAAAAATAATATAGCAACCAAAAATAAAATAAATAAATCTTATACTTAGTTCAATTAAATAAGGTAAATGATATTCTAAATGTAAGGAAAAATTGCTTTGAATTTCTTAAGACAACAACACTGGGGGAATAGCTAAGCTCAAACTAACTGAAACTAAAATGCCTCGCTGCTCCCATTGGATCAAGGAATGTTTAAAACCAGTCTCCAGTTATGTCCCTTCTCTACATTATGAATTTGCCATTTTATATAGAACACTATGCCTTAGAAAGAAATAAAGCATAAATTAATGATGGAAAACGGCATTATATATAACTGAAACATGACAGTACGATCAGAAACAATAAGAAAAGATATTTTTAAAAGTGTACAGGATGATATGCATTGTGGGATAACAGCTACACAGAGGAGATTAAAAATTGGAGGCATGGTGGCCGGAGAATTAGCACGGCATTGAAAGATATATAAATAAATGCCCAAAATGTGTAGAAATAAAGAAGTTTTGACAAAGAAGAATACACTCATGACCTAAAGAAACAGAACTATGATCTCATGTTCATATGGATACAGTAATAGCGTGGAACCATTTCTAATTTTAGTAGACACCTTTTTTCGGATGTCCTGAAGTCCTTAAAGTTAAAGATAGAAAAAAAATACAATAAAGCAAATATCAAGAGTGATATTTTCTAGAAATTATCCCTAAAACATTGGTATCAGACATTGGTAAAAATGGACTTGAAGGTATTTTGCCCAAGTAGTGATATTATATACAGTTACTTACCAAGGTTACTGCTTAGTTATAGGACGATTCCACCTGCAAACAGATTGCAAAGCCTATCTGCATTATTGGGAAAACAAATATTTCCATTAATTTTGTCTTACTCAATAAATGAAAAGATGTGGTATAAAAAAGACAAAGCAGCAAATCCAGAGAAAGCTAATTTCATCATGTAAAGGGAGATAATACAGCCATTATATCAAAGAAAAAAGAAAACCTAATGGCTCATTCTGATCAAATAAGATCTAGAATTGAATAGAAAGATGTGACAGAGGAAGATCTTGACAAAAAAAAATGGAAAAGCGTTATCACAAATAAGCCTATGAATGATAGTGGGAGTGACTCAAACAGGGAAGATGATGAAATGAAACTGAGATCTCCATTAAAAAGAACTAAGGGAGACAGGAGAAAAGAGGTTAGAATTTCAAGAACAACAAAAGACATTAAACCTCTTTGGTTCAGGGAGGTGTAGTGGGATTGGCAAATATGATTTTACCTATTTGCTTATGGTGGTTATAGGATAAATAAAGTATAAAGAGTCAGATGACAGGAAGTTGACTACTGATCATGTATCATAATAAAAAAAACTACGCAAAATGTATAAATGTCATGAGATGATTTTTGTCTAATTCTTAAAGTTACCAGCCTCCTTGGACATTGACTTTATTTCTTAAAGGCTCAGATTCAAATAAATAATAATTGAAACCTGTGTTGTACGTGTGGTGGCCTGACATCATTATATAAACTGAGTACACATCCTCAAAAGATTTTTATGTTTTTCCCAGTAAATATAACAAAAATTATTTTTAACTTAATCTCCCAAATTCTCACCACTGTCAATGTAAAAAGAAGTAATGATATCATAATAATTCTCTTTTAACATCACTATCACTGTATGCATCCTCAGAAGCTTTTATTGCTTTAAAAAGTTATTTTTAGAATTTTAATAAAATCCAAACGTATGACATTTGATTCTTGTATTCTCTTTTTTCTTGAGAATTGACAATTACAAACTTCAATATTATTTTATAAGATTATTTACAAGAATAATTTTATATTTACAATATTATAAAAATATATGATCCAACTACAATGAAATATTATTATTTACCATATTATAAAGAAATGACTATAAAACAATTCTTTGATAACTTTGTAAGTAACCATAAATATAAATTTGGAAATACTGTTTTTTTACAGGCATTTCTTTCGTTTGCTTTTGTCCTATAAATTCACTAAAATAATTTGTGAACATCTCAATTCATATTGTTTTTTTTTCCTCAAGAAATGACAAAAATGTTAAACACTATTTATTTATTAGATTGTTTAATTACAAGAATAGTGTTTAATACTTTTGTTGTCAATTCTTAAGTACAAAGAGAATGCATAAATCCATTTCAAAGTGTTAGGGTTTTAATAAAATTTTAAACATCACTTTTTAAAAACAATAAAAATTTCTGAGGGAGTCTACAGTAACAGCAGTGTCAAGGAAGAAACCATCTTTTAGAAACACCATCTCTTTTTCAGGTATGAAATGTTAAATGTTGCAGAAAAATGACAGCAAAATTGATAAATATATATTTATTAAAAAAGCATTTGGAACTTTTGCTGTTTTAAGATTTCTTTTAATAAAAGTAAATATTAACAACTGCTATTAAAGAAAAAATATTCCCAAGAGTGATTGGGAATGTTAATGGAAAGTGAGAAAACTCAAGGCAATGGCTGACAGAAAAATTTCTTTACTCAACAAAGAAAGAATTGGTGAGCAACTTCATATATAAGTTTATATGGAATTTCATATGGTACGCAGTTTGTTGAGAATGGAATGAACAGAGACAATCAATTTAACTGAGGCTATGTTTCACAAAAAGTTGCATTCATTCAGTTGATTTGGGATCATATACAAGAATGTTGCAAAATCATCCAGCCAAAACATTTTTACAAACTTACCCGTGAGAAAATATTAAAAATTTCTATTACAGAAATTTGTGGAGGATGAAAGATTAAAATTATTCTTACAAAGAGCAAACAGATGTGGAACATTGCTGGAATGTGGGAAAATGGAAGGGAGTGACAAATATTATTCTAATATCTAAGTGTCAAGTTTGCTGAACAAAGAAAGAATTGGAAAGTGTCTTTTCATATGAAATGGATTGATTTACATGCGTCATATTTTTTGCTGAGAACACAATAATATATGATAGGTTTTCCTTGGAATGTTCCAAGATGATTATATCTGCAACCATATTTTGAAATATATGATGAGCATTTATGGATTGGTAACTTGAAAAATTCTACAAAGGAGTGACCAAATCTTTGTGGTAACTCTACAAAATCTGTCAGAGTTTTTTTTTTTTTAATAAATATAATTCATTATTAATTTTGAGGTGTCATGAACTAATTTTGGCATTTTTGCTGGTATTTTCATTGAGGAAAGTGAATATTTTTTACTCACGAGAAAATATCTTTTCATAAATACTTGATCATGTGTCAATGTTAATGCCGCATTGTAGAGTTATGAATATCCACATGTAACCAATAAATATCACTGTGGTATTTCAGATGTTGTATCAAACTTGCCTTTTCTATTAAGGAAGAAGGATGCTACCGAAGAATATAGTTTCTATCCAATATGTGTCCTACTTATGGTGTTTGAAACCTGAGTGTTGTGAAAAGTAAGAACCACAGACTTCACAAGTATATGGTTTCTTTCTAGCACCTATTTATACATGTATCTTCAAACATAACTTGTTTGAAAAGGAGGAGCTGTACATTTCACAGGGATATGTTTTCTCTCCAGTACATGGTAGTTTGTGTGCATGTTGAGGGTTGTGCCAAGTAAGATCCACAGATTTCAGGAGACATTTTCTCTCCAGTATGTGTTAAGCTGTTTTAAAGCTGACTTTTGTGAAAAAGAAGAGCAACATGCTTCACAGGAATACAGCTTTTCTCTGTGATGTGTTAGCATATGATGTTCCAAAGGTAACTGTTATGAAAAGTACGAGCCACAGACTTCACTAAAATATAGTTTTTCATTAGTATGTGGTCACTTATATTCTTTCTAATATGTTGACTGTGAAAAGGAAGGAACGCACTCTTCACAAGAATAAGGTTTCTAACCAGTATGTGTTCAGAAATGTTTATTCAAGACAAACTTGCTGGAAAAGGAAAAGCAACACACTACACAAGAATACAGTCTCTCGCTAGTATGTTTTCTCTCATGCACTTTCAAATGTGAAAAATGAGTAAATGAAGAGCCACAGACTTCACAAGAACAAGGTTTCTTTTTCTCCAGTATGTGTTCGAAAATGCTCCATCAACAGATATTTCCTTGAAAAAAAAGAGCCACAGATTTCACAAGTGTATGGCTTCTCTCCAGTATGTGTACGATTATGCTGATTCAAAGATGTCCTATTTGAAAATGAAGAGCCACATAAGTCACAAGAATAAGGTTTCTCTCCAGTATGTGTATACATATGCTGTTTAAAATACGAGTGTTGTGAAAAAGAGGAGCCACATTCTTTGCAAAAATATGGTTTCTCTCCAGTATGTGTTCGAATGTGCTGCTTCAAAGTTGATTGCACTGAAAAGGAAGAGCCACACACTTCACAAGTATATGGTTTCTCACCAGTATGTATTCGTATATGTCTCTTCAAACATGACTTTGCTGAGAAGGAGAAGCCACACACCTCACAGGCATATGGTTTCTCTCCGGTATGTGTTCGGAAATGCTCCTTTAATAGATATTCCCTTGAAAAAGAAGAGCCACAGATTTCACAAGAATATGGTTTCTCCCCTGTATGAATTCGTCTGTGGCATTTCAAAGTTGAGAGATGTGCAAATGAAGTTCCACATATTTCGCAAGAATATGGTTTCTCTCCAGTATGTGTTCGCTTATGCCGTTCCAAAACTGACTTTATTGAAAAAGAAGCACCACATTCTTCACAAGAATAAGGTTTCTCACCAGTATGTGTTCTGAAATGCTCCTTTAATGCAGGCTTCCTGGAAAAGGAAGAGCCACACACTTCACATGAATATGGTCTCTCACCAGTATGTGTTCTCTTATGTACTTTCAAATTTGACAACTGTACAAATGAATAACCACAGAGTTCACAAGTATAAGGTTTCTCTCCTGTATGTGATCGCTTATGCAGTTCCAAACTTGACTTCGTTGAAAAGGAAGAACTACACACTTCGCAGGAATATGGCTTTTCTCCAGTATGTGTTCGCATATGCTGTTTCAATGTTGACTTTTGTGAAAAGGAAGAGCCACAGACTTCACAAGAACATGGTTTTTCACCAGTATGTGTTCGCTTATGCAGTTTCAAAGAAGTTAAACGTGAGAAGGAAGAACCACAAACTTCACAAGAATAAGGTTTTTCACCAGTATGTATTCTAAAATGCTTGTTCAATATAGCTTTCCTAGAAAATGAAGAGTCACACACTTCACAAGAATACGGTCTCTCACCAGTATGTTTTCTTTTATGAGCTTTCAGATGTGACGATTGTCGAAATGAAGAGCCACAGACTTCACAAGAATAAGGTTTCTCTCCAGTATGTGTCCGGAAATGCTCCTTCAATACAGATTTACTTGAAAAGGAAGAGCTACACACTTCACAAGAAAATGGTTTCTCTCCAGTATGTATTCGCTTATGTTGTTTCAAAACCGATTTTTCTGCAAATGAAGAGCCACAGACATCACAAGAATAAGGCCTTTCTCCAGTATGTGTTCGCATATGCCGAGTCAGAAATGATTGATTTGAAAATGATGAGCCACACACTTCACAGAAATAGGGTTTCTCTCCAGTAATCGTTAACTCTTGCATCCTCAAATATAACTTGACTGAAAAGGAAGATCAACAAACTTCACAAGAATAAGGTTTCCCATTGGTGTAAGTAGATGTTTTGCAAAAATGAGCTATTAGAAAATTTATATCCACAGTTTTCCAACTTATATTCTGTTGTGTAGTGTTCCATATTTTCTATATTTCCAATCAGCAAATAATGATCCATTCACATACACCAAATGTTCATATCTCTTTTACACTGGAGGATATGCAAAAAAAGAGAGAAAGAAAGAGAGAGAGAAAAGCAAAAGTTATTATAAATATAAAATTTCAATAAATTAATTATATTACACAATTTTATATTTTTTATTGACTCATGTGGATCTCATTTTTTGTACACACATTGTTTTATGTTTTAGACCATATTCTTAAAGAATTCATTTCCTTTAGACAACTGCTGGTGTTGATATACTCGGGAAGATACTTTCGTCTAAGGAAAATTGTGGATCTCAATTGAGTTAGAGATAATGCGTGTATCCCTTATTTTAAACAAGTTTATTTTAACCAGTTACCTTCAGTAGAATGAAAAAATGCTGTGCAAATAAATTTAACTTTCTAAATTTACTTTAATACAATGTAAGTAAAAAGTCAACAACAATATAGATATTTAGCCAAAATAGTTAACCATTTCTTTGATAACATGCTATTCTTTCTTTTTTCAAAGTTGATAATTTTATAATGATGATTTCATTAATTTCTAATCACTTTTAATTTTCTACTGACCAGGGGTGGGGTAAAAGAAAGAAGGCATCAAAATGCTACCTAAGCAAAAACAGTGTAAATGTAATTTGCCTTACATTAATAATGCAAAAGGAAAAACATTTTCTCTCAGAGTAAATTTTAGAAAAATTACACTCATAGAAAAAATTTTGTTGACAAGCAAAACAAATTATGCAAGAAAAAATAAGACGGATATTTATTTTTAAAATAATGAAAACTTAATATAGCAACTTACATATATAATTACTGTCATTCTTGTAGACAAGAATCTGTAAATAAAGACAAGAAAACAGAGACGCACAAAAAAAAAAAATATCCGTACCAATTGATTGGAAAACACTGAAAACAAAACAGTGCTTGCAAGACACAAAAACTGACTGAATGAGAGATATGAAACTAGATAAATACGCTTCTGCTATTAAATATTAGTCAATGTAAGATATAAGAATGTCGTTTTTGTACAATTGTACATCCATAACAAAAATAATCTAACAGTTGCTAAAAGAAAAAAAATAAATAAATTTAGGCTTTTCAAGAAACCTAAGGTTTAAAAAAAAAATTTTAACAATGAAAAATCTTTCCAGAAACTTTTATTTTCGTTTTAATTCCAAGTTCGTAGATTAAAAATTTAACATTTCCAATAAGTAAAAATTTAAAATATTTTGCTTTGTTTCAAAAGTCAAAACTAATTTAAATTGACTGTAGGAAGTCTCCCCCCACCCCTAAAATAACTGATTAGCGCCCTTTTTTAGCCCACATCGCAATGTAATTCTCTTTAAAATTTTTCAAAAAATAAAATATACTTTTCTGAAACTTTAAGGAATATTAACTATTTGATTTGAAACATTATTTACTTTAAGTTTATCGCAGAATGCATTTTTTAACAGTGGTAGCTGTTAAAGCTGTTGACATGTTTGTTTGACACTTTGTTTGGCAGACTGATGTAATGTTATTCTATGAGGACTTTAGTCGTAAAAAATAATTGAAGAATATAACCAAAGTACCTTTTATTTTTTTAAATACTCAGTAATCTTAAAAATTTAGGAAAATATTCTCCATAATCTAATGTTTTATTGAATTTTATTTTGGCTTTAAATTTAAAAAGGTATCACACTTATTTTCTGATGCCGTGTCTGGACGACCGTATATACAAAAAATAGGCATGACTTTACATACAAATTAAATTTTTAAAATTCTTTCAAAAATACTGTTGTTTAAAATACTAATCTAATCTTTTCCATTTATGATTAGTACAAATAGTTTTTACTACTTTTTACTTAAATAAAAAAAATGAAATTAATACAGAATTTTAAAACTTAATAAATTTTAATTTTTCCAATTAAAATTTTAAAAAGAATGAATACAGTTCTTGTAAAAATTCATTATTCATCGATTTTTTTAAAAAAGAATGTCCTTAATTTAAAAAAAAAAAGATTCACACCTGAAAATGGCATGTAACTTGACATATTTTTTTATTCTCAAGCATATTTTTATTAAAAAAAGAAGCAAATCTTGTGATGAGCAGCAACTGGATGAATTTCACAATTGCGCTGAAAAACTACACCTCATTTTTTAAGGATAATTTTTTTTTTAATTCTATCCAATCTGAAAGAAAATAATGCGTTTTTAGTTTGGTACTTGTGCGTTATCTGTCGCCACTTTTTAAAATGCGTTTCTTGTTGATTATTTGTTGCCACCTTTTAATTTGGTGATCTTTAGATGTGATATTGTTTTTTTAATTATATTATTTTTTTTTTTAACTAAATGAATCTTTGGGATAGTATATTATTTTTATACATTTGTATTTGTGAAAAAGTTGGAAAATTAATTTAAAAATTGGCGACAGATAATCTACAAGTCCTGGCGTTTTTACTTTTTATTATGCAAGAAAAAGCAATTTTCAAAATAAATTTGAGTTTTTTATTGAATTATTTTTGGTAAGATGTGGATCAAATTTTCCATATGGTCACATTTGATTACATAATTTTTTACTGAAATAATATCTTCAGGGATTTCTCTTTATATAACTCAAACTGTAAAAAAAAAAGTAAAAGAAAAAAAAGACTAACACCTACCAAATTAAAAACTAAAAAGAAAACACGCGATAAAAAGAGGCATAAAAAAACACTCCCGAACAAAATATTTCCCTAACGTTTGGGAAATATTTTGTTCGGGAGTGTTTTTTTATTCAAATAATTCAATAAAAAATTCAAGAAATTTATTTTGAAAATTGCTGCTTCTTGCATAATAAAAAGTAAAAATGCCAGGACTTGTGGATTATCTGTCGCCAATTTTTAAATTAATTTTCCAAATTATTCACAAATACAAAAAATAAACTATCCCAAAGATTCATTTTTAGTTAAAAAAAAAAAGAAATTGAATAGGTTTTTTATTTTTATTTTTTTTAAAAAAAGAAGAAAAAAACTATTCAATAAAAAAAAGTAATTCATTAAATAAATGAATAAGTACTGAAAATTTGGTTTGAATCAGATAATTTCCTGACAAATATTTTGATTTTCGAAACAGTGCGTAGGGATTTTTTGCTTTTATTTAAAACAAAAAAACAACAACTCCATATTTTTGGTGGTACCTAATTTGTGTCATCATATGTCTTATGGTAAAGTTCGGATTAAGAAAAAAACTTCAAAAAAGAGTTTTTTAAATTAATTTTATATACGTAAAAGTATTTTTAGGCAATTAACTGCTTTTTTTGCTATTAAAACCAAAATTAAACCTGCAGAAAAGATATTGAAATCATTGCAATTAATTAATTAATTTAGTATAAGTATACCTTTCTTTTTTAACAAGTTCGTGGTCATTCAGGTTTGACTAAAAAAATGTTATCCTACAAAAAAACTTTAACACTAATTAAAACTAAGTAACTAAGATGTGAAGCGGACTTTAAATTACAATGCATAAAAAAATATAAGAACATGCCATGTTTTATGAATTTTCTTTCCTCGATTAAAAACACCAATTATTAATCATGTTTCAAATACTATTCTCCTCTAAATTTCAAAATAATTTATTTTGAAAAAGAAACAAGTAAAAACGTCTAATTCTTAGTTTAATAATCTGAGTATTCGCCGACAAAAAATTATTGTTCAATTTATAATAAAGAAAGAAAAATACAAAGAATAAAAAATACGATATTGAAAAGGGAATATTTTTTCTGTAGAAATATTTTTCTATTTACCTTTCTTTCATTCAATCATGTCGACTTCTATTCTTTTTCAAATTCAGTCCGTTTCTCAGCAAGCGACACAATTTTTGTTTCGTTCAATTCATAATATTGAAGTTGAAAGGAATGACAAACTGAACGCAGAAGAAACTGGAAAGGGCAACACGAGAAAATGTTTCATGTTATAACATTGAACAATAAACGAACAAATTATTACTAAAAACGGTGCAATAGATCATAGTGTCCCGTGTGTAAAAGTCAGGTTACCTGCGTTTTCGATGCCAGCTTGAAACCTACCGCCATTTAACATTATCTCCAGCTATAATTTTGCCTTCGACGGTCACTTCAGTATATAGCACGACCCCAGAATATTATTTACTCCAATGACATATCATTTTTAACAACCCTATCACTTACGTTTCAACCCTTGACTCTGACGGACCTGTGAAAGCGAATTCATCAGTTGCTTATGTTCAAACTTCAAACTAAAAACTCATCATGCAGACACCAACGCGTCAAACAACCAACGACACGGAAATTTGACACGCAAAAATTGACTGATCAAAAAGCAGTCGATCGTCATCTTGCGATGCCAACCTATGCCCAACTAATCACAGAAGAGTGGGCACCTCTTCAGGAGAACATGTGCAACAAAGCTGTAAAAAAACCATCGGACACATGAAAAGATGCCAACAAGACTGGTTCGACCAGCACATTCATGGGATCTCGAAGCGAAACGAAAAGCCAAAATTCAACATGAATCCCACCCATCATTTCAACGATTTGGAAAGCCAAATTCTATCCTGAAAGCAGCTGATATTGTAGCGGAACGGGCCCTGTGTATGATAGAGTGTGATGGTTTAGCCATATTTGTTGTGCGTGTGTGAAGAGCTGTTCACCACAATTATTTTATTTTGTCTAGGAAAGGTGTGGAAAGGATTAAGTCATATGCTGGAGGTCGCTATCCAATGTGGTGGTAACAATGCAAATTATATTTGACGTGAAATAGCAATGGTAAAATACAAAACAGAACGTAGAGTTGAAAACATAACAATTGAATTTATTAAGTATTGAATATACATGCATGTGATTTGAACTGAAAAGTGAGACGGTGTTACGTCTCTTTGATTAGTTAATATTTGTACCTAGACTCATAACGAATAAGTTGATTATTAAACTGTAGTTTAGAAGATTGTGTATGTTTTGAATGTTTTGAATCGTGTATTGTGCAAGTTGGATAAAAGATGCTGGAATTATACTTGCATGAATTGTTGTAAAGTTCTTTTACGTCTGACTGCATTAGTCAAGACGGGAGTTCTTTAAGAGTCACATTTTGGCAGCGGTGTTGAGACGTACGAGTGACGAAGAAGAAGTTAGGTTCGAGAGTCCGCGTCGTTGGTTTTTTATAAATCCGTTGTATCACGTGGGTGGCTCCAGATTCAGTTGGCGCCTAAATTGATCTTGCGCGTGGGAGCGATCTGATTGGTCGAAATTGCTAGATTGAAGGTGATTAACCAATGAATGTTTGTTGATTATTTTGTAAGTATGATGTTGGTAAAATCATAACTGGAAGAGTGAATTTCCTAGCGGAGGGTAAACTGGCTGTCGTGGAAGATTCCACAATATCATCACCTAGACTCAAGACATTCTAGCGAGATGTCAAGGACATTTCTCTATCCATTTTTAATCGTCATTCTACTGCAGCGTCATATTTCTTCAGGCGCGTTCCACAGCACCCAGTGCGACCATGGATGCCTGCTAACCCTACCTACCATTATTTTGAAGCTGCGCTCAAGCTTATCCAATACTTTAAAGCCTCTGAGTCTGATACTCCCACCCCGGAACTGATCAAGCATGACGGATTACCTCTCATAACAAGAATCTTCCTCCTTCTCCCATGGATGCAGGAAAAGCATCAAAATTCATCAGATCTGAAGGATGCGAATATCGTCCCCATCTTCAAGAAAGGAGATAGAAGCATTTGTGTAAACTACCATGGAATCTTTCTCCTTTTCATTACAGGAAAGATCCTCGCCAGGATCCTTTTCAATCGCCTCCTGACCATGTCAGAAGACATCCTCCTTGAAAGTCAATGTAGTTTCAGAGCCAACAGAAGAACCATCGATAGAATTTTCTCTGGGAAACAAATCCAGGAAAATGCAGAGAGCAGCAAAAACCCTTGGGAAGGATTTCCTACGATCTTGAAAACACGTTTGATAGCGTTCCAAGACTAGCCATGTAGCAGGTCCCCAGGATGCCCCGAGAAATTCACGGCACTCACCCGAGGTCTACACAAAGGGAATGATGGGCCAACCAACATCAAACCGACCTTTCGAACTCCTTTTCCATCATAGGGGTCTTGAAACAAGGGTGCATACTTGCTCTTATCTTTTTCTCTGTCTACTTAGCGGCAATGCTTCAGAAGATTCTAGACAGCCCTAAAATCAACCTTCGATACCGAACCAATAGTGCTCTCTTCAACATAGTCCCCTCCCGGTATAGCAAACGCACGAGTCACCGAGCTGCAGTACGTCGGTGACAACTGTACCCTGGCCCATGAACTCGAAAACCTCCAGAACTCAGCGGACAACTTCTTCAGAGCGTACATGCGGTACGGACTCAACACCAACGTGGCTAAGACCAAGGTCCTACTTCAACCAGGACCAGGACATCAACCACCACTTAGTGTGTTGGGATCCGTCTACCCAGATGTTTATTTTTATCTGAGTGTAGGGAATCCAAACATTTAAAACACATCTTTTAAATGAAACATAAAAAAATATTTTCTGAAGGAAAAGTAGAAGTCAGTTGAAATAACATTTATATATTCTTTTCATAAATATACAATAACAATAAAATGTTTACTTTTCCTTGCAGTGAAGTTTGTTTTAAAAAAAATAATTAAGTGTTCATAGTTCAGTATGAGATGTGTGGACAGATTTACTTTATGACAGTCAGCCTAATGTGTTTGTGAGTTATGAGTCGCCACCATCACCGCTGCCTCTTAACGTAACCGCTCCTCTCATCGCTTGACTGGTCACCTCGGCTGCCCGGCTTCAGCATGACAACACCTAGTCTCCCGAATCTTAACATTCGCATGCTCTGCATCGGGCAAGTGGGTTATTTGTGGGTTTCGATTTAGGCCTTGTTAGGATTAGCCCATTATAAGCGATGTATGAATGAGTAAATAAAACACGATAAATCACATCTTAAGAACAATCAAGTCTGGAGTATAACAATAATAATTTATATAAACATTAATAAGTGGTTTGGTATTGTACAAAAACAGTAGTAATGTCCATAGATGGTAGAAGGTTGGTATTTAAGTTAAGTAAGATTAATTTTTTATGTTACATTTCAATGAATACAAGAATTTATGAAAGTACTTAAGTGTTTTTGAGAGATGCTAGTTTCATTTGGTAATATATCCTGTGAATAAGGAAAAGGCGGTTGAATGTAAGAGAGAAGTAAAAGGAGGGAAAATAACGAGAGAGGTGTGAGGAGTGGTAATGGTTGTTGAAGCCGAGATGCCTTTGATGTATCCGCTCAAAGTTGCAAATGTTCGTCTCTCTGTGTCTTCTCTGTGTATCTCCTGTTGGAATCTCTCTTTTTTTCTTTTAGACAGAGGTCTATTTATATTGTTAGTGAAGTTGAAAGATGCTCCGATTAAGTTGTTGATTATTTCAGGCGTGTCCATTTCTTATTGGTCAACATATATTTATTTAGGATTGCAGTTAATCAACTTCAACCGTAAGTTATGCTTGGAGCCTATTGCGCAAAGCCCGGAATATATTATGTTTTAAGCTGTGAAAAAGGTATCTTCCTGTTTCTGCTCTTAGCGTCACTACAGCTTCCCCCGTTTCTTAACGCTCGCATCCTATGCATCGTCAAAATCAGGTTAGCGACTTCTTCCGACTACTCACGCTTGCACCTTCGTATCATCATAGTCACATACGAAACTTCGCTAACTACTCCGGGACAACACCCCGGCAACCAACATGTACACCGACCATACCCTGTGACCTCGGCCAGCACAAAGAATAGGTCAACTCCGGAATTTCCTCCTAGCTCTGATCGCCATCCGGTCAATACACCAGAATCGGAAATTCTACCTATTTTGCGATATCTGTACGATACCACTTCCGGCTTTTCTCTTAACTGTGATCACCATCCTGACAACACACCAGAAACGGACATTCCATCTATTTTGCGATATCTATACCGTGTATATTAACAGTAAACGTTGTTTAATTTCTAATCCTCCTTATTCCTTTCTCTTGAAAACAAACGCTTAATATAAGATAGACAAGGGCTTATTCAGCAGCTGCTAGTTATTCTCTTTTATTGTGTGCGTGGACAAGGCCTTAGTCGGCGGCTGCTGGTGTTGTCATTTCCATTGTGTGTGTACGCATGTGTAGATTAAACTGGCCTCCGAAATTGTTTAGAACCCCGAGAAGTATGCTTCTATTTTTATATCCGTAATGGAATTCAAAATCTAATTTCACATAGAGGTGTAAACTTTTTGAATACGAGGTTTTCATTAGTTAGAAAATAATTTCACATTGGCTTGTAAAAATCTTTTTTGTCGAATTTACGGGAGTTATTATTGTCATTTTCTAAATGGTTAAAAAAATAACACGTGGTAGGTCTGCAACTGCGTCCGCAATTATTTTGGCAGTATTTGCCCTGGTAATGATTGTTTATCCAACAAAACTTCGCATGGGATTTTATTGGTTGAAAAATATAGAGAATTTAATTCCTATAAGAGTCAAAATCACCATCAACGAATTGGACCTGGAGAATGTTTACTAATTTCCATTGGTATCGTACTAACATCAAATGCATCCGCTGGAAAAGAGGTCGATACAGAATCAAGGACGCATACGGGAAGCAATACAAGAGTCTCTTCGGCAATCCAGAGCTAACACAAACCACCAAGCTCATGGTTTACCGAGCTGTTGTAATCTCGACTCTTCTGTACCGAAGAAACATCTGTAAACTTGAAAGATTCCATCAAATAAAACTTCGTCAAATCCTGCGGAACGTGTGGCAGGACCGGATCACGAACAAAAAGCTTCTCAGACACGCAAAGATTAAGAGCTTAGAAACAATCATGGCTCGCCACCGACTTTGATGGGCCGGCATCCTTGCCCGAATGCCAGACATCCACCTACCCAAACGATTCCGCTTCTTGGAGCTCGCATCTGGCAAAAGACCACGTGGAGCCCCACGCCGTCGATTCAAGTATCAGCTCAAAACACCTTGTTGAGGAGAGAAATCGATCCGGTCAACTGGGGAACGGAAGCCGCAGAAAGAACCAGTTGGCGAAGAGCAGGCCACGAAAAAAACAAAAACAAAACAGCATCCTTCGAAAATACCAGAAAACAAATAGAAAAGAGACCAAAGAAAAGCCAGAACTCTACATCCCCTGAACTCTCCTATCCTACTATGCGGTGACTGCGGATGTTTCTCTAGATCCAACATAGGACTCATTTCATGCAGAAATTGTCGGCCTATTAGCCTTCTATCTCTTCTAGCCTAATCAACGCCGAATTGGTTCATCATCTCTCATCGTAGAGCCTGTTTTCAGACAAGCAATATGGCTTTCGTTTCTCCAGGTCGACTGCTGATGTACTGACGATAATTGCGGAAAGAGTCTATTATGCTCTAGATAAAAACGGTGAAGCCCGGGCTGTAACATTGAACATCTTGATAGCCTGGGTCTGGAATTCAGATTTTCCCCACAAGCTGAAAAGTACCTCCGGGCACATTTTTCGCTGATCTAGTCGTTCCTATCAAATCATGAAATAAAAGTTATCCAGAACGGCCACTCGTCTAGATCCTTTCGTACTAACGCGGGTGTCTCCCAGGGCTCCATCCTTGTGCCTACTCTGTTTTGAATTTTCATTAATGACCTTCCCGGTGACATCAGATCTCTTGGTATCTACGCTGATGACACAACCATTTACTCCTGTCTCAATAGTAAGGCTGATCAATCCGACAAGGTCAGAATAGCAGACAATGTCCAAAACGATCTCAAGTCCATCGTTAACTGGGACAAAAGATGGCTTCTTAAGTTTAGCACCTCCAAAACTATATTGCCCTCCATTAATCATCTGAGAGATCCCTCTCTAACTTCCATCAGCATGTGTGATTCTATCCTCTAGGAAAGGGATTCGTTACGCCTTTTCGTGCTAACATTATCAGCTGACATGAAGTGGAAAGATTACATTGAATCCATTTCGAGGTCAGCTGCTAAGAAAGCTGGTTTATTGTGTCGTGCGAGACTATTTTTCTCTCCAGAATCTATCTTACATATCTATACATCTACCATTCGTTCATGCTTAGAATATTGCAGCCACATATGGTCCGGTGCCTCTGCTATTTACCTTGAGCTCTTTGATAAAATCCAAAGAAGAATCAGCAATATTATTGGTCCTGATCTGGCAACTCAGCTCCAGTCATTTACACACCACCGTAAGTCTATCTCTGTGTCTTTTCCATAAATACTTTCATGGTAATTGTTCGGATAAGGTCTTCCCTATGGTGCCTAGACTTTTTTAATTTAAGCGCAGTACTAGACTGACGTCAAAATCTCATCAATTTACAGTTGAGCTGGCTAGATGTAGCCGTAAGTTTGATGCTAACAGTTTCTTTTCTCGCACTTCTCGCTTGTGGAACCCCCTCCAGGCTCGATGCTTTCCAACCAACTTTAATTTGCAAAAATTTAAAGGCAATGTCAATCGCTATCTACTGTCCTCTTGATTACTCTTTTCTCTTCCCGCTCATTATTAATGTTTCTGTTCCTAATCCTGCCACACCTTGTAATGTAACCCCTTGTGTCTTCGTGATACCGATTTAAAAAGAAAAAAAAAGAAAAGAAGTTAAATATCTATGAGCACCACAATATTCGACAACGTGTTCTGACAACGATGGCGATCACCAATACAGAAGGTTTCGGAGAGCAATACTTTACAAAACATAGTTTGACGTTTTATTTTTGGCTTTAAATATAAGAAAAGTGATTACGATCACTTCGGTGTAGCACGATTATTTACTCAAACTAATTAAATTAATTGACATTATTATTGGAAAACCACAATAATGGATACTTTTCTGGTAAAAGTCTAGAATCGGAGACATAAAAAAAAATAGAGGCCATAATTCATGAGTTTAAATTTATATCGTTTATTGTAGTTATTGTAGTATGTTTTTATTTTTTTTCGAAATATATATTCAGGTATTCTCTTTCATACGAATGCTTGTTGATTCCTTGTTCTCTGAGAAAACGCTTTTTAGATGAAGCTCTAGCTATTCTCTATTGTTTGAGTATGAACTAAAAAGGTTCATGTAATTATAAAATGTAAATCAACAAATTTCCATAAATTATAATTTATGAAAATAATTTTGTTGATTATAATAATTATTATAATTTCGTGATTGTACCCCATTTAGAGAGCCCGTTCAGCGGAGCAACTATCCTACTAATAATGATCGCTGTAGAACGTCTTTGGATGTCTGCTTCTCAATCTATGAGGAACAAATTCTGCAAAGTAATTAAATTTTATTAAATTCTTCAGAATTTGTTTCAATTCCTCCAAAGAGCTATTGTTGACGAAGCACAGCACTCGTCGTCCACAGTTATATTTTCTTTTTACAAGCAGAATCAATGTTTCATCAATCTCCACTATTTTTTTGTCTGAACCTCAAGTTTTATCACCACTGTTGTTGGTATTTTTTCCCCCTTCTTCTTCAATGAAATAGCAGCTCACATCCTTCTTACTTACAAAATCTGAAACAGTCAACTGTAGTCACTTAAAAAAAAAATCAACTACTCCGGATATCTATTAGAGAGAGCACCGTAACTGTATTGACAAGATTACTTTCATTTTTGCGCATGCGAATTATGGCCCTGATTCTTGACTTTTACCCACTTTTTTTCCGCAATGAAAGCAAAATAATCGACACCCCTGTTTTTAGTAAAATATTTGACAAAAATCAAAGAATTATCCGATTCAAACCAAATTTTCAGGATTTATTCGTTAGTGAATCAATACGTTTTTTTTTTTTTAACTAAAGTTTATTTTATTTAAAAAAAAAACCTTGAGGAAATATTTTTAGGAGTTTGTTACATCCCCCCACACACAATTTCGATATGGCGTGATTACTTTTAAATTTTGGGAGTGTGGAGATCGTCCAAATATTTTCAAATCCCGTAAGTTATTATTTTAGTAAAAAGTAAAAAATAAAAAAAAAAGTTATGAAATATCAAGAAGTGTGAATAAGCAGAAAAATCAGTACCGAAAAATTCAATAAAATTCCAACAATATTTTTGTTTGAAAATGCATAACTTAGTAAAGTAAACTAAACTAAACACTATGATTTCTTACAAGTCCGAAAAAAAAAAAAAAAACAACAAAAAACGTAAATAACATTTATTTTTAAAAAAATGACCCGCAATTTTTCAGTTCAACTTTGAAATTAATCCCGTTACTGTTAGTGTTCATTTACATGAGTTTCTTTCAGGTGCCACGACTGATTTTTAATAAAAACAAAGTTTTATCATCAAAATCTTTGTTATTATTTCCGAGAGACTAAATGATTTTTTTTATTGTTATTTAAATTATATGTATTTTTATCCTGTTTAGAACGTCCGAAATTTTGGTTAAAAATCTCGTTTTTTTCTTGCGTCAGCTGGGTGGAGGGCAACGATTATGATCAGTCTTTCTTTTTAGCGTTGAAAAACATTGATTTAGAAATCCTTGCAAGACTCTCTCAAGTGATTATCGAATTTTAATGAAATTTTAAGGACTTATTCACAAATTGATGAAATTCTTTTAGAAGTATTTTTTTAGAATATATATATATATATTTTTTTTACATCTGTTTCAAGAAATTAAATTGTGTGCCGTTTAAATGTTATTTAAAAAATAAAAAGCAGAACTCTGTAAAATTTTAATCATGAATTTCTTTTTGTAAAAGACCAAGAGGACCCCAGTTTCCAAAAATCTTCTCTGAATCGTAAAATTTTAAAAATGCAATAAAACTGAGGCATTTATTTAATTACAAAAAGAGGCTTTACTTACTTTTATGAATAAGATATAGATACTATATATTGTCTTAAGAAATTTTTTTCCTTCTGACCACCTATAGATTTATTAGAAATTAAAAAAAGTGAACAAATTTATTCTGCAATAAAGTATCCAAGGGTGACATTTTGAAATTATATCTTAGATTGTCTTCTGTAAATGCTGAATGTGTATTTGACAGTATTCAATACAGCATGGTACAGGCAATACCAAAGTAGTTGCCATAGCAATCAACAAGGAAGTAGTGGAACAAAGAAAACAATGGAGGTAACAGCAGAAGTAATCACCTGCTTCGACGCTAGCTTGCTTTTAAGATACAGAAGGTTCTTTTCTTTCTTTTGCTACATCTAAAGTGCTTTTGTAATGTATTGTTACTCTGCTTTCAACCTGACATATAAAATAAATGAGAGGCACATTCTTTCTTTTATTTTGTTTCAGATGGTGGATCTGAACTCAGTAATCATCAACTTGAAGAACTACAAATACACTTTAGAAATAAAGCAAGTCTGAATGCAAATGAAGTGAATATTATTCTCTGAACTAATTCAGTGAGTTTTTAAAGGAATATTTTGAGTGATAGGTACATACATTTTTATTTTGGTTCACGCTGTAGATCCTAACTCACTAATATTATTGTAGACTTTTTTATTTCCTATTTCCAACTTGAAGAATTATCAATTGAATTCGTTTATAAAGTATAATTAAAGTGAATAATAATATCTGTTTGGAATGATTGCTTGGTGATTAACATGCAAGTGAGAGAAGCAAACTGTTATTGAGTTTGCCAGATATCATTTTCAGGTTAGAGATCCTGATCACAATTTCAACTTAAGGGCTAAGCTGATACTTGTGGCTAATTTGCAAAAGCTAAATGAGGCTAAAATGAACTGAATGCAGGAAATGAAATATGTGCTAAAAATTACCTGAGTCTTCTGGATTCTGTTAATGCTACTGAAGTGAATCTGGCTGATCAAAATCATCTACTATACAGTTTACTGCGTATCATGGTCATATTCTGAGACCTTTCAAAATTCATTAGAAATATTTCAATCTCTGAGAAAGCCTGATTTTTTCAGGAATTTCTATGCAACCCAGATCTTTTTCTTGGTAAGACATCAGCAGACAGAACTGATATCATAGCAAGAATGTTTAACATCAAACTAAAGACACTATTTGATGACCTCAGCAAACTCTCTCTCTCTCTCTCTCTCTCTCTCTCTCTCTCTGCTTGAAGCAGTTAAAGGATACTATGCAATGTGCATTTTTCTCATTGTTACAAATTGAATGCATGTCCAAGAACACTGAATCTGTACTGAACTGATTGTGCATTCCTGACAGTCTTATTAAAGGGCACAAAATTGGTCATTTCCTCAACCACAAGGAATAACATCTTTGAGAATCTTCATGAACGTAAACAGGGAGTGTATGATGTCCTAGTAAATACAAAGTTTTCTTTAATAAAGCACAGAGCATGTGGCTACAGTCTGAGAGGATCCTGCTAGGGGTCACTCCAGTTAAATGTACAACACCTCTCATCTTGTTTTTATCCTTTCTGCATAGTTGTAATCCATGATACAACAATAACATAACACATAACAGTTTAGTGAAATGATGGAAGCGACACATTATGTAATGGCAAAGTATAAACCAATTGTTAAATGAAACTGTAAAATCTTTATTAAAGAGTGTATGAGCCATGCAGAACTGCAAAAACAGACAATAGTTCCAAACAGACACTTGCAAATTGATTTGTTTTTACAGATTATTAACATTCGCAAGTCATTTAAAGACAGAAAACATTTTTAGAATGTAAGAATGTTTTGGAGAAAATAATTATTTACTGATACAAGTGCTACAAATCAACCCATAGCTGGGTTGAAGAAGTGGATCCATACCTTTGCTAAGCATATTTGTGTGTAAGTGAATGTAATGAACCTGTATGGAAATGGAACCTAGCTCTCTGATTTCCAATTCTGATCTGTTATTCATTACACCACATATTCATCCAAGCTAACAGCACCTGGTATTCACAAGCAGGGCACTGACCAGGTTCAACATATTTAATTTCAGTGATCATATAGTCATAAGTTGACGCAAGAGTTAAAAGTAAAAATGTAGCTACTGATATGTTGAGATAGTGCACCTAGTGACTTCTGTTGATATTACAATTCATCTGAAATCAATTTTCCCAATATATTAGCAACCATTTATGAGCCATGACCGTCAAATCAAATGAGAAAAGGGGTAGTGATCAGACACATTATAAGTGTCATGAAGAGTCTGATCTTAGCTGTCCCTCTCCCAGGAAACAGGTATGGATGACTGACATGAAGCTCACTGGGACTGTGGTGAAAGAAAATACAGAAAACAAAATAGAAAAGGTGCCAACTACTACTCATTTTCAGGATGGCAACTTTAGTTTTTTTTATTTATTCAGCAGTAAATAAACTAATCACAGATAATATGCAAAATACTTTTTATTTAATAGCTGAACATTCTGGCTTATAAAAGCAACTTTACAAAAACTAAATTAAGTCATTTAAATTAATCATGTAATTTTTTCCTCAAGTTATTCATTGGTACAATCTATTTAAAATTTCTAAGCTTCCTCAATGAAAGTAACAGGTTCTCCTGTCACATCACTATTTAATAATTATTGAGTTTTAGTTGCAGCTACAGTCCTATCATAAAATACTTTTAAATAGTGGGAAACATTTTGTCTCACAACTGTTTTGATAAATGGCTACTTGTCTTAGTTCTGAGCATTTAACAAATTGATTTTTTTCCTGCTCAAAAAGTCTTTTCACAATTTCCCATCTTGCTATTATTTTCTTGTATTTTGAATAAAATTAATTCTGAACAAGCTTCAGTCATGTAATTATCATAAATATTTTTAACTATATGGACAATCAAAAAATAAGAATAAATCCTTTTTTCCTTATCTAAAGTTTATTTTCAACAGTTTCAAAATATTGAAAAAAGCTTTATTTATATGATTATTATCATATATAACAGCAATTACATACATATTTAATTGGATGATTAAATTAAGAATACTTTTCACTATTTTTTATACAAAAATGTTCAATTCCGTTTGGCCCTTGGAATCATCATTATCAGAAATTTTGGTCCACCATAGAAACATCTTATCACGATACACAGAACAGTTTTTTCTAATTTCTCAGAATTATTAAATGACAAAATTTGTACTTTTGCAGTAAGGAGTTCACATTAACAATTATCAAATTGAATAGAAAAATTACTGCACAAAATGAAACTAGAAGTTAAAGAAAGACATTTAATTAATAATAAGTATAAAGGTCATCAGATGATTTGTTTCTAATTCTTAATCTTGCCATCTTCTTTGGACATTGATTTTATTTTTCAAAGGCTGAGAGGTCTACAGACCTGTTCATTTGTTTTGAAATGATCATATTTAAACATTTACATTGATAACATTGTGAACTTTCAAGAGAAAGTCATTGTATATTTAAGAGAGAAATATTTTAACAGAAATTTGACCAACAATATGCACTAGTGAATTTACCTAATATAAAATTCAGACCTGTGTTGTGTGTGTGGTGGGCTTCAAAAAATTTTCATATACAGACAGGTTCTGCAACTGCTTTTCTCCTAGTAAATATAAGAAGATTTAATAACTATGACATTTCTTCAATCGCTCAAATGACATTGTAATAATTCTCTTCAATGAAAAATAGTTAAAGTTTAACATCCACAGCAGAAAAAAAAGAAAAAGAAAAAGAAAGAAAAGAAAAAGTGTGTCAAAAGGACATTTTTTTTCTCTTGAGAGAGTGAATAAATCCAGTTTCATATGTTTGAGATTTACTAAAATTCTAAAAATAGCTTTTTAAAAAACACTAAAAATTATTAAGGGAGTCTACAGTAACAGCGGTGTCAAATAAGAAACCATCCTTTTGACACACCATTTTTATCAGGTATGAAATATTAAACAATGCAGAAAAATGATATAAAAAATTGACAAATACATTTTTTTTTTTAAAAGCATTTGAAACTTTTGCTGTTTCAACTGGCATAACAAAAAATAAAATTACTTTTAATGAAAGTAAATATTAATAATTGCAAATAATATGGGCTGGGAAAAATATTCCCAAGTGGAATTGAGAATGTTGATGAAAGTGAGAAAACTCAAGGCAATGGCTTAGGCAAATTTCTTTACTCAATAAAGAAAGAATTGGTGAACAACTTCATATGTAAATTTTTATATAATTTCATATGTTACACATTTTGTTGATTATAGAATGAACGGAGACAATATTTTACAGAGTTGCATGCATTTAGTTCTTGTAAAAATTCATTATTCATCAAAAAAGATGTTTCTTCTTAATAGTGTCCATAATATATTTTATTCATAAAAGCAATTAAAAACATTTATAATTAAATAATGTCTTAGTTTTAATGCATTTTTTATTTTCTGATGCAGAGCAGATTTTCTGTACCTTGTGGGGGGAGGTCCTGTTTGACCAAAAAGGTTTGATGATGTAAATTCTCCTTGTCCTTATAGCTAATATAAACATTAAACATTACAGAATTTCTCAAAAATTCATAAATTTAAACAAGTGTGTGTGGTAACAAATGTTAAAAATACCCTTGAAAGTCTCATTTCTGCAAAAATTTCCAAATCAATGTTTTTCACTACAAAAAGACAATAAAATTTTCCATACTAATTCATGTTGTCGACAGAGAAAAATTTTTAACCAAAACTTCAAAGGTTCTGAAATGGATTAAAAAAAAGAATTTTTACATCAATAAATCCTTTGGTCTTTCCTCTTAATAATAAAATAAAAACTTAAGTTTGGGGCATTTTTTCATCATGTGTGCTCATTTTTTAGTGAATCATTGGAAGAATCTACATAAAAGCTTATAAAATAACAAATTATATTATTAAACTCTTGGTTATATAAAGTTAAAGATAATGTATTTTTAAGTATAAATAATAGCAATTTCTAGATTGTAGTCTTTTTGATCCTTCATAGTTTTTTAAATTTTACATGCTCTTTGGGAGTGACACAGAAGACTATGTGAGCAACAGTAGAAGGTTATGGGCTTGATGACAGTACATAGTTTACCGTGCTTAAATGTTATTTTTGCCATGTTTTAAGCCAAAAGCAAGCATTGCATTTCCAAAATCCAGTTAATCAATCATTAAATTTACTAATTTACTTTGAAACACATCTCTGAGACAAATATAGGATTTATAACCTCTTAAATCTTGTGTTTTCATTTTTTGTCTCTAATCAGCAGCAGTTTTCTGATGAAAGGAAATATATTGTATGATTCTCGACAGAAATGAATCCTAAAATTAGTGCACTTTCAATACAGTTTTGCCGTAATAAATTTTTTTCTCTCCTAATCAAAACTACATTCCTTAATTTTTTGTCTCTAAGCATTGGTTTGTGAATTTGGTGATACAGTAATTGTGAGTTCAATCTCTGGGTAAGTCAGTCTGGAAACAGGCAAGCAATAACTGAGCAGTACTAAAAATAAGAACTAGACAATATCCCTAGTCATGGGCAGTGGAACAAAAAGAATCTGTTCTCGTAGACTATAGACGGTTCTCATTCCACCCCCATAAATTGAATAAAGGGTTCAGTCTGAAATTCCCTCTAGGTTGCCAAGATCATTATACACCTGAAGACCAGAGGATAAAATGGCTGAAATGTTGCAATAACTCAAAGATGAGGACAATAGTCCAAACATAAATAATGTCAATAATGATAACACTTCATCCCAGAAATTCAAACAGAAATTAAATTTCTTGCAATTAAAACCAAAATGAACATTTCAGAAAACATATTCAAGTCATTGCAATATGTTTTAATTTCTTTTAACAAGTTCATATATGACGTCTACCTCGTCGATCCATTTGGTGTTCAATCCCAGCGGCCAATCATTCGATCCATGCCTTGCCATGTCCCATGTTGTGTTTGATTTAGATCACAAGGCTGGCAAGGATCAAATTGTTAACAGGAATCATGGAGTTGGTTTGGTCTGGTCAGAGTAAAGTTACAAAAAAAATAAAAATTGTATACAAGAAAATGTCTTATATAATGTTTCTTGTACAGAGGTGGTAGTACAATTATCAGTTCTTCGGGCAGGAATATATATTCGTCATGCAAAGTTATTGACCCTTACCTCTTTGAATATTTCATGACACTTTGTTCATTGTGACTAGTCTTGTCACATCAGTCATTTGACTAAAAAATTCATCCTATAGAAAAGAAAGAAGTTACAGAAACATGCTACAAATTAAATTCATTTTTTAAAATGAAAAAAAATATTTCAAGCTAATATATTAAATTTAATATTTCCAATAAGCAAAATACTTTACTGTATTTTAAATAGTAATTTAAATTGACTAAAGAAGGGCGATAATCAGCTATTTTAGCAAAAAGATAAACAAAAAACTGGAGTAGTTTTTTGTTTATCTTTTTGCTAAAATAGCTGATTATTGCCCTTCTTTAGTCGTCTTTCATCCCAATGTAATTCTCTTTATTAAAACAATCTTCCAAAAATAAAATATACTTTTCTGAAACTTTATTTGAGGAATATTAGCTCATTTAAAGTATAATTAATCTGATTTGAAACAACTATCATTTACTTTAAAATATCACTGAAATGAATATTTTAACCCGCCAATAGCTGTTTAAGGTGTTCATGAGTTGACAGCTTGATAACAGATTGATATTTATCTGATGTTGTTCTGTAGGAGATTTACTCATTAAAAAGTAATTGAATTAATGTGAGTGCCTTTTATATATAATTTTTAAGTACTCAGTAACCTGAAAATTTTAAGAAAATATTCTCCAGAATATAATGTTTTAATGATTTTTAAATAAATTTGTCTGCTAATTTACTATCATTATTGCACTTAATTTCTGGTAATGTTGTGTATGGTCAACTGTATATAGAAAATTGGCACGTTTATACAAAGAAAAAAAAATCATAATTCTTTTACAAATATTGGTTTGTGATGATTTGTACTAACCTTTTCAATTTATGATTAGTAAATATAGTTTTCACTTAATAATATCATCTAAAAGGAACAAATTAAAACTGAATTTTAAAAGATTAAAAAATTTTAAACTTAATAAGTTATTTTAATTAAAACGTAAAAAAAAAATGAAAACAAATCTTGCAAAAATTCCTTATTCATCAAAATTTTTTTTTCTTAAATAGTGTCCTCTAAAAGCAATTAAAAGCTTTTCTAATTAAATAATGTCTTAGTTTTTTTAAATTTTATTTTATGATTCAGAGCAGAGTTCTGCTTTTAAATATGAAAAGTGACAAAATTTAATTCCTGGAAGTTTCATTAAGGGGGAGGTAACAAATGTAAAAAAAATATTTCTTTCAAGATTTTCTTAAAAAAACCTTCTAAAATAATTTTATTCACTTGTGAATAAGTTCTTAAAGTTTCATTAAAATTCAACCATTATTTGATCTACACAAGAATTTCCAAATCAATGTTTTTTTACTGCAAAAATTTTCTATACTGATCTTTGCTAACCTCCACTGATGCAAAAAAAAAACAAGATTAAAAGATTTAATGAAATAATAAAAAAATACTTTGGTTGTTCCTCTTAATAAAATAAACATTTTCACAATAAAACTTTGTTTTTATCAATGTTGGATCCTTTTTCATCATGCTATGCTGTCTTTTCAGTGCATTATTGCAGGTACTTATACATGTCTTTCTTAGTTTTACTTTTATTGCATTTTTTATTTTACGATTTAGAGCAGATTTTCAATAACTGGGGATCATGTTTTACAAAAGAAAACAAAAAACAAAACAAAAAAAACATGATTTAAATCCTCCAAGGAGTTCTGCATACAATTAATATAAACATTAAGTGGTACAAAAATAAATTTACTGAAATTGTCTTTTTGTGGTGAAAAACACATTGATTTGGAAATTCTTGCAAAAATTAAAAATGGATTTTAATTAACTTTTAGGACTTATTTACAAGTGAATGAAATTATTTTAGAAATGTTTCTGCTTTAGAGAATCTTGGTGAAAACATTTTGGCAGACATTGACAAATGTACCCGCAATAAGAAGCGGTGTCAAAAGGACGATATTTCCCAATGACACCACATTTTTTAACTACCATCACTGTTCAGCAACGTTTATTGTTTTAGAAAGCGATGATGATTAAAATTGTAATAAAAGATAAACATATGAAAGGATCTAGCTGGAAACATTCTCCGATCATTTGCAAGTATCTATTACAATACATGGATGCACCTCTAAAACTCTTGACAATTAGAAATTGGCAGCTGACCTCTCTTCTCTAACACTAACTTCTCGGCTGGAGGAAAAACTGGCTGGTTACAATGCCTCTAAAACCAAACTGGTTACATTCCATCACCACCGATCAAACCCTGAACTACCGCCAGTTACGATGAATGGATGTCCCCTCGAGGAAGCCCTGTGCCTCAAACTCACACCCAACCTCAAGTGGAACTCCTATATGAAATCCATCACTATAGATGGAGATAAAATGATCAGCTCCAGTGTACCTGACTCCTCATGCTATCCTCTACCTTTATAAGAGCCAGCTCAGGCCAAATATGGAGTACTGTTGCCATATTTGGTCAGGAACTACCCAGACCTCACTCTCCAGTTTTGTCAAGTTCAAAAGCATCTCCGAACCCTTGGTGGAGAAGAATTATTTTCTACCCTGCAATCTCTCTCTCACAGGTGGGGTGTGGTGAGTCTCTCACTGCTTTATTGCTACTACCATGAAAAGTACTCTGATGAATTACATTTCTTAGTTCCGTCAGGTCTAACCTTCATGGCGAGGGCCCGCCAGGCCACTTACATGGTAGTAAACTACCCACATTCTCTCCATATTCCATTGGCAAGAAAGCTTCAGACAGCTTCTTCCAGCAAACAACTGCGCTGTGGAACAGACACCCAAGAGGATGTTTTCCTGATCACTACAATTTTATCCTATTCAAGTCTAGAGACAATGGTTATTTTCCCCGCTTATCCATATAAACTACCCCTTAACGTAACCCTCTACCTTGAGTGGCCACTGGGCCTTGTACAGAGTGAATCCTACCGAAAAATTAAAAAAAAAAATAAATGAATTTATACATTTTCTTTGTTCTTGAGAATTGACAACAAAAATAATAAACAGTTTTAACAGTAACACTATTTATTTATTAGATTATTTACATTACCTCCACTAATTTGGTATACGTAAGGTTTAAAATAAATTTTAAAAATGAAAAAGCTTTCTTCAACCTATCATTTTAGCTTTAATTGAAAGCTTAAGGATTTAAAATTTTTATTTCCAGTAAGCAAAATACTCTGTCATGTATTTCAAACAGAAATTATATTGATCTGAATCAACTTTTTTCAGTAAAAAACGGCCATTTTGACATGTTTGTAAACAAAAGTTAATTCTCAGTTTTAAAAATCTTGCAAAAATAAAATATGTATTTCTGAAATGTTATTTGAGGACAATTAGCAAATTTAAAGTTAAATTAATCTGATTTGAAACAAATATTACTTATAGGCAGCCTTAATTCTTTCTCTGCATTTGAGGTTGTTTAATAGATAAGATGTTCAGATTACATTCATTTAAATCAAGGTAGCCCAGGCTTCAACTATATGAATTTTCACATCCTTTTCAGTAGAATTTATTTTGCTTCCTGAGACAGATTGTATTGCGCCTTGTTGGTTGAAGTTTATGAATTCAGTTTTAGAGGCATTTGCATAGAGTCCAGAATCATTGGCAACATTTTCTAGATAACTGTAGCATTGGTAATGCTGTTTGCAGTGATAGCTAGGTCATCTATCTAGTCAATATCAGTCAACTTCTTTGCAGGATATTGACTTGAGAATCTTGGTGATAAAGTAAAACCTAGATGATGTTTTAATGTATGGTGCCACTGCCTGGAGATTAACTAAAACCCTCGAGTCTAACGTTGACTGAACCTATACTCAGATGCTGAGAGCTATACTTAGCATCACTTGGGAGACAGCATCCAGCTAAATCACAGCTCTAGGGACCCATCCCTGATATTTTTACAATCTAATGTGAATGCAAAATACACTTTGTAGGACACTGCTGGTGAGCAAAACAAAAACTTGCAAATGATCTACTACTCTGGACACCTAGCCATGGCGCAAACCTTATGACCTTCTGATCTTGATACAGGACCATTATGGTTGGTCTGAATGACTCATGAATGTCCAAGCTAGCACAAATGAATAAATACTTTCAAGCATGGATTTCACTAATTATCAAAGGGGCCCCAAATTTCCTGAAAGGCAGTTAACAGATTTTAGGTGGATGGAGGCTTCTTACTGATCATTTTTTTTTAAATTTTCATTATAAATTTTTAATTGGATTTAAATCCAGATTGTTCCCTGATGATATCATTGATCATTATACGCCTTTCTTGAAGAAAAGTTTTAATCCTCTTTATACTATAATGTTATTGTCCTGAAAATGACTTCATCATCACCAAACCAATTTTCTGTTGATGGAAGGAGAAAATCATCAAGGTTTTTACTATGTACACATGTGCATTGTGGTGGTAAGGATTGCCATCTCGCCTGGTCCTTTAAATGATATGCATGCCCCTATCATGAATGACTTTGGAAATTTATTTATTTTCTACAGGCAGTCATCTTTATGTTTCCTTTGAATGGCACAAAAAGTTTCAGGGTCATCACTTTGGCCAATGCCATTTCTTGCTTCATTAAACATCACTTTTTCCCATCATCCTCATGCCATGATAGTTTCTCTTTAACATTTTCTTCTACTTGTGTTAATGCTAGGTTTCGTTTTGATTTTCTCTATGTAAATTCCATTTCACTTAGCTGAATTCTTACAGTTCTGTCACAAACATTGACTCCTGTGTCGACCCATTTGTTGTTGTTGTACATTTTCTATTTTTAAGACATATTAAGTTTTCTTTTCCAATGCTTTGATGTCTCTAATGGTCTATCAGTATGTTTTCTATTTTCAACCAGCCCATTCCTCTCATATTTGTGCTAAATTTTCACCACATTACACTGTGGATTGCATTCTTGAGTGAGTTTCATAACACTTTACACTGTTTCAATTGACAGGCAGATATGGATAAATATGCTAACAATAAAGCAGCGTCAAAAGAACAGTTTTTCCTAAGACACTGATTTTTTAACTAATCTTCACGCTTTGGCAATGTTTATTGCTTTAAAAAACAATGATTATAATTGTTATAAAACCTAAACATATGAAAGTGAATTTAAACATTTTCTTTGTTCTTGAGAATTGACAACAAAAATAATGAAGACTATTTATTTATTTATTAGCTTATTTATTTACACAATTTATTATATTATTTATTGGAATGGTTTTTAAAACATCAACTAATTGCCAATTGATTCAAACTTTCTGAGATAGTAAATAATAAGGATTTCTTTATAGTTGGTTCACATATTTTAAGAATTTAGTAAACATTTATAAATTTATGAATAAAAAATTGTTTTTACATTTGTTTCTTTATAAATTGGTAAATGATAAATATTGCATTAGTTCTAATTGTATTAGTTTTTAGAATGTTGTAAATATAAAATTATTCTTGTAAATAAACAGTTTAATAGTGTTTAATATATTTGTTGTCAATTCTTAGGTACAAAAAGAAAATGTATAAATTCACTTTCCTATCTTTAGGTTTTATTACAATTCTCATCATTGCTTTAAAGTATTAAACATTGCTAAAGATTGATTGATTAAAAAAGGTAATTAAACAAAGCAGTGTCATGGGAGCACATTTACCCATGTTTGCCAACAGTTCTTTTTGCTCCTTTCAATTAGGTATTTCCAAATTATTTTTTTTCTAATTTTCACCCACTGAAAGGCCCCAGAGCCACTCAAGGTAAAGGGATCCTGAACAAGGTTCTATTACAGACATGCAGATTACAATGACATATAGGTTAATTAATTGCTGGCTCTAGACTTAAAAGCATTAATATTGTAGTTATAAGAGAACTTGAACTTCCTTCTTATCAATAGAATGAGGCTCTTCAACTACCTTTTAACTCTAGACAGCATTACATATCAATGCTTCTGCTGGTATTCCATTTGTTCTTTTCTAACATTGATATTTAAGGAATATTTTATGAAGCCAGAATGTTCAGCAATTATATAAAAATGCTTTGTTTTATCTCTTATTAGTTTATTTAGTGCTTAATAAAAAAAACTTATGTGAACATACACTAAGTGTGCTCATTCAGTAATTTCTTTTTCTAGGGTTTGAAATAAATACAGCATTTTAATATAGAACTGCTGAATTTTCTCAATAAAATTTTAATAATTATTTAATAATGGATGAGGAATGTACATAAGCTGATACATTGAAATCTTGGATAAATTTTCACATTTAATCAATAGAAAATTGGTTTGAGAATTACTCCAGTTTTTCCTCTGCATTTATGGACTATATACAAGAGACTGATGACCAAAGGTTCAACCAAAACATTTTACAAACACAACCAGCCTATCTCAACTCCTTTAACAATGTATGCAAAATATTAAAGTTTCCTATTAAAGAATAATCTTACTAATAATAAAGAACATTGCTGGAGAGTGAGAAAATTGAAGGAAGCTGTCAAATAATATTCAGTCTATTGTCAAGTTGGTTGCTGAGCAGAGAAAGAATTGCAGAGACTCATTGTATATAGAGTTATATTACAAAAAATGCCCTCAAGATATATGCTTTCCTTGGAATGAGCTGAGATGACCATATTTGCCACTGCATTTTGAAATAGGTGACATGACATTTTTCATTATGGATTGGTCAGTTACAAAATGCAAACTATGGGTTAACAAAAGCATTGCAGTAACTCAAAAATTAAGTTCATGATAATGAAAAACACATGGAAGTTTAATAACTTAAGGATACTTAAATGAAATTAATTTTGTCATTGTGGAAAGTGAATATTTTATACATATACTATTAAATTTTAATGTTTTATAAAAATATATTTTAATAAATGCATGTTCAGGTATCAATCATAAAGGTGAATTTTCAAGTAGGGAACATTAACAAAGTTGATTAAAAGAAAGATCTACATGCTACAGTTGAATATCAATGTGGGATTTCACATATTGGACCAAAAATGACTTATATGTAAATCAAGAATCAAATTTTTTCACAAGAATATAGTTATTCTTCACTATGTTTTGGCTTATGCAGTTTCAAACTTGAACATTGTGAAAAGCAGGAACCACACACTTCACAAGAATATGGTGTCTCTCCAGTATGTATCCACAGATATTGCTTCAGAGTAGACTTTCTTAAAAAGGAAGAGCCACAAATTTCACAATTATATGGTTTCTCTTCAGTATGTGTTCGCATATAATTATTCAAACCTTTCTTCTGTGAAAAGGAAGAGCTACACCTCATGGGAAAGTGGCTTTTCTCCAGTATGTGTTCATTCATGTTGTCTCAAATATGCCTTTCTTGAAAAGACAGAGTCACACATTCCACAATAGTATAGTTTCTCTCCAGTATGTATTCGCTCATGCTGTATCAAAATTGATTTATTTGTAAAGCAGGAGCCACACACTTCACAGTTATATGGTTTCTCACCAGTATGTGCTTGACGGTGACGTTTCAAACTTGAGTTACCTGAAAAGAAATCACCACACACTTCACAAGAATATGGTTTTTCTCCAGTATGTGTTTGCATATGTCTCCTCAAAGTAGAAGGCAGTAGAAAAGAATATCCTCACACATCACAATTATGTGGTTTCTCTCCATTTATGTATCTTTAAATAGGATTTTGTTGAAAAGGAAGTGTAACACACTTCACAATTATATGATTTCTCACCAGTATGTGTTTGTTTATGCATTGTCAAACTTGACTGTTGAGAAAAGGAAGTGTTACACACTCCATAAACATATGGTTTCTCTCCAATATGTGTTTGTGCATGCTGCATCAAAACCGAGAGCTGTCAAAAGGAATGGCCACACACATCACAATTATATGGTTTTTCTCCTGTATGAATCCTCTTATGCATCTTCAAACATGATTTCTTAGAAAATGAAGAGCCACACACTTCACAATTATATGATTTCTCTCCAGTATGTGTTCACTTATGACCTATTAAACTTGTCCATTGTTGACATATGTTACCTCAAAGTTGACTGCCATGAAAAAGAGCCACACACTTCATAGGAATATGGTCTTTCTCCAGTATGTTTTCTGTCATGCTGTGTCAAACAAGCCTTCTTTGAAAATATAGAATCACATATTTCACAAGTATATGCTGTCTCTCCCATGTGTTTGCTTATGCTGACTCAAATGTGACTTTTTTAAATGAAGAGCCACAGGTTTCAAAAAATTATTGTTCAACTTCAGTATACATTTTTAAATGTGTTTTGAAACTTGAACTAATACATAAAGTCAGATGACAGTTTTCAGACCAATAGGTATTTTCTGAGTTTTCCAGTCAGCAAAGAAATAATGATCCATTCATTTAAACCAATATGTTCATATGTTTTGTTGTTTTTTTTTATACTGGAAAAAAACAAAAGTGAAAAATAAAACCTTTAGTTATATTTAGTATACAATTTCTTTTTAGAATGGATTTTTATTAATCCAAAAGATTTTCATCACTTTAAACATTACTTTTAGTGGATGGTCATATGTGAGTAGGTGTTTCATTTATTTATTAAACAGTATATTTAGTTTCATCTACTGACTTGAATATTCTAGAAATCTTATTAAAGAAAAATTTGTACTCTTCAGCAGGAAATGAACATCTCTCAAGGTAGAAGGAGCTACCATTTAGACCAGTATGCCTTACTGCTTGGCCACGAAGAACAGTCAATCAGGCAAAACCAATTTCAAGCTTTCAAGCGGAATATCTCCTGTTATAGATCTCTCAAAGATTTCAGATCTACACATAGTTTCATATCCAAAGAATTTTTTTAGAATGGGTTTTTATTAATCTGACAGATTTTTATCACTTTAAATATTATTTTTAGTGGATACTTACAGAAATTTCATAACTTATATAACCCTACTTTATATTTTTTTTATTAATTCATGTGGGTTTCATTGTTTTTTTGTTTTTTTTGTACACAGATTACTTCGCATTATATGACAGGCAGAATAATTACACAATCTTCACAATGAAGAATTCAATAAATAAATCTAATAAATATGCAATTTCTTTTTATTTCCCTATATATTAACTTTCATCTTTTTCAGTAAGAAAAAATGCCTCTTCTGGAAACAAAATTAAGTTTGTTACTGATTAAAGAACTGAATTATCATTCCTTTTCCTGAAACAACTGTTATCTCAATCTGGCGAGATTATCAATGCATATAAAAAAGAAAACACAAAACTAGAAAAAGAAAATCTGCAATTTTTAAACTTGAAAAGTGGAAGTAAACTATACTATGCTGATACTAACAATAAAACCATTTCTATAACTGTTGAGAAATCAAACTTCTCACAAACTGGAAAGTTTATGCTGATGAACATCGTTTTATCATTCAATTTTGTTTCAAACTTTTAACCCACATATAAATATGCTATTTATAATATATAAATATATATATATAAATATGCTATTTATAATATATAAATACATATATATAAATATGCTATTTATAATATATAAATACATATATATAAGTATGCTATTTATAATATATAAATACATATATATAAATATGCTATTTATAATATATAAATACATATATATAAATATGCTATTTATAATATATAAATACATATATATAAATATGCTATTTATAATATATAAATACATATATATAAATATGCTATTTATAATATATAAATACATATATATAAATATGCTATTTATAATATATAAATACATATATATAAATATGCTATTTATAATATATAAATACATATATATAAATATGCTATTTATAATATATAAATACATATATATAAATATGCTATTTATAATATATAAATACATATATATAAATATGCTATTTATAATATATAAATACATATATATAAATATGCTATTTATAATATATAAATACATATATATAAATATGCTATTTATAATATATAAATATATATATATAAATATGCTATTTATAATGAACTTTTCTACAAGTGAATTCATTTCAAACATTCGTTAAACAAATATAAGAATATTTTCTTTTTGTAGAATAAAACAAGGCACAGACTGTCAGCATTGATGAAACAAGAAATCTGAAATGATCATTGTTCTGTTACACAGTACAGAAACCATATTATTTACTTCCTTTTTGTTTATCTCTTTTTAGGTTAGGTACTTTTTAGATTGGTTACTGTTTTGACCACTTCTGGTTAGCCTTTAACATGAGGAACCTGACACCAAGTATGCGGTTGGTAGTTTTATCCTCCTGATTTTATCCCCAAAGTTAACCATCATCATTTTGCCTTTTTGGTTGTTAATAAACCAGCTGGTGTATGGTCTTCTTCAGAGTTTTAATTGCCTTAAGGCGATTATCTGGCTGTCTTTGAGAGTATGCAGACATACGATATGGATGCATACTTTCAGGGGCAGAACTACCATATTTCAGTTATCTTTAACAAAATGAAGACTGCTGTGAGAATAAATGCAGAATTCTAAATTTACTTTTATATAATACAAAGTTACATGCAAGGCCCATCAATGACAATATACAGTACCATGAAAAAAAAATCTCCAGTCATTTAAAACAATTGTAAATTTTAATAATTGCCACTTTATAAGTGGATGTTTTTTATTGTGTTGTCTACAGATGAAAATTTGGCCATATTGGAGTCATTTTCATACTTAATTATCATATTTTTTTAGCAAGTGTTCTGAATGAGCAAAGATAAGACCCAAAAATAGCTATGCAATAATTTTTGGTCATCTGATATCTTTGTTTATTCTTTTCTATTCTCCTGCTAAAAGTTAAATGTTTTTTCAGAACAGGACAGATTTTTTCCTACATATAGGTTAAATTCTGACCTCAATTTCCTGCATTCTTTCATTACTTGAAATCATGGTGAAAATTTACAAAGAAAGTTGCCAAGAACATGAACCAGCAAGCAATCACTAACAAACTTGGAATATTATGAAGTGGCATTTCAGAAATCCTCTCGAAGTCCCAAAGCACTGGAAGTGTTTTGAATCAGCCCAACTATAGTTACCTTCAAAAGCTGCAGATTTAAATAATATGGTGACTGACTAGGACAGTAAAAACCTCAGTGAAAGAAGACTGATAGACAAACGATGGATGAATAACTTGTTCAGTTTGGTGTCAGGAGATAACACTAAGTACATCCTTCAAGAAGGTAGATTGAAAAGGTTCATTTCTATGAAGAAACCAGTTTTAAACAAAAAGCATCTGAAGGTAACATTAAGTTGGTCAAATCTGTATCAACTGTGGGATGCAGATGCTTGGGATAAGATCACATTCAGTGATGAAATGAAGATGGTGAGGCATTGTAATAGGTGTGAATTTATCAGAAGCCTGACAGGAAAGAAAAATGGCTCATGTTACATAATAAAAACAGTGAAGTTTCAGGCGTAAGAGTTAATTTTATAGCTATATAAAAGAGATATTTGAAGAAAATTGGTTAAAATTAACAAAAGCTGCAGTAGTGCCAAATACATTCTGTTGCTGAAAGAATAGTTGATATCAGACTTGGATGAAGGCAAGATGTTCTTAGTATAACAGAGCTCCTGTCAGCACTCCCACACTTTAAAAAACACACCTGGAAGAAACTTCACCTTCCAAAGCCAGTGACTGCTGTAAAACAGATTCAGCATATAAAAAGACCTAAACCAAAAGTCAACAAAAACAACATCCGCAAACAAAATGCCTAGGATCAAAGTGTAGTATCTATTCCAGTAGCAGACAGTCTGTCCAGACATCAGCAGTTTCATCCAGCCATCATCATCATCATCAGCTACAGATCCAGTTCACCATCGGCCATCGCTCCAGCCAGCCAGCCAGCCACCTCCAGCAAGACACCCTTGCCAGCAGCAAAACTATGTGATAAACTGTCCTTTTCACGACAACAATTGTCAATGGCTACAAAACTGTCCTTCTCAAGACAACACTCTTCTCACCCTCTACATAAACATGTAGATATATTTTTGCCTTGTGTACTGTAACCTATGCTTTTGTCAAATTTTTCTTAAATTTCTATCACACATAGGTTAAGTAAGGAATGCATTCATAATTTAAGTTTTCTAAGCGATGACTACTGACTTTTTAAAAGAATTATACATTTTTACTCGTTTTTAAACTAAAAAACAATGTATGTAATTTATAAAATTTATATATCATTTTGAATTGAAATAAATAAAGAATTCAACGTTTTTAACTGAGGAATGAAAATTTTCTAAAAAATTTTTTTTAATATTTGTAATGATGTAACTGTGGAATCGTCCATATTTTCCCACTCACCCCCGTTAAAAAATAGACTATTCCATAAGAGCTAGTTTCGACCAATCAACACCACACATTGCGAAACTCGGCTTATTATTGGTCGAGAAAACCCCAGAATTTGTTTTACCGCCAAAATCGCAGGAGCCTATTTCAACTTCTCAAAGTAAATAAAAGGACAAATTTCAGTCCAATTCACCAGTCAGTAACTCGCCTTCAGAGAGATGCCACACAGATCCACGCATGTCTACATTTTTACTAAAGGACTTTTCGCGTGTCAACACCTGACTCAACTTTCAACCTCTTTCTGTCTCTCTCTGAATTCATTACACATTTCTAAAAAAAAAGTGTTAACTACACTACTAAACATACTATACAGAAACTGTAATTCAAGCATTAAGACACAAAATACAGTCCAGGGGGAACAACTCTGTCAAAACAAGAACAAACAAAAATCAACAAAAATCTCGCATTACATTACTTAAAAATTTATCTCTCAATAAATTTTCCTTAATATTACATGTGAACATTTTCTAAACAAAGGATCATTCCTGAACTGTAATTCATTAAGATACTTAATTCACATTTCGTCAAACATCCATATAACCAAAACACAAGCTTTTCCAAATTGTATTAATTGTATATAAATGTTCAGTGTTTTTCTAATTGAATTCACGACTACCGTTGTTTCTTTGTTTAATTTTGCCTTGAGATTTATTCAACTTGTATGTCTATGCTTAATATTGTTGTGATTAATATGAAGAACATGCTTTTCACACTTATCATCTCAAACAAAAACCTTCTGATTTCACACTCATTTCATAGCAATCCCAACATAACCAATGTAATTGTAATTTAATGTCCATTTCACTGGATTGGTGTTACTTTTAATATTTTATACCAAAATTGTACTCTTTCTGAACATATGAAAGTATGTGCCAGTGGTGTAGTGGATAGCTACTTGGAATGAGACATTGGAGAGCTGCACTCAAATCCCAGTCAAGTCCATTATATTCACTTATGTGAATTTCTCAATAACCTTGAGAAAGGTATGGATCGGTCTCGTCTTCCCCCCAGGTATGGTTTAAATAGCAAGGTAGCCTGGGTGAAAATTATCTTTTTATATACCAAATCAGTAACATGTGATGATGCATTTTTCTTCATTCTTTTTTGAAACATGGAATATTATTAAAAAATAATCTATTAATACAGGTATACCTCACTCTACATCAGTTATTGGTTCCAGAGATCATGACTTATGTCAAAAAACAACTTAAGTCAAAATAACCACACTATAAACCACAAATAAGCACTCCCCATTGCATATTACAGTATTTATGATATTGTAGTGGACCGTGGGGGTGAAGATGTGAAGAGATATCAGAAGGTTAAAATTTCCTGCTGGCCGGTCCAGCTACATGGGAATGTCGGACTTTAACTAAGTCCAAAGAAGACAAAGAAAACAAACAAGACCGATATACATGGGTAAACAAATATATATTAATAACAAAACAAGTTAAACAAAGACATGGACTGTTACATAGCGTTTGTATGGAGAAATTATGTGTGTGTATTGTAAGTGTTCATACGTACGTGTATTGTTCTTAGCACGTTCCCGGAATTTGGGAAACGTTGTATCTGTGAGAGGTCACATATTGGCCTAAGTGGAAAAAGAGAGATTTTACCTCGCCTCTGCGCGAGGTAGCAGCCCAAGGCCTAAGTCGAAAAAGAGAGAGAGAGAAGGGTCAGCCAGTATTTATAGCCAGGGGAGAGAGACCCCTGTTGAAGGATTAAAGAACTGAGGAGGAGCTAACTGCGACAATATGTACGTACATTATTCTGAATAAAATAATCAGCAATATAGCCTTACGCT